>OZ012636.1:34200212-35400212 GCA_963942525.1 Ptychoptera contaminata | reverse complement strand
TTAGAAAAAATTTTAAATTTATTATACTGTTATTTTGTAGGTATTCGAGGGTGATGATGGTGAACGTTTTGAACGTAATTGGTTATATTGGACAGGTGCTAGAATGTTATATAGGTATATAATTAGCTCGTTTATCTGCCCACAATTACATTAATTCTAATTTTTTTTCCTCTTTGCTATATTTTTAGATATTTACCACGTACAATTGGTCTACGACGAATCGCCTTACACAAAAGTGTATCGACAAAAGGTGATAAAATGTATTTATTAGTCTGTGAATGTGCTGATTTATTAAAAGATGTATCGGCGGCAGCATTTTTAATACCAGCACTTCGTGCCAGACTATGCGGTTATACAGGACTCTATAGACCAATTCAAGTATTTTAGATACAAAAAAAAAAAAAAATATTCATTAAATATGAAATTCAAGAAAAAGACTTTTATTTTTAAGTTTAAGGACTAAACAAGTAAATAGATAGAGTTATAGAAAATTTAATTATATAAAAAAAAGTAAACGAAAAAACTACTCTCCTCTTTCTGCTAATAAAATACTTTTTCCAAATCAATTTTCAAACAATTTTGAATATAATCTATATTAATTTATTTTTCTAAAGATTTATAATAAATAATAAATGCAGCAACAATAGCAGCAACAGCAGCAGCAGCGAAGCAACTCTATCCACCACAGCCTCTCATAATATAAAATATTACATACAGCAGCAAGCAAATAAATTTAATGCAAATCTATATATATATTTTATACAAAGATTTTTTAATTATTATTTATTTTTTTACTGATTATTTAACATATCATTAATATTTAAGCAAATTTATAATAATTAATTAATTTAATCTAATTTAAATAACCAAAAAAAAAAACGAAAAATTATATTTATTTATTTTTTTTTAAATTAATTTAAAATTAATTATTATTTATTTATTTTTTTCTAAATAGAAAATAAAACGTGTAAAAACTTAATGAAAAACAATTTTAAAATGTATAAATTTAATAATTAATTTTTTAATAAGATCCTTATGTGTAATATCGTATTTCTATTATACAAAACGCAAAAACAATCACAAACACAAAGTGTGTGAAATGTAATAATTTTTTTTTTAATTAAATTAATTCGCAATATTGCAATAGCGTAAAAAAGCACAAAGTATTAAATGAAATTAGAATGCGAAAAATATTAACGATTCGTAAAAATTCTTTAAAAGCTTTAAATTAATAAGGATTTTAAGGATTTAATGTCTGGGTTATAATGCTGTACTGCTGCATTATAATGCTGTACTGCTGTTAGCAGTACTTTTAACTGTTGCAACGACATGTTTTAAAATTTTTGAATGTGTAGCGCTACGCCGTCAGTATAAAACAAAAATCGGTAAATATCGAAGAAAATAAAAGATAATTAGCAATAAATCGGTTTGGTTTGGGGTTTAAATGTGGAGAAAATAATAGAATTATCTTCGTTACTTTGTAGCGTCATTATAAGTGGTCGCGTTACTTGCCGTTAGTAGCTAACAGCAGTCGCATGCGATGCAGCGTCATTATAACCAAGACATAACTCCTTTGCACAATTTTTTATTAATTAACCAACAAAACATACTTTACGATGTAAAATTTAAATAATACAAAGAAATACTTTTAATTATTAAATTTAATTATATCTAAATTATTATAATTAATTAATTTAAATGAAAGAAAAAGCTTTAAAATTCTTATTAAAAATGAATATTAATAAAAATGAATAAGAAAAAACAATTACATTAAATAAGAATTCTAGGATTTATATGTATGTCCCGATCAACAGTTTATTCTGAAAGAAAAGGAAAATTAAAAGAATAATTTCGTTTCTTTTATCTATAATAGATAATTTAATAAGAATATTAATTAATTTTACACAAAAATGCGATGTACATGCATGTGTGGGTGCGTGTAAACAATTAATAAAACATTTTTTACAAACAAAACGGGAACAAAATCTTTAAAAAAAATTCTGTTTTATTTTAATTATTAATTATTTTTTTGTTAATAAAAAGCGAAAATAAATGTTATTATTTTTATTTATTTTAATTATATAAAATCGCCTTTGAGCCAATTTTCAATGAAAAATTAAATACATAAATGAATAAAAAATTAATTTACTCCTCATACCATATGGACGCCTAATTGTCATTTTCATTTTAATTTGACAATTTTTGTAGACGAATTTCCAAAATTACGGTATGCGGATCACAGAAGAGACATGCATTCAAATGTGCATGTTAGACGAGCTAAAAAAATTCTCCTTAAAATTGCGCATGCGCATGTTTGTTCATTGTTTTTTCACTCGCTTTTATGAACGCCTGGTAGAAATGTTTCATTTGCGGCAGAAATTTTTTTTTTGAGAATTTTGTACTAAATTTTAAAACATTAGGATGCGGATAGCAGAAGAATAATTGCTTGTTTTTTATATATACTAATGCGCATGTCAATTAATTAATAAAATTTTTTGTTTTTTTTCTATTATTGCGCATGACTGCATTTAATTATAATTTGTTGTTCTTTTCTTTTGATTCTGTACGCCTGGTAGCAATTTTTCAAAATTTCTAGACATTTTACCTTTTTTAGCAAATACATTTTTTTAGAATACTAGGATGCGGATAGCATAATGTCAAAGATGAATAATATTTTTGAGCAGTTGATAGTCGTTTTTATTCTCTTAATTTAGTATTTTATTTAAGTCGCTTAGTTTAATTAATTAGTTGAAATATATAAAACAATTAATAATCAAAACGAATAGAATGAAAAAAATTAAAACAATAAAAATTGCTCAATAATTAGAGAGATTATTTAGATAATTGAGCAACAATTGAATCCTTTTTATTATAATTCTTAAAATTAGGATAAATTAAACCAACAAAAGAATTTTTTTTAATTACTTAATTAGTGCATTAATAATAATCCACCTATTCGCCTATATAAATTACAAAAAGCAATTAATAAATAAAATAAAATTAAACCAATACACAATTGCACAATAAGACAAAAAGTGCTGTGATATAAATTTAAATTAATTAATTAATAATAATAATAATAAAATACACTTGTTAATTAAGAGATTTAAAATTAAAAGGCTTTAATTAAATTGTAAAGAAAAATTTTGCCATGTTTAATTAATAAAAAATAATAATAAGGAAATTGTGTGATTTTTATTGATTTGTTTTGGCTCCATTTTTAGGGAATTAAATAAAAAATATTTAATTAAATAAAATTAAATAGGTGTTTTTATTTGTTTATATAATACAAACTAATGATTAATATTCTAAAATCCTAATCTCAAACAGTGTTCAGTAACCTTTCCTTCCACGAAATCTTTGCCGATTATCCAACTGAAATTAAAGTATTTTTTTTTTAAACAAACTCTTGATAACCTCAAAAAGTCAACTAACTAACCAATGATCTTTTACATTCAAAAAATGTATTCCTAAGTGCTATACATTCCGGTGGTACATGACCACTTACAAGACATTCTCTTGGTGTTTTTTTATCCTGAAAATAAAATTTTCAAATGTTTACGGAAATATTATTTTTGATCAATATTTACAATTTTACAGCAACTACTCTCAAGAAGACACATTTTTAAATCAGCACGTACACCAGCACACGGCGATTGATCCGCCAATTTTTCTGCATCATATTTCATCATCTTGATTCAAGATTATTCTCATTAAATTATCGAAAAATGAGAAAATAATTATAGGTTATGTATGCCGTATTATTGTCTTTTAATTCAAAATTTTGACATTTCACAATAAACCGATGTTCTTCCATGGCCTACTTCATTTTGTCACAATAAGTCAAGATTTAAACCAAATACTTTAACCTTTATCATATAAGACAAAAAATCCAATTACATAATCAATAATAATTCAATACCAAAAAAAAAAATCGTAATTATTTTTTTAATAACATATTTACGTATAATTTTATTTTTAATTTTATTTATTACTACGGAACAATGTTTTAATAGAAAAAAAATTATATTTATATATATATAAAAAAGAATTATATTTACTTAAATAATTTAAAAAAAAAAATAATAGCTTAAATGCAATTACATAACTTCCGTATAAAATGCCTCTCAAATTCACCAAAACCTGAACAAATTAATTTTTGTTTTCTTATAAAACAAAGAAGAATACAAACCTTTCATCCCAGTAGAAAGAAAATACAAAACAATAAATTTTTAACATTGAAATAATAAAATTAAAAAATTCATTAAACATAATTGCTTTAAGAGCATTAAATATTAAACATCTTTCGATGTTTTATTTTATAAATTATTATTTAAAGAATAAATGGCAAAATGGCTTTACGATTTCTTGGATAATCTTTGAATTCTTTTCTATAATTACGATGTTTTCCCAATGCCCAAATACTCATTTGGAACATACCAGCAAATGCAAATAGATACGCTGGAATACATTGTGTCATCACGGAAAATGATAACCAGGATAGAAACTCGTAAGTATAATTTGGGCAAGATACGAAGCTAAAACAATATTACAATAAAAAAATCATTAAAAATACAAAAATTAAATACCAAGAAAATATTCTTACTTATAGAGAGCAGTCAGTGGATTGCTGTCTGGCTTTGGAATTTTTCTAATTGATGTGCCTGGTGGACGTAAATTTCTCAAATTAATATGTATCGAAAAGTTACCCAGCTCACTTATCTAAAATGTAAAATGTCCAGAAATTATTATTTTATTCCATTTATAATCACCAAATATAACTTACGAGAAATGCTCCGAGTCCACCATAAACTAATGTCATGCACGGTGACGTGTATAATGGATGATTAACATGATAAGCAACGTACGCTGTAAATGCCCAATAATATGTACAATTTTTAAATAAATTCATAAGTGGCATTGTTGCATGTGAGAACCGATGCACAAATATTGTTTCCAATAATCTCTTTATATAATGTAGAGAATAACATGCTGCCGCAATACTAAAATGAAAATCATAATATTTTTTTTTTTAATGGAAAAACCACAAGATTATAAAAAAAATTATAATAAAATAAAATAAAAATTAACCGTAGTAATGTAAATATTTTATAAATAAAGCAAATATTAATTTAAATTGACCTCTAGTAATAATTTTAAATGAAAATAAAATTACAAAACAACTCAGACAATTCTACTTTTTATTTACCGAATTGTTAATTATATAAATTTAAATAAATTAATAATTATGATTCTACTTTCTGTTTTATAATTAATGAATAATTAATCAAAGTAGTGATATTAAATATATATATATATATATACTATATGAAGAAACTTACTGAGTAGTTAGACTCATTGGTGCTGTTACATCACCATAGAAAATCCATGGTCTTTGGTATATCCATAAATAAACGGCTAATGGTCCAGCATATTCAGCTAAGAAAACAGTTTTCCAACCAATTTGTGGTCCTAAATCTTTAACATATAATTTACAACCACTTCGTATATTTAAACTTTGTAATGTATCAGAGTCTTTTAGGGTTTTTCCTCTAGATTCCAATCGTATTGATTGTCTATCCGGATACAATGACTTCTTTAAATGGTGTACATGTTTTTTAACATCGGCGATTGTTGACGTTTGCTGTACATTACATCGTCCAACAGATTTTGAATCTTTTGCATATAATATTTCAATCTAAAATAATAATTATTTAGTTATTAATTACACATTTATGTTTGTACAAAAAAAAATTATTAATTTACCTCCATTATATTTTACGGTCTTATTTTTTAACCAAAATTTAATAAGAAAACTTGCCACACTGATTAAACTATATATTATGTACAGAAATCTGACAGGTTTCAATAAAAGAGCTACAACTAGTTCCAATATGAAACGAATATAATTTTTTTTTTAATATGCTGA
The DNA here is from genome assembly GCA_963942525.1 of Ptychoptera contaminata. Classification (NCBI taxonomy): domain Eukaryota; kingdom Metazoa; phylum Arthropoda; class Insecta; order Diptera; family Ptychopteridae; genus Ptychoptera; species Ptychoptera contaminata. The sequence continues at coordinate 35,394,283 of OZ012636.1, read as the reverse complement.
CTTTGATATTTTTAATATATGTGCTTGAGTCAAGATGGCATAATTGTTTGTAAAATACTATTTACCGTTTCTTTTAAATGTATAGATATTGCTTTTAGTTTCAATACATAGATGGCACTAGAGTCACAATTTAAGTAAACCTTTTTGTTATAGCAAAAAGTTTTTAAAAATTTAATAGTTGCTATAATTTTTAATTTTATATTAAAATAATTAAATCATTAAACTAATAATAATTATATTTTTTAAAAGTTAATAATTAAAAAATAAATTAAAAAATATAGTAAATATTTTCCATTTATCTCTACATAAACCTATTAAGCGCCACAATCCTTTCAATTAAGTTCGGAAATTTAATGCAAAATAAATAATATATATATGAATTACTAAATTTTTACAACGTTGTCATATAAAAATCATAATAAATAATTACAAATATTAAAAAAAAAACCTATATTCTACATTCAAAAATTCGTCCAACCAAATCAAAAGTCACACATAAATTGTCAACAACAATGGGTGGTTAAAGGTTTAACATAATTTTTTCGTTATTCTATTTTAATCGTTTAAACGAAACACTAAATTGTTGACATTCTAATGTTTTTATTATTTTAAGAGAATAATAAAAAAATACAGAAAAATAAACGAGATAAGTAGTCAATTTTTTTGGCAGTGTAAAGAATAAAACTGTTATGGGGATGAGTGTGTATGACTCACAAAAATTTCCGTCACCGTAAAACACTAAAAACATCCCCTAAAAACATATTACCGTTTTGTGAAAAACAAAACGAAAAAATTAAAGAGGTCAGTCGATATCTTTTATTTATTTTTTTCTATCTACATTCTTCTTGTTGCTCGATTCAGTTCCATGTTCACTGACTACACAACAAATAGTTTAATAAATCTGGCGCATCAATGACATTACCATTAACAAAAACTCCTCTAACCATCCTGTTGCTTTTTCTCTTGTATTCACCTCAATCCAATTTAAATTTTTTATAGAAAGTATACCACACTGCCACACACACAATGAAAACATTATGAGTCATCGTGCTGGGTGTGGTTTTATCATTAATCGAGCTAGTTGTTTGTACTTTTGCTACTCCTGGATTATTACAAATTCACGTTCATCCCTTATTATATGTCCATATTTCCTTTTTTAGTAATATAACTCTGTTATATAACCTAAACAAGTGTTTTCTGTTTGTATATACTAGCTGTCTCAAGTACTACATTTATGCTTCAAATACGCCTCAAGATATTTGTCTGCACAAAAATTTCATTTATAATAAACATAATACATTTTCTACGTCGTTATCATCGATCCTGGAAAAAGAAAACTTTTTATTATTATAATTTTTTCAGTTGTAAAGAAAAGCTTTTTATGACACATTATTTGTACTCAATTACTCAATTATTATAATAATAATAGCAATTATTTAAATAATAATAATAATAATAATGTAGGGCAATTGTAATAATTTTCAGTCCTTTAACCTTCCACCCTTAATCAAAGCAAAAAATAAAAATGAAAACAAATACAGAGCATACCGTTGTTGTTATGGAGGTTACATTATCAAAAATCACGTGCAAAATAAAAATTTATTTATATAAAATATAATAAAACTAATACATATTTCCGTTTTCTTAATTTTCTTCATAATTTCCATATTTTTACATCCTTTACGTATTTATTTGTTACAAAAAAGAAAAGAAAACTTTTATGCATTATAAAATTGTATACAGCAAAACGAAAAAAAAATCCTTCTCGGTCAATTCTTCTTACGAGAACCAATATTATTGCCCAGAACTGGAACATAAAATTTATATTTTGTTATTTATTTATCTTATTATTTTATTAAAATTGAAAAGCTTACTGTGTCTGCTTGTGTGTGGATCGTTGATATTCTCAATCATAAAAAAATCCAATCATAAAATAAAGATCAACAAAACATAATATATTTTTACGTAATGCATGGATAAATCGAGAGTCAAATAAATTAAATAAACAAAATAATATGAATAAATTTGGCAAAAAATCAGCAAAACAAAATCACACAAAAAATACTCAGCAAAATGACAAAAAAAAACCATTGCTTTCAGATAATTCATTTAAAAGCTGATTCAGTTATTTGAAAATTATTATTAGTTCTACTATTTTTAATATAAAAGAAATTCAATTTTATATTTTTCTTAATTAATTATATATTTATTTTATTATTATTATTATTGTAGTAAAAGCTTTAACAAACTGGAAAATAAAGGCAGAAAATTAATATTATTTTTTTGTAGTAAAAATAAAAATAAAATATTTATAATAATTTTTATTATTAAAAATGAGGTAAATGTAAATGTTATGCAAATTAAAACTTTAAGGTTAACTGTGGTGTTGCTTGAGGCAATTTAATATCGACTTTTAAGTTTATTTTATTACAATTAAAATCATTTAAAATAATAAAGCTTTCTTTCTAAATACAAAAATAATAATAATAATAATAATAAATGAATATCCTATAAATAGAAATAGAAAATATAAATCAGTCTTAAATAGACAGTTGTAAGGAGATGTATTTTTTCATAATAATAAAATTCCGCAATAATTCTTAACCACCTCGTGTCACACCATACTGAACAATGGAAATAAAGTTTATTTCTTATCGTGTACTTTATCGTTATGTAATATTCTTTCTATAAATATATAAAAAATTCATCATTTATCGTTACATTTAATATGTAAAATACTTAAAATTCGATTTTATTCTGAATAATTTTAATATCAGAATAATCTACTTAATCTCATTCCAAAAATGTCTGTATGTTTAGTCGTCTGTTACGTCATTTGTTAAACATATTTACAAGCTTGAAAACCATTAAAATACAAAAATAAAATATAAATCACCTAGATATTTACCCTAGAGACTTACTTTGGTACGAGTACGGATATATTTTGCAGCATCTTTAATAAATCATAAAATCTTGCGAATCATTTACAATACTCTTGTATTTTTTTGTCTTTAATAAAAATCACTTAAAGTGATTACCATTCGCATTGGAAAAACAAATAAAATTATGATTGAATTTAATATTTACAAAATAAATAAACAGATTTTTCCCATATTTTGTTATTAGTGAATAAAAATCAATAAATGCTATTTCTACGATGTTGTTGATGCTGCTGCTGCTATTGCTGTTGCAAAATCAAATTAAATGAAATAAACTTATTCTTCTTTTGCTTAGTTAATAATGTTGTAAGACGAAATAATAAGAATTTTAATTAATTTTTTTTTTTTTATTAAAGCAAAAATAAAAAAATAATCACGTTGAGTTCATTGCAACGTTGTTATGTATATGGAAACAGCGAAAAAGAAAACACATATTATTCATATTGACATCATCATATGCATACAAATGTTTATAATTATAATAAAATAAATATAAAATAAATTTAATATTTTATAAAGAATTGAAAAAAATAAATAATAAATATATATAATGAAAAAAAAAAAACTATTACCTATCAGCAGAAAGAATAATAAATAAAATTGTCTGAAGTTTCGTTCTCATAATTTATGTTTCTTTTAGCTAACAATTAACAAAAAAAAATATGTAGAACTTAATATAGATAAATGCTTGTTGATTTTCTAATTAAAAAGGAGGAAATAATTTAGGAAATCAACCCTACACTTAGAGTTTGTATAAATTGAAATCAAAACAATAAAATAAAGGTGGATAACGCGCATTCTATAGAGAAATCGAAAATATGCAAAATTGCAAAACATCTCTAGACCCTTTTATTCATAGAAATAATTCAATATGGACCTAAGTTAACATTGGGGAGAATCATCTTAAATAAAATTGACAGCATATGGAATGAAACGATCCTGTATTGCACGTATAAAACATTCGCAAAATTAATTGAAGTACAAATAGGCATAAACGCTCAAGATGGGTAATCTATAAATAAATCATTAATAATAAAAACATTTCAGTTGTTTTAAGCATGTCCCAATTACATAAATTAAAAACAAAGAGAAAAACTTATTTTTTGCACGCAACCACAAAAAACCAAGTTATAAATCCATAAAAGCTCAAAACAACTTTAAAAACAGAATGAAAGAAATGAAAAGAATTGTAAAGCCTTACCAAAAATGAAAAAAAAAAATATATATTTTATGTAAATAAATAAATAAATAAATAACAATCATGTACATTTGTTTACCTTTTTGAAGAATAAAATCAGAGAAAAAAAAATAAATAATTCAAATGATTCAACAAATTAAATTTATAGAAAGAGTAAAATATTTTTTATTTTTTTCATTCATTTCAACAGGTAACCAAACAGCATCCAATTTACATATACTTATTGCATGTATTACGTAATAACAACATAAATTTATTATTTTAATTAATATAAAATAACATTTACCTGTCGCTATTAATGTAGTATACCTTTAAAAGTAATACAATAATATTATTTTTAATTATAATTAATTATTAATGAATGAATGAATGTTTAATAGTAGAATGTTAATATTTTGTTGTTTAATAAATTAATACTTTCTTATTATTGCTTCTAAACACAATTAAACGACAAAACAATATATGCCTGATCATTTATTATTGATTTTTTTTTTTTTTTTGAATAAATTCAACCATTCTAATTGATAAAAATTAGATAAATTACTCTCTTACGGGCATAATATTTTAATTTTAAATATCATTGTATTTGTTGTTTAACTATTAAACAATTTACAAGGTTAATTAATCATAAATATGATTTTTTTTTGTTATTTTGTTTTAAAGCAAAGTATTTATTGAATTAAACCTCATCCAACGCATTTTTGTTTTATTAAATAATTTATTTAAAGTAAAATTGAATGGAAGTTTGTACATATTACCAACTAGAAAATTGTTTTAAAGGCGTTTATTGTTCCATACATTAATTAAATTAACGTTTATTTTCTATTCAAATCACTACCATGAATATTATTTTCCATAATCATTGCATTATCATTCAAGTAATTAATACTTATTAAAAAGAAAACAAAACAAAAAAGTAGTAAAGGCGTCAAACCCATCCGGTGGCAGCAAATTACAGCAGTAGCAGCAGCCATTTAATTTAATTATTTCAATGACGAAACTTTCTAAATAAAATTCATTTAATTATTCTTGTTTTCGGTAATAAGAAAAAAAAAAGTGGGCGATCGATAAATTGTATATTATATTTTTGTTTTTCAATTTCATGTGGGATTATATTGCAGAGAGAAATAAATTAATAAAGAAAAAACATTACCTTAAATGGGATGATTTTAATTTCACAAAAAAAAAAAAAAAACACGAGCACCAAAAACGACAAAATTACTATTACGCAGACGTCGCCGCTGTCGTTGCAAAGTACCTTATACAATTTCCCATGTAGAAACGTCAAATGAATTATTTACACAAAAATACCAAAGTGAACATATTCCAAATATGGCGTAAAATTCAACCAGAAAAAAGGCCAAGAGAAATTTATTCAATAAAAGACAAAACAATCTTTTTTTTCTTCAATTATTAATTTTAAATTAAATGTATTTTTCCAACTTTTCTTATTGTTATATATCAATGTGAGATGATGACGGAGGAATATTTTATTTTCCTTCACTTCTTTTTTTTTTTGTTGATAAAATAACAATAAACTGAATTTTCACATAATTTTGCTACTTCTTTTCTTTTTTGGATTAAAAATTCACATTACATTAGATTAGATCTAGTTTTTTTTTTTTTTATAATTAATATTATATTTTAATTAATAATTTTTAATAGTAAATTTTTTATTATAGATAATAATACAACACAACAAAGAAGAAGCAATACTTAGTTAAGTTTTTTTTTTTTTGTTTTTCATTTCAGATCTTTACTTTCTTTGCAAATATATTTATATTTTTCTCACATTCAATATTCATTTAATTCAATTAAATTAATTAAAAAAAAAAAGAAAATTAATATGAAAATTAATTATAAAAAAGGGTGTGCCTTTTTAATTATGAAAAATCATAAAATGACAAAATAATGAAAATCAAAAAAAAAAAACAAGAGAAATTAAGAGCAAAACTGAATCATGAAACGATAATGGGGAACAGGGAAAATCTAACAAACGAAAGGGAGGAAAGGGAAAAAATAAAATAAATGTTTTTTTATATTGTAATTAATGATTTTTTTTCTTTTTTTTTTAATAAAAAATAATTAAAAATGGGGAGTGTGCTAAAAAGAAATCTCTTTATAAATCCTTAAAAATGAAAAGTCAAACATTGCAGCAGCTGTCATGTTGAGGCTTTTCTTCTTAAAGATTGGTTTTTATTTTTTATTTAGTTTTTGTATGTTACTTTTTTTTGCTCTTTTTTATTTTTGAAGTAGGAAAACTGGGATTGGCAGTGGTTAAGATGAGTAGTCGACTTAATTCTCATCAACCTCAGCTTCCTGTTCTTCGTCGAATTCGGCGTCTTCGTCGGCTGTTGCCTCCTGGTATTGTTGGTATTCGGAGACCAAATCGTTCATGTTGCTTTCAGCCTCTGTGAATTCCATTTCGTCCATACCTTCGCCAGTGTACCAATGCAAGAAAGCCTTGCGCCGGAACATAGCTGTGAATTGTTCTGAGATACGTTTGAACAATTCTTGGATGGCGGTCGAGTTACCAATGAAAGTGGCAGACATCTTCAGTCCTCTTGGTGGAATGTCGCAAACAGCTGTCTTTACGTTGTTTGGAATCCATTCAACGAAGTAGCTGCTATTTTTGTTTTGAATATTTAACATTTGTTCGTCAACTTCCTTCATTGACATACGTCCTCGGAAAACGGCTGCTACTGTCAAGTAACGTCCGTGACGTGGGTCACAGGCAGCCATCATGTTCTTAGCGTCGAACATTTGTTGTGTTAATTCTGGTACGGTAAGGGCGCGATATTGTTGTGAGCCTCTTGATGTTAATGGAGCGAAACCGGGCATGAAGAAATGAAGACGTGGGAATGGTACCATGTTGACAGCCAATTTGCGGAGATCTGCATTAAGTTGACCAGGGAAACGAAGGCAGGTTGTTACTCCAGACATTGTCAATGAAACTAAATGATTCAAATCGCCATATGTGGGTGTTGTCAGTTTTAGTGTTCTGAAGCAGATATCGTATAGGGCTTCATTATCGATACAATAGGTTTCATCGGTGTTTTCAACAAGCTGGTGAACGGATAGTGTGGCATTGTAAGGTTCTACGACAGTGTCTGATACTTTGGGTGATGGTACAACTGAGTATGTGTTCATAATTCTGTCGGGATATTCTTCGCGGATTTTTGAGATAAGTAGTGTTCCCATACCGGAACCGGTACCACCACCAAGGGAATGAGTCAACTGGAATCCTTGCAAGCAATCACAGGATTCAGCTTCTTTGCGTACAACATCCAAAACGGAATCAACTAATTCAGCGCCTTCGGTGTAATGTCCCTTGGCCCAATTGTTACCAGCACCAGATTGTCCAAAAACAAAGTTATCTGGACGGAAAATCTGGCCGAATGGACCTGATCTTACAGAGTCCATGGTACCTGGTTCCAAATCAACGAGCACAGCACGTGGAACGTATTTACCACCAGATGCCTCATTGTAATATACATTGATACGTTCCAACTGTAAATCACTGTCACCGTGGTATGCTCCAGTAGCATCAATGCCATGTTCATCGGAAATTATTTCCCAGAACTATATAGAGTAAAAGTAAAAAAAAAATGTTTTTAATATAAATTTCAATAATTATTATTAAATAATGGTGAATTATTCTAATCAATTTTTCGATTAGGGGGTGTAATAATTTGTCGTTAGGCAACGCTTTTATTTTCCAAACATAAACAACAAACAAATTTCAATAAAAGCAGCAGTAGCTATTAAGATTGGTGTCACTCAAGTTTCAGGCAAACAATGTAGAAAACAACATAATTGACGACATTTCTAGTACACATTTACCAATTCCATTTATTCTTTGACCGCCCAACATAATTTATTTTTAAAAAAAAAATGCTTAATGTATTATTGATTTAATAAAGAAAAAACATTTTGGGACAAATGGCAGGGGCATTGAAAGACGCAAATGTACATAATACTCACGTAGTTTTATATTCATTGGAAAGATACTGATACAGACTGATACGACACGCAAAACTTTGTGATAATTTATTTACAAAATAGAAAAGGCTAAAATTTCAAACAAAACCTTCATTAAAGTACATAAATAACCGAAATAACGTTATCAGTATTAATACAGAATTAACGTTACACATTTCAACCACAAATATTATTTTCCCAGAAATTTCCTTTCAATAAAAATCAAGGAAAATTACAGCCAAAAACGAAAAAAACCCGTGTACTAAAAAAAAAGAAATTCTGATAAAAATCAGTCACGATTTAAAGGCTAAAAAAGTTCTATAGTATGGGGAAGTGGGTGAGCTGTTGTAAGTTATTAAATAAATTGTGGCGACACAATCAGGCGAGTCTAAACGAAAAGAAAAAAATTAAACAAATTACTTATTTAAACCAATGCCATCATCATAATCATCATAAAAATAAAAAAACACACACACAGAAGGTAACAAAAACAACTATGGATCAATACATAAATTACAGAATGTCCAAAAAAAAGCTCCTTTTTTTATAAAGTAAACAAAATAAATTAATAATTAACGAAAAAAGAAAGTCGCCTTATATGAAAACAAAAGAAAAATAAAATTAATAATCAAAAGTTTGTTATTCTTTAAGTAAAAGAAAAAATTTTAATCATAATAATAATAATGAGATGAGGTCAAATTGAATTCATGTATTATTATATTATTTTTCTGTTTTGTCAAACAATAAAAACGACAACAAAAGGTACAAAAATACACACAGCCAATGTTAAATTAAAAAATAATAAAATCTCAACAACCAACCTTAATGCACCTTTAATAAAGAAAGTTTCTTATAGAAAGAAAAAAGAAAATAAAAGACATTTACAACAAATTTGGAACAAAATTTCCACATTCAAAATATCAATAATATACAACAACACCAATCAACAAACAACGCAGAAAAAAAAGCATTAAAACTTTTTTATCAAAATATAAATTCAATAAAAGCAGAAATTAAAATATATATATTTCCAAAGAAATATATATATATTTTTAAAAGATTATAATTATTATATATATTCAGCCAAATGATGTCATTTTATATATATTTATTTTATTTTTCTTTTTATATTCAATAAAATTTAAGTTTCATGTTGTATATAGTCTCCTCTTGCTAAAATATATAATTTAAGTTTGACTGTAATAATATATATGTTGTATATTATAGGCGACTAATATTGAGTCATAAATTGTTAATTAAACATAAATTTAATGAATTGTTCATACACAACACAGTGTGTGACAATATTAAGAGTCAGTAGAAAAATACATTTGAAACATAAAAAAAAACTAGACTCAAAATAATAACATTAAAAAAGTTACATTAATAAAAACAGATAAAACAAAATCTATATGCTAATGGGCTTGCGGTTTATATATTTAATTAATTAAAAAATATACATAGATATATTTCTTGCAAGGTTACACATGTTATAATAATAATAAAATAAACAATATAAACAAGAAAAAAAAAAAACGATTAACACCGGCCGGTAAAAAAAAAAAATCTAATTAAATTAAGGTAAATTATTTTTCTGTTTATTTAAACAAATTTTTTTCTAATGCGTTAATATATATAATTTTAATTATTTTTTAATTAATTAAATAAGTAATATAAATAGATGACGTAATAATAACATTATTGAAGGAAGCTGTTAATCAAATTAATATATATTTTTATTTTTAAGTAAATATAAATATGAAAGTGGTACTCACTCAAAAAACGTACTGAATAAATGACATTTGAATGGTTTTTTATTTATTTATTACAACTTGATTTATTATTATTATTATTATTAAATAATAATAATATTGAAAAGGGAACAACATAAACATGTTTATTTCTAAATATAGTCATAATAATAAACCATTCACAGTAAGAAAAAATAAATAAACAGACAAGAAAAACACATATATCCATTTATAGTGCGCGATTGACTTAAAAATAAAAACTAGTCGTTGTCTTATGTCATTTTTATTATTAATTTCATTTTATGGATTTGTTTTATTATTTTATTTAGTCATTTTAAGTATTACATTATATAATAACAACAACAGCAGTAGTAACATTTATTATTTCTATTTAAATACAAAAAAAAAAAATGTATTAATCATGAAAAATATGCATAAAATACACGCAATACAATAATTAATAAATATATATGTCCAATTTTTTTTTCTATACAACAATTCTCCTCTTCCAAATGTATGTTTTCTTCATTATTATTATTATTATTTATCAATTTATTAGTGCTTTTGTATAGTAGTAGTATAGTGGAGCACAGCACATATAAGACATAAAACATTGAAAAGAATATATAAAAGAAGCAAGTATTATGTCATCAAATTTTTGTATAAAACAAAGCAAAAATAAAAAAAAAAACATAATAAAAACATTAATTGACCCTAAACAAATAAAAATCATATAATAATAAAACAGAAACTTTACAAAGCACAACTGTGTGTAGGTGTAGGTGGTTTGTGGAAATAATAGAAAAATAATGTTATTTTTGAAGGTGGGTGTGTGGGTTGATTATTACTGTGTTGTTGTTTTTGCTGTTCAAAGTTTAAGAATTGAATTTTGAAACTTTTTCTATAGAAACACACAACCAGCAATAAATAAATACATAAACAATATTTTTTTTTTATTTCAAGAAAACCATGATTTCATTATTAAAGTCAATAAAAAAAAAAATTATAAAAGCATAAATTTTATTTTTGATATAAAAACAATAAAATAAAAGCTTTTAGCCTAGTTTTTAAACGAAAAAAACATTTTTATACATTATTCTCACGACTTTCAAACATTTAGTTCCAAAACTCAAGCTTAAAATTACAAAAGAAAAAATAAACTGTTTCTTGAACCATCATCAACATCAGTATATTTTTTTCTCTTTTGGCATTCCATAATAATTCCATTTTTCTCCCATATAGTTTTTATTTTCCAAATTCTTTCATTTATTTATTTTTACCAAAGCAAAAAAGCATACCAAGAGAACATACTTGAAAACAACCAGTCAACAACACGTCATCTTCTTAAATCATCAGAGAAATTTTTCAACAGTAAACATTGTTGCTGTTGTTAATGTAGCCAACACAACACAAAATTATATCAAAGTAAAATAAATAAATAAAAATTTAAATTAATTTCTTTATCAGCTAAAATGTAAATAAATAAATAAAAATTAATGTTCAGACAGGTTTAAACAGTTATATTAATCGCGTACGGTCATCATAGTACCAGAAAACTTAATTAAAATAACTTCAAAATGCTTAAACCAAACATATTTTCTCAAGAGATGAAATTTCTTTGAATGGAAACAATAATGGGCGTTTGTTAAATTATTAAATTGCATTTTATGTTCAATTATAATTAAAATTTTAAATAGAGAAACATAATTTGCAAATAACAATAATAATCAGCAAAATCTACTTTCATCTTTTCTAACAAAACTACTAATCGAAAGAATTTATAAAACAGAGAAAAATAAAATTGCTGGCGTGGCGGCTGGCTATATAATATTCAACTGTGGATGATATATAAAAGGAGAGAATAACCACAAAAAAAAAAAACGTAGAGCAAGTATTAAATCTATTTTTTTTTTCTTTATTGAAAAGTATAATTAAAATCAGTTGCATATGAGAATGTATGCTAAAAATAGACACAGACAAATGGGGATTAAAGTATTTAATGAAAGGAAAAACACATGAGTAAAAAAATTAAAAAAAAAAAAAGTCTGTAATGTCGCTTTTCATCGATGGGTGGTGAAGAAATAAGATCATTTTCTTAATAAAAATAATAATTATTATTCAGTCAGAAAATAAGAAAAACAATTATTGATAATTTAATGACAAAAAACGAAAGAATTTTTTCTAGAAATTGTTAAATAAAGTCTAAATATCGTAAATTGTCTTTTCTTGTTTTTTTAGGATAAAAAAAACAATTGGATTAAGGCATAATTTATTTGGAGAAAACGCCTGTGAAAACATTACCGGCGTCTGTTTTGTTTGTGCGCGTTCAAGTCAAAACATTTTCAATTAAAATAACAAAAAAAAAAAAACCAAATGCTCATTGAATTTATGTTGTTTTTCTTTAATTTATTATTATAATAATAAAAATTATAATGACTAAAACGCAAAATGCAGAACTGAATTATAACAGCAGTATACGACTTTAATGCCGCAGCCACAACAGCACACATTATGATTTAACAAGTTGAACAACCTTAGCTGTGCATAGTTATAATATTAAAAGAAATTTTATTGATAAAAACATGAAAAATTTAGTTTTTTTTTTTAAATATTAAAATTTAATTATTTTATGTAACGATAAAGAATTTAATATTGCTCTGTCTATAAAGAATATTTAACTCTATTTAAGGGTTGTCCAACAAAAAAAAAAAACGCTAAATTAAAAACCGTGAAATATAAATTTTACTTTTCACGATTAATAAAGCCAAGAAAAATATTTAATTATGCCTTATATTTTAAGGTTATTAGACTTATTTTAATAGAAATTAAAATCTAAATCAATAGCGTAAAAAAAAAATATGAAATAATCTAAAATCATATTAATGTTTTATTGTTTTTTCTTCTATTAAATATTAAAAATATGATCTGATTCTTAATTAACAGATATAATACTATATATTTATTAAGAGGATGTTATGGTTCATGCAACACAAATGTATTTATTTTTTCTAATATGCGCGCTATTTGTTACCATAGAATAGTTACAATGTAATAAATTTTATTATGTATATTATAAAGCATATTTATTATGATTAATAAAGTCGGAATGTTTCTTTTCATTAACTTAAAAAGAAAATAGATTCAAAAAAAAAATAATAGAGAAAATCATTAATTAATTGGTAATATAATAAGCATGAATAATAGATTTATATAAATTTGCTTTTTTTAATTAATTTCGCACAAATGTTCTTTTTCTAACGGCTGATTAATAATCTTTTCTTTTTTATTTTAACAAATCATTCAATTTTAATCATACTGATATGTAACGCTTGTACAATGTTATATCGTATCAAAAATTACTTTGCAGAGAGACTGTTTATGTGTATTTTCTATTGTTTGTATAATACGAAGAAAAATGCCGAAACAAATAAAATAGCAGCCGTTACATGCGTCTTTTTTCTTCTTTTTTTTTTTTTGGTTTTTTAAAACAAAAATTGTTATTTTACACAAAGCATTTGTATATTTCAATAAAATAACTAAAGAGCAAACTGCTGACATTTTGTTGTTTTTTTTTTTTTATTTAATCATGTTTTCTCGCTGGTTTTTAATACATAAAATTTGCATATAAAAAAAAAAAAGATGAGAGAATGGCAATAAAAAATTCGCTTTAGATAAAAAAAAAAAAGAAATAAATTAAATATGTCGTCGCCAGTCGACAATTTTTTATAATTTGCGCAAGTCTTGTCAGGTTTTTTCATTATATTGATCCACTCAAAAAAGAAATTAATCAATTAGATTGGACTTATCAATTAGAGTTGCACAAGGACAATTAAACTCTAATGTAAATTAGAAAAAAATTCAAAATTTCGCTATTATAGCGTTTATACGTCGCTCCGTATTGAGGAAGGCAGACATAGTAGCACCGCCAGCAAAAAAAACGGTTAAATTCTTGTAATGTTCTGTTACATTTAAATCATACATGACGCCACGCCATGTCATAGAATTTTCTAGTAAATTCATATTAATATGAATTCTATTCCTAAATTACCCACTATTTTAACACAATTTATTTTAAAAACTAATTCAAAGTCAAAAATTTTTTTAATGCACAGTTCAAAGTAATTATTATAATAAACGGAAACAAAGGAATGCCCAATCAATACTTTTTCCTGTTGCAGTAAAAGACTTTTTAACCGCATGTTACATCCTCTTGGATTAATTTATCCATTCACAAAACTTTTATTAATAAATTCTTTCCGGTTATCACTTTTTCAAAATTTCACATTGCCAATTTACTGCTTTTAAACATTATTATCGTGAATGATAAAAAGTAAGACACTCACCTTAGCTCCAATCTGGTTTCCACATTGACCGGCTTGAATGTGAACAATTTCCCTCATTTTGATAAATTTACTTGTTTTTTTACTTTATTTTAAATATAATAAATTCTTTTATATACTTTATGTTTTTAAAACACGGTAAAATTGCTTTTATTTATTTTTATTATATTAGTAACAACACAACTATCTCCAGCGAGCGTCGCTTACAAATTGAAGACTGTGATCAGAGCTGGCTGATCAACGGATTTTAGATAGACGGCAACGCCCAATTCTGTATTCTGATTGGTTAAAATTTATCAATAATTGCGCCGCGCATATCAATTCTGCCAACACAAGTTATACAAAAGTTTTATTATATTTCTCCTTTGCCGTATACATATTGTACAGCATATATATATATATATACATTTTGCCTGAAGTATGTTTCTTCTTCTTTCTTTATGCGGGAAACACGTCATTTTTACTTATGGAAATTTGACTTTTTTTTTCCTTTTTTAAATTGAAATTGTTTATTATATTTATTTCCATGTCAAATTATCCTAAAGTAACCTTAATTTAAAAAGTACCATCTCTAAAAAATATACGTCTGCAAAGTAATCATGCAATTTGTGAACATATGGTTTGGTATTATTTTGACACATCATATTTATGCATAGTGTTATTTTTTTTCATAATAATAACATAAATTAAGAATATGCTTTCTATAATTTAACATAGAAATTAATTTAATAATTTTTTACACAAATCATAAAAACATAAACTATTTAATTATCTAATTAATTAATTAAATAATTCAAAGCAAGATTTAGAATTTTAGTTATTTTTCTTTTTTAATGTTGGTAACATCCTATTAAACTTTATTTTATGTGTCAAAATGAATCGCGTGTATTTGTTTTGTGGAGTGTGTAATGCATAGGTTTATATAAAATTTCCCCAATAAATTCCATCTCTACAAGAAAAAATATACCGTTTATAGCTATAATTATTAATGATAATGTATCCATCTACCGGCCGCACCTTATACACTGGTGCAATGCGGGGCTCGACATATGAATCTTATTTTTATTTATTCTTTATTAAATAATATTCACTTTTCTTTCCAAAAATGTACTTTATTTTTATTTATTATTGTATTTAATTGTAAACGGCTTTATTTTGCAATTGAAAATTGGTAAAAAATATATAATTATTAAAACATAAACAACTCGTCATATCCTGCCCACAAGTAAATTGAATCAAGTGGGCACCTTGGTAAATTATAAATAAAATAAAACTATATAAAGATACAATTAATCAATTAATTTATATAAATTTGTAATTTATTAAATTGTATTGAACAATTTCCTTTTACTTAGGTGACCTAAACCTTATAAGTTATAAGTTGAGGACCGTATTAATGTTACAATAAAGCTTTTGCAAAAACAAAAAATTTATTACAACAATTTAAATAAATAAAAATTATATTATTTTCAGATTATTTGTTTTAATGAAAAAAACAATAATTTCCATGCGATTTAACAAGAGTTATTTTTATTCAATATTTTATTGACGACAATTATTTGTTTCAGTACAGTTTCAGTTACTGAAAATTAAATGAATAAGAAAAAAAAACTAAAATAGAGAAAACAATAATTTGATAGCAGCATCGTACTTTTTTGGGTTCTAATTAAATTAAATATTTGATTTATTTGATCTGTTTTAATTAAAATGCTTTTATTTATTTAAGTTACCATCAATATTAATTTACAGAATTACACAAGCAAATACGGGCGACTGCTATCCAAATTAAATTTCAAGTGATCTTTAAATGGTGTTTAATCACCCTGCCTTATGTAATAATGAAAAAAAAAGTTTAAAAGAGTTCAAACAAAATGCTAGAAATATCAAAATGCTTTTATTAAATAAAAAGCAATTATTTGTAATAAAAAATTGTATTTATTTATCTGTATAAAATTAAATTGAAGAAGTCTGTGTTATTTCTAAAAATCATATTCATACACTATTATCTGATTAATTACATAAGATGGAAATAAAGTTATATTAATTTTTTTTTTTTTAAATAATAATATTGACAATATTAATATTTACAAAAGTTTATAAAAAGAAAAAATACGAATAAATTATATATATTGATTCATAAATGATATGAAGGTTGGTTAGACTCTCAAAGACTGACAAGTGTTTTCTCCATCAGTATTTGGTAATGTTTTTTTTTTTTATTTCTTTAAGCTATGTTACAGAGACATTAAGTATCTTAATAACGACAAATATCATAATAAATAGAATTTCATAAGTAATCAGAAATTTTATTAATAATATAATTACAAAAGCATACACTATAAAAATGAATTTTGATGCAATCAAGTATATCTTTTATGTAGAAATTTCAAAATATACTTGATTATACCATTGTCAGCGTTAAATTATTGCATCTAAAGTACGCCAATGGATATATTACAAACAAATTATTGAAAATATAAATAAAATTAGCAAATGATTTGTGTCAATAATTTGTTTTTTCTTTACTTTTCTTTTCGTATATTTTATTATATTTTTTTAAGAATTGCTATTATTCAATCATGTTTTTTTTTTTTATATATTTTTAGTGGTAAATATCACTCTTTAATTATTAATTATTGAGTGGAAAGAAGAAAAATATAATATTTGTTATTGTAGCAAAAAAATATGCCTAATAATTGTAATCATAATGAAAAAAAAAATCAATCAAATCAGATGTTATAAATTCATATTGTAGTTATGTTGAAAAAAAGTTTTTTAATAATTTTATTAAATATTTTATTTATTATAATTGTTGAGTGTCATCGAAGGAATAATGTTATTTATGATATTAATAATATAACAAATGGTGGACAAATATTAACGGAAGGAACATTAGGACGTGGTGGTAGACGTTATGAACGTAGAAAACAAATTAATGAACAACGACAAATTCAAGTGGCTAGTTATATCAAATTCTATTACTTTAAGTAAGTTAATTTGTGCTTTTTAATTATAATAAATGGTACAATCAATTGATAGAAAAATAAATAATTAGGTCAATTATATACGAAAATTATGCTGTGTTTATCATATTTAATAATCTAATGTGCGAATCCTGATAAAAAGGAAATTGGATAATATTCTCTCTTCTCTGTAAAAACAAATTTTGCTGATTTTATTCCATTAGATAAAAAAATAAAATAAGAAATGAAAAAATTAAATCAAGATTGAAAAAGATGCGCAAAAATAAGACTATTGATGCTAATTCAGCTATTTTATAAATTTTCCCTTAAACACTCTAATAAACTTCAAGTATGTACATAGCCAACAAGAACTTAATAAAGCATTTATGTAGACTAAAATTGATTTTATCATTGTTAATTTAGATTTTAAATACAAAAAAAAAAATGTTGCCAAACTTTTATATATTTTTATTTTTATAATAAACAAAATAAATAAATAAATTGTAAAAACGTCATGTGTGTTAAGGTATAGACATTAGGCAGATGGTGCACTGCAGTTTATTTATTTATATTAAATAAACAAAATTTTTCCTTGTTTTATAATAATAAAGTCACAGTATATTTATAGTCATTCATTCGTTTCCTTATTGCACTTTTATATTAAAAATTTTTTTTTTGTTTTATTATTATTATTATTTTTTCTTATGCATGCAAGATTAAATTACAGGTAAATATCGCCCCCATTAAAAATATAATTTTTAGTTTATATTACTTTCATTACTAACATTATTTCCATATACCGTATATATAAATAAATATAATATTATTTAGTTTATTAATAAATGTACAATGTACCTCTACACGTACGTAGTAGCATATCCATGTTACCTTGAAATGTAAAGGAAATTAGTCATATTTTAACACCTTAGCAAAAATTAAATTAATTTTTTTTTTATAATTTATTCAACAAAATTATAGTTACTCTTATATTTGTATTAAATAAAATTAAAAATTTATTTCTCAACCATTTTTATATGCAAATAAATGTTCAATTGTAATTAAAAAGTAAATACGGTAATATATTTTTATTTTTTTATGAAATAAATTATTCTAATTTTATTGACTTTTGACTGGTTTTAAAGTTGAATTTTTTTATTAATTTGTTTGTTGATTGGAAATTATTGATTATTTTAACTAATTTTAGTCATACATTTGTTTTAAAAGACATATTCATTTTCACGTATGACTGAACAACAATTAAAACACCCCATATAGATGACTATTGAAAATTATTTTTAGTTTTTATTGCCCTTTCATATTCATATTCATTTTAATAAAAATTATGGTATATTTACAGTCTGCAGAAGGAAAAAGGATATGGTTTTAGTGAAATTAAAACAAAAAAAAAAATCAATATACACCGACAGACGCCTGCAGACTTAGCCAACAACCATATTCTAGTCATTTTTATTTGTATTTTTCTGTTATTTTCACAGGCGCAATAAGCACAGTAAATCGAATATTCATTGAGTAGCATCGCACACTGAAATTCCCATATATGTTAATAAATAAATCTATGAATGTATTAAAAAATAATAAATAATTTATTTTTCATCTAAATATAGTTTTAAAATAACCGCAGACTAAACTTTTATATAACCTATTTTAAATACAATATATGTATATAATTATTCCTATTATATGTCTACCTAGCCTGCACTACGTCATATTTACTTGGAGTAGGTTTATGATAGATGATTCATTAACAAATGATAATTTTTATAACATGCATATTTAATATAAATATAATTCCTTATTGTTAATGTAAAAAATGATTAATTTTTTTTGAAATAAAATTTAATTAGAAATGGTGAACAAACTTTGGTAACAACCGTAGAGGACACATTATATAATTTTACATTAAATCAATGTGATAAAAATGAAAAATTTGCAATTTTAACACATGGATGGCAAGAAAATTGTCAACAAAAATGGATGGAATTACTCATATTAAGTAACAAACACACATATCCAAATATTTATCCATATAATTAATACACTTTTTCATCTAAAGATTTAACAAAATATCGTGGTGGTTGTATTATTTGTATGGATTATAATGTTTTTGCGGTTGAACCGTATCCCCGACTAATGAAATATTTTGGAGCAATTACTAATGTTTTAACGCAACAATTACGTTTAATGGAAACATTAGGTTTTATATCGGATAATGGTTACATGTTTGGTTTCAGTTATGGTGGTCAAATTGTTTGTGAGGCTGGTCGACGTTTTGGTGCACGAAAATTAAAGGAAATTGATAGTAAAATTATTTAATAAAAAACCAATTCTATTTCTAAAACTATATATAATTACGATTTTGATTCTAGCATGTGATATGGCTGGTCCAGGATTTGATTTTAGGCCACAACCCGATCATAAATTAGCCGCCCAAAATGTACAATGTATTCATACCAGCGCTAATAAAGGTACACGTCACACAAGTAATTGTAATCAAGATTGGAAAATGGGTAATTGTGGTGAAAGTCAACCGGCTGCTGGTGAACCACCACTTGGCTCACATGGTCTGTGTCCGTACTTTTATGTGAGTGCATTTGAAAATAATTTTTTCGCCATCCAAAGACCACCTATATGTCCAACTGTAAATCCTGCACAAGAGTGGCCACAAAATTTTAAAATGGGTTATATGGAAAATAGAAAAATGTAACTTTTATTTTTCATTGTTCAAAAACCGATTTTATAAATAATATTTATTTTTCCAGACAAGTAAATGGAGAACTATTTGCTTATACAGGATTGGTACCACCGTATAATATTTTTGAAAAAATGCCAATAATTAATTTATCAACAGACATTGAATATGATTATGATAATTGGGAATAAAAATTAAGATTTTGTGTCTATGTTATACTTGGAAATTTCTTGATTTAATTGTTATTTTTTTAAATTTAAATATTATAAAAAAACATGAAATGACATAATGAAACCTTTATGGAATTACCTTGAAATTCATTCATTTGTAATTTACTTTCCTACTAAGAATTTAATCATTACAATCTTAATGTGTAATACTTTAAGCGTGGTAACTTTTTATTCAATGTTAATTGATTATTTTCAGTCAATCATAACGTAGAAAAAATAAAATTTCTAAAAGTTTTTTTAGTTTTGTATTGATTTGTACTTTAGAAATAGAGTAGAAAATTTACTAGAATTCTAATTGTTTATTCTTTAATCAACTGTATAAATGAAATTGAAATTATTCTTAAGTATAAGCAAAGTGATTTAATGTACTTTGGTATCTTAGCAAAGCAAAAACAAAAAAACGTTACCGAAAAGCTTACTAATTCTTAAATAAATTAAAGAAAATAATAACAAAACATTCAGTAAATTTTATTACTAAATTTCTCTAATTAACATTTGTCTTTTAGGTAAGCTCACTCATCAGTCCTTAATTATCTTAAGCATAACTTGCGTGCAAAGTATAATATTCTAAAAAATGTTGATGATAAAACTATATAATAAAATAATTATAAATTATAATGGGAAAAAAATGTGGTGTATAGTAATTTTCAGAAGTAGATAGATAAAAATATATATAGCTTTAAAATTAATTAAAAACTTGCAAGTTTTATTTATTAATTAATTTATTTCTTTGACTAAAAACTTTATTATTATATTTTATTATAATTAAAAGTTAATTTTCTCGCAAAGTGAATGTGGTGCGTGATTTAATTATATTAAAATAATAATAATAATAAAAAAATAATATATAAAAATTTGGTCTGAAATATTTTATAATAAAATTTCTTTTTTAGGTAAAATTTAAAGTAATTATTTTTTTGTTCGTAATCAAATATAAGTAAAAAGTGAATTTTAAGGTCGATTAAATGGTGACACAATAAAAATAAATAAATTAAATTAAATTAAAGGCTCTAAATTCAGCTACACAAACATAAAATAAAAATAAATTTAAATTTTATAATTTATTAGATCGATGACATTGTCCTAAACAGGTTGTTTCTATTAAAAATTGTAACAAACGTTTGACCATTTACACACCTACACAATATTCAAATTAAATAAAAAATTAATTTTATTATATCGAAATAAAGGTAAAATAAAATTAAACATTTTGACTTCTTGTTTTTTTTCTTTTTCGTTTTTTAAATTAAAAATAAAAATCTTTAAATCATTTAACACCAACGCATCATGTGATTTGGAACAAAAAAAACAGAAATATATGCTTGCAATAAATGACTTATAAATTAAGTCACTATAAACCCAAAAGATGATAGATCAATGTACGATTTTCTATATAAATTCTCTAAAGTGAAAAGATAATTTCAGATATAAAATGAGAAAATTTTTTTTCACAATATTCTGCATAAATAAATAATACAAAGGAATAAATTGATTGCAATAAAAATAAAATATACATATATTGACCAAATATACAAATGATTACCATTTATGATATTGTTGTATGGAAAGTTGTTGTCTTTCATGTTTAAAATATATAATTATTATTATTATTATTAATATTAATTTAGTAAAAATGAAAACTTTATAACCATATACAGAAAAAAAAATACCGAATAATATAATTATATTATTAAATCAATTTAATAGTCTGTCTGTCTGTCGGTTTTTTAATCAATTAAATTATGTGATAATAATGTCTCTATATAAATAAATTTACATTGATGTTATGTTCTAATGCAAGAGGGATTTAATATTAACTAAAGTCAAAAAAAAAAAGAAAGAAAACTGGTAGCAGTGTGTTATAGACGATGATTCATTCAAATATTAATCGATAAACGACACAAAATAAAAGTTTTCTTTTTTTTTTATTATTATTTTATGAACTTTTACTCTGTGTATATGTATAATTCCTTGGAAATAGTTATGTTGCTATGTCGCCGGGCTGACTAGGCTAAAAACTATCAAAGGGGTAGGTGATATGATGCGCATTTATAATATTTTTTTGTCTTTCTTGTTTTAGTTAAATAAACTCACTATTTTATTATATCCGATATTGTGGTGGGGATATTTTTCACTTTTTCTACAGAGCTTTAACACTTTGATTAAATAATTAATTATTAAATATATTACGTCATAATGTTGTTTTAATAAAATTTAAAGAAAAAAAAAAAACATTATTTTATTTTTGCAATACATGGCGCCATTACGGTGACTAGGTACATATACTGCATTTTTATTTTTAAATGTTCAACTATTAAAATTCAATTTAAATGCAGTGAAGACAATTTATGACAATCCTTATTATTAAAAATCAACTTAAGAAGGCTTTAAAGTTTTTCTGTTTGAAATGTTATTAAAAACTTTATGCTAAATCATGCATAAATCCAGATTAGTAAAGGGAATATATTGAATGAATTTTTATTTTAAAGCACTTTGATGTTTTCGTATTGATTTTCGTGTAGATTTTTTTTTTTGCAAAAAAAGAATTAAAACATTTAAACAACTAAAAAATTCATTGTTTTTACATAAATACAAACATCAATCATTTATCATTTCAATCACAATCATACAAAACAATAAAATATTAATAAAAAAAAAAAAAAAGTGGGCGAAAATCTATACAAAAAATTGTAAATAAATTTTGTCGCGACATAATTTGTTTCGATTTTTTTATTATTATTTATTTATTAATTTTCAAAAATAAAATAAATAAATAAACAAAATTATTTCTTTTTTATATTAATTTTGTTGTTACTTTTTTTTTTTATTTATTTAAATTAACTGAAACATTTATGCACTTTAACCATATATGGTGAAGACGAGGTGCTGTTTTTAGGTTAAATTTGCTGATTTTACATTTATTTATTACTTTTTTTTTTTTATTGAAAAAAATAAAGAATTAAATTAAATTATTATTATTATTTTTTTGCAAAGACTTAATTAATTTATTTAAGTGTTTCTAAATGAACGCTTAAACGCCCTGTTAGATATTATATGCTTTTGATTTTAATGGTACATTATTATAATAAATTCTATCATTATAAAATAGTTTTCTGTTCTTTAATTTTTTTTATTATTTATTTATTAGGTTTATATAGTTTTTGTAGGATGATTTAAAGAAATAAATATTATTAATTCTTTCTTATTAAAGAAAATCTTCCTACACAATTTGTTGTTAAGAAATTTCATAAGAAGAATAATGTAATTTTCGAAAGAATAAAAATTATAATCTTTTTCTTTTTATTACTATTATTATTAATTATTTGTTGTATGTAGCTCGCTCTTAGGCGATAAATAGCGAATAGCACACTTTATTTGGTCAATTTTGATTTAATATTATGTGTAGGCTGGTTGGTTAACATAGAAATTATACTCCATTTGGTCGATGTTAATTGCATACTGTTTATATTGTTTGTATTTATAACATAAATCTGATTATATTTGCTTTTTTTACTATCTACTACATAGTTTTCAAGTTTAAAATTAGCATAATATATTTTCTATGCAAGTAAAAAAAATAATGTAAATAAAAACTACAAATACAAAATTGCTTATCTATAATATTTTTTTAGCGATAAATTTAAATATGATCAACTTACACATTAGGTGAAAGTTCTTTTAAACTGGAGTTTATATAAATGCTTCTTCAAATTATACTGAAACAGGTGCATAATAGTTGTTATCAGAAGTAAAACATTTGTCGCCCTTATTAAAAGCGTAAGCCCCAGCGCTCTGATACCATTTTGACGGACTTCCTACTAGATAATAAGAATAAGAGCAAATCATAATTTAAAAATTCAATAAAAAAAACCTTTATTAAGTTTTAAACATCCAGAATAGAGTCCAGTTCCAGTATGTATATATGGAAACCATAATCTTATTTTTTGCACAATTATTATTTATTAAAAATTAAATAGAATTTTTACAGTTGATCACTATTTATGTTTTTAAAATTTTAGTAATGTCAATTTAGATGTGCCTGTGAAAACTGTTTAATAAAATTTCTGTGAGATGGAGCTAACACAAATGTATAACGGCTAAAATAAACTAAGTAGCTATAGCAGCGCTTAAATTCTCTAAAACATAAAATTATCAAAACAATTTTACCTTATTAATCCGTATTAATTTCGTTTATAATTAACAAACTATTTCATTAATACAATAAAAATAAATAAATAAAATAACTAATTAAATTTACTTAATAAAACATAGATAATAATTTATTTTTACAAATAATTTTTTATTAGGTCTTATTTTCTTCTTTTTTTTTTATTCTTTATTAAGTTTTTTTTTAGTTAATATAAATAACAAAAAAAATTTAATTACATTTGTGATGGAAATGAAAAACCATTAATTAATTAAAAATAAATATTATTTCATTTTAATATATATATAATTATTAGTCTCTTTACTGAAAACAATAAAACGTTAACTTTAAAACCACAATTAAATAATAAATATTTATTAAGAATTAAAAAATATGACTAAAATTGTGGTTTACTTTAATAAAAATTGATTTTTATTTCATTGAAATTAATATTAAAAACATTTTATTTTTCTAAATTTAATTAGATATAATTAATCTTTTTTTATTATATATTTATAGTTTAGTAAAAAAAAATTCTTTTTTATTAATCAATTAAAATTTTAATAAATAATTAGGTTAAAAAAAATTTTTGTTGATTTTGCACAAATTCTATGTAAAACTTATTCACAATAATTAAAATTATTTTTATTAAAAAAAAACTAAATCTTTTCGGTATTTTTATTTCATCATAAAATATCGACACCTTGAATAAGAAATTTATTTTCTAATTAAAATTTATTTTCTGTATAATAATTATTATAAAAGTTATTTAATTAAATTTTCTTCTTAATCAATTACATTTATTGTGAATTGTTAAAATTTTAATTAAATTAAAATAAAAGAATTCATTCTTTAATTTCCTTAATAGAAAGGAATATATATTAATATGTGATTTGATAGTTTATTCTCTAAATAAGAGGAGCACCAATACGATTTACAGATGAAGAAAACGACAAAAATTAATATTAACAAATTTTTCTTTTAATTAACAAAAAAACTAAATATTGAAATTTATTATTATTTTTTTTTTAAATTATTCATTTAAATCTAGAAGAAGAACGAAAAAGAAATTTAACACAATAACAGACAATAAACAAATAAAATTAATTCAAACATTATCAATGTTAATTAATTATTATCGTTTAAGGTATTTTTAATTACTTATTTAACACAAAATAAAGAAGTAAAGTTACAAACAGTAACTAGAAAATATTAAGTAATATAATTATATGTATATACAATATAAATGTCTTAATTTTGTGCGTTAATAACACAAATATAATATTAATTATTAATTTCTACAATAAACATTTTTTTTAAATTCATATTTTTCTTTCTTTTTTCATTTTTTATATATTTTTTAATCACAAAAATTGTTAATTTTAGGTATAAGTACAGTGTGATCAAATAAGAACTATATAGATTTTTATATATAAATAATAGCTATTCTATTTAAAAAATATATAGTACTAATTTGATCATCCTTTATTAATATCAATATTTTTCATTATAAATTATTTTTTAAAAAATATATATATATAAATAAATAATAATAATTTAAACAATATTTTTGATTAAGTTTTCATTTAAATTATAAAAATAATAAAAAGGATATACACGACAGATGAATAAATTTCTACAAAAAATAACCAATTATTATTACCATTATTCTGTTTATTAATTAATTAATTACATTATATATTCCCTGATAATTTAAATTAATAAAAATAAAAATTTATGTATAACACTGTATGGTAATAATTACAAACAAAATAATAATGATAGTTTCGCTATAAGTTTATTACATTGATTGAACAAAACAAAACAAAATATTAATTCTTTCATTTTTCTTTTGGCTTATTTTCAAAATAAATGGTTGAGGAATGTGTAACAAAGGCAAAGTTTTCATTTAATTTAAAATAAAATAAATAAATAATTAATATTAACGGAAAAATAAAAACACAAAAATTTGGTTCATTTAATAAAACAAAAGTCCAAATTATAATTTTTTCTTTGAAGAAGAAAAAAGCAAAAATAAACAAGGATGAAATTTCCATCTCTCTATATGAATTTACAAAATTCAATAATTATTTACAATATTTTCATAATAAAAATTAAATAAATTAAATAATTAATAATATTATTAATTAAGTATGTATATAATTAATTAATAAATTAAATAAGTATTGCTGATTACATTCGGTTATTGATCTGTTTTTATTTTTAATAAAAAATAAAATATAATAAATAAATGATTTATAAAATCGAATTAAAATAAATAATTAATTTAACAAAAATATTAATAAAACTAATAGCGAGACTGACAATATAGAAAAAAAATACAATATTAATAATTATTTTTATAATAAAATCCCTGTTTTATAATTTTAAATTTTTTTTCACAAATAATTTTTAACAAATTAATTAATCATTCATTACGAGTTTTGTGAGTTTTGTTAATTGAAAATAAATAATAAAAAAAATTATATGTATATATTTAAATTTAAAATTGTTAATTAAATTATTTAGTTAGTTAATTCTTTTTCAAAAAACAAAGTAATAAAAGTAATATTTAATTTACCTCACACGTAGTATTTAATTCAACAGTGTGGTGGTGTACAAATTTTCTTTTTGATTTTATTTTTCATTTAAATAAATGCATTTTTTGTTTTATTTTTAATTTTTATTATTATTATCCTTCAAGTATAATATGTATACATGTAATAAGGTGTTTTATATTTTTACAGGTATTGATACACAAGAGAAGGATTGTGCTGTATTCGCAATGTGCGAACTACACAATTATTTTATTTCAGTAAAAAAACCAACTGATAACGTTAAATGATATTCCAAAAGTAAACTTTAAACAACAAGAAAAATAAACCTGTAACTACTATAATAACAAATTCTCTTCCTTTATTATCTTATATTAATTATAGTATTATTAATAATTAATCAGACTAGTCGTTTTCCAAAAATAATTGTTTAGAGAGAAAAATTGTTATTGTTAATTGTATGTAGAGTTATTATTATTTATTTATTAATTTTTTCCATTAGAATTTTTGTTCGTCACTATATTTCACTATATTTTCGAATTTCAATCATTCTCTTTGTGTAATGCAGAGGTAATTGCAAGACCTCCGCCTGGTATAAAACGAACAAAATTATCACCTACTAATGGTCCCATAGCGTATAATCCCTTTGGAGTATGTAATAATTCATTTGTATATTTATCAACAGCTATTGGATTTGTTTTACAATCAATTGGTTTTGTTGAATTTTCACCTAATCCTGTGCCGCATGCAGTTTCCTCAGCATAACACTTTGGTTTTTTGATTGAATCAAAATTTTCTGGTGAATTATTACCAATCGTTTTACATTCATTATTTAAATTGTTAATTATTTTTTCCTCGGGAATAGCATTTAATCCAATAGGCGTGTAATTATTATTGCAAATTTTTTTATATTCATTACGTTTTGTTTTATCACATAAATTTAAATGTTTCGATTTGGCACACAGATTTTTAAACCATTGAAATTTTTTTGTTAACGATGATATATGTTCTAAATTATCAACATCGTTTTGTTGTTGCGGCATTTGTTCCGTTTTATTTATTGCATAAGTATGTTGTTTTTGTTCAATATGTGTTGCTTCACATTTATTCGAAATATTTGTTAAAAATCGTAAATCCGGTCGTGAACCAATTAATATTGCTAAAAAGGAACATTCTAGTTCACGTATTTCACCAGTTTTTAAATGTTGTACAGTTACTTTATGTTCACCAGATACTAACTGCTGAATATCAGCAATAGTATGTTCTGGCATTGGCGTATAACAGTTATAAGTATTGTTTACATCTTTCATCATTTTATGAACCTAAGATAAAACACAAAGAAACGAAAAAACATTAAATAATTATAGAAAAATGTTTTAAAATAAAAATTAACGAACCTCATGATATTCTGGATAAACATTTTCTGGTAGCATTTTATCAAGACCGGCTGTTCTATTTCTATAAACATGAATAACATTAACACCAGATGAACGACAAATTGTAACAGCGTCAGCAGCACTTAAACCAGCACCAACTATTATTACTGATTTTAATTCTAAAAAGGAAATAAATTAATTAAAATTGAATTATTTATATTTGCATGAAAAATAGAAACAAACTTTTTATCTCAGCATTTGTTAATTTCTCTAGTGCTGCTTCTAATTGTGGCAATTCATGTGTTACCCACGGCGTTGAAACACCTTCACCTTGTAATCCTAAACGATTTGCCATGTCAGAGCTACCGTTTGCCAAAACTAAATTTTTACAAACTATACAATATTTTTTGCCGGTTATATTATCAACACTAAAATTAATTTTTCATAGAATTAAATTTTTCCAAAAATAAAAAAGTGGTTTTTCTTAATTAATCAATAGTGAATAAAAACTTACCCGCATACAATCCATCGTGCATTTTTAAATCGTTCATTTTTTATTGGTGCACTTAATGGTGAAACCGATAATACTGATGTATTATTAAAAAAGAACTTCTCAAGTCCCATTATTTTTACATAACTTTCATAATATTCAGCAACTCTTGAAATTAAAGCTCGTGTTTGTACTTCTTTAGAATCTTCACGTTTTAATGATAGATTACGTCTGGGCGGCATACTTTTTATACGTGCATTATCAATTATAATATTATTACGTTCATAATCAATATTATTTTGTGAACTATTTATTATTTTTTGATTATCAATTAATTTTGATTTTATAATATTTATATCATTTTTACTACATGTACAACATAAGGCCCCATGTTCATATTCGTTATTATTATTATTATTATTGTTATTATTATTATCATTTTTAATGAAACCATTTATTATTTGGGATTTCTCTCGTAAAGAATTACAGGACTTACAATTGGTTGTCTTTTTAATATCAGTGCCACCAGAATCATTAACATTTTTAATAGCTTTTAAATCATTATGGAAACTATTAAAGAAGTCACGCTGTTTTGGTTTTATCGTTTTTGGATTAACCGATGTTACTAATGCTGTAGAAATTTTTTTCTCCAAATCGGTGCGTTTTGGATGTGTTTGTTCCCATTTATTAAAATCTAATCCAGGTAATGACATCCATGCTGATAATGATAAAGTACGTAAATTTGGATCCATACGATGCCATGATCCACCAGCCGGTCCTTTTCCCAAAACAATATGATCAATCTGCAATTACATACTGATTAATAAAATTTTTATAAATAAATTTTCAAATAATTACTTGTTTCTCGGGATGATATCTGTATTCCAACATACATGGTAATTCCATACCTAAATCAGCACAAGGATGTTGCAAACTATCCAACTAATTTTAATCAATATAAATAATATATTTTATAAATATTTTCTTCTTTATTAATTATTATAATTCAATAATTACCAATAATGATACAGGATTTGTGCTTCGTCCTTCAAGACCATCAGCTAACATAACTAAATCTTGTTCAACTAAACTCAACGAACTGTCTGCAAAATTTAAACGTGCCCGTAATAATTCATCAGGATGTTTTTCTATTTTATCTGTTTGCCAGTATGGCCAATGTCCTGCTAGCATATATGATAATGATATACCGCTTGGTCCGTTACCTAATAAATTTTAATAAATAAATAAAAAAAACAAAACAATAATAATAATAAACAAAAATTAAGTAGAAAGAAAGAGTTTTTTTTCAAATTTTTATTTTGATTATAAAAAAATAAAAAAGATGACTTAAATATAAACAAAATATAATAAATTAATAACAATGTTTGTTCATAAATTATATTTTATTTAAATATATAATATATTTTTTGACATAATAATACTATTTTACAACGTTTCATTAAGTAAATAAATTAAAATAAAATTCCAGTAAATGAATAAAAAGCAAAAGAAAAGATATTAACGATGATTTCTGATGATATTTACTTTTACACATTTAATTCGCTTAGTAGTAAATGAGAAAATCATAATAAAAAATAAATAAATAATAATTATTTTATAAACAAAAGCGAAAAGGAAAGTATTAAAACAAAAACATATATATATATAATAGTCACTTGTTTAAACAAAGTGTGCTGTAACCGAATCTTAGCAACCGAACAATATACATATTTAAAATAAAAACAAAACAATAAGAAAAATAATAAACAAGTAAAACCACCATCTAATAAAAAAGAAAAACTTAAACATGTGCTTATTTATAATTTAATTTAATTTAATTTAATAATGATATATATGATTTTTTTTTTTGCTTTTCATAAATAAATTTATTAATAAAATATTAACACGGGTCAAAACATTGTTTATTCTATTATAGTAACATTGTTTTATTTATAGTTTATTTATATATACATTATTTTTTGTTTAGTATTGAAAAATTTATTATATCTCTATTTTATCTTGAATAATAAATAAAATTTAATAAAAAATAAAATAAAATAAGAAATAGAAAAATATTAACTTAGTTACTCACCAATAATAACGACATCTTTATAAATTGTTTCCTTTGGTATATTTGACGAGTTATAATATTCCTTCATTATTATTATTATTATTTAATTATTTTCTTTATTATTATTAATATAATTAATTTCTTCTTTTTTTTTATAAATATATATTTCTATAAAAAATAATTAATTGTTTTGGATTTTTTTTTAAAAATTTAATTTTTGTATGGAATAATAAGGCACACGCCAGAGAAAATACGTTAATTTAAACAATAAAACACGTTAAAATTATTATTATTTTCTTCTTAATTCACATTTAAAAACACAAATTATTATTATTTTTTGCTTTTGTTTTATTTAATACACTTTATTTATTAAGTATTTATAATTATTATTTAAAATTTATTTATGATATGATTTTTTTCTAATAATTAAAAAAGAAAATTTTTTATTTAACTTGTTGGGTGTAATCTGGTTAACAGAACGTCTTAAAACATACTAAACCGGCAAATTTATTATTTTTATAATTTATTTATAGTATTTATTTGCTTAATAATGGTGAATTTTTTTATCTTATCGTTATCAGTTGTAAATTTTAATCTACAAACAGTAAAAAAATAAAATAACTTAACTAAACAAAATCTGGGAACTGATATGATACAATTTTTGCTTTTTTTTTAATTCTTCTTATCACTATTTCATTGTGTAATTTAAATTCCAATGACGTATATAATTATATATTAAAGGATTATATACGTTTTATTTATTATTTATTCTTGTATCCTTTTAGTTATAGTTTTTTTTATAACTTTGTTCCCAAAATATGATTACTTTTACTCGGTCAAAATAAGTTGAGTTGATAAAATGATTCTGCAAAAAAAAGGGGAAAAAAATAAAATTATTAATTAATTATCAATAAAAATAAAAAATAAAATTTATTAATCAATGATTTCCTTAGAAAAATAATGCAATAACAGCATTTAAGATTATCAAACGTTAGGGGGAAATTATCAAAAGAATAATCATTGTATGATAACAACAACAACAACAACAACAAAAACACAGGAAAAAATATGTGAAGGCTAAAAAAAAAAATAGCTGTCATGTCGGGTAGATAAATAAATGCTGTGTGGTTAGGAAGAATGAAAATCATTTAAAAACAAATTCTCTGATAAACATGTTTAAACCTTGATAATTTGTCATTTTTATTAATATTATTATTTTGACTGATTGATTAAATAAATAAATAAATAAAAGCGTTTTTTTTTCATCACTAATAAAACATGCAATTTAAATTTTTTGACATTTTTCTATTAACCAAAATATCGGATAAGAAAAAAAAATACTTGTTTACTTTGTTTATTATTAAAATTATTTAAAATTATGAATTAAATAGAGTAACCTGTCTAAACCACTTGCATAATTGCATATATGTATATTTACGTTACAATTAATTAAGTCATATGACAAAAATGAACTTTTACAAAAATTTGTCATAATTAACACAAATTCATGTTTATACATGTGACTATACAAAATGATGATGATTCACAATACACAATTTAATAATTAGTCTAATTAAAGTTAATTGAAAAATTAAATAACTCTAAATATAAATTCCATAACGTACGTTTTTTTTATATTTATCGTTTTGGGAAAATTAATAAAAATTTTCCATTATGATTAAACTTCAAAAAAAAAAAAAAAACGTTATTAATGTGACTCCGTGACTATACCGAAATAGAAAATAATATAAACTTGTGTATTTAAGTGAATTAATTAAATTAATTTATTAAGATAAGAGTATTAAATATAAAAAATAAAGTGATAATAAAAGTACCGTATTACAAATTTCTATATATATATATATATAAATAAATACAATGTTATCATCACCAAGCGTTGAAGCACAAGTTTTAATTATCAATTTTATATTCTAAGAGCTAGGGCTTAAGAGAACAGCTTGCACTTTCACAAAAAAATTAACAACGAAATTAAAGAATTTGTTATCAGTAATAAAATTGCATAATTTTAAAATTTAAAATCACTTATCTATGTGGTTTACTTAATGTTATATCAATAGTCATAATTCTACATAAAGTGTTAATGCTTAGAATTTGTTGACCTTCATAATATTTACCAACAAATTACTACTTGTGATTTTTTTGTAAAACGTTATTGTTTTGACAATTTAATCACTCTGTTTATTAAACATATAAACATAGTAATAATAATTTTAAAAAAATATTCAATTGTCGTAATTATTGTTTACATTAAATGTAAATGTAAATTGATTATATCTATATTTATTCATTATTTAAAAGTGTTTTATTTACTAATTGAAAATTAGTTGCTTATTATTATTATTATTATCATTATTTATCTTTTTAAAATAAAAAGTTTGTTTACATCTTGTTAATAGAATTCTTATTTTGGCCTTGAATTTTAGATATTTGAAGTATTAATAGTTTTTGTTATAAGCATAAATCAACATTACAGGATACGCTTCCTTTACAATAAACTTTGATTAACATTATTTCCTTTAGCTAAGAAATTTCGAACAACAGAATTATCTGCATTTTAAAAAAAATTATAAATATCGTTGGTAGTTTTTCGCACATAAGTTCTGCCCAATGTGGATAAGACTGGTTTATTTTGGAAGAAGATGTCATTGTACATAGATATATTTCAGAAGATACATAATTGATGGATTTAAAGACTCAAAATAGAAAAACATTTAGGAAATATTGCAAAACGGTCATTTTAATCCCAAGCCTTTTTTAAAAGTTAAACCCTGGACTGCAAACGATTGCGAATTGACATCTTTATTAACCAATACATTAAAAACAACGAAAGAAAAAAAAAATTAAACTAAAATTAACTAGAAAAGAAAACGTAAAAACATATTAATTTTGAAATCAAAGTAAAATCAACAAAAAAAAAAAAGAAGAAAATTATCCACCAGACAATATGAAGACAAGACATCTTACACAAAGTACGTGTTCGTTGAGTTTTTATTATTTCTTATTTCACAAATTATCATTTCAATACAATTTGACGTGGTGATCAACGCCTACACTTTTGTTGTTTGCAAAAAAAAAAAAAATAAAAGAAAAGAAAGAAAAAAAACAGAATTTAAAGAAATAAAACCAAAGAGAAAAAATAAAGAAAACACCTACGCATGCAAATATTGAGACAAATACACCAAACAATATGAAAATGTTATATTTTTTCTATTAAAATTTTATTATTTATCCTTTTCTCTTAACAAATTTTAATTATTTAATCTCCTGAAACCGATTAATTAATTTATATACGAAATTAATCTGCACGTACCAATTTACTATAGACGAGGAACATTAGAATATCCATGTGTTACTTATTATCAAGCAGATAATTAAAACACTTTATCAAGTTTACACAAATTATTTACTTTATTCATGTGGTCAAACGTTTCTTTTTAAAATTTTCTTAATTTTTTTGATTTTTTGCTTCTATAAATAAACTAAAATATAAATAAATAAATATAAAATTTTGCATATTTAATGATTTCATTCACCATAATATGTTATTTTTTCTTTTTCTCTTTCTTTCTCTCTAGCAAATTATTAAATTAGTGTTTGTTGAATTAATTAAAAAACCAGTTTAAACAAGACCTTGGTAAAGTAACATAGTTTTAAAATTAAATATTTAATAAAAAAAATAAAATTAAACACCTTTTCTTTTAATGGTTTTTTGCCTAAACAAGTAAAGTTCTATGACACATAAATGTTGACTGTGGATAATTTAGTCTCAGATCAAAAAACTAATTAATTTATATTTTTATTAGTTAAAATTAAAAGTATGTTTATGATTATGTAATTAAGATAAAACACAATAAATACATCGAATAAATTGAATTTATAAATATTATTACTTCTAATTAAATTAATTAATTAAAAAAACATTATTATTTATTGAATAATTTTTGTTTTAAACGATTAAAAAAAAAAGCAAATAAAAATGTTAAAATCAATTTCAATCAATTTTATGTTTTATTTTTCTTAATTACTTAAAAATCTAAAACAAAAATTCATTAAATATTATACTTTTGCTAATGGCAGGCTTTTTTCTTTATTTAAGTTTTCACTTCTTTATAATTTTAAGGTTATTTCTAATCAATAGTCAATTATTAATTTCATGTAAATAATGTTTATTCAGGTTCAAGGTTATGTTACAAAAAAGATGAGCCGGTTTAAAGTAATTTGAAAACCGAAATTCATCAAAAAAAAGGTGAAGCTGTGTGTTTGGTGAGATTTCATGGGAATCGTTCGTTTTGAACTTCTAACAGAAAATACACCACAATCAAATCTAAGGAATATTGTCATCAACTGGACAGAATTGAATGATGCACTCCAATAGAATAGGCCAAAATTAATCAATAGAAATACATAAAGTTCGATCTCATACATGTTTGGCAACTCGCAAAAAACAAATTACAGTTTGAACAGGATGTACTACTATTATTACTTGTAGGGGCAAACCCTTTATTTTAAATAAGAACGTACAAAAATGACTTAGATCAGGTTTTTGCCAGCAAAGATCAAAAGTTTTATGAGATTGGAATCATGCTACTTTTGATTTTCATTACAAAACAAAAAAAAATACAAAACTACTTTTATTACTTCCTTGTTATGCATGTATGTACGCATTCAATTTACATGAATATTCATGTAAAATAATATTTTATTCAGGTTCAAGGTTATGTACATTATTTTTCTTATTTTTGTAAATTATTTAATTTATTAATCGAGAATACCAAGTAATAAGAAATGAAAATTCAAAAAAAAAAAAATCATGTAAAAACACTTAAATAATAAACTCCTCCACTTGAATATTTTCTATTTAACCTTTACCAATAAAAAACATCATGTGTAGATGAGGAAATAATAAATAAATAAAACCGAAATTAGTGATTAATAACTGTGTACGTACAAGTAAATACTTAAAAAACATATTTTATTATTTGAAAATAATTCAGTAATCATTATTATTATTATTATTTTTTATTTAATATTAAATATTTAATGTAATGAAATAAAAAAAACAAACTAATGTATATATTTGAACAAAAATTAAAAAAAAGTTGCTATGTCACGATGAAATTATAAATAATAAATTATTAATATTCAAGAATACAAAAAAAGAAAAAAACTAATCAACAGAAAAAATATATAAAATGATTAATAATAAAAAATAAAAACAATTCTAATCAAGTAATTTAACCAATGTTTGTCGTCGTAGCCACAAAAAATAAAATAAAAAATATAATATTGTTGTTTTTATTTCATTTTGTTCCTTTGCAAAGTTTATTATTTATCGGAATTATTATGCATAAGAATTTATTTCAATTGCTAACAATCTCATCCAAACTATTTATACAATAATATTAATTTTAATTAAATAAATGACACGACGAAAGTTATGTTTCCTCATTAATAAATAAACTAAGAAAAAATAAAATTATAATTTCATTGAGACAACAACACATAATTATGTAGAATGCATAGAAATAATAATATAAATAAATTAAAAAGCGAAAAAATACCCAATAAACATGTTATCCTTGGAAAATATTATAGAAATTAAAGAATTTTTTTTATAGTTTTAATTGATTTTCATTTCCTTATAGTTTTTTTTTTACGTTTTTAATTATTATTTCTAAGAAGTGATGAAAAAAAAAAAACGTTAATTAATTATAACATTAACATAAATTTCGCTGGTCCTACTAATCGTATTTTGTATTTTATTTATCCTTGACACTCTTTCTAAATAGTTTATTTAATTACAAAGGGAAAGTTAATAAAAATTATATTTCATGTATATAATAAATAAATAAATAACTAAAACTAATAAAAGAAAACGGAAAAAGAATGAAAATTAAAAATCATGTAACAGTAGTATGCAGTTAAAGAAAAACAAACCGATTAACAACAATAATTATATTTCAATATGTTTACATAAAAATAAATATAATTATATTTAATTATTATTTAATAGTTATTTAGCTATAACTAAATCATGTACGATAATTATCAATGAGTATTAAATACAAACAATAATAATAATTGCAGCATAAACAATGTTCAAATAATTTAAATATAATTTATAGGGTGTCATAAAAATTAGTAATTAAATTTTATTATTAGATGGGCTAAAAAAGAAAGATTTAATTTAAAAAAAAAAAAAACAAGGTTAAACTAAAATTTCAATTAATCAATATCATTTTATAATTTTATTAAAGAAAAAACGTATATAAAAACAACAAAGAAATATGCTATTGAATTACAAAAATTTAATTTTATTATAAGAATTTATATTAGTCTAGAAGAAATAGAACAATAAAGGTAGATAAAAAATGATTTATTTTTTCTATATCATGTCAACCTATGACATTTACCATTTAGAAGAATAAAAACTACATCTCGAGTTACACGTGTATAACCGTTTCTATATCCTTATATACAAATAATAACCGGTAAGATACAAGTACATTTATTAATTAAATTTAAAATAACAAAGCAAAAATATAGTCTAAAACAAAACACGTGTAGTAACAATAACTATAAATTTTAATTAGATTTATATATTTTATTTTAATTAAGAGCAAATTATTGTATTTATTTTTTTAAACAATTAGAAGAAAATAAAGAAGAAAATTTTTATTTTATATATTATTGGCATCCTGAAATACTGTATTGTTGTTATTTATGTATGTACAAAAAATAATAAATAAATATGTATAGTTATATTGTTTAACCAGAGATATATTTGTATTAACAATATGTACTGTGTAAATGTGCTTCTGTGAGACTTATATATAATTTTGTATTTTAATTTTTATATACATACGTTATTCAGGTGAATCATAACATTTTCATCTTTTCCTTTCATTCCTTTTGTTGTTGATTTTTTTTTATTTCTTTACAAAATAAATAAATATTGCAAAATCAAAACAAAATTCTTTTTTTTTTTTTTTTCGTTTTATTTAAATTAAAAACAGTTGATAATTTCGCCAAATAAATAAATAATTAAATTACTAACAGACGATTTTATTTTTTTTTTTTTTGTTATTTATAATAAAAAATTGTAATTAAAAAATACAGACAACATGAATAACAATAAAATAATAAAAACAATGAAAAGTAAAACTAAATCGCGGTTAATGAAAAAAATAAAATAAAATAAAATTTCTTAGGTTAAAATAGAAAGAAAAAAAAAATAAAAATACGAAACGAAGGAACGACAAAAAAAAAGACGTTTTGAAAATATAATCAAGGCAAGATGTAGTATATATACTTTATGTGTATAATGATAATAATAATAATAATAATAAACAACAGTAGCATAGCATCACATAACACAGAGATAGATTTTTAACAGTGGAAAAAAATAAATAAAATAAAATTTATAAATCCTACACAACAGGTTGATGAATGTTTTTCTGTTATTTTTTTTTGTATTATATTTTAAAGACAAAGTGAACAAAACTTAACGAAGAACACAAAACTTTTTATATAAAGTGTAAGATAGACCATCATCGTCTCTATATGAAAATAAATTTATTACAATTTTCTTCTTTTTCTTCTTCTTCTTTACGCACATAATATTATTTAATTACTTAATGTGTACCCCAACGATTGGTGATATTTTAAGCAAATAATTTTCAAACTTAAAGATCTTAGATTTTAAAATAAATTTAGTTTTTTTTTTTTTTAACAACGTAAATTAAGAATATAAAAAAGTATTCTACTCGTAAATTAACGTAATAATATTGCTTTAAATAAATTATTAAATAATTATATTGTATTTCTCTGTTTAATAATATATAAAATTGTTTATCAAATGACAATATGTTTATTATAATTATTCTTATTCTCCACTATAATAACCAATTATTCTTGTTGATATTTCTTTGATATTAAATTATCCGATTTATTACAAATATGTTTTATCATCAAAGTATTTTTTTTGTTTTCTTTGTTAATTAAAAATTGATTAAAGGAAAAAAAAGGAAAATAATCGAAAATGTTTTATGCATTATTATTAGTCTAGTAATTTGTTGACATTTTAATTTTTGTATAAATATAATAAATTATAATCAACCATCTGATTACTCATTAAAACCGCCCTCACATATCATTTACTATTATCGTTAAAATCCATCAATTATTTTTAAACTTTAAATAATAAAAGAAAACATATGGATTTTCCATTAAAAGTATTCTGTTTTTTATTTTTGTATAATTATTCGTCCTTATGTTACAATTAACATTTATTTTAATTTTCCTTTTCTTTTTTCTTTTTCATTTGTGTATTGTATGACATTACTACGTAGGCAGAAGAAACATTTATTTTACATTTTTTTTTTGTGTATTACATTTCTTTGATTAAACACAAAAAATATATATATTTCTAGGTAGAATAAAACAAAATGAAAAAAAAAAAACAATAAAAGTAAAAAAGAATAAAAGGAGTAAAATATCAAAAGGTGTGTAGGTGGCTTCTTTTTTTTTAAATTAACAAAAAAGAAAATTATTTAAAAAAAATAAAAATACAGAAAAAAAACAATTTTTATTTTATTTTCAAACAATATAATAAGGAATTTTATTTTATATTTTTAATGTTTTTATTATTATGAATATTATTATTATTATTATGATTATTTTTAAATTTAGATTAATGACAAATCAATACGTAAAACAATATTTTTTTTCATTTTTTTTTTAAATGGATGTATATACTGTATGTATTCAAATCCACGAGACTTCAAAAATATTAATTGTATCTGAGTTGCCTGTATTTTGGCCAGCGAACCAAAAATTATTTATTTCTAAGTTTCCATACATCGGGTACGAGTTATTAGTTTCTTATTACGCGTTTTCCATATAACGCGAAAGTGGTTTCCATATAACACGATTTAAGCGCCCTGAATTCCCTTTATAGGGCACCGGTTCAATAGAGTAAAAAAGTTAAATTTGCAGGCCTAATAGAGGCTAAATAGTAGAAGAGACTTAATAAAGTGCATATTTTTTAAAAATAAATTTTGAAAAGAAATTTTATTGAATCTTATTAAATTTTAGAAATTTACTTATCAAAATCGTTGGAAGCAAAATTATCTTCATCTAAACAAATAATTCAACAATTTTTCACAGATTGAAAGTTTTCTCTTCCCATTCGATCATATTTTAGTAAAATTAAGAAGTAAATGGCTTAATAAAGAGTAGTGGCTAAATAGAAGAATCCTAAAACGTTTTGCAATTCAAAAACACTATTAAGCCTCGATGCTTAATAGAATGTAGTGGCTTATAAAGAGAATTCAGGGTAAATATGATTTGTCTTATCTCTGTGTTTCTCATAACGCGATCTTCACAAATGCATTAAAATGCATAACACGATTTTCATATAACGCGATACACACCAATCGCGTTTTTGGAGAGTTGACTGTATAAACATAAAAAATATTTACAGATGTTTTATATTAAAAAAAAAATATAATAATAATAAATAAAATAAACGACAAGCATCAAAATATTAAAAAAAAAATAAACATCCTGAAATATTCCTTAATAAATAAATAAACATGTAAGATATTTTAAGATAAATATTGTTTAAAAAAAAAAAGAAAATATTTATTACGAAAAAGAAGAAGAAGAAGTTTAATAGCCATTCGCTTTACGCAAGAAATTGTTTAATTAATAAAAAGTATTAATAAAAAAATTTGGAAAAATTCTTATTTTATTCATCGATAATAATACCTGAAAATAATTAATTTTTTAATAATTTTGTTTGGTCCCTGTTGATCGCGAACATGCCCAGAACGTTTCTAATACGATGAACCTGTATACAAATATTATTTGAAATTATTGTTTGAGTCATGAACGGAATGATTATTATTGCAATGTAATGAAACAAATACAGGAATACCTTGCGTAGCGTTCCGAATACGTTTGTTCCTTAGAATTATAACGTTAAAGTGTTCTTAAGGTGTTTGCATTTGTTTAAGGTAATAGTTAATAGAAAGTGTCATACGACATCCAAAAAAAAAAACGTTTTTAACATTAGAACTATCGACCGTTTTTACACATTTTTCTGCTTACCCGCTCAAAATGATGGTTTAGATAGATGTTGAGTTGGCAAAATATTAAAATTTGAAAAATGAAATTATTAATCCATATTATAAAGTAGTTTTAATGAAAATCAAATATATATATAACATTAGAGAAATTGAATAATTGTTGCAACCCGTCAATTTGACCGCTTTGCTGTTCTAGTGTTAAATATATTTAAAGCGAAAATAAAATTTAATTTTAAATTTATTTAATAAAGTTCTAACGAAACAGCACCCAAATAGGTAACATTAACTGCGGTATACCTGTATATTTATCATTAAATCCATTAATGTTTTGTCTGTTTCCTTGACAAAAAAAATTTATACAACATTTTAATAATAAAATATATCCTTCTCTACTAATAATAATTATTTTAAATACCACCTACAATACAAATAAATACAAATAAAAAAACGAGTAAATAAAAATTACAAACGAGTGAAAAAAATCGCATAAAAACGTAAACAAACAAAAATCATTTCAATTTTAAATCATAACTAGGAAGAAAAATTTCTATAAATATTTATAAATTGTGAGAATAAACAACGAAAAAGAAAATTTTTTTTTCATAGTAAACATAAAAATATTAATTTCTCAAATTAATAATTTAGATAAATAAATAAACGGAAGTGAATGTTTTTTGTTTTTCTCCCCTTTTTTTCTTAGCATTTATTTAATATTTTAATAGAATTAATGTCGATGATAAATATTTAAAATAGATAAGAAAAATAAGTAAAATGAATATGTACTACAATATTTACTTAAAGGATTACTGCGATTTTACTCATCCAAAATCTAACCAAGGATAATGGTTTTTGTGTAAAATGCTAAAGATATACTGAGAAAATGAGAATTATTTCTAATGTATTCCCTTGTTTTTTTATTATAAAAAATATATACATATCTGTATAATCATCATCATCATCATCATCATAAAAACAATGTATAATTTTCATTTTTTGTTTAGTTACTTCAATCATTTTTAGATGAAAGCATTTTAATGCTGTCACAAACACTGTACTTTCTGCATATACATTTATTTGAGATCATAACGTTTCATTTTTTTTTTTGCTATTTTGCTTAACTTTGCTGTTTAACCTACTTCAAAATAATTGCAAACGAAAAAAAAAAAAGAACAGAACATTTAATTATATAAATTAAAGAAAAAATAAATTTACTTATTTCATAATAATGCAATTAAAATTATTTTAAAATTTAATTACAAAAAAAAAAATACCTAAACAGTCCTGTGAAATTGTAACGTGTCTGTCCTCAATTAAATACCTATTTTCTACTGTTGTTGTTGATTTTTTTTTCTTTTAAATTATTTCTTTATATTTAAATAATAAAATATGTGCCAGCTAGACAATATGTATATAATATATATATATATATATATATATATATATATATATATATTTATATATAAAATAATTTGTTGTTTATAGTGTTTCAAGGATGCAACCGAACCAAAAAGTCGGTTTATTGTTAAAGTAGAATTTGTTTATTTATTTTTTTACTTCTTTCTAGACATATTGTGAAATTTAACAGAAACTATGTTGCTTGCTTTAAATTCTAGGAACATAAGACATTCTGTTTGATAATTTTTAAAGTAAGCTGAAATCACCGGTAATTATTTCAAATTCTAAAGGATTAATACAAAAAATTAAGTCAATTGTTTGACAAACACAACTTTAATCATTAAAACAAATTTATATTTATACAAATCCAGCTATAGACATTTACTCTCAAGTCTTTTTATAAAACACAAATAAATAATAAATTTCATTAATTAAATTGCACAAAGTAACTTGATTAATACAAGAAAGCAACAGTGTTAAGGTTGCCCTACATATTACTGTATTTTTCGTAATTATGCGCAGAGTAAAACAGGCTTTATCGTCCATATGTAAACAAATACTACTAACCACAATGCTTATTACGGTAAGAAACTCCAGAGTTCGGTAAAATTAGAAAAATACGGTAGTGGAGTCTTTATTTGAGGTGCAGCCAGCAGTAAATTTTGATTTTAGTAGCGTTTTAGAACCATTTTTGTTATTAAAAGGTAGTGTGCTTCAGTAAAAATATTTTTTGACATTTCATATTTTGCGTTTTTGGTTATAATGCCAAGAACATAAAAAAATGCTTTTTGTGCTGCTATAACAATGGTTTAGTACTGCAAATAACTCTCATATTGTGCAAAGCGCGAATTGATAAATTACCTCTGCGCATATTTACGAAAAATACGGTAACATTTAAAGTTTAAAAAAAAAAGAGAAAACAGTTTTCTGTTGGTTAATAAAAATCAAACCAAAAACATCCGTATGTTCAACAATAATCACAGAATTCTTATCACAGATTTACTATGATTATAACCAAATAATAAACGTATCAGATGTACAACAATCTACTTAACTATACCATACACCCACCCAACCATCACATCTATACAAATATCCTTATAATTTTCTTAAATTATTATTATTATTATTATTATTAAATACAATTTTCATCACATTATTTGTCACATAATTAAATTCACTATCACCTTAAAGATTATAAAAAAAAA
This sequence comes from Ptychoptera contaminata, assembly GCA_963942525.1. Taxonomy (NCBI): domain Eukaryota; kingdom Metazoa; phylum Arthropoda; class Insecta; order Diptera; family Ptychopteridae; genus Ptychoptera; species Ptychoptera contaminata. Next base: position 35,350,817 of record OZ012636.1, on the reverse strand, counting down.
GAAAAAAAAAACCATTAAAATTTCGTCTAATGATGATGAGTGAACAATTTTTAAAAAATAAATAAATTATAAAAAACAATTAAAATAAATAATAATTTTCATTGCCATTTATAAATAATAACATAAAAAACTAAATAAATAAAAATTTGATAAGATAAATAAAAATAGAAGAGAAACAAACATAAAATCTCCTCTCATGTGCTTTTAACATGTTTGCTTAAAGATTTTGTTTTTTATTAGTGCATTATCAATAAGACACACAACGCAAACAACCTTAACCGTCATAAAAATATTTATTTATTAATCTTGACATTAAAAATTCTTGCGTTTTGTTTTTTTTTTGTGTTTGTGATATTATTAAATTGTTTACTCATAAACAAATATGCTACATTAATTAATTAATCTATTATTAAAAGTAAAAAATATTTGGTTTCTTTATAATAAAAAATATTATTAATTGATAAGAAAATAATTTCTATTCATATTTAAATTTAAATTACGGTCATTCGTTGTCATTATTATTTTTTGATTAAATTACAATTAAATATACCCACAGCAACCAGAAAATTATTAATTTATTAATAAATTATATTTATATAATAATACAGTCAACTCTCCTATAACGCGGTTGGTGTGTACCGCGTTTTATGAAAACCGTGTTATGCATTTTATGAAGATCGCGTTACGACAAAAACAAAGATAAGACTAATAATATTTACTTAAATCGCGTTATATAGGAACCAGTTTCGCGTTATATGAAAAACTCGTAATAAGAAACTAAGAACTAAATTAAATTGAATGAACTCGTACCGCGATGTATGGAAACTTAGAAGTAAATAATTTTTGATTTGCTGGCCAACATACAGGCAACTCAGATACAATTAATATTTTTGAAGGCTCGTGGATTTGAAGATAAATTTATAATCATCATGAGTTTTATCAATAAACTTAAATATTCTTTTTGATTGATTTCTGCTTTTACATTCCGCTTTTGCATTTATCCGAATATTGCAGAAAATAAAAAATTTTACCTACATATACAATATGTATGATCTTTAATGTTCTACAGCTTCAATAACATAAGTTCAAAATAAATAAATATTTAAATTCAAAACAGCGAATAAATAAATAAATTTAGCACATCATTGGAGTTGTTGAAAAGTTATTGTACAAAACCGCGTTATAAGGAGAAACAGTCCCAATTTTCACATCGCGTTATATGGCAATCGAATTATACGAGAGTTGACTGTAATAAAAATATTATTATTATTGTGGTTTAAATATTTCTTTTATCTTATCTCTTAAAAATATGTGTTGTTATTTTTTTTCTTTCTTTAAATTATGCTACTTATTCGGCATATATATATATTTCGTTTTCTCATTATCATTCAGTAATTTTCCTTTCATTAAAATATTTTTTTTTTGTAACAAAAAAATTATAATAAAAATGACAACACGTTTTTTTAGCAAAAAAAAAAAATGTTTAATACGTTTTATTAGAAATAATAAATAAACATTAGGCGAGTAGAAATATAATCGTTAAATATTTTAGCCACTTGAATGTTTATATTTATGTTATTGTATTCTGTTATATAATTATATACATATCTTGTCCTGTCTTGTTCATCAATGTTTTTCATTGTGCAATTCATAACGTTAATTGATTGATATGCTAATTTTTTATTTTTTTGTGTTGCGCATTCTTTTAGTTTATTTATTTTGTTTATTTTTTCTGTTAAATAATAATAATAATAAAAAAGTTATACTAGTATTTTAATGTCGGTTATTTATTTTTTTCTTTTTGAAAATTAATAAAACAAAAGAAAACAGCAATACCAAAAATGATAATTTTTCTGACGTTTAATGATAGGTTTTTTACCGGAAGATCATAATAAACTTTTTTTTATTGTTTTTAATTGTTTTTCAATTGTTTTTAAATTGTAACAAGAAATGCAGTTGAACTTTGCATTAGTTTTTGTTTGGTACAGGTATGTTGCATAATAACAGTTTATTAAATATCTTTGAATATTATAAATTTAATACAAAACACATTAAACTTTTTATTTGAAGTTTTATGTTGTGCAAGTTTCTCGCAAACAGCTCGTCGTCAGGGCACAAACGGTAAAAAAGACCCGGATTGTAAGTGTTAAGAATGTACACTTGATTTACAGCCAATTTACATGCGTTTTCGAATTACCACGGTTTTAAAAAACTAAACATTCTCAGGCAAAAATAGGTAAAAATAAACATTTTGATTTTTCATGTAATATTTTCAATTTTAAAACATTTTTTTTTTTTCAAATCTTCGTTCTAATCATCATCTACTTAGCGCTGAACCAAAAAATGATTAATAAAAATAATAAAATAGTCTATAGAATGGAATCTGCATGGATTTCAGGATATCGAAATCTGTGGTCGCCCGGAGAACCACTGATGCGATAACTATACTCCTTTGAGAATTAAAAGAAATTCTATTTCTAGGGAAAGATAAAGAACACAAAGGATGTCACTATACCTTCCAAAAAAGGGGGTGACAACATTAAAAAAAAATTATATTGTTTAAAAAAACATCAATTATTTATATAAAATCTAAAATAATAGGGATTTGACATCCTAAATGGACACTAAAATTATATAATCTCATCAAACATATATTAGTATAAGTAATTATCGATTAACCCAGTGATGGCTAAGCTATGATACGCGACGTGTCAAAGGCAACACGAAAAGCCATTTTCTGTGGCGCGAAGCACCGATAAATTAATATTATCAAAAATATCAACACGTTAATAAGTGATATGATGAATATTTCTAGATATGCCGTGTCTCCCGAGTTTTTATATGAATTATGACACGCCGTGTGTAAAAGATTTGCCATCACCGTATCTAACCTGTAATCTCTTTTAGTCTTTATTCCTTCATATTATTTTCATATTTTTGTAATGTTTTTACTATTATTTTACGCTTATTCTTAGATCTTTTTTTTTCAGATTTACACGGTTTTACATTGAAAAGTTTCTAATTTAATTTCCACGCGTTTCTCAGCGATCTTGTAAATCGAGGAACATGTGTGCACTTAACATAAGTTTACTCATCCAATTACATTACTTCCACACTTCTTTAGCAAATAATTAAACATAACTTTTTTTTTTTAATTTATTATTATTATTCGGTTTTTATTATGTAATTAAACTTGATAAAATGTAATAAAAAAAAATAAATAAATAATAAAAAAAAAAAAAGAAAAAAAAATCATCGAGAAAAAAAAAATTAAAACCATAAAGACAGCAAATAATTTGTACATCGTTAATTCATACGATAAAATCTATTTTAATCTATTTATTATTATTATTATTATTATGAATTCTAATAGAAAATCAAAAACCATTTTACCTATTCTAACCACATTAAAAGCACAAATAATTTTATTCATATGAATAAACTCAAAACAATGTAGGTAATCAAAAAAACAGCAACATATTAATGTTTGTGTGCGGTGGTCAGTAGTCAAGGTGTTTTATTTTTTTCATTTTAAAATTAAATAAATTACAATAGGATGAAACTAAATATTAATTTTACGAAGGCATTTATGGTAAACAGCAACGTTATTTTAATTTATAAATATTTATCAATAATTATTTATATTGATTAACACAGTTAAAATAATATACAATAAAAAGAGGCGATGTTATATACTATAATGTATATAAATGTTTAATGATAATAAACAAATAACACCGAACTGCTTCTTCTTTTTTTTTTTTATTTCGTGTTTATAAAATCTTCTTCAAGTTATCAATAAATTAACGTTAATCAATTAAGTGGTGTGTCTATTTAAATTATAAAAAACAATTTATGTTGAAGATCATTAACGACGAATAAAATTCGCTCATATCTATTTATAATCTAATTTAAAAACAAAAAAACTTTTCTTTAATTTTATACATAAAATAGTTATAATTATTTATTTCGTTTAACAATTAAATTTAATCGCAAACTTTCTTTATTATTATTATTATTATATAAAAATACATCGCGATTAAAACTAAATAATTAGTCACAAAAGAATAAACAAAAAAAAAAAAAACAAACTAAATATCCTAGATAATGAGCCATTCAGCCACACAGCCAGTAGCCAGGCTCAAAAATTTATTTATTAAAAGAAAATAGAATTTTCAATTTAAGTAAACAATAGCACCAGTAATAACAACAAAATATAAAAGAAAATTATTTATAATTTTTATAAAAATAATTAATTAAATTGACTTTATTGAATAATTAAAACGAAAAGCGAAAATAATAAATAAATGTTACGTTACGTGTGTTAATTTTATATTTATTTGATGATTATTACTGCTGCTGTGGTTGTTTTATTATTTTTTTTTATAATTAAATCTATTTAAATTCCCACAATTAATACACAATTTGGCAGAGAAAATTAATTCATTTAATCAGTTAAAAAAAGAAAATAAATAAAATTATTTTAATTAAAGTTTTTCGTTTTTCGTTTTTTTTTTTTTATATTTACTTAACATTTTTCTTGTTTATTTTAATTAATTTCTTTAATTAATTCGAATGTGATGTTTGTATTGTTTAAGATGTAAATAGTTTTTAGCATTTATTGTGTTTAAATTACAATCGAATAATAATAATATTATAAAAAAAAACATTTAATGAATTTTGAATAATAATAATAAACATATTAAATAACATTTATATAGTTAACATAATTATATGTAAATTAAATAAATATTGATAAAAAATAAAATAAAAACAATTTCATCATAAATCGCAATAATAAATTAATTGTTTAATAGAAATTACTTATCCATTAAATTAATTATTTATATTATTATTTTTAAACAATAAGCGTTTTATTACCTTTTCTACTGGTACGTTATTTTTTTTGAATTATTTACGTAATTAAGCAATTTAAATTGCAAGCTAAAGAAAAAAACGAAGCACTTATTCAACAACAATAATAAATACTTTAAAAAAAAAGACTCTTCAAGTCGAATATTTATTTAAAATAAATGATTAATTTGCAATAAAAACAATCAATATAGCAATCAAGTGTATACGTTTAATAATTTTATTTTATTTTCTTTATCGAAAATACTTAAAAAATAATAATAATTAATGTCTAGAGCTGGTGAACAATGACCTTTTTAGTAATTAAATTTAAATAGGTGATTTTAAGTACTTTTTTTTCAAACAACAATAATAATGTAAAATTCAAATACATAAAAAATAAATAAATAAAACTTTTACTGATTTAACAGTAAAATTATAAAATAAAAAAAAAATTATTGCGATTATGATTTCGTGGTAAAATAATAATAATAATCGTGTTATTGACGTCAAGAGCAACAAATCACTATTAACCATCTCTCTGAATGAACAAAATAAATATATATAAAGCGAGTTTTTTGTGTTTAACAATTTGTAAACAAAAAGAAGCAGAAATATTTTTTAGTGCAATTTTTAGTATAGTCATTAAATTGCAAAAGAAACAGAAAATAAATAAAATACCGCCAACTACCTAGTATTTAATGACCATAAAATACTCATACCTATTTTATCATTTATAAAAAGTCATTATGAATCAGCAATAATAAATAAATCAATATTGTAAATACGCGACTGGACTAGACTGACACATATTGTTTTGTCTTTTATATGCTATTTTGCTATAAATATTTTATTAATTATATTTCTACATTACTACATTATGCATGTAACCACTACAATCGTTTTCCATGTATTTTCAACAATTATTCATAATATTTATGCTTTCTATTCTTTAATTAAATTTAATATTTATTTCTTTATAGAAAATACCACATATACTTGATAGGAAAACATATTTTTTTTTTCAGGTTTTTCTTTTGCTTTAAAACACTTAAAAAAAAAAACTAATAAGAATTAATTCTTTGATGACGTCCAAGCAGACAACCACTGTGTATGTTGCGCCAAGAAAATTATTACAAAAAATAAAAATAAAATTATCTCATTAGATTGATTAGAGTAAAAATTAAACGTAAACAATTGCACAATTTATGTTAAATATATAATAATGTTTAGATAAATATAGAATGTTTTCTTTTTATTAGTTTTTCTTATATATATATATATATTATGTACATAATATGTATATATAGCGAACAAGTGAAATAGTTGTGACATTCTAGCGCCACTTTAAAGGCATCAAAGTAAAGGATTATGTGATGTGTGATTTTTTTTTTCATTTTGTTTCTTCGACAGCGATTATTCAATATACATTTTACATATCTTCTTAAATAATTATAATAATTATAATAATAATAATAATATTTTTTTTTATAATTACTTTTTTTTATTTATAAAAATTCTTTTTGTGTGTTTTTTTTTGTTTCATTTTGCTATAATCAACACAAACATTATAAACATTTTTTAATAAATATTTAAAAAAAATAAATATATTTGTAAATATTATAAAACGGAAAAAAATAAAATGATTATTTCACTTACTCTGCGTTATTTTTAGTTATTTTTCAATTAAAGATTATGCAAAAATTATATTTTTTATGTATGCATAAGGGAATAAACTTCTTTTTATCTTTTCTTCTGTTTACTAAATTTTATCACTGAAAGTCTGTTATTCTTTGTTTTATTTTATATAAAATTGATACCCGGCACTATTTATATTAATTAATTAACTTATTTAATACAAGTACAATTAATAACTTTGAATATAAAAAATTCGACAAAAAATAAAAATGAAAAAAAAAAACAAAGGCAAAGAAATATAATCACGATTTATGTGCACTATTTAAATTTAATCACAATTAATTAATAATTATAATAATTTTAATCTCAGTTAATAAATTTATTTAATTAAACTTTACTTTTAATCCCTGGATTGGATCACCGTTAGTAATAAGTACACTCTCACGTAACGCTAAATATGCAATAACCTAACTATTCTTGTCAAAAAATCGCCTTGATGAATCGTAGTCACGTTTTCATATGTGTTTGTTAAACAAATTTAAATATATACGATTTTAGTATTTTCATTGTATATAAAACGTGTATAGTATTGTCTTATTTTGTCTGATGCTATTTAAGGCATAATATCGTTATTATTAGAGTAGTAAAACACTATATTGTTTATTTAATAGAAAGTGTTCGCTTTATTTTTTAAATGAAATGGAAGATCATGTGCAGTGATTTAAATTTTGTAATATGAACAAACATTAAATGGACGTTATTAAATAATAATAATATACTTTTTACCTGTAAATTAATTTAAAGTTAATTGCTTTTCATTTACATTTTGCACGTGCAGTTTAAAAAACAAAATGCATTTCATTTACCAATAATTATAATCATGCCTATGAGAGTAATTTACATTTTTTTTTGATTAATCGTTAATTATTATAAATTTATTTGCACTAATTATTTAAATGTAAAAAATTCCATTTTAAAAAACGTTGAATTATTAATTTAAATTATAATTATACATTACAATAAGATATTTTTTTATAAAAAAAAATATCTTTTTACTAGATCGTTAGTTAGCAGCAAAAGAAATAAATTAATAAGATTATAAAATTACAAAGATCATACCGTAATTAAGTTGTTTTTTTTTTTATTGTGCTTCCAACGTGACTTAATTAATTTATTTATTTATCATCATTTTGGACTAAAAATATATAATAGATTTTACTTTAATTTCTTCATTTAATCAATTTATTTTGTTACTTTTGTTTTTACGCATTAATTTTTACACCTATATACTTGACATTGAATTTTCTTTTATAGATTATTTTAATTGACACAAATATTTTTTGATAAATTGATACATTAATTTAATTGCTGATATTTTATTAATTAAAATAATTTTGTTACACAAAAATTTTCAAATTTTTAAACACTTGTTTTTTTTTGCATTTAACAGGTTTTGAATTTTATTTCTTTGAGTTTAGCAAGGTTTGAGACTCTGCTCAAAGAAAATCAATTTTATTAATTAATTTCTTTAAAATAATTAAATAAATTAAAACAAAATACATATATTTGATTATTTTTGTAGATAAAGGCACTACACATTTGTATTATGCCATTTTCAATAATTTATTTTTAAAAAAATATTTATTATACATTGTAGAAAAATTTAACAGAAGGAAAAAAATGCTGCATTGCATTTATCAAAAATAAATGTATAAAAAATCAACATTTTCTTTTATTATTTCTTTTTTTCATTGCATTTTAGTTATTCTTACAATAATTAAACAAAAACAAACACATCGAATAAACGCAAACATACAAATATCAGTCTAATCAGCTGTTGCATCTGGATGTCTTTCTACAACCATAGCAACACCTTGGCCACCAGCAGCACATGCTGCAATTACACCAATTTGACCATTTTCACGAACTAAACGATTTGCCTATAATCATATTTATTGTTAATAATTTTTAAATTTTATAATAAAAAACACAATCGATAAAACTTACAGTATGCATAACTAAGCGTACGCCTGTTGCTGCAAAAGGATGACCAATTGATAAAGAGCCTCCCCAATTATTCCACTTATTTAAATCGGGTGTTCCAAATTTTTCGTTTAATCCTAAATATGTTTTACAGAACCAGTCTGAATCTAAGGCTTTTAAATTGGCAACAATTTGTCCCTAAAAGGAAATTTATAAATATATTTTCCTTGAAACAATTAATTTTCATTTTTATATAATAACGAACTTACAGCAAAAGCTTCATGGATTTCCCATGAATCAACGTCTTTCAATGTTAAACCAGCTTTTTTTAATATTTTTGGAATTCCATAAGCTGGACCTAATAGCAATTGATCAATTGGATCTTGTGAGACATAGAGAAAATCTCTTAGGTATGCTTTTGGCCTTAAGCCTAATTGTTTTGCTTTTGCCTCTGGCATAATTAAACAAGCTGATGCACCGTCAGTCTAAACATAAAATTGAATTACATAAAACTAATGTATAATTATGAAAAGAAAGTTATATACTAGAAATGAAGCATTTGCCGCTGTTATTGTTCCATATGGCTTAACAAATGCTGGTTTCAATTTGGCCAATTGTTCTTTACTCGACACACGTATGCCATTGTCTGTTTCAATTGTTTTTTCAATACCATTTACTGAAAATGAACATTTTTGTGAGTAAATATATACTAATAATTATATACTAAGCGAGCTTACCTTTAAATGGTACTAAATCGGTAAGATATCCTTTGTCTTGTGCTTCCTTTGCTAATGTATGCGATCTTAAAGCATAATCATCCTGTTCTTCGCGTGTTACTTTAAAGGATGCCGCTAATCTATCCGCTGAATGACCCATTGTCTCACCTGATGAAAATTCAGCAACGGCTGGTAGTTCTGGTATAAGAAAATCTGGACGAATCGTTGCTAATAGTTGTAATTTTTGTAAAGGTGTTTTTGCTTTATTTGCTCGTAACATTAACGAACGCATTTTACGACTATGACGAATTGGTACATCAGACATAAATTCTACACCGCCAGCCACAATTATATCATAAACACCAGAAGCTATTAAACCGATTCCAGTTGTTATCGCCTAAAATTTGATACAAATTTATGAAATTAAAATAAAATACAAATGATAACAAAAATTATTAAATATTTTTACTTGATTTGAACTTATACAAGCCATGGTGACTGTATGTGCCGGAGTTTTATTACTAAAACCAGCACTTAATGCGGCTTCACGACCAATATTAGAAGTTTTTACTTCTTGAATTACCGTTCCATAAACCAGGTACTCGATTAATTCTTTATCAATATTAGTTTTTCGTAAGAGGCTCCTACAAATTTAAAATAATTTAAATAAATATTAAATTTCATATAAATATTTGCAAGCTTACACGAGGGAATGCCGTGCTAATTCATGTGGCATGAGTTTTGAATAACTTGTGCCAGACATTAAAAAAGGCGTTCTTACACCATCAACAAGTACAATATTTTTTCCCGTCTTATCCGAAAGTGTTTTTTTCTGGCAAACTCCATTTGTAGTACTTAAACTTCTGATTACTTTAAAAATAAAATAAAGAAAATTGAAATCATTAAAAATGTTTTATTATTATTTTAATAAAAAAACAAAAATTGATTAATATAAGAGTTAAAACATAAAATAAATAAAATTTTAATCATTGGTTTTTTTCATTTTCTGTTGAATTTTCTCAGCTACACATACAAAAAAAAAAAAAATTTATCACAACTGGAACTTGGACTTTAGCACCTTAATAATTTTACATCATATTCGTACGTACGATTAGTTTCAAGATAATTTTTTTTTATATACTAAATAAAATATTTGTTTTATAGAACATTTCTGCATTATAAATGCACAAAAATCTTTATTATTAATGTAAATAATATTAATCAAATATAATAAAATCCAATCAAAATCAGCTGTCATTTTAATTTGAAACTACTTTGTATTTTAGTGCACTGTACTTACAATTTGTTTTTAAATTTCCTGAGATAATTGGCGATAATTTAGCAGCATTACTTAAAATTCCAGACATTTTGATATTTAGAAAATAATCACGATAGTAGTAACTTTATTAACTATATAAATATATATGAAAATACCAAATGAAAAAAAAATGAACTCCACAGCTGTGGTGCAACTTTATAACATATGATATGAATTGTTATTAATTCTGTACAAACATGAGAACAGCAAGATATAAGCTGCATTAAAGTAAATTACTACTTATGCGACATCTTACAAAAATTAAATTAACAAAAAATAGTACATTAAATATTTTGCACAAAATTTAATTTATTTTTATTTATATTCTACATTAATAATTATTTACAATAACAATATTATGAAATTTCTAATAAATAATCCTTATTTTTTCCTGTCAAAAGGATCTGTCCAGACTTTCATACCTTTAATTAAAATGTTTAAATAGATTAATAAAGTATAAAAATTATATTTCATAACGAACATACTTCCTTCTTCTAATTTAATACCAGCTCTACCTTCTTGTTGCAATTTTTCTATAATAAAATAATTATAATTGTTAGTTTAAAATTTGTAAATTTATCATCTATTATTATTAAATTTTTAATAAATGAATAATTAAATCTTATTTACTGTAATAACTGCTATCAATCATAGGTGCAATAGCTACAGGATATAATGTTAAAGCTACACCTCCAAAAATAACACCAATTAAAGCCGCAAACCGCCAACCTCTAAATACAGCCATCGAAATATAATTATTTTATTTTATTAGGATTATATCAAATTAATTATTTGTTCAATTTAAAAAGAATGATTTCAATTTCACTTCATTAACCCTACTTTCTTTGACATTTGGAAAATATTGTCAGATGAAAAAATATTAGTATGTTTTTTTTTTAAATAAGTGAAATAGGTTTTATTATTTAGTCAGTTAAATATTTAATTAATTTTATATAATGTCTTATATAAATATAAATTATTTTACTATATAAATATAAATAATTATTAAATTATGCAATACCAAATTTTATATTTTAAATTTGTTATTATATTTTTTTTTTCTTTTGATTTTGACGTTTCTCTTTCACCATTTGAAGTTTAAATTTGACATTACCTTGTTTTTATTATACAATGGAGTTGAAAAGTGATAAGAATTTTTTTGCAATATAATTTTGATTTATTTTATTAAAATCAAAGCTAAGTGTGTATCTATTTAATAAATAGTACATATATTAATTTTGCCTCGGATTAAAATAAATTAAAATGACAAGTAGAAGTAGAAATACAGTTAAAATTGAAACATTAATTGAAAATTGTCGAAGTGAATCTAAATGGCATAAAGTTATTGAATTAGCAGAGGAATTAAGAATTGGTTCACCTAATTATGGTTTGTTGTTCCTATTTTTATTGATTTTTTTTTATTATTTAAGTGTAAAAGTTAATAAATGTATATAATTCATACAAATAATATTTAAAAAGGAAATAGATGATGTCATGCAAAATTACTTTATTTTTTTTAGAATGTTTATCAAATTTTTTGATTGGTGAAGGTAAATTGGAATGTTTCTTAGAAGAAAATCCACCAATCGAGTTGAATTTTAGTAAGGCAAAAGTAGGACTTACAGATGCAAAGAACTATTTAAATTTGGTTACAGGAGAAGATGGACGGCGAGCAGGAATTGCACTAGATGCTCATTTATTGCTTGCCAAATTATATTACGCATGTGGACATTATGAGGAAAGTTTAGAAAATTTTATTCGGGCTGAACTCAATTCATTATCCGAGAAAGAACTTACATTGTAATAATAACAAAAATATACACATTTATCACATTAATGACCTGTTTTTATTATTTTTTAGACGAAGCCTGAAAATTCTGGCCGAATCGTATGCTATTAAAGGTCTTTGTTTAGAACACGATCGTCCCGTTGGTAGCTCAAAATTTAAACAAGCAGAACATGAAACTGAAATGGTAAAATATTGATTACTATTTTTAAATGTATTACATATTAATATATTTTTTTTAAAACAAAGATAACATGTTTTGAGCGCGCTGCAGATTTAGGTTTACTTTATCTGCAGGAGCAGGACAATTCAACGAATTCTTTTCCTGACTCGCGACGTATGGGTGCAATACTTGAAACAGCATTACAGCAGGCACCAATTGTTTTAATTAAAGCCGGTAAATTGCAAACTGCGATCGAACGTTATCGAGCTATGCTTAATGCTGTGGAAACCAAAACAACACAATCATTACGATTAACACTAGCTAGACAATTGGCTGAAGTATTATTGCGAGGAGTTTCGGGGACCATATATACACCACCTTCTAGTCTCTCGCCATCACGAAATAATGCCTGTCAACGGCGATTGTGGAAGCCTCGTAAATATTCCGGACGAAATCAATTCATTCCAAAAAATCAACATGAAGAAACAATATTATTACTTTTAATATCAGAAGCTTTAGCCGTTAGAGATGCTGTTTTATCCCAGAGTCCTGAATTCCGTGTTGCACGTAGTCATGCATTGGGAAATGCGACAGCAGTATATGATTTATTGACTTTGGCTACAGTACGTTGGGGCCAATTAGCATTATTAGCAGATTCATTTGAAAAAGCTCTTAAATTTTCATTTTCTGAACAACATGTGTGGCGTCAATATGCACTAAGCTTGATGTCATTAGGACGTTATGCACATGCATTAAGAGCTCTTAAAGAGTCATCTAGTTTAGTGCCCAGCGACCCACTGCCATGTCTAATGTCAGCCAGATTATGTTATGAACAATTAGGATTAGTAAAAGAAGGTCTTGAATTTGCATTACAAGCTGTTCAAAAGGATACAAAAGGTTTAAGGCCAACAAGAGCACTATTATATGTTGGAATTGGATATCAACAAATTGTTATTTCATCTACATTAAAATCAGAACGTGAAAAGTACAATAAAAAGGCACTGGAAGCACTTGAAAAAGCTGTGCAACAAGATCAGAATGATCATCTTAGTGAATATTATTTAGCATTTCAACATGCTCTTAACTACAATATTTCAGAGGCATTAGTCCACATAAGAATTGCATTATCGTTACGTGCCGAACATTCAAGCAGTTTACATCTCTTTGCACTATTGTTAACAGCCAATCGTAGACCAAGAGAAGCATTATATGTAGTTGATGATGCTCTAATCGAATTTCCAGATAATTTAAATTTGTTACACGTTAAAGCCCATCTAGAATTACATTTACAAGATCCAGAGACCGCTTTGATAACTGTTCAAAAGATGCTAGTTATATGGCGAGAATTGTATGAGACTCAAACCAGTAATTTAGATAACGATAATGAACGACATTCAGATACAAAAAGTGTTTTACAATATCATTCAGCACAAATGTCTGACAAGGACTCAAGTATATATAAATATTTATTTTCTTTTAATAAAATAATAAGAAAATAATTAAAAAATTGATCATTTTTTTAGATTCAGTTCATGCTGCCTCATTAGCAGCATCACGCGTTGAACAAGCTTTAAGCGAAGCAGCCAGTTCATTAAGCTCATTTAGTCCACGGCCTGGACCTCAAAAAGCATGGATGATTCAAATGAAAATTTGGCTGTTGTTAGCTGATGTCTATTTAGCCATTGAACAACCAAAAGAAGCAATGAATTGTTTACAAGAAGCAGCACAAATTTATCCATTATCCCATCAGCTAATGTATATGGTAATTAATTTTATTGAAATAATTTTCAAGAAATTTAATTTTTATTAAGCTATTAAAATTTTTTAGCGCGGCCAAGTACATATATATTTATCGCAATGGAAAGAAGCAAAACAATGTTTTTTAAATGCCGTATCAGCAAACCCAAGTCATACAGAAGCTTTACGTGCCTTAGGGCAAGCTCATCATATATTAGGTGAACCGCGATTAGCTGAGAAAACACTAAAAGATGCTGCAAAGTTAGATCCTAATTGCCCACAAATATGGTTTGTTAAAGTTTTTTTTCGGTTTTTTTTTTATTTTTTCACATTTTATACATAAAATTAAATCTTTTAGGTATATATTGGGACAGGTGATGGAATCATTAGGTGATTATGCGGCCTCAGCTGATTGTATGGCAACATCATTACAATTAGAACCATCATGTCCTGTACTTCCATTTTCTTCAATTACACACACATTCGAATGATTATTTTCTTTAAATTAATTATTTTTCATTGTTGCAATATATAAAACCAATTTTTAAATATATATAAAAAAAAAGTCTATAATCAAATTATAGAAAAATAAAAAATTAATATGTATTAACAAAATTATATAAATTAAATAATTAATAAATTATTAGCAAAGTTTACAATAACAAAAATGAAAACTAACACATAGTGGGAACAGTTTGTTTATTATTAGTATTTTAATTTTTTATGCTTCACAATTTTTCATTAATTAATTTTAATTATTTTGTTAGCCTCTATAAATGTGTATATAATGGATAATGTTCTTAATGGATTTATTTTATAATTTTAATTATGAATAAGAAATGGATACTATTAATTACTGTAAAAAATTTATGTTTTTAATTTAAAATTAATAAATTATTACTGTTGATAAAAAAAAATTAATTTCTTTAATTTCCCAGTATTATGTTACCTATATATATGTTAATTAGATAGTTTGGTCTATATTTTTACCTTATGCTAGTATAATTATCGATTTGTTTTGTTTTGCTTAAAGCAAGAAACGAAACAGAAATTGTGTTTGATCAATAAATGTATTCACAAAATAAAAATACTTTTACACTACAAATAGTGATTGAATTTTTTTGATTTTGCAAGTGCATTATGTCTTTCTTTAAAAATAAATTAAAATTTTTAAATAATAAAACAAGTGCAGTGTCACCATGTGAATTAAATGTTAATTCGAATTCTAATGAATATTTTAATGATATAGATATACCATTAAAATTAGATATAACCAGTGATGAATCGTGTTTATGTTGTTACAGTCGAAATTCTTATTATAATGAATTATTATTTAGTAGTAGAACTACATTAACACAATTAGATAATTTCTATGATATTGATATTAATAATTATAATAATATTGATGAGGATATTCTTGATAAAAGTGTATCACAATTGGATATTGATTTATCACCATGTGTTGTATTGACAAACTGTGATAAAATGAGTAAACGAAAAATGAAAAAACGTATAAAAAGTAAAAAAACAAAACGATCTAAGTCGAATTTAAGTAATTATTCAACAAATTTAAGTAGTAGTAGCGGATTTGGTTCATGTAAAATAACACCATTATCATTTGATGCAGCATTCGATGATGAAAATAAAGATTGTATGTCTAAGCAGCGATCAAGATCTTCTTGTGAGAAATTAAAACGTAGCACCAGTTTAAAGAATCTTTCCTTTCGTTTTGATAATGCACCATTTAAAGAATTTACACCAAAAATCGCTAAATTATACAATAAATTACCTGAGCACGATAAAAAAATTCTAGATCGGATGGTAATGAAACGTTCACAAGAAATATCTATGTTAGATGATGCATGTATAGCTAGACAGTATTGGGATAAGGAAAAAATATGTCGAGAACAAATAATTAATGAACAAAATGATAAATATTTTAGTATAATGAAACAGAAACGTTTACAAGAGCAAAAAGAAACTGAGTATTTACTAGAGAAATTGAAAAAACATCAAGAATATTATGAGGAGAAATTAAAAAAAGAATTAGATGAAAAAGATCAAAAAGTAATAAATCGTTTAAAAAATCTTGAATTGAATCGTGAACTAAAGCAGTGTGAACGAAAACAAAATGAATTTTGTAAGAATTTACATATTTTGCAGACACAACATGAACAAGAATTGGATAATGAATTAAAACGACAAGACATATGCAATCGTTTGGAAACGCGTATAAGACATGCAACAGTTATAAGAAAAAGACTTTTGGACGCCTATAAATGTCGTTTAATGTCTGAAAATGAAATTGAACAATCAATGCATGCAATTAATTATAAGGAAACATTATATTTAGAAAAATATAAACATAATAAACTAAAGGAAGAAATTAAGGCTCGAGATAAACGTTTTCATTTGTTTAGTAAACAGAAACATCAATCTTTGGAGAGTTCACGGGAACAGGCAAGAGTTTCAGCAAGATTACGTGAACTAGTTCGTCGATCAATTAGTCCAGAAATCAGTTTTCCAATAACCTATAACCGACAGTTAAATGAAAGACCATTATCGAATATATTTTAAGGAATATACAAGGATAAATGAATAAAAAATCTTCCTTATACCAATTCCGTCGTATTATATTTTAATCTCTTTTTTATTAATAAATAAAAAATAATAATACTTTATATTTTATGTACAAAATATCTTTAATTTTCTGTTATATGAATTTTTATTTTAAAATCATTTTCCATTTTTTCTGTATTTTCCTTTTTATCAAAACAGTTTTTTTCATCGTCAAATGTATCAGATAAGCCAGTTAATTGATCTAAAATGTCTGTAGAAAAATTTATGTAATTTATGTAAAAAATAAAAAGTTCAAGTTATATTTACCAGTTATATGTAAGCTTAATGTATTATTTCCACCTCGTATACTATCACAAAATTTTAATGTTTCCAAGTGCTTCTTCTTTTTAAACATTGCAACACGTAGGCTAACTCCTGAAAATGACAATAATATTATTTTTTTATCAGTCAATAATACAATTAAAAAAATATACATACTTTTACTACTGTTTGTTGGTTTATTTGGACTATTAATTTTGCTGTTATCGTTTAATTCAACGTAATTTCTTCCAATTTCTACTGTTGTCCGATACAAAATGCTACATGTCGACGGTTTTATACCCAAATTTTCAAAATATCTCTTTGAATCATTTGAATCGTGTTCTTTTACTTTTTCATTTATATTTTTCAATGAATCAGCCTCAATGTGTTTCACATTGAATACATTCGAACAAGTTGTTTCTGGTTCCTGAAACTCATTTTTTTTAGTCTGAATACGATCTTGCAGTTTTTTCAAAATTGAATACAAAATTTTTAAACGTTTAATAATACGTGATGGGTCAACATCTTTTGATAGTTTAATCGCAGCACTACATTCCTGATAAATTAATTCTAAATCATCCATTAGTTTATTTATCTCAAATATATTATTTTTCGGTAAATTTTTATTATTTATTATCAAATGCTCTTTTAATACATTTGTTTTCTTTAAAATTTCTGTTATTAATGAATTATTTAATTCGAGTTTTGATTTATCTAAACAATCGGATAATTCTTCTATTAATGATACACAAAATGCATTAGTATCAATAATCTCTTGAATATACATTTTTAAAATATGAGTTTCTTCCAGCCAATGCTCTTCTAATAGTTTTGAATGTGTTTTACTTGATGAAAATATTGATGGTATAATAAATGTATCCAGTGACTCAATTGACGCTAAGCAACTACGTAATATTGATTTTGTTTTACAATCATCAGTAAATGCTACAGCAAATATTCCAACTTGCATTAATCTATCCAATAGTAGATCAAATTTTTCAGTAAATTCGTCAATTACTTCCTCATCTTTTCCATGCAATAGACGTAACTTTGTTATAGGATTCTCGTTTAAATCTGTAAAAATAGAATAAACGAGTCGTACAAGACAATCATTCACCAGATTCTCCAATTGATAAAGTGAATTTTCCAATTCTAGGGCTTTTAAACGACAAATATTCTCATTTAATTTTTTATGTGGAGTTGATAAAGAACATTCGTTTTCTAGTGCAATACTCTCCCTTAAAACATTTTGACAAAAAATTGTTAAAGCATTTTTATCATTCCCAACAGTTACATTGGCAAATGCCAATGTTTGTCCAACTAATGCTTCTATTGTATTACGAATTTTTACACTTTCTATCATAGCTTCTGCACGTCTCTCAGCATTATTTATGTTTGAATTAGTTGAAAATTCTGTAAATGGTGATAAAATGCTAAGAATGTGATCCATATAAGTAACGAAATTATTTTCGGATATTGATGTAATTGTTTGAACATTGTCTTCAGCAGATAAGACAACCGATTTTATTTTGGCCAAACACCAAAGGATTCTATCTAAAAAGTATTGCCGCGTTATCTACACAAAATTCAAATGGATTATTAATTGAAAATATATTTAAAAAATTGAATTTATATTTACCCCTAATGATAAATTTTCTGAATTTTCAGCATTTATGGTCTTTTCCATAAATTTAATACAACAACAAATTTGTGCTATACACAAAAAACATATTTCAATTATATTTGTATTTGAACGACAATCGAATATTAAAAATTTATGTAAATTATTAAATAATTTTCGAAATTCACCACAAACCAGCTAAAAAATAAAAGTAATAATAATAAATAATAATAAATTAATATTTAAGATATTTACATTTAACCAATCCAGATTACTATTAGGTGATTTAACAAAACCACCATAAATACTTGTTTGACAACTAAGTATAATATCCTGAATATCCATTTTTAATAATTTAAATTAATTAATTTTATTCTACAAATATAAATTATAATTTATAACAAATTAATAAATATTATGATACTTTCGTTATTTTGTCAATAATAAACTGCCATTTTGAAATGAGTATTGACAGTATTGTAAAAAGTACGTTCAATTACCAGAAAACGCTACACTTATTTTAACTGTACAGCAAGGGTGGGCAAACGGCAAAGATTTCCAAAAATTTACTAGTTAGTTAATTTCAAACTAAAAAACAGTTGAACATTTTGTATTTCGTTAATTTAATTTTGATTTAATATTTTAAATTTTGTTAATTTTTTTCTTAAAAAAGACAAAAAATTTATCGAACAATTTCTCTGAAAATATAAAATTTTTTTATTATTAGTAAGATATATTCAGCTCATGGACAATTTTACATTTATTTTTATTTTTTTTTTCTTAAACAAAGTCTTACCTCAGTAATATTTGATAGTCTTTTTACATAATTATAAACAACATTTTATTTATATATACATATCTTTCGTACTTTGCTAAATCAGCAGCAATAAAAATAGAAAAAATCTCTGTTACCGAGATACTGAATACTAAATAAAGGGAACTGTACCTCCTATAAAAGAAGAATTTTTAACAATACTTCCAATAAAGGGAACAACGCAAGGTGTAGGTATGATAGCAACTGTTATACCACTTACTGAAAAAACAAACAACATTTTAAACTCATTGGTGAATGTAATATTGAATTGTTTTGTTTTAAACTGGAAAATTTTAATCAAGAATATGAGAGACGATTTACAAAAATGTCAATAATCTTAACCGATTTTTGAATTTATTTAATTTCCTTTTGGAGAATTCGATAACGAAGATATTTCATCAAATCTAACTCATACTTTTTTATTAAATTTATCGAATCTAGAGTTAGAAATTTTATCTATGCGAAGTAGCATTTTCTCAAATAAAAAACAATAAATCGCTAGTCAGGAGTTCTCTAACTGATGACGACTTAATGGCATCTATTCGATTGTGCATCAGTGATTACAAACCTAACTTCACAAAACTTGTTGATGAAAAGGAATGTCACGCATCTACATCCAAAAATTAATTCTAAATATTTATAAATAAAGCACATTGTCCAAAATAGTAAATAAATACAATGTCGATCGCGCATAAATTAATATCAATAATTATAATAATAAAAATTATTATCGTACCATTTTTTACCACTGTCCCAATATTGGCTTTAATCGAACAAAGTTGCTTAAAAGATTTTCATGGTTAAAATTCCAGTGTACCTATCTGGACCCTAAAATAAAAATAATTTTATAACTAATTTTTGTGGTTTTTATTTTTTCAGCCTCTAACATTATTATTTTCACAGAAATTTTAACTTTTTTCGGTTTTCCGTGGTATGTAATGGGTTAAGTTTACCCACTCCTACTGTATAGTGATTTATTATTATTTTTTAATTAAAATCCCTTTTGTTTTTGTAAAGTATATCAAATGTATTTTTAATTTATTTATAAAAAATTTATTACACAAATAATTAACATTTTTTTTTTTTTACAAATATACAAATCTATCTATCTATGTATAATTTGGCTAAAATTTATCTAAATGCTATCTACACTATTTAATGTAACTAACATAAATTACTGTATTCAATTTACATATATGTAAACGATATGTATTTTAATAAAAGTTCGAAGAGAAAACTATTTCATTCACTCGAAAATTAATACAGTAATAAAAATATGTAAAAAATAAAATAGAATATTACAAAAAAAATTTTTTGATTAAAATGAGCATAAACAAATCTTTGTCATAATTTCATATCAATAATATTATTATTATTATTGTTATTTCTGTTATTTATTATTGAGAGGTAATATATTTCACCAAAATCATCAATTGTTATGAATTTTGTAAAGTTTTCATTCACACATAATTTATTTACAGTCTTACCATGAAAACTTATACACGACAATAACTCTTCTTTTTTAGATGGACCAATTTTATTTTGCCATAAATGCATATTCGTATTTATTTTATTATCTTTAATTTCCTCATCATTTAAATTAGAGTCATGTAGTTTAAGTTTTTTCGTTGGGGAAATTCTACTAGTTGGTTTGTTTAAAGGTATTATCGCCTTTGTTAAGTATTTATTGCAAATATACGTTATATTCCAAAAACATAAAAAACTTTCAGTTAATGTTATTAAAATTAATGGATCATCCCATGGTGATAAAATGAATTGTTTTATCTCTACTTTTGTTTCAGATGCGGTATAAAGATCATTACAATTAAAATTATATATACATTTATTTGAGCCTAATTCGTATAACTAAAAATTGAAAAATATTTCTATTTAATAACAGCAATAAATTAATATATATATTAAAATAAATAATATTACTTCTATTAATCCTTTTTCATATCCAACAATTAATATATTATTAGGTGTCAATTTCAATTGAAGTATATCATTGTGAAGCTTTAATATAACATCCGTAAATAAATTATAGAGATTCTTTGCGAGCACTAAATATGGATCACTACTTGTAGCACAATGTAACTTATTTACATCTTCAATAATCATTGATTCATCTTCAGTGCTTATTATCTGAAAATTTAAAATAAAATTCTTAAATAAGGTAAAAATTTATTTTTTTCTAGTTTAGTTTACCTCAAACACATTCATATTATCATAAGTTTTTATAATTAACAAATGATTTTCATCTAATTCAATTAAATCATGAACATTTCCCGGATGTATTTTAGTTTGATGTAATAATTTATAATTATTTTTTGTTGCAATAAATAAATATTTATTACGTATGTTATTTAATAAAATAATTCGTTCCTTCAAATTGTCTACGGTAACGACAGTCTCTTTATCGAGTTTACATATAGCACCATTTTCACAGCCAATGTAGATATGATTATTTTGTGAACACATAATGGTTATTTTATTTTCTATGGACATAATACGTTTGGTCTTCGGTGTCAATTCATGGCTAGTATATACTTGTTCGTAAATCTTAAATGAAAAATATTAAATATATAAATTGCATAACAATTAATCAAATTGATTACCTGATTATTGGAACCTAGAGCATAAAGTGATATATTATCATCATCGCTAATTGTAATATCAAATATTTTTGATGATAAAATTGTTTTTTCTTCAAAGTCCATGTTAACTTCTCTGTGTAATCGTAACAAATCTTTATCATATAATCCAATTATTAAGCTATATTCATCATTTTCAAAATGACAGTCTAAGCACGTTATCGTTGTATCTTTAAACCGAGGTATTTGTTTGCATTCCATTGTAATAAGATCTAGCAAATAACCGCCTTTGGTTGTTCCGAGTATTAACAGTAGTGAATCTATTAACTTATAACAGCAAGTAACTTTGAAACCTTTAAACTCTTTCGTTGCTATGTCCGTAATAACATATTTCTCATTATATGTTACTTTTAGTAATTTACAAGGATAAACTATAATTATGATTATTTCGTTGCTTTCATTTATATGAAAATTTACAGATATTAAGTTGTTTCTATCATTTTTACTATCAAGCATCAATTTTTTTGAATCCCATGATTTACCAATTTCAGATGAATTAATTACGTTAAAGAAATTTATTTTATAAAATTCAGATAATATCATCATAACACTGCCGGTTATAAAGATAAAATTACTAACTTCACTAATTTTAGTATCATGTGGTAAATGCTTTTCAAAACGATCCGAATTTTTCCATTCGAAGCAATGCAATTTACCTCCTTTCTCTATCGCATATAATTGCAAAGGTGTTCTATTTTGTAGTTGAATAGAAACTATGTCAGTCAACTCTATTGTTTGTTTACTTTCTGTAATAGTTTTATCTAGCGACAATTGCCAAATAATTATTGTACTTTTTATATCTAATGACAAGAAATAATTATTGTTTTCCGATGAAGTTATTATTGAAAACGTTTTTATGTTAATTACTTTTGCATTATGTCCAACAAAAGTAATTGATTCTTTAGTGTTTTCCAATGAATAATCAATAAATTTTATTGAATTATCTTCAAGAGCAACGAGTACTGAATTATTATCAACAAAATGAACATACGTTGATCTTTTTGGCAAATGAATAATTTCTGTATTATTATAATTATGGGTGTTTTCATTGAACCATACCCGATCAGGAAATTTATGAATTTGTTCTAAAGCTTTCTCTTTAGTTAAATACTTAGCGGCCAATGCCGTTTGCAATAAGGTTGTATGGTGTGAACAAATTAATTTTTCTTCAACGGACGGTAAAAACATAATTAAATCATCAATTAAATTGTTGTAATCACTCGTTGTATCTAAAGAAAAATTATTTTTTTAAATTTATATTTATTAAATTTATAATGAATTTATCTAACGTACCAATTTTTTTATAATCAAGTAAATCTTGTCGAGTTTTTTGTGATTTCGTAATACGTAATTTTGCATCTAAGAAACCAAAATCCAAGCATAATTTTTTAAGTAAATTTATATCATTAACTTCTTTCAAATGATATTCAATGTTATTATAGAAATAGTAGTCATCTATAAATTCAACTAAATCTGGTTCTTTACGATTATCAAGAGCATCTTTAACTCTTTAATAAAAAATAAAATAAAAATAAACTATTAATAATTTATATAAAACAACAAATCCATATCATGCATAAATTTTTAAGAGATATAAAATAAAAAAGAGAAAAAAAAACTTATTAGATTACAATATAATATAATAAAAGAAAAAAAAAAAGAATCTAATCTACCTGTAATTAGTTATTAACATTTGGTGCATATCGAGAATTTCTTTGTTATCTACTGTACATTTTAAATAATAATAAAGGAGACAGTGCAACGGGGATACATAAATTTTGTTATTGCCTTTAATTTTTTCCAATAAAAATAATTTTTCAAAGTATGTTATTATATTTTCTGTATCTTCATCATTTTTTTTCCAATAGAGTTTTAAAACCTAATTTAATTATGTTTTTTTTCGTCAATAGTGTTAGTAGTAAATTATTAATAAATTATTATTATAAAATTAAATTAAGCAAGTAATAAATACCTCAACAGGAATATTATCGGTAAAAATAATAAATTGTTTATATAAATTTTCAAAATTTATATCCGAATTTGGTAATTCTTTTATAATGCTTTCAATTGTATTTAAGCTATATTGAAAACTTTCTTCATGTTTTACAATATTAAAGTTTTTATTTTTTATTGAATGAATTAAATTAGTTAATTTTTTATCATAATCGTCACTAAATTTAGTTATTTTTGCAAATAAACAAATTATAAATGGATTTTTATTGCATAAATTATGAAGACTCTCCACATTTTTTCTTATATCTAAATATTTATTTTGTGCACCAAGTATTCTCTCAAAAACTTCTAAACTCTCCTCTAATGTAAAACCATCCTCAATATTACACTCACAATATGTTTCCAAACTATTTAAAATTGTTAAATTCTTTGTTGTTATTAAGGTTTTACAGTGGAAATCAAAGGCATCTAATGTTTCACTATTTTTAACATTTATAAGCACTAATAACATGTTTGAATAATCTTTATTATTATTAATTTTGTCAATTAACTTTTTTCGAGCAGATATTATATTTAATTCAATACTGTCATGATTTTCAAAATTTACTGGCTCTATTACAGATAAAACAAGCCTGAAAATAGTGTAAAAATTAAAAATATATATTTGAAATTAGTAAATATTTTCTATTAATACAATCACCGTACATTTTTAAAGAATTTAAAATCTTTTCTTTCGTTGTACAATCACTAACATCCACCCAAAGTATTTGGAAATTCATTTGTTTCATTATTTTGTAATTTGAGCATATATCAAGTGCTAACCATTTCTTACCAATACCGAATACCCCATTTATTACTAAATATTGTCGTTGTTTCAATTGTGATAATTTTAAGTAAATATCCCATAGCTTTTAAATAAAAATAAAAATGAAAACATAAATATATATGTAACTCGTTTTTTTGTTTAAATTATTCATTAGTTACATATTTAGTTCGATGAATACAAACGTTGCTGAATTTTGGTAAATTTCTTTTAGCAACCGTTATATAATACTGCAAAGTTGCACTTTTATCCATATCCAGGGTACTTTTTAATTGTTTGACTAACCAACTATAGTCAGGTTCAATTAAATTTAAAAACATATTTACTTCTTTATCAGTTTTATAACTTAAATAGAAAAGTAATTTTTTTATTTGCTCTTTGCGTTCAGTCACCTGTTTTAAAATAAGTATTATTATTATTATAATTTTAAACAAATTTCTGCAGTTATTTTTTGTTATGATAAAAACCTCCATTAATTCTTTATATTGTTGTTCAGTTAATATTTTGTATGTAATTAACAGTATTGGATCTATATCATTTAAATCAAAATCATCATAGAATATATTCTCTAATAGTGTTATCTGCAGTTTATTTTCTTCCATTTTTAAAAGCTAAATATAAATGATAAGACGTCAAAAAATTAGTCATATCTAGAATTGGTAGCTTATAAAAGTATGTTACTTGGTAAAATACTATTGTTATAAAGTTAATTTTATTTAAATAAATATATATTATAAAATTAAATTTCTAACCTTTTTCGTTGCACGTCAAACTTTGTTTATTTTTTATTTTCGGATATTTATATTGAAACTTTGGTTATAATAACAATTTACGTTTTATATGAAATAGCATTTCAAAAATTATAGTATTTTCAAAACAAATAAAATTAAAAATATTCATTGACGATATCAACTATTATAGTAATTGTCTTATTTATTTGATATTAAATAAAATATTTCCGTAAAAATTATTACTTAAATAATACACACAATACCGCTTTGTTCTATTGTTTGCTTTTATTAAAAAAATCTACTTGTCGTCATTCTATGCGTCAATCAATTTTCACTTTATACTTATCATACAGGTAGCGCTGTTTATAGTCAGTTTCAGCAAATGAAGTATGCAACAATAACTTGTGAACGTTATCAAATAATACAAAAAAAAATTGTTTTTAACGTATGTATGGACAAAAAAGTTTTTATTTATTAACACCGTTTTTTTTTTTTTACATATAAAATGAATAATATTTACAAGTTATTTATTATTATTTATAATTTTAGATTCGTAAAAGTGATCAACAGAGAGTAATGTCTACCATTCGTAATGAGCACCATGTCCTTGGAAAGAAGTATGTGCAACTGCAACAGCTGGAGAATATGATACTGATTTGGTGGCAACAACTGGAGCATAAGTTTTGGCGGCAACAATTGGAGCGGCAGCAGCGTATTGGTAATGATGTTGTGGTTCACTGGTAATGTGGGTGTTGTATTTATGAACGGAGGAATAAGGAGTATCTACAGATTTGGAGTATTGAGAAATTGTGCCTTCATGAGAATGATGAACTGATTGATGAGAAGCACCGATAGCTGGAGTATTGTATGAGTAGTGAGATGGGGCGTATGAATGGCTATGGGCTGGTGCAGCATATGAGATGGTTTTAGCAATTGGTGCTGTATATGTGGTGATTGGAGCTGCATGACTGTAGATTGATGGAGAACCATGGCTGTAGATATCTGATGAATCATGGCTGTACAATGATGGGGATCCATGGTTGTAGAGATCGGTTGATCCATGACTATATACGGATGGAGAAGAATGACTGTAGATAGCTGGAGCTGCAGAAAATACTTGTTTGACAGCTGGTGCTGAATATGCTAATGTTTTTGATGCATATTCAACTGGAGCAGCGTAGGACAAAGTTTTGGCAACTGGATGTGCATTGTATACTGATGGGCTGGAGTATGAGACTGTTTTAGTTACTGGAGCAGCATAACTGATGGTTTTAGCAATTGGTGCTGTATAACTATGTACTGGAGCAGAGTAACTGATTGTTTTGGCAATTGGAGCAGCATATGATACTGGGGCAGAAACAATAGTTTTGTGGGCACCATTTGAATTATAAACTGAGCTTACAGATGGTGCTGATGAATATGTGGCAACAGTTTTAGCCACTGGTACATTATAAGCATATTCTGCTCCATGGTGATAATCGTTTCCAGTATATGCAAGATGTCCAGGTGCATCAATGAATCCAGCGTTGGCTACAGCCAAGGTAGCGACGAGTGCAACAAGCTACAAACAAAATTTTATATTAATATTCACAATTATTAAATAATATCCATGGTAATTATATGAAAATTCACTATTTAAATCACATTAATATTAAAATAATATAAACAATACCTTGAATGCCATATTACTATATTTATGTTTAAATAAAGATGTTTACTAACTGAATGATACTTTTCTATAGATTGTTGTCAGTTTATATAGAAAAATAAATTCGTATAAGATGAATCGGGTGAACCAGACAATTTTTTGTTTAATATACTGGATACAATAGTGGGTAAAAAATAAAAAGACTTTTATCCCACTACTTTCATAATGCTTTTCTATGAAGATATTAATGTTGCTTCAAATAAGAAAGAGTGAGAGTGAATTTTTCTTTAACTTTTTTTTTTTTTTGTGAATAAAATTTCAAGTACACAATTCATAAATGAATGTTAATGCAATATTTAATGTGATTTAATTGTGTAACATAACAGGTAAAACATTTATATTTATGATCATTTAATTGTCCATTAAAAAAAACCTAATAATTATATCAGAGGGTTGTCGTGGCTTTTTAAAGAAATTTCTACTATCTTGTAAATGAAATATTGTATTTAAGGTGACTAAGCCCTGGAAAATTATTGCGTTCTCAATATGTAAAGCATAAATATTATTTTATTTTATTTATGTTTTTTTTTTGCAAAATAAACCCGTGGGCATCATTACTGAAATTGGTGGTACATTGAATATATTTATTGTTTATTGATTAAAAAAAATCATATAAAAAAATCATAGAAAATAAATACAATAAATTAGTAAAACATCAATCAAAATTAAATTTACAATTATTATTTAATTGTATTTATAAGATTAAGTAATATTAATTATAACAAAATTATATTTATAATTTAAAAAAAAATATTATTAGGAAAGTTTATTAATTTATTTTATACATACATTGTTTTTATTTTTCTAATAATAATAATAAAATTAATTAAAATTAATCAAAATTTTATTAACCCTAACTAATAGTTTATTATTTTAATTAGAGAAAGATAAATTAAAATAATAAAAATAATAATGTTAATTAATTTTAATTTCAACTATTCTGTGAAACCGACACCCCTTGTTAGTTTTAATAATTAAAAAAAAGAAGAAGTTATTTCTTCATCTAATTAAATATCACGAAAAATACCTGGAAATATTTTTAAATCAAAAATGTTTATATTTACTAAATAGAAAACCCAAAAATTATATTGTATATTTTATCTACGTGAAATATTTAATTAATTTGCAAAAATTAAACAAATAAAATTGTTTTGCTTGGCAAATTTTTATTTATGATGTAAATATTATTATTATTATTATTAATAACATCGATAATTATAATAAATAGAAACGTAATGCATTAATTATAATAATATATTTGTAAATTTAATATATTTAATTTTATATAAATGTAATAATAATTTTATTGGGCTTTCTTATTCAATTTATTCATACAAAAAAAATGCACAAAATTAAATTGTTTTTTTTAGCTGAAAATAAACATAAAGAAGGTCATTTATAATGGATTGAAAATTAAGTGTTAAAGATTTTTATAACACTTATTTGTTAACGAAACTATTATAAGTGTTTTAAGTGTTTATTTAATTAATTGTTTCCAATAATAATAATAATTTGCATACCACAGCAGATAATAACTTATTGATAAGGATTGTCAATATGCAGACTAAATGAAAATAGAAAATTAATCAACTAATACTAAATGGTAATTATTTATTTACTTTTTTAATAAACTTGCAAAAAAAAAAGCACTAATTTGTTTTAATAAAAATGATACAGTAAACAATGAATTGGAAAATTAAAATACTTTTACTTTTTTTTGTTCAACAAAAAACAGAGTAAACCTTTAAAACAAATGTATCAAAATTAAAAACATATATTAAATATAATGTATCACTGAATTAGAGGTGTGGCGTATAAAATTCATATTAAATAATAATTTCTCTTGTATTCTTTGGGCGATAAATTAAAAAAACAAAACAGATTTAATCAAATATTAATATTATTCATAGGAGAAAAAATAATAATAATAATAAGATACATGAAATCGAGATCAATCAAATAATAAATTGGTTTGCCTTCAGTTTTTTTTTTTTTTTTTATTGTTTTTAAAATAATTATTTGATTTAAAAATTAAAAAAATAATAATAATAAATTAACCGTGCTTGATATATACTGTAATTTTCTTTACATTAGAACGCATATATAAAAATCACAGTAGTCGTGTTTATTAATCAGTGGATTTAAATTTAAAAACAAAAAAAATAATTCGTTAAATGTCATGTTGATGAAATTTAGGCTTATGTGGCATTTTAAATAATAATAATAATAAAAATTATCTCATTTCACATTTCATTTAATAATTATTTTATAACAGAATTAAAGAAAAAAAAAATCTTTTAAATTCGACTGGATTGGCATTACTAAATTTATCAAGAAGTAAAAAAAAAAGTCTTGAAGGGTAACCACTATAGATTTATTTTTTTCTGTGAGACTTATTCCTTGTCCAAAGAATATTACAAAACTAAATGTTCCGAATATAATATATTTTTTTTTTGTTTATTATAAATATCCGGTCCATTCAATTGATATGCTTTATTTTTTTTTTTACTTTATGAATCAATTCTTAAGCATTAATTTTAATCTACAATAAGCATTATTTATATGCAAAAAAAAAAAACACCTTACAATTAATTACTTTAATTAATAAATATTGTTTTGTTTTAATTGCTATGCCAATGAAATGAAAAGTGTTTTTTTTTTTTTTATGTTAATAAAATTATATTAAAGGAAATTATAATTAAGTAATGGCAGAGGCAGTTATTTTACTTTAAAATCACTGCAAATTATAAATAAAATTTAATTATTTATATAATCGGGTCAAACATTTTTAAGTAATCATTTAAAATTATATATCGGTTTTTTCTTAATTATTTTAATTAAGAACGTTTAAGATGTTTTTTTGATTTATAATAATAATTTTGCTAATTTTTTAAAATTCCATCAAATTAATTATTTCATTTCATTTCAATTATTATTTTTTTTTCCCACTAATTACAACAGATCAAGATCAAATTTAATAATTGGCTGATGAAGAATTCACTAGACGATTACATATTAAACGTCAAATACTTCTACAACAGTATAATTAAACAATATGACCTAAGTTTTGTTACCAAATTAACTGATATATAATAGCAATAAAAATTCATTCATTTTAAATAAAAACGGTTTTATTATTTATTAATGATTATATACACCTGCAAATATATAAATTATTTTACGCTTAATAATTACTATTTAGGCTATAAATTTTATTTTTATTATTATTATTATTATATATAATATTTATATTACAATTTTTTATATAAACACTATAAATCGTTGAAGATTGAATAATATTTGTAATTGTAAACTTTCTCATTACATGTGTTAGGTTAGATACATCAAAAGTAGAACAACTGTAAAAATAACAAAATAATAAAAAGTATTTGTCTGTATATTTGGAATAAAAATATAATAATTGTAATTTTATATTTTTTGCTTTTGATGATGTATGACAAACATCCTTCATCAGGTTGGGCCTCCTAACATTTATTGCTTTCTAAGTTAAAAAATTTTTCCACCTTGATTTAATTAACTTCGTTTTTTATTCTCTTGTTACAAATAATGTAACAGAATGGGTGTTGCAAGTTATAAATACATAATTGTGTGTACTTTTTTTTTCTTTCTTCTCTTTTCGTTTAACAAATTATGAAGACAATTAAAAATATATATATATAAAATACCGCTTTATATAAAACAGATCAAATTAAGAATTAAGTGGTTACAATGGCAATAGCAAAAATAAAAGCAATTTCACATATATATATGTATATAGAAGAAGGTTACTTTAGGTTAAAACATATACAATTTAAATAAATCTTGACGGTCAAATATTATTTAATTAATTAACGATTATTATGTGATAAAAAATAAATAAAACTTTACATTTTCTTTAGGATATAATCCACAAAATCATAATCAAGTTATAAAAGTACAAAGAAAAACAATAAATAAAACAAATTAGTTTAATAAGAAAACAATTTAAAAAAAAACATTGTTATTATAATATAAATGCTTTATTAATATTATTATTATTATTTGGTATATAAGTAAATATTAAATAACATTAAAAAAAAACTAAAACAGAAAATACTTTAATTAATTAATAAATATCACAAAGCATAAAGGAAAAAATTAAAACTACGAAAAATAAATAAATAAACAACACATAGAGTTATATATATATATGTATAAGCCTTAATATATAAATTTAATTAAATTATTCTTATTTTTATAATAAATAATATGTATATATAGTAGTTATTTTCTTTACATAGTTATTTTATTTGGTTTAATTATTGTTGAACGTTGCCATACCTCAATTTTATATAAATTTAAACCAAATTGATGTATTATTGAGGAAAATTGTCGTAATAAATTTGATATTGTTAAATCATTTAAATCATTTTCATAAGCACTACATGTTTCATTTATTTCATAAATATCTGTATTCACTTCACATGGATGTTTTACAAATAATTTTGGCATTGCTTCTGTTGATAAATGCGGATAAAATACTTTTGTTAATTTATGTTCCATTATTATACTATTACTATTATAAAATGCTAAATTTAATTCTTCTGCTAAACTAGATGGTATTGCTAAATATAATTGATATTTTTGTTTATTTGTTTTTGCCTTCATTTCACATACATCTAATATTAATTTTAATTTTTTATATAATTTATCCATTGAATTATCACCATATTCATATAAGAAAAATTGCTTTGTTTTACGATATTTTTGTCCATTCTCATGATTTGTATGTAAAATCTTTGTATTTGGTAATAATAAAAGGCTTGTTGGTAAGCTATATATATGACTAGTTACTAAATGTATATTATAATTATTTGGTTTTGTTTGCATAACTTTTGAGAAATGTTCACCCAACTGATAGACACCTCCTTGGTGTAAGAAACCAAAGAATAATGTCAATATTATATTTATTGTATACCAAATTTTTAATAAATATTTTGAACTAATTTGTGAACTTATAAATTGTTTATAAAAATATTTTATTATTTTATTTTCTGATTTAGCTAATGATGGTACAGTGAATCCCGTTTGTAATGTTGATGCATGTAATAAAATTATTGGCAATGTTAATGGTATTAAAAAACGTGCTTCCTGATGATTAATCAATGAAAATATTGCTATTGGTATAAATATTGCTGATGTCATTAATCCGACAATAGATTGTGCACGCGGCAGGTAACGATATTCTTTTCTACAAAATCTAGTTAGTGAAAAAAAAAAGGAAGAAAGAAAATGTTAATCAGAAATTATTTATTATAAAAATAAAGTTAGATTTACCTATAAAACATATGGACGAATGATATTATTGCTATTATTCCTAGAATATTAAATAAAAGCGGCATTGTGACGAGTAAATGCAGGTATTTCGGATGAACACCGTGTGATGCAGTGTTTGACGGATCGATGTTATATCGAATAAAATTTAATGGCGTTACAACAAAATTATTAATTCCAATATCTAAACGTTCTATTTCTGATAAAGATAAGTATCCATAATATAATGAATCAACAACAATGAATACAATTATTGAAGGTATTGCAGTTATTATAAAACAGGTAACTCGAAGATTAAAATCAAACATTGAAATAGATCTTGATCCTAAGCCGCGTAATAGCCAAAAAAACACTATTGGCATTCCAAATATTAAAAATGTTGGACGGTTAAACACTCCAATTACACAAAGTGTTGAAAGCATTAAGCATTTATTAAATGAATGCGCTGGAAGGGCTGATTTCATTTTAAATAATCTTACTTTATCAACAGTTGTAGACGCTTCTTTATATTTATCTTGTAAAAACTCTGACTGATATATGACAGTATTTGAATTAATCATACATTCAGATACAATATATAATAAAACAGAGCATAACGTCATTTCGATGGTATTCGAAAATGTTCTTGTTCCAAAAACTAACATTATATATGAACTAGCTAAAGCAAGTAAACGAATTTCATAATTTAATCCATAATTTGTACATATTTTGTACATGCTGTAATCATTAAAAAATGATAAAAGGCAAACTACAAGTCGCGGCACAACAAGTAATACGTAACTTGATCTTAAATCAACCCCAATAAAGTATCGTGAATAAATTGACAATATATAAATAATATTGTATGGGATTTTTATGCATATATACGGTATCGTAATACTTCTTATTGGAAATGTTGCATTAAATTCCCAGGTTCTGGTTACATCGAAATTAAACTGATCTCCTACAACAATGAGAATATTGTTAACACAAAATATTATAATTATGTTATATATATAGCAGAGGTTCGACAAAATTTACCTGCCATTACTTCCATTGATTGAAAATATTCGTCGGGATGTATGTAACCTAATTGCGGTATAAACACTAAAAGTATTCGTAAAGCAGCAAGAAAAAAATATGAAAATAATTTATTGTCTTTATTCTTAATGCTTCTAAAATATTTATTCATCGTCATTTTAACTACAACTTTAATTATATTACAAGATAGTAAAAAATAATGGATTTTTAAAAATACATGAAAACAAATAATTATTAAGATGTCAAAATTTTTGTATTTATTTTATTATTGCCAGATTCAAAAATTGTACATTTGTTTATAACCATAAACAATGGTTATTTGTTTGATTTACTATAATTTTTTGTTTTAAAAAAAGATCGTTTAATTTAATTAATATTTTAATGATTTTTTCTTTTTATTTTATTAAAAATAATATAATTATTATTTTATATTCATAAAACATTAAAATATCATTAGTTATTATATAGTCAGCACCAATTCGTTCTATCTATTTCATGGTCCGTCTGTGATCTACAAATGAACGAAAAATGTTTTTCCTTAGATTATAATTTAAATTGCTTATAATTTTTATGACATAACTCATACCTAGACCAATTACTTTGTTCAGAAATCATTAATGCATCGGGTGGCGATCTAAAAGATAACAATAAATAACAATGAAAAAACAGAAACACAAAAATCATAATAAAATAATTAAGACATACTGATGTGTACTCGTTTGTTGAATACGATTTTCTCGACTAATTTTTTTGAATGTCGTTGCTAAACTTAATGATATTGGTGTTGCAATGGTCCACAAGACAAGGCAAATAAATGCGGAAAACCAAAGCCGATTTAATGGTCCCATCGCATAATGGCACAAGAGTATACGATTTGCATTAAATATATCAAAAAGTGGACGGCACAAAGCAATTTTATCTTTCAATAAATCCAAAGTGTTATTCATATTTAATAATAAATGATTTTTTAAACGATTACGATACGTTAAACTTTTGTTTCTACACTTGATGCCGGCTTCATTATCCAAATATAATTGTACAATTTTAAGATGTATTAAACTCTGATTTACCTTTTCAACACAAATATCATAAAGTAAGTAAAAAAAAATTGAAAATATTTAATCAAAAGAATTAACTGATTTTGTCCAAGGACTCATTTGTAGTTCTAGTGCAGTTAAGTGATAAAGAATATCTCCCCTTAATTGTTCCAATGGTTGCAATACGGCTGACTGTAGTCTCTTAACGCGGCCACCTAAAGTAGTCATTCTCGACGAAGTCGCAACATCTTGAATCTATAATTACATTTAATTAGAATAAAATAATCAATATTATAAATTTCTGTAACCTGTAAAGAAACTCGTTGCATTTGGTCTGTAAATGTAGCAATATATTTTTCCGGCGCTGTTTGACTTAGATCCATTCGATACCACGTTAGATTTACAGTAGATTCAGCTAACATTGTTTCGAGTATTGCTTGAATGGATTGTGTTAATGAAATAAATGGTGTCTCAGATGCCCCTAATAACTATTTTTTGTGAAATTTTAATAAACAATTTATTAAAATATAAAATTTAAGTTATTTTACCTCAATTGCAGATTCTAATTGGACATAGTTACGATAATCAATTGCATCCGAAATATTTGCAATATCATCCAAATTAAATGTTGTATATGTGGATTTATCAGCTTCACAATTACTAAAAAATATTGTTAATAAATTATTCATGTCTTATATGCATATTTATAGATTAAATACCTTAATACAGAGGCTAAAGAAATATTAAAATCAGATTTTCGTTGTAGTCCAGGATAGTTTAAAATCTCATGGACAATGCCGTTAACTGGTTCCTTTGAATAAAATAATCCTGGCTTATCCATAAGTTTGGTCAGAACATTATAATCAGGACTTTCAAACAGTGGACGACATAGAAAAACTTCACCATGTCCACCGAGCAACATAATAGACATTGCAAATACACATAAAGCGAGACTCCCTAAACTTATTGTGGTTGCGCCAGCGATAAGTGTAACACTAGCATGAATATCCTTTTGTGAAAAACTAAAACATAAGGCACCGACTAGTATCATCGATACCATTAGAGTTGATAGTGATGCTGATAAACTCATAATGCCTATAAAATATCCCATTTCAATGAGATTATCAAGTAACGGAGCAACAAGACCCCAAGCTGTATCCACCCGGTCTAAAAGATACCTCGAAAGTGTTGTTAAAATACGACCGGATGTTTGTATGGCATCATTCATAATTATAATTTGTCGAACAATTTCATTTCGGGCATCGGCAGATTTATTTTGTATTTGAAGTGAATATTCCCGAAATAAATATTTTGCTATAATCAATTCTGTTGAAAGATTTTTCCACGAATGATCTAATTCAATGTTTCCTAAATGAAGCATCCTGGCTAGTATTGGATCGGTATAAATCTAAAAAAAAACATTTTCTTTTTCGTATTAAAATTTAAAATAATATTTGAAAAACATAATACTCTTTGTAGGGCATCAGTAGTTCCCATTTCATCAAAATTTTTAATACGAAGTGTATCACAAAGTGGCTTATCACGAACATTACATTGTCGCTGTAATACGGAAAGCTGTAATTGTAATTCTTCAATACGTAACGTTGCATCCTGTGACATTTCAATAGCACGTCGAAGTGCATCACGGAGCAATTGTATACGATGAACTAATTCTGAATTCACAGAGCATATATTCGAAATGGTGTCAAAATCAATTTCTAATCCTGTTGTTGTTGATAATTCATTCTGTATTGGCTCCCCAAGAAGATACCCAATACCTTCTAAATCAGCTTTAAATTGTTCTGTAGCCTCGTTTGTACCACGATTAAGAGTGTCAATTATTTTTTCCTCAGCATCTTTAATAAATGTTTTTGTATCTTTAACAGATGCTTTCACAAGACTTGGAGTATCATAAACTGCAGAAGATATTTGTTCATTTGTAACCAACATAAATATAATTGTTGTTCTAAAATAATATTGAAATTAGTACAAATTATGTATATAAATTCTTTATTTTTTATACAAACATTAATAAAGCAATAACTAATTGAAGTAAAAACGATAAAATTCGTTTTCGACAAAGGATAGTTTTGTCTATTGTTTCGTTCAATGTTAATTCTGACTCTCCAGGCGGTGTATCATTATGATGATGGTGATGATGATGTGTTTGACCGGAAATACTTGGTATACGTGATGACATTATTGTTGAAGGCATTATTGATAATATTTCATCATCCTCATTTAAATCTAATACAGATTTGGTACAACCCCAGACAATAACTGTTCCCAATGGAATCAGTGATATAATAAAAAATAACACCAGCAAACATATAAAACCAGACTCAACTTTCAATGCCTGAAACATATTCCAATAAATAATTTTATTAATAAAAATAAATTATAAATTTTCCAAACTGCAGTTACCTCAAAAATTACTTCAAGAATGGTAACTTTTGACTGAAATGCATCACGCAGCATCTCTAAAACACAATAAACTGATTTTCATTATTACTTTTTTGTATTATTAAGCTTTTTTGTGAGTAATTATTGTAGAAGATAGGAACTTACCAACTGGTAAATCATGTGGTGTTATATAAGACAAAAAAAGTCCTAAATGTGTAATACTTCCTTCACTGTATCCCAATGATGGTACAAGATACCGGCTGGTATTATTCTCATCCTAAAACACATATTCCAATAAAAATGGTTTTAACACAATAAACTAATCGTAAGTGAAAATCACAAACTACTTACCATTTTTATTATGTAATTTTATTTGATTTTTTGTTTCAATTAACTACATAGTTTTTCACACTTTATAATTAGGAATTAATTAAAATTGAATTTATTATTTAAATAAAAAAAAACCACTTCTCTAGCATTAAATAAAATATTCCTTAAGGTCGATTAAAAGGAAAAGTAATACGGTATATCCAAAAGATATAACGAAATAACTAAAAACACATTATTATGTATTTCTTTAATAAAAAACAATGAAGAACTAATATCTGGAACAGAGTTTAGTAAATGTTTTACCATTGTTTCTACTTCTTTTTAAATTCTTATAAATTTATTAAATAGAAGAATTCACTCTGAATACATTCTGTTGTTACGAATAAAATAACTTCCTAATTTTTACCATACATATATAATATTTATTTCGTTTTGTGTATTTAATATTCATTAGAATAGTTTTTCGAATAGAAAAATAGTATAAAGTCATTAGGTTTATTGGGAAGCCACATAATAAATTAAACATATATATCTCTACAGTACACAGTTTTTTTTTTTTTTATTCTTAAACAAAACAGCTTAGTATTTGCTGATTAGTTAAGTATTAATAAAGTTTTTTTTTTTCTGTTGAATTTCCTTTCAATATTAACCTTTTTTAATTGTGCCAAACTACTAACTATATATAAATAAAAATGCAAAATATTCTTTATTTCTTATTATAAATAATATTTATTAAAAATGTGTAAATATAATATATAGAAAAAAAATGTATAAATATTAAATAAGAAATATTCACAGCCTTATTTTTAATAATAATAATCACAATTATTATTATTATAAATTATAAAATAAATAAAATTAAGTTAAATACAGATAAGTAATAATATGAGATTGCATAAATATTATAAAGTAATAATAATAATAATTATTATTATTAGTTTAATCTATTCCATAATACACGTACTCTTCACACCAATTTTTAACACCATCATCATTTGCACAGCACATTGGAAATACAATTGATGATTTTGTTGCTTTTGCACAACGTTGACATAATTCCATTGTATCTTCCTATAAAGAAAAAAAGAAAATTAATAATTATAAATAATGATAATAGAGGAATTTTACTAAAAAATACTTACATCATTATAACAAATTTTCACTTTTTCAATATCAACTGGATCAATATCACCATATTCACTATAATCATCTTGTACTGATTGTTCATGTGATGATGGACGTCCTAATACAATACAACAATTGATTATGATTAGAAAACAAACTGCATACATTGCAATTGACTATAAATAAATAAGTAAAAATCATTGATTAAAAATAAATTAAAAGATTAATTAAAAAAATAAATTAAATAATAGAAAAGATTTTAAGAAGAAACAAAACAAAAAAAACACTTGTTTGATTTTTAAACTTAATTTTGTTAAAATGTTTTAATCGTTGAATAATTTTACTAAACTAAGCACGTGTTTAATAGATTTACTTTGATCAAACAATAGTTTAGATTAATAATACACTAAAGATATGTATTTATTAATTAAGAGCGATAATTTATAAGAAATCTTTCATTATTAGAATTATTTTCTTCTTATAAAAATACTCACTTTATATTTATTTATATTCACTGAATCCATTATAATTGATAATAGCGATATACAACAATTCACAACAAAAAAAAACACTTTTAATTATAATTTTTATTAATTTTTTTATCAACAATAATATTATAGTTTTAAGAATTTATTAAACTAAACTGATTTTAATACGAATAACAGCGATATATATATATATGTAACGATCAAATGTCGCCTTTATAATGAATTATATTTTGCACTACACAACATTTTTATTTCATTTTTTCTCTGATTTCTGTTCTCTGTTATCTTATCTGTTATAAATATTTAGTTGGGGTTTTTTATTATTATTATAAATCATTAGAAAAGCCATTACCTTCCTTTATTGACGCTGCTTATTTTTAAAAGATGAATAATGATAATTTCTACATTTTTGTTAATAATTATTATTGATAATTCTAATTATAAAATAAGTGAGAGTTATTAATAACACTTATAGGTGTTATTTTTAAATGTCTTTGCTAATTTTAATGCGTTATTATTATTAACACTATTTATTTATTTAATAATAAAATATTTTAGAAACTCATCTGAACTTGTAGTATATTATTATTTATAAATATAAAAAGTTTAATAAACTTTATAATATAGCCGTCCTCGATTTTATAAATAAGAATAATAAATGCATAATTATTATTAATTTAATAATGATTTATTGACTGCAATTTATGTATGGCTAATCTTGACCCTGACACATATTTTGTTTTTTATTTAATAAAACTAAATTTAATAAATGCGTTTTAATGAACTTATTTCACTGATTATACAAAATAATATGCTTTTATTGTTGTTTATTTTTTGTATTTATCACAGAAAACAGAATAAATATTTTTTCTTTATTAATCATAATATTTTTAATGCATCATCAATATGTTTTTTAAGATTTTTTATTATATTATTAATAATCTATAAATTTATAACAAGCAATAAAAATCAAGTGATAATGAGTAATTTTTTTTTTTTTGTATATTAAAAAATAATAATAATAAAATAATTTTTCTTATCAATTAATAAATATATAATTTGTTCATTTTTACGCAATACTATGAAATATTTGAATAAATTTTTACATTATTACGTCATTTTTGCACAATTTAATGAATAAAAGGTATTCCACAATAATATATAGTGCTTTTGCTTTATAGTTGAATTTATTATAGAGGAATGCACATGCTTTACATATTTATTTACAAGAAATTGAACAGGATATAAAACACTTTATTTATTTATTGAAACGTTTACCGCCTAAAACATAATTGTTTTATTTATTTTTCGTTATTTATTTGTATAAGCAAAATTATATAAAAAAAAAAAAATTAAACATGATTCAAACATGAATTGCTTTTATATTTTTTGAAAATGTTGAATGAAATGCGTTCAAATTATTTCATCATTATTTCCATATGTGCGACAGTAATACGATAAAATTTAATTTAAATATCACGTGTATTACTTAATTATAAATACAGTAGATTCCGCTTAATCGGGACACCAGTTAATCGGGACAACCGCTTAATTCTGACAAATCCTAAATAATAAAACTAAAACCAAATACAAATTTACTTTGCTTTATCCAGGACAATATTTCATTTAATCGGGACAGTTTGGATGACGAAAATAATTTTGTTCAGCTACAATCCCGCAAAAACAAATGACAGAGCACTTTGAAAGATTTATTCACAAAAAATTTAATTAAAGTTTATTTAATCGGGACAAATTGTGCTAGTAAAATGTTATCCGATTAAGCAGAATCTACTGTATATATCTCGACGCCAAATTATAAAATTTCTTTTGCACGTTATGTTTAATTGTTTGTACTTTGATCGAATGACCAAATATTATTAATGTTAATCTTTAATAGAAACCACGTGTTAAACCTCTAATCAATATCTATAAAAATAATATTATTAAAGAAAAATATTCACATCATTATATTTTATACATAATCACATACATAAACATAAAATAAATACATATTTATAAAGTTATCATAGAATTATTAAATAAAATTTATTTATTATATTTTTTTACATTAAATAAAATTAAAATATTCGATTTTGATTTAATTGTTTTTACGCGATGTTATATTAAATAACTAGCAGTTTATAAACATTGTCTTGTTTTAATAATAAAAATAAATTAATACACAAACACATCAAAAATTTATCACAATATTTATTATAAATTAATTTAAAATTATTATTTATACTATTCATAATCATCATCCTCTTGTAATCCATAATTAACAAATAATTTACAAAAATTTTGTACATTATCATCATTACTACAGCACATTGGAAATACAATTAATGATTTTGTTGCTTTAGCACATCTTTGACATAATTCCATTGTATCTTTCTGTAATATAATTAAATAATAAATATAAATATATATTTACAAAAAATTATCTAATTTTAATAAATTAAATTACATTCTTATAACATTGTTCAATTTGTTTAATTGTTTTCGGTTCAAGATTACCATATCCGACAGGTGTTCCGTAGACAAAAATTATTTTCAAACATAAAACAATAGTCTAGAGATTAAAGAAATAAAAATTAATAATAATTAATTAAAGGTGAAATAAAATTGATAATGATAATAAACTTACAATTGCTAAATGTATATTATATTTATAAAAAAACATTTTTAATCAACTAATTATTATTTATAATTTACAAAATATAAATGATTATGATTTATTTGATTGAAAATGATTTAATTTTGATTTAACACACGTTTATATACCTTTTTGTAACTGATTTATACTTTCTAAGTATTTACCACTTTTATTTTACCATCTGTTTTGTGCTTCTTCTTCTACTTTTTTACGTACATAGTTTACTTCCATAAAACCATTGTGAAATTGTTGAATTTAATAAAATAAAACAGAAAAAAAAGAAGGAAAATATTTTAACATAATGATCATGGTATTTCCCATGCATTGATTTCCTTTACTTAAGAGCTTTTCATTTTATCAATGTTTATTTTTTTATTATTTCGTTGTCAATGTTATCAAATTTCCAAATGATTACAAACTAATTAAACAGACTCACGTGCGAATAATTTCCCCAGGTTTTTAATTATTATCAGTATAAAACTATGCTACCTTTTAGTAATAATGATTTATTTTATTTGTGAATTGATTAAATAAACTGATTAAACTGATTGTAACATTTTTTTAAACCATTTTTTCCCACCGTACCAATATTGGCATAGAGTTTTAATCTGCTTTAATCGAACAAAGTTGGTTTAAAAATTTTCATTTTTGAAATTCCAGTGTAGCTATTTAGTCTCTAAAATACAAATAAAAATAATTTTGTATCAAATTTGTGTGGTTTTTATTTTTTTCAGCCTTTAACTTTATTATTTTTATAAAAATTTTTACTTTTATCAATATCAAATTATAAATTTTAAGTATCAAAAACTCAAACCATTATATTATAAGTGGTATAAAATATATATATATATTTGTGTACTTGCTATATTACAAAAAAGGGAAATTATAATAATTACTTTGGTGTCAATTATTCAAACATATTAAAAGTCGATGTTAATGTCAGTTATCTGTTAAATTTTTAATAAAAAGTGAACACTTAAGACATTTTATTATCATACAGACATTTTTTTATCTGATCCACAGAATTACTCTTTATTAATTTACTTTAATAGTAAGTAATAGACCAATTTTAAAATGTACAAACTTAA
This sequence comes from Ptychoptera contaminata, assembly GCA_963942525.1. Lineage (NCBI taxonomy): Eukaryota > Metazoa > Arthropoda > Insecta > Diptera > Ptychopteridae > Ptychoptera > Ptychoptera contaminata. The sequence goes on along the minus strand of OZ012636.1, from coordinate 35,307,981 downwards.
TTTATTTATCTATTCATTTCCAAAGTAATTAAACTCAAAAAACATTATTTTATACAGCGTAGGTATATCTTTAAAAAAAAGGATTTGCATATACTTTTATAACGAAAAAACAACGATAGACAATACTTTCTATATGTAACATAGTAATATCCTGAAAAACATAGAAGGAAAGTTTATTAAAGTTATAATTTTAGTTGTATTTAAAACAAATTGTGTAACAAAAAGTTCAACGACTTACAATACTGCTAATAATGAAGCTTTATTGTTAATATTTTTTTAAATAAAGTTTTATTTGATCAGAATTTAATAAAATATTAAATCACCAAAATGTATGCAATTTCGTTACAAAGTATATGCGTTTTTTCTTATTGGAATAATTATAATTTTTTGATAATACCGTTTTGTAAAAAGTCATTGGAATTAAATTTAAATAAAATTATTTATAGTGTTGCGATCCAGCAAGACAATAAAATTTTCATTAATAATATTTATTATATTATTTAAATATAAAAGTAAAATTTAATTATTAATTATATTGTGTGAATACATGCTAATTTAATTTTTTATTGTATTTTAATTATTACAAAATTAAATGGTTTTTAGTAGTATATTAATACAAAGAAAATGATTTTTATAAAAACAGTGATAAACTACAAAAAATTACCGAAATATTTATACAGTTGTTCAATTTTTAATTAAAGAAACAAAGTACTTAGTAAAGTATAAACAATGTTTTAATATTAATTTTAGTAAAAAAAAATAATTATTATTATTGGAAGTAGAAAAAATAAATTAATAAAACCAAATGCATCCGTCTAAAACGATATGTTAAAAACACATTTTAAATAATTAAACATTTATTACAGAGAAATTCCCATCAATGTGACGAAAGTCAAGAACAAAGACTTTTAAGATTTCACATAAATATAAAGATAAAAATTCGATATAAGAAAAATATGTGATTTTTTTTATAACAATAATCTCAAATAACATTAAAGTGTTTAATTTTTACAATTAAATTTATTTTAATAGAACAAAAATACACTCAGTTATTTAATTTCATCAAAAAAAATGTGATAAAAATATGAAAAAACTTCACACTTTGACTTAAGTTGATTATGCGTTTAAACAACATAATTTATATAAATTTTAAAGAGAAAAATTAATTAAAATAAAAATTATTAATATGCTAATTATGGCATAAAACATAAATAATGATCACCCTACAGTATATAACCACGTGCCAACAATTATTCATATAATGAAAACACTTGATGAAAATATTCGAATAACAATAAATGAAACAATACTTGTATTGTAAAAATGCAATACTAATACTTGTAAATATTATTATAATATAATCATTAAAATTGTTATTGGCGTTGTGTTATAATTTTAGATTTTTACATTCAATATCCATATAGTATATAATAATCACTTTACTAATCCATACAAAATACACACACATATATATATATATTTAAATTAAATAAAATCTACATCTTAACAAAGTCAAAAACAGAAAAACAGAAAAACAAAATCATTTGTTAAGTTACTTGCTCAGAGTATGGACGTGAAAAAACAAGATTTAAAATATTTTTATTATAAAATAAATTTAAATAATATAATTAATTGTTTTATTAACACAAATGTTTATCCAACGTGAAATAATAAAAATTATCATTTAAAAGAATATAAAAAGCAGAAAAAAAAGACAAAAAAAATTTAATTATTTTATCAGTGTAACCGCATAGCAAAAGTGAAATATTTATCGCCGGTTAATAAAAAATATCATTTAAAGTGTTTGTGTTTGTGCCTTTTTTTTTTTGATTATTAAAAATTTTTATTTATTAAAATAATAAATATGTGGTGTTTAGTTGATTTACCAAGTGGTATACGTATAGCAGTTACCTGTGATCCAAAGGCCATAGGTCAAGAATGTTTAAATAAAGTAAGTAAATAAATATTTAAATATAAAATAAATATAATGAATAATTAATAAATTTTGTGTGTTGTACATTCTGGTTTAATTTGTTTTTTTAATTAAAAAGCAATAAATAAATAAATAATAATTTTCAGTATGTGTGTACTCAAAAGTTATAGAAAATAGAGAAAAATTATTTAAAAATAAGATAAGATTTTGACTTTTTTTTATCAGTAAACGAAGTAAACAATATTTATTTATTTATATATAATATCTTTGTTGTTTAATTTAACTTATATACATTTTCTTTAATATATATAAATTTGTTTATATATAAATATTAATCAATGTTTTTAACCGATAATAATAATAATAAATAGAAGAAAAATAATGATTAATAATTTAGTAGCATTTCACGTTACCACGTTAACATTGTTTTTGGTTTTTTATAATTTGCTACGATTATTATTTTAATTTTTATTATTTTTATTATTATTATTGTTGTGGCAATGAAATTTCTGTTGATTGCAAAACATATGGGTTCTCTAGGTTAAAGCAGTTTTTTTTTTTTGTATTTATAATTCTCGTTTTAGCAAACATTTTCTTAACGAAATAGAAAAAATGGGTGAAGATTATAAAAATAATAATATAAAAACTAGTTAATAATCTTTTTAAAGGCAATACGTTGATTTTATTTTTTATTTATATATTAAAATAATTAGATATTATTATTTTTTGCTTTATATTTTATTTATATAATTCCAGTTTTGATTTTATTTTTTTTATTTTTTTACTAAATAAAAAAAATGTTTTGAAGGTTAATTAATCTTTGATTATTGATTATTATTTTATTTAATAAATAATTATCAATATTATTTAATATTGTAAATATCGCATAGTAACACTTTATAGAAAAATATTATTTTTTTTTATCATTTTTAAGAGTAAAAGTGTTTACTTATGAATGGATTTAAGAAAATATTTTAAATAAAAATTTATTACATAATTAAAATGATTTTATTTTAATTAATAATAATAACAATCATGATAGTTACACATGTTTATATCTATTTTTAATTAATTAATTATTTATTTATTTTTTTAATTATAATAAATTCTTGTTAAATTAAATTTACATATATGTATATATTTTAATTATATATTAAAACAATTTAAATAAATTTATATAATATGACACATTTATATTTATAAAATAATAGAGCAATTAATTATAATTTAGCAACAATGTATTGTTGCGGAAAACAACCAAAGATATATACATATAATGAGATGAAATATATAAGATAAAAACTAATTAAAACAACAATAATTTAATCAATAAAAATTTCATATGAATAATTTCATATTAATATAATTTAATTTAAACTTTATAAATAATTTTTCAGCGACAATAATAATTAAAATATTTCTCTAAAAAAAAAAAGAAAGAAGGTATTCATTGTTTAATAACGGCACGTGCTCTTCACATGTAACGTAATTATTTATTATTACTACCAACACATTGAAAAAAACAAAAATAAGTAGATAGTACAAAGTCCAATATATATTTCTTTTTTTTTTTTTTATAAACTAAATTAAATTAATAACAATTGCAATATAAAACAATAAAATAATAAAAAAAATAAAGCACGGAATATAAATATAATTAGAAACTGATAATAAAATTATATATTTTTATTTTTATTTATTTAATTAATAATGAGTCATTTTGTAATAAATACTTTTTTATTTATTTATTATTTACACAGATGTATTATAAGCCGGAATATAATTATAATAATAATAATATTAACAGTAATATTATTAAGTTAGCACCGATTAAGGCGTTTTTTCATTTCATAAATATTAGTTATTTAGCGTAAGATAACACCGTGTCAACATTGGCAATTAACTTATGCACTTCAATGGCTTTAAACACCTAAATAATCTAACTTTTCAAATACACTTTTGTTTATTAAACAAGTTGTCACAGTTGTCTGTTAAATGAGGAAAAATTAATAATAACATACTTATATATATTTTTTTTTTAATGAAGACAATACATTGGGAATTAACACAAATTAAACAATAAAAAACAAAAAATAATTATAAAATTTATGCATAAAACAAAAACAAAAACGAAAAAATAAAAAAATCAGAGAACAACCTTTATAGTTTAAAGTCCAATTGGCAATTTGTATTTGTTCAAAGTCCAAAGTCTATTTTTAAATAATAATAATAATAATAATAATTATATGTATACATATACATATATTCATGCATGTGCTCTCGCGGTTGTCGCGTTTTAACATTTTTTTTTGTTTTTTTTTTTTAGCTCATCATTTCTAAAACAAAGCGACAATAAATACACGACTTATGCACATATGTACATATATTTATTATTATTATTATTATTGGATATGTGTGTGATATATTATATATTTATTTTTTTTTACTTCATATCAATACAATTAAATATTATTTTGCATTTTTATTTATGCAATATGCAAAATTTTTTTCTTTGATTGTTTCATTTTTAAAATTAATTTTTGGGAATCTTTGTTATAAGAAAATAATAATTGAGCAATGAAACGTTGTCCACAATTATTGTTTTTTAATTCATTTTTACTGTCTAAACTTTTTTTAATATTTTATATTTTAAATTCAAGGTTAATTAAATTAAGAAGTTTTTCTTTTCTATTTATATCTATAAAAAATAAAACAAAAATTTCTTTTCTTTTATTTTTCAGGTTTGTTCCGATTTGAAAATTACATGTGAAAATGAATACTTTGGTTTGGCATATCAGAAGAATACGAATTCATCAATAATAATAACAGAGACAAATACAAAACAATGGATTAATTTAAGAAATCCATTAAATCAATATGGTAATGATCGTGAACATTTTTTACTATCTTTACGTGTTAAATTTTGGGTACCTGGACATTTAATATTACAAGAAAGTGTTAAGAATTTATTTTTTCAACAATCACGATCGGATCTGTTAGAGGGTAGACTGTTGGCAAGTAGTTGGAGTAATGCAGCAAAATTAGGAGCACTTTTAGCACAAGCAGACGATGTTAAATTTTCTAATGGATGTTTAAAAGAAAATCTGACAATTGTTTCGGAAAATGTAAACAAAGCAACTAATGATGGTATTACAGGTGGTCAAAAACGTAGAGCATTCAAACGAAAATCAACACCGGAAACAGTATGTAAAGAAAATATAGAAAATACAAATGACAAAGTAAATAATTTGCTAAAAGAAACTTATGAAAACTATGTAATATATCCAGAAGATAAAACAGAACAAAAACCAATAGATTTTTTATCTCTAATTGCCAAGGAACATAAAACATTGAATAGTTTAAATATGTCTGCAAAATCGGCAAAATATTGGTTACTTGAAGAAATTTCAAAACTTAATGGATTTGGTGAGGAAGTATTTGAAGGAACAATTATAAATGAAACATGTAGAAAAATTGAATTTCGAATTGGTCCACATGGTCTAGTCATTTTAAATGGAAGTAATAGGCAAAGGTAACTTATAATCAAAAAATATATATATAATACAGTAAAATCAAATTTTATACAAAAATAATATGAATTTATAGAATACCATTTAGTGCAGTACAGTCAGCAAAACCAAATCGTAGAAATTTTCGAATAACTTATTTATCCGAGGATAATGAAAGTACATGTTTGAATGTAAAGTTCTCGTGTCATAATATGGCGTCAGCAGTATATCGGACATTAACTGAGAAACATGCATTTTACTCATGTGAAACTGTACGAAGTGCTGTAACACAACAGTTCATAAGAGATTTAAAGGTAAAAAGAATATTTCTTTGTTTAAAATTAAAACTATAATAATAACTTTTAAAATTACTTATTAAAGGGGACAATTGTATCAATGTTTAATGAAGATACAGAATTTGGAAAACGATATGTATTCGATATTCAGAGAACTTGTAGAGAAGTCTACGATAACGCAAGACGAGTATTACATAATAAAACAAATTGTATTCAAGAGCCTGAATTGCTGTCGGATACAGGTTCGATAACAACCGATTTACCTACAGGACAAGATAATGCAATAGAAAAAGCTTTAATTGGACGAATGAAGGAAATGCTTAATTGTAGAATATGTATGGATAGAGAAATTAACACAATATACATTAAATGTGGACATATTATTTCATGTGATACCTGTGCCAAAAAGTAAATAATTAATTTATAAATTATTATAATTATTATTACTTACATTACATAATTTTTTTTTTAATTTCAGATGTGAAAGATGTCCGCTTTGTCGGGCAAATATTACCACCGTGAAAAAAATTTATTTACCTTCTGAATTCAAGACAGTTAATAATAATATAGTTAATAAAACATAGCATTAATTAATTTATAATTTAACGTTACCATTAAGTTTAACTTAAAGCAAATTTTAATGATACTAATGAAAAGTATTTAAGAAGAAATTAATTTTATATCAGTTGTGATTATATAAAGTAATGTAATAATTAATAATACCTTACTAATGAACTATTGTGATTATTTAGTGCCTAATTTTTACATTATATATATTTTTTTTATACAAATGTTAAGCCATATTACAATGCAAAATAATAATATATACATATATAAAATAATAAAGTATTTTTTAAAAGAGTATTACAGAAGTCAATAAACACAAATTATTACTTTGTTAATTTTTATTTAATTAAATTATTGTTTACTTTACTCCTTAATTTCTAAACTAAAACTACCTAGTAAAATAAAATATTTCCCTGTATTTTAAATTATAAAATTTCCTTATTTTAATTGTTAACATATGAAAAAAAAAATCTATTTGTTTTTTCTATGCGCTGGCACTACCAAAATATATAAACGTGAAGAAATATATTCAATATGGAGGACGCCAAAAAGGCCATCAGTGCGTGTTAGATTTTGTAGTTTCGAATTTTTTGCTACAAAAATTAATGAAATTTATAGTTTTTTGATAATAATTAATTAATAAAATTGTGTTAAATAAAGTTAAAAATTATCTCAGATATATGTGATCAAAATAAAGTGTGAATAAAAAGTGTTTTCCTTAAAAAATGGACGCATATATTGTGTAGTATTAAAATGAATTGGCTATAAACTTTAAAGTTAAAAACGATTAGATGCAATGTTTACAAAGTTAAATAAATCATAATTATAATTATTAATTGTATTTACATATTGTAAGTACAGGTATGAAAAATGATTTTTATGATTATTGTTAAAATATATAAAATATAAGACAAAAGAATTGATGGACAAAAAAAAATTGTATTGTGAAATGTCTATTGGTTTTGTTGAAAGTTCTTAAATCACCTTTTTGTGACACTATTTTAAAATGAAAAAAAAATCTCCGTAAACTCCTGCATATTGTTAAAATATTTTTTTTATGCAAACCATTTATTTCATTAATTTGCAGGTTAATTAGTTGAAAATAAATACGGCACTTTGAAAAATAGATGATTTTCGTATTTTAATAAGAAAATTTCTTTATATAATTTTTTTTTTTTTTACGTACAATTACATTTTTGGCAATTTTTTTTTCTTGTTCTAAAATAATCTTTCGTTTCAACAAGCGGCCTTACACTTAATACAAACATAAAATATTTATAAATATTTGGAAATACAGATAATAATTATAGTAATTACTTATTAGCGATATAAATATCATTGATTTAAATGAAAGTAATGCACAGTGAAAATCGATCTTTGTCAATATTAATCAAAGTGATTTTATCTACTTTAAGCATTGTACAAGCTCAATAAAGGATTTTTGTCCTTTTTTTAAATAGTATTTATTAATTTTTTAATATATCTAGTTAAAAATCATAAATATCTAATGAATTTTCAATGTAATAGATATGTATAAATTTTATATAAAGAATAAAAAACATATGTGTATAAACATTGACTTTTGACATTGCACATACAATTGTACACAAAAATTTTAAGATTAAACTAAAATCATATATATTCTTGATACAAACAAATACAACTTATGTATAGATATAGAAATTATAAATATGCGTGACTAGAGTAAAGAGTAATAATCTAAAAAAAAGTCCATTGCCTAAGTTAAATTGTAGTTGAATTATTTTTACAAATATATAAAAAAAAAAATTTCTTTATGTTTTAGTCGAGCATGGAAAAGGCGAAAGCCTACATCAAGAATGAAATGCGTGGGATATCACTAGTTCAAACCGAAGCCCCATCTTCCCAAGCACCAGTGCAACAAATATCATCTACCTCCCATAATATAATAGATGTAGGCCATGATAATGCAACAACAACTTGTTTTGTCTGTGGTAGTCGTGGCATTTTTAATCAATATTCCTTGAGAATAAGGGCAAATCAAGAACGCCCTAATGAAGCATACTTTCCATTTCTGGAAAGACATGAGCCTCCTGTTGGATTATTACCAGTTTCACCATCCCAATTTTCTGTAAAAGCATGTTATTTATGCTATAAATTATTAAATGAACAATGGGAAAGTTTCGAAAGAGAAGGAAAGCCACATAATCAGCGTTTATATCATATGAAACGTGTTGATGGTAAAGGTTATATTGGTGCTGAAATGTCTGTGCAAGGAGAATATGCTGCACAAATGTTAGGACTGAGTGCTGAACATTTGACAGCATCGCCTTCAATAATGCAAAATTTTTCTACACTTCCTCAACATGTTCCTTATGGATATATTCGTAATGAAAGTCCACATCATCAAGGGCGGCCAATGTCACGTGAACAAATGCAGTCAATGTATCAACAAGGAGCCCAATCGTTAAATAGAAATGAAAGTCCAATAAGAACAACATCTAGAAATGAATCACCATTAAGCAAAACCGATAGTTATTATGGAAAACGCACAAATGAGAATCATATGAATAATAATATGAGTAATTCAGTGAATCGTCCTTCAAGTAGAAATGAAAAAAGTTTAACTCCAAATACACCAATACGTCCTGTTTCAAGAGAAAATATGACACAAAACCCCTCTCTAGTGTCAACAGCACGACCACTGCCTAATCCATATGATGGTTTTTCTATAAAACCCTCATCTTTTGTTCATCATAAATTAAAACTTGGTTCAGCTAATTATATCAATTCTATTCCACCAACAAATAGTGCTATAGAAACTACTCATATAACATCAACAAATAATAAATCTATGCCTTATATGAATACTGAACAAAGTGTTGAAGAAGATCGTGCTCTAGATCTTCGTAATACTTCGACTAGAAGTACTGATGCACCAAAAGCGAATTCTGCAAATGTTGCAGTATCGATGCCGGCACCAGCTCCGGCTGCTGCTGCATCAGCTACAGATATTCTTGACTTGTCAATGCCAGACAAAAACTCTATAACGGAAGTGTGCTACGTTTGTGGTGATGAATATCGACGTGGAAGTCTAACGGAACTAAATACAGTTGAGCCAAAAGAACAAAAAGATAAACAAAAACCATATTTTCCTATATTTGGTGAAACACATCCAAGACCAGCACGATCTAGGCCAAAAGATCCAAAGGGTTTAATACAAGCATGTAAACCCTGTCATCAGCATTTATTACAACAATGGGAAGATTTTCATGTAAGTTGTTTAAACTTGACTTCTTTTCTATGCTTTCGAATTAAATTTGTTATAACTATTGATGATAATTAATAATAATAATATTTTTTTTTAATACTAATTAAAATGAAGTGTGACAAAAAAAAAATCGCAATATTTTTTTTTCCTCTTCTTTCTTTCTTTGTTCAAATTTGACACTTTTTACTTATCAAATATGATTTCGCGCAAAATAACAAATAAAAAAAATTTTATAAATACATAACAATTCGGTTTTTTAGTTGCTAATCTTATATGATTATCTTATTTTATGAATGTGTCTAGATTTAACTAGATTAGACGGCGGCATAGAAGCACTACTTAGTTTTTTTTTTTATCATGTATAAATATTGCTCTATTCATAAATTAAATAATACTTTGAAAATTGTATAATTTTCCATTTAAAAGAAGAAGAAGAAGAAAAGAAATCTTTCTGTCAATTCAATAAGATTAATAAATTCATTTTTACAATTTAATCAATTATAATTGTTTGTCGTGAAATATGTTTTATAGTTTTTATGTGTAGTGTTAGGAGGTAGTATTAAAATTTTATACAATTTATGTTTGTTTTCACTATTTTATAATAGAAATATGTGCGGTTTTATTTATTTATTTAATTTAATTTTTTTTTTTTAATGTTAATTAACTGTAACAATATTGCTTTATTATTAAATTTTTTATTTAAGATAATATTAATGAATACTAAATTTAATAGATATAAAATCTAGTTTTATCCAGATAGTTACCGGTTAAAACGATGACATTCTTGTTTATTATTATTATTATTATGAAAAGTTTTTTCCTTTTTTTTTTTCTTTTTTACAATTTTATTTAATTTATTTATTTTTTGTTTATAATAAGAAGTCAGATGGTTAACAAAAAATTATAATTATATTACGTTTATGATATTGATGTATATTTATTTCATCGTATAAATAATAAAAATAGAAGCATTAGTTTTTTGTAAAATGTTAAAGTAAATGGATGGATAAATAATTGCAATAATATGTTGTTGTTTTTGGTGAATATTAAAGTGAAATAATAATAAATTATAATTGATTTTTTTTTTTTTTAATTTCTGTGTTATATAATTTATATCAGTGTTTATTTTTTATTAAATTAAATTGTTTTTCTTTTTTTTTTATGAAAGTAATTATATATATATTTTATTTTAATAAAAAATAACTAAAACAGTGATTTTTTTTTTCTTCATTAACTTTATATGATAATCAAAAAATTAAATACATATTATTTTTTTATCACATACAAAAATTTGAACGTTTTTTTTTTTTTTTTTAATATTGATAATTTTTTCTAGTTTTGATCAGTTAATAAATAATTTAATAAAAATTATTTTTTTTTTGGTTTTTTATATTTATTTAAGGTATCGGGAACTTTGTATGACGATCGTACATATATATTAAGAAAACGTCCAACATCTGTTGCTGAACGGGCTACATTTGTATGTTATACGTGTGGAATAGAGTCTGCATCATCACAATTACGTTTAGTTTATTGTTGTCCGAATGCCGAACGTGAACCATATTTTCCATTTATAACGTCACTTCATCCATTTTCTGGTGCTAGTCCTATTAGTCCGCAGGGTAAATATATTTAATAAAAATAAAATAAAATTAATATTCTTTGAATAAACTGTCATTTTATGTTATAGGAATGGTACAAATATGTTCCTCGTGCAATGAAAAGCACTCACATTTAGCAGAAGGTGCAAATGCTGGTTCTGCAACAATAGACGGACGTTATACACCTTCTGATAATAAATCACAAACTAATTCTGAATCTAGTAATGTGCGGTTTAAAGTAAGATTTATTTTTTCTATATAATTAATAATTTAATTTATTTTAATTGATAATTAATTTTTTTTTTTTATTAATTATTTTAGCCATACGAAACAATTTCATCTACCAGTTCAATAAGTGCAATACGTGAACAAAAAACGAATGTAAGAAAAGATTCGAGGCCAAATTCACCGCCTCAATCACAAGTGCCAATAGAAAACGGTCACGGGCAATATCCGTAAGATTTGTTTATTTTATTATTAATAAAATTTATAGTTAAAAATTTTGAATAATTAATTATTAATAATTTATTTTGATGTTTGTTAGATGTTACATTTGCAAAGGTGTTTTTTCCGGTAATCAAATGGAGTGGTTATCAACTATTGCAGAGCATATGAATTCGCATGCAATGCATTTCCCATGCTTGAAAGGTAATGAAGGAGGTGCTAGTCGTGTTCTTGCTTGTTCACGTTGTGTTGCACATTTATCAATTCAATGGGATAATATGGATGCTGAACGAGTACCACTTGAACATAGGAGGTAATGATAAAAGTCATAAATATATTCTTCGTTATTTTTGCATGTATTTTGGAATTAGTTTTTCATTTATCAACAGATATAATATTCCGTCCCCACTGCCAACCGGTGGATCACCGAATGGTTCTCGTGGTGTCGGTGGTATAGCAACACCACCATCAACACCAAGTGTGGCATCAACACCAGCAACTACTTCAATTTATTGTTTTTTATGCGGACTGCATTCAGACTTCTCATTAGCCAGAGTATTGTATACAAGTAAAGAGGGTTCTAGACCATATTTTCCGCATCTATTAAAGCATAAATCACCTCCAAATGCCGAACAAATACGAGCAGATTATTCTGCATTAGTGTGTACGTTCTGTTATCATTCTTTATTAAGTCAATGGAGAAAGTAAGTTTTTCTTAATAGTTCCGTAGTAGTTTACAGGAGAATAAATTTTTTTTTTGAATTTTTAGACACGAAGCCCAAAACATTGTTGGTCCTAATGAAAGATTATATAATTGGCGGGATTACTGTTGTCATTTGTGTGGAGTAACAACATATCGAAAACGAGTGCGAGCGTTACCAATACGAGAATTTCCATTTATTGCTAATCGAAAAAGTGAAGGAGCTCTTCTATTAGAAAATGGAGATTTTGCTGTTGTCTGTTTGGACTGTTATGAAAGCTTAAGGTGAAAATTTATTATCTTGTTTATTGAAAGCATTTATTAAATGGAATATCATTACAGACAACAAGCTGCAGAATATGATCGTTATAATATACCAATAGAAAAGAGAGAATATAATTGGGTTCCTCAACCGCCACCGCCTGAAGATAGTCCAGACGTTTCTGTGGCTCGTTTACCAAGTGGTGAACGATCTGATAAAATGGTAAAATCAAATTTTTATAAATCCTTTCTTTTTTTCTTGTTGAATAAACAATTATATAAATGTTTCTCTTTATTTAGTCAAATTCATTCAGACAAATACCAAATAGAAAAAACTGTTCACCAAAACAAATTCATGATAAAAGAGATATTGGTAAGTGGATTTTATTTTATTAAATTATTTGCAAATTAAAGCGATTGTTTATTTTGTTGAAATTTTCTTTTTATTTACATTGTAAAATTGGCTCATTGAGAGTAGTTAGAGTTAAAAAGAATATTGTGTTTGTATTACATATTTCTGGGTTGTTGATAACTTGTTAGTCGGGGATTGCTTCTTTAATATTTTGCTAATAGATGTTGGCTATGTGTTAAACATGATAGGGTGACAAATACATTTATGTATTTTATTGTAAATTATAAAAAGAGACAAGCATATGTTTATGTTATTTTTATGTTTTGCTTATGCGCTTTAAAAAAAACCCCTGGTACCTACTATACCTATTACGAACAAAATTAGAACACATGGTGTTAAAAAAGCGTACAATAATCAAATAAAAGGAAAGATAAAGGCAATTTTTCATGCATTTAAATGTTGTATACCACTTGGTGGTGGTGTTTTCCTTTTATTTTTTTTTTTTTTTAGCTAGTGGTTAAGTAAAGGTTTTTTTTTTGTTGGTTTTTTACTTTCAATTCACGCGCATAAAAGCGTTGTGCATACTGTTTTCATTTTAAATACATTATAAGCATAATATCTCCATGAAAAGATTGAGGTGCCGAGAAAAAAAAAGTACATTTTACATTTGTATTTGTAGGAAAATAAAAAATAAAAATAAGGCAATACAACACTAAACACAGAGTATGTCGTGTATACACAGAGGGTGAATGTGATATTGAGTAGAATTTTTCCTTTTTATTTTTGTATTTTATCTCTTCAACTAAAATTTTTATATTATATATTTAAGAAGACGACGAGTTTAGTTTTTGACGCGGTAGAAAAAACAGTGAAAAAATAGGTGCAGTTTTATTATTTTTATATAAATGGTTTTTTTTATTTATTTATTTATTTATATTTTTCCATGTTGATTGTGAAATTTTCTGACTTTACTGTGTGTTTTTGATAATTTATTTTTAAGAAGTAGAAAAAGTTTAATAATATATATATATATATTTGTGTCGAAAAATTATTATTTTTTTAAACGATATATATATCGTTATGTGATTTATTTGTTATATTTTTTATTTATTAAAGAAATATTCTTTAAATTAAAAAGAAGAAAAAGGAAAAAGTTTATCTACTACTATTTTGTGTGTTTATTTTATCAATATTTTCTAATAAAATCACAAATCGATATGTTTTTTTATTATTTATTGACATGAAAATATATAATATTATTTAAATAATAGTAGTTTCTATAACTTTATTTAATAATATTTAAATAAAATAATCTTTATTATGGAATGGATATCACGAAATTCAGTTCCGTTGTGTGGTAAGAGAATATACTTATTATTTTTATAAACTATTAATGTTTGTCGTCTCCTATTTAAATGAAAATTATATTCATGAAATTTTTATTATATAATTAAATATTTAAATAGTGTTTTTCTTAAAAAGAAAAATACATAATAATGAATTAAATTGTACTTAAAAACAAATCGATAATTTCCATAAGTAAATTGTATTATTAACAAATAAATGTATGTAATTATTATTTAATTATACAAATCCCTATTGTTTATACAGTAAAAAAAAAGGACTTGTGTATAGTATTAGCTTAGAATCGCGCACGAGCTATTCATTTCTATAGAGAATTTTTCTCACACAAAATACCATTTAGTATATAATATGTTGAATTAAATTTTATCATGTTTTAAAAATAAGTCTATTAATATTATTGTTTTATTTATTTTTTATTAATACTATTACTATTATTATTATTATTATTATTATTATTTGGTTAAAAGATTTTGTATTTTTGGTTACTACTTGTAATGAATTAAAAGAAAAAGCACAAGATAAATATTTTTATTTTATTATTAATAAATAAATTCAATATAAAAGTAGATTCAAGAGGGAAGTTAAGGATTATATATATATATATATATAGATAGATAGACAGTCAGACAGACAAACAGACAGACTGACTGCCTGAGTTTTGTTTTCAAAGAGGGGACATAATATTGTATAGCACACTTTTCTATTTTTATTTACTTATTTTTCATTAAAGATTTCTAAGTTGTTGCCTTCTTGGGAGACATATTTCTATTTATATGTGTGTAGAGAGAAATTTTTTTTTTTCCACATATGCATATGCATATATATAGTATATTTTTAATTATAATAATATCTATCTCTTTCAATGATTTTATATAGAATATCTTCTATTTTAGAATGTAACAATCTTTTCTTTTCCTTTTTTTTTATTTGTTAATTATGTAAACAAATGCACATGTTTATTTATTGTTTATTTTAAATACAAAAAAATATGGATTATATTGATGAGTAGAAAATAAATTTTCTTCAATATTTAATTTGTTTAACAGTTCAACCAAAAGCGGGTCAAAAAAGACCGGTATCAAGTCCAGCACCACCAGTGCAATCTTCACATCATCATAATCAACAACAAATGCAAAATCATGGAATTTCTACAAATCATTTAAATCAGAGTTCGCTTGCACCAGCGCCAATTTCACAATCGAATGTACAAACATCTGGTGGTGCATCAAATAGTACACGTGGGCCTTTTGCCTCGGCACTTAGGCATCTAGCTAAGCAAGCCGATATTAAAGAAGATGAAACATCGGCAGGAGTAGAAGGAAGTAGTAGAGGTGGCGGAAGTGTAAATATTGTTAATTCGTCTATGGTATCGCAAAGATCCAGTTCGATGGATGCCAGAGGTTCAGATAATAGAGGTGCCCGCAATACACCAGAAGGTCGAACGAATGCAGATGATCGTAATCATTTAAAGAAACGTACAATATCACCACAACCTCCAGAAAAAGTAAAACTTACAATATAAAATATTAGGAAATAGGAAAAATAAAAAATTATTTAATCTTTAAGGTATCACGTATAAATGCACCTTCTAGTATTCAACCAGAATTATTGGCAAGAAGTGGATTTCAACCTTATCGACCAGATGAGAGATTGATGCATCCTGCAGCCGGATTTCCTTTGGATTCGTATAATCCATATGGAGGTATTCCAGGGTTACCTCCAGGTAAGTTTTTCATTAATTATCTTTTTTACATTTAGTCTATATTCAATAATTGCATTTATTTTTAGGAGGCCTATTTAATCCAGCTTTACAATATCCTGAACAATTGTATTTAGATCCACGATTACAAAGCATTTTTAGAGCTGGGGGACATCATCCTCACTCTCATTCGCATGCACTTTATGCTCCTTCGCCCTATCCACCGCATTTATATGGAATGTTACCAACAAGTGCTGCTGCTTTGGGCCTTGGTATGTCTGGAATTCATGAACGTATAAAATTAGTAGAAGAAGAACAAAGATCAAGAACAGCTAGAGAAGAAGAACGCGAACGGGAACGTGAACAGGCACAACGGGAAAAGGAACGTGAACAACGAGAACGAGAACAAAGGGAAAAAGAACAACGAGAGAAGGAGCAAAGAGAAAGAGAGCTTAGGGAAAAAGAGCAACGTGAAAAGGAACAAAGAGATCGTGAATTGCGTGATATACGTGAAAAAGAACGGGAAGCGAGAGATCGTCTTATTTCACAGCATTACTCTTCACAAGTATATGCTCAAAGAAATTTAAATTTACTTGGTCAATTATTAACACCTGGATTATCAGCGCCTATGGGTTTAGGGCTACGTGGACCTCCAGGCGCTGGGTTACACGGGCTTCCACCACCCATGCCTCAATACCATCAACCGTCACAACGGCAAAGTCCTCATGGACCAATGGGATTGAATTTAGCTCTTGGGTTACCACCTGTGCCAACTAGTCTCAATTTATCACATAATGTACATTCTTCGCAATCGTTAAATTTATCTCACCATTCTTCTGGACTATCTCATCCTCATACACCAACTAGTATGTCGCTTGGTGGCCATTCAACTACACCAACAAGCATGTCTCTAGTACATTCTGCACAATCATTGGGTCATCCTGCTTCTTCTAGTTTAAATCTGGGTATATCAAATCCAATGATACCTCCAAGTCTTAATTTAGTTCATCCAAGTGTTTCGAAAAATATGAACCTTGGTCATCCAGGAATACCATCAACTGGCTTAAATTTATCACATACTGGAAGTAATAATTACATGCTATCTCATTCCGTGTCTCCTGTATCTAATATGAACATGGGACATCATTTATCAGCAGGCGGAACACTGAATTTGTCAGCTCACCAAAATGCACCACCAAATCCTTTGAGTCATAGTTCGTCTATGCCTATTTCAAGCTCAAATCATCAAAATTCAGCTTTAACATCTACTTCAAATACTATTCCGCATATGTCGAACGCAGCTAGCAACATTCCTTCGTTTTCAACTGCATCATCCGTACCACCAACTTCATATTACTCTTCACCACCTACAAATACAGCACCATCTATTTCGGCACAGTCTAGTAGCGAACGGTCTCTATCTGCTCAACAACAACAGCAGCAGCAACATCAGCGACCACCATCGCCAATAGGATATAATTCAAATACTCTTAATTCCCATAATAGTGGAAGTGCATCAATAATACCACACAGTTCGCAGCAAATAACAACCTCACAAAATAGTAGTAGTATAGTCACCAAAGATAACATGAATGGTGTTAGCGGCAATATTTGTAGTATAACATCATCTGCTGCTGATTCTAGTGGTGGAGGTTCCGTAGGTAATAATAATAGTGAAAAAAAGGATTCTAGTATAAATAATATTGGTAATAGTAATAAAGACAATAAAGATGTTTGTGAAAGAAATTCACCATTGCATGTTGAACTAAACGGTGCTGTATCATCATCTGATGAATTATCAAAGGAAATAAATAATGGAAAAATATTAGAGAATAAAAATAAGAAAAATAATCCGGATGATGTTAGTAGTGTCAGTATTAATGCTGAAACAAATAATGCTACCTCAAAAATAAATTTAACATATAATGATGGTAGTGCCAGTGCTGGAGGTGGTGGTGGTGGCGGAGTTGGTGGTAATAATAATAATAAGTCAATGGATGAAACAATAAATTTAAAACAAAATTCACAGCAACAGCAGCAGCAGCAACATCAACAATTAGTAACAGGTAAAGAGAATACAAATATTATTTCTGAAAGTAATAATAGTAATAGTAGTGGCAATAATAATGCTGTTGCTACTGCTGGTACTACTACTACTTCTTCTACTACTACTGCTACAGCTACTGGTATTCATATTATTGGAAATGATAGTGATAATCACAATAAATCATTAATAATAAATAATAATAGTAAAGATGGCCGGTGATTTTTTGTTTATAATTTAATTAAATTTTATGTTTTTATTTCTGATTATCCTTTTTATTTAAAAGGATATATTGTTTTATTATTATAATTATTGTTTTGTTCTATTTATGCATTATATGTATAAATATAATTTATTTAATTGACGTAAAAACAAAGAGTTGTTGATGATTAAGTGTTGAAAAAGTTTTTGTTTTTTATGATTTTTTTTAAATTTTAATTTTGTATTTGAAAAAAAAACAAAAAATTGCCGCCACCGCCTCTGTGTAAAGAAGAAAAAATTAAAAACATTTAAGGAGATTTAAATATTTATTAGAAATAATTAATTTAAATATTTAATTTTTCACACCCAAAGGATTAACATTTTATATAATTTTTGTCGTTTATTATTTATTTATTTTTTCTTAATTAGTAATTAGTTGTAATTAATTATTTTATTTTATTGTTTTTAAATAATTATTGATAATAGTAATCATAAATTTTCTATATGTAACAAAATATATAAAAATTAATATAATTAATAATAATAATACATATTATTTTTATCTATGTATATAAAACTAGTGAAAAAGACTATGTGTAACGAATTTATAATTAACGAAAGAAAAATTAAATATAAATAATTAATTAAATAAAGAATAAGGAAAAAAAAAAAACTAAAATTTACTAAAATAATGATGAAAAAATTAGGGAAAATGTTAATAAAAAATTATGATATTTAAAAATTAAAATAAAATTAGCCTTAATGTTAAAAAGTTTTTTTTTTTTTTAAATAAATTAAAATAATTTTAAAACAATTAATTTTTTATTTTTACTTTAATTATTATTACTAATTAATAATTATTTTTTGATTTATTTATTAATTTATATTGAAAAAATAAATAATTTTTCTTTTTTCTTTTTTCTTTTGCTGTTTCTTTTTTCTTAAGTTGTTTTTATTGTTTGTTTATTGTGATGCAAAAACAAAACAAAACGAAGTAATTTTTATTATTTATGTAATTAATAATTATTTTGTTAATTAAATTAATTAATTATATAAAATATTTGTTAATAATTGACGGAAATTATTGTAATAAAAATTATCGAAACGAATTTTTTTTTTCTTATTTCTTTTCTTATAATTTTTTACATTATTATAATAAATGCCGTTTTTATTATAAATACTTATAATTATTATTATTATTTAATTATTTTTTGTTCACCTTAAAATAATAATTAATTTTAATTGTAATAATAATGCTATTTTCACAAACGAAATAAAAAGAACTGATAATAAAAAAAAAAAAACTAAATTAAAAATTAATAAAATCAACAACAACCACTGCTTAATCATAGATAATATTTATTATTTTATAATTTTTTTTTCTGCTGAAATTAAATTTAAATAAAATAATTAAAAAAAAACTACTACTAAAGTTAACTAAAGTATAATTTTGTTAATTAAACAAATAATATACATATTTATAAAAAATAAAAATGAAAAAACTGAATTTAACAAAATAATAGGGTACCACACATTTATATTATTATTATTTTATTATTATAAAGAAAAGAAAAAAACTTTAATTAATTTTATTGTAAATATAATAATAGTTTAAAACAAATTTATATATTATTAATTAAAATCAATTTATATAATTAATATAATAATAGTTAGAAAATAGAAGAAAATTAAAGAAAAAACAAAAAAAATGCACATTTTGATTTTATTTTCTTTAAAAATTACCTTTATTGTTGTTTTATTTATTTATTTATTTATTATTATTTGTTTTCTTTTTTTTTTATTTTTATTTTGTTTTAATACATAAATAAAGTGATAAAATTAAATAATTAATTTATTTATTATGAAATTTATCTAATTGATAAAACTGACATAAACTGATATATTTACATGTGACAAATATGTCAGCCATTCAAAAATTTAGGTTTCTTGTTCAACGTATTATACAAATCTAATCGGTTATTCTATTATTATTAATTAAGTACATATAACAGCAGCTATAATAAATTTATTGTAAATATATCAGTTTATATTATATACATATTTTTTTTAAAAAATAATTTAATTAAATTTGAGAAATAAAAAGAAAAAACAATTTTCAGATTTATCACGTCACAATGATATAGCTGACGGAGCACATTTGAATCATCATTTAGTTGGAACAACAACCGTTACAAATTCAGAAACAACACATTCAAAATGGAATTCATCGAGTCAACAACAACAACAGCAGCAGCAGCAACAATCACAACAATTGTCTCAAAATGTTTATGATTTTAATAATTTTACCAATTATATGTCACCAACTAAAACTGAACAGTGATATAAAAATATTTTAATATTTGTTTATAAAAAGTTTTTGTTAATTAAAATTCATATTTTGTAATTTAATAATATTTTTTAAAGTTTAAAATAAAAAAAAATATATATAAGTGAAATAATTAATTAAATAAATAAATAACCGTATTTGTATCATTAATGTTAAGAAGTTTCATTAAATAATCAAAATAATAATAATAATAATTCATATAATCAAACGTCTAATTAATTAAGTTATATTTCATGATAATATAAATAAAAAAAAATAATAATAATGCATGAATGAATCTGAAGAATACAATAAAAAGGTTAGAAAAAATTGTTATAATAATAATAAAAAATTGCATGCAAAATTCATTTATAATTAATGAAAGAAAATAACTAATAAGTGATTTGAACAACAATGTATGTATGTACTTAGCCCAGTATTTTTTATATTACTTCGATACAACAACACAACCAATGCATAAAAATAACAATTTTCTTTAATTAATTTTACTTAAATGTGTTATTGCTTTAAATAAATAATTTAAAAAGAAAATATTAATAAATAATTAATAAAAAAAAATCTGTGATATACATAAATTAATTAAGGAAAAATTAAATAAATAAATGATATAAAGTAAATTCAATTTTATTATTATTTTTTTTTCATTTAAATAAACGCAATAAGCAAATAAGAAGCATTCACACACCTAACGATAATTAAGAATAAAACCCATAATTTGCTGTTTAATTATTTATTTAAAAAAAGAAAATTTATTAACTTTTTTTTGTTAATTATTAAATTTATTTATTTTCCATAAATAATGTGACATATTAAACTGTTTCTTGAGACATGCGATATTCAAAGACGCTTCCATGTTCAATAAATTGTTTTTGCAATTTTGTTGATTCAATTTTTGTTTCGTTATTTATATTACCATAACCACCACCGCCCGGTGTTACCATTGAAAATTTATCCTAAATAAAAGTAAAAATATTAAAATATAAATAAAAACATTATAATATAATATGAACAAACCCCAGTTTCAACATTTATTGCTGCTTTTCCTCCCAGATTATTAGTTGATCCATCATTTTTTATTAATAAATTTAAACCACGTTTACCTGATCCACCACCATTTAAACCGTACGGTTGTAATACACGACGTTCCGTTAATACAGACAACATAACTGGCTTTCGGAATAAAAGTTCTCTTTGAACACCTTCACCACCTGTAAAGAGTCCTGTACCACCAGAATTATCATCACGTAAACAGAATTTATTAAGAATTATCGGATATCTAGATTCTAGTATTTCCGGATCGGTTATTCGAGTATTTGTCATATGTGTATGAACGCCCCCAGTACCATTCCATGTTGGTCCCTGAAAAAATTCAACCATTTGAATTGTGTTTATTGATTAAACAAAAGGAAAGGAATTATATTACGGCTCCACTGCCACCAGCAACCGTTTCATAATAACCCCATTGCTCATCACCAATTGTAATATTATTCATACAACCCTGAGATGCTGCACAAACTTCAAATGCCAAAAACACAGTGTCTACGATTCGTTGCGATGTTAAAACATTGCCACCAACTACAGCTGCATTATCTGACGGATCGAGTATCGAATTTTTAGGAATTATTATTGTGATCGGTTTTAAACAGCCCTATTTTCGATAATTGAAAATAAAAAATAAATATTTACTTTGTGATTAACTTAAAGAAAGTATAATCTGTTTACCTGATTCAAGGGAATGTCGTATCCCACCATACAGCGAAGACAGTAAATTAGTGCCGAAAATGTTATTGCTCGAGGAGCATTACAATTTCCCCAAACTTCATGTCCAGATCCAGTAAAATCAAATGTGGCCGACCCATTACTTTTGTCAATATTTATTTTTAACTTTATCGGCGTGCCGTCATCCATGAATTGTTCTGCTTCCAAAACACATGAACCAGTTCTGGAAAAAGATAAAAAAAATATTTATTTTATAATCAACACAAAATTTGGATATTACTTTTCTTTTGTCCTTTTCGCTATATCTCTCATCATGTCCCGTACAGCTAATTCTGCATTTTCCTGAATATAATTCATATATGCTTGCACCGTACGTAATCCATAGCAATCTATTAACTCTGCAACCAATTGTATTCCTTTTTTATTGGCCGCAATTTGTGCTTTCAAATCAGAAATATTATCCGCTAAGTTACGTGTACCACAGGCATTTGGTGCCTCTGTAGGTGTTACGAATTCTTTGACAATTTCTTTTTCTCGAAAGACTCCATGCTCGACAATAAGAAACGATTTAAATGCAACACCTTCCTCTAATAACGATTTTGAATGTGGTGGCATAGAGCCAGGTGTTATGCCACCAATGTCAGCATGATGACCACGTGAAGCCACATAAAATATGGGACTCGGCAAATCCCTATTCAAGTATAAAATAATGATTTAAATTTCTTTTTAAATGTTTAACCTACTTGTGAAACACCGGAGTAATAACTGTCAAATCTGGTAAATGAGAACCGCCAGCTTTTGGATGATTTGATAATAGCACATCGCCGACTTTTAATGTGTTTTTACGAACTTTTATTTGGTATTTTACAGTTTCTTGCATAGCACCCAAATGCACAGGAATATGTGGCGCATTACTGACTAAGCCCCCATCCGGCCCAAATAAAGCACAAGAGAAATCAAGACGTTCTTTTATATTTGTCGAAATTGAAGTTCGTTGAAGAACACTTATGGGAACAAAACGTTAAATGAAAAATTATTAATAATTTATAAAAATTATTCAAAGCTAGTACCGTCCCATTTGCTCGGCAATGCTCATAAAGCGGTGACTAAATATACTCAGTTGAACCGCGTTTAATGATTCGTCTACATGAGAAACAGCACTTTCATTGTTAATATGAATAATTAGATCGCCAAACTCATTCATTTCAGTGTGACAATTCGGCTCAATTAGAATCGTCGAAAGATTATTAATTAAAATAGCTGGACCCATGATTTTGTGCCCATAATAAAGATTTGAATATAAATAAACTGGTGTCTCTAAAATACCCTGTTCATAATAAACGGGGCATTTTATTTCGATTTCTGGTTCTTGTGTTGCGATCGGAATTTTTTGCTCGTCCAGAGAACACATTTTCCCAGAACCACGTACACGAATATTGTCAATCTTAACACTTCGACCTTGAATTACAAAACCAAATTCATCAAGATAACTTTGTAAAAATGTTTTCATAAAATCTCCATAGTCTGTAATTTGGCAATGTTCAGCGTTTATATCTGTGGATGGTTCACACATTATAGCACAATCAGTTCCATCATACCTCAAATGTAAATATGTCTGCAAAGTGATTTGATTTTCATGGAATCCTTCTTGTTTTAATTTATTTTTCGTAATAGAAGATAAGGCATCAAGTCGTTCTTTTATTTTATCCGCATTACACGATTCAAATGCCAGATCGCAAGGCTCCTGTTCCTCGTGAATAACGTCAGCTAATGCCATTCCGTAAGCTGACAAAATTCCTGCATATTTATGAACTAAAACTTTTTTCATTCCAAGTTCTCGAGCTATACTGCATGCGTGTTGACCGCCAGCACCACCAAAGCAAGCAAGAACATGTTTGGAAGTATCTAATCCTCGTGATTGTGTAAGTGCTCTGATTGGACGACACATTCCTTCGTTAGCAACTCTTATAAATCCCATGGCGACCTCTTGAATGGTTAAATCTGTAGTACGTTCACCGGAATTTTTTAAATAGGTATTTATAGATGAAGTTATTTTTTCAAATTTCGAATAAGATTCTTCGTAGCTTAAAGGTTCGTTTTCTAATTCACCGAATATTTTGGGAAAATGCAATGGAAGCAATCGACCAAGTATTAAATTAGCATCAGTGACTGTTAGTGGTCCACCTTTCTTATAACAAGCTGGTCCGGGGTGAGCGCCTGCCGATTCTGGGCCAACAACAAAAAGACCTGATCGAAAAAATAACATTGATCCACCACCAGCAGCTACTGTATTTATATCTAACTGCGGTGCCTGTATTGTTATGCCAGCTGTAGTAGACTCTATGACATGCTCGTAAGCATCTGCAAAACGAGATACATCGGTAGAAGTTCCACCCATATCGAATCCAATAAGGGGATCGTTCGTATCTCGTTGGCCAGTCACAGCGTATCCAACCACACCACCAGCTGGTCCACTTAAAATAGCACGAGCTCCACGAAAATTTTTCATTTTGGTCAAGCCTCCGTCACTTTGCATGAACAAAACCTCGATTCCCGATAAATTATTTTTAAATCCCTCACAAAAACTAGATAAATAGCGATCAACATGTGGCGTAAGATAAGCTTCTGCACACGCTGTGTACCCTCTTGCAACTAATCGAATCATTGGCATTGCTTGATGTGATAAAGTTATATGACTGAAACCGATTTCTTTCGCTATATTTCCAATATGAATCTCGTGAATTGGACAAGCATAGCTGTGAGCCAAAACAATTGCGACCGATTTTATCCCAGAACTATAAATAAGATTTAGTTTCGCTCTGATTTCAGTTTCATTAACTGGACATTTTTCCAAAAATTTTGAATCTGACACTCCATTAAGAACGCGCCAATTATGATTAATTTTACATTTATTTTCCTGTGCAGGTACAATTCGGCAATCCACTTCCATCACTTTTGTATATAAATTCGATGGCTTACGAATATTTATATCAAAAATGCTAGGTCTTGCTTGATTGCCAATATAAAGTAAATCTTTAAATCCTTTATTAACAATCAGTGCTACTGGAGCACCGGTTCTTTCTAATAACGCATTCGTGGCAACTGTAGTACCCATACGAATCCAACCAATCGCTGATGTTTCAACTAGTCCATCACTGGTTAATGCAGAACCTAATTCCTTTTAATAAATGCAAATAATAAAAATCAGTTTTAATGCATTGTATAAATAATTTGTTACATTACTTGTTTTAAAATACGACGAATTCCTTCACGAGGAGCATCACTATAGCGCTCTGGATCTTCTGATAATAACTTTAATGCTTTTGTACTTCCATCAGGACAAATACACAAAATATCTGTAAACGTTCCACCACGATCAATAGCAAAATTATATTTCCCAGACATTTTTCTCTTTTTAATGAATGAAACGTAAATTATTAATACGTATTCGTCACAAGGTTACTTGATTACTTTTTTTTTATTATAAAAATGAATTAATTTTATCTTTATAACATAAATATGATAATTATTGTTTAATGATTACTTTTCTCGAAACAGCCAGTTTCAATTACTGGGTAAATATACTTTTAATCCAAAAAAAAAAAAAATAATATTTACTATTTTAATTAAAAAATCAATTTTGTTTTTATCAATTTTTGCAACACATGTTACTTGTACGAATGAACAAGTAGAGACTAAATTAAATATTGTTTTATCGTCAAATATAATCTGTGGATTTGATTAAAAACTTAAAAATAAATGTGTCCTAGTGATTTGTGTGCGTGCAAAAAAAAAAAGTTAAATTCTTTAATTTATTGTTATTTAATGTGTTTATTTTGAATTTTTTTTTATAAACCATAGTATTAGTGTAAAACAGAAAATATAATTCGTATATTTGATTGAATTTAGTACGGTTTTCTACTGTGTATACTTTTAAAAACATATTTAAAAGAAAACAAAATAATCGCAAACAATCAGCTGTTAAATTATAAAATATTTAGCAAATTTATATCATTAAATACCTGTGTTAGATTAGAAATATACTCAGCTGTCATAATAAGTACAATATTTTTTCTCACAGATGGCATATTGTTAAGTTCATGGTTTTATGCAATGATATCGTTTAATAGTGCATACAAAGTAAATAATTAATAATTAATTAAAAATAAAGACAATTATAATTATTATTATTATTAATATTCACTAGTTTAATTATGTGTATTTATTTATCATAAATTATTTTATACAAATGTTAAGGTAAATAGTATAAATTTTTTTTTTTTCATTTTTTTCATTTTTGTAATACACAGCAATTTGGCGTTGTTGTTATTATTATTGTTATTATTTATTTATATTTTTTTTTGTTTATTTAATTATTTTATAAATTCATCTAAATTTTGTTTTTATTATTATTATTATATAATTAATAATTATTGTTAATTAATGTATTTATAGTAATATATATATATATATTTTATTGTTTAATAATAATATAAATTATTGTTTTTAATAATAAGAATAATAGTAAAAAGTGGATTTTCAATGGAATCACTTTCATACATAATAAACAAGAGCCATAATAACCGATAACCGCTTAATAGTA
Source organism: Ptychoptera contaminata (assembly GCA_963942525.1). Taxonomy (NCBI): domain Eukaryota; kingdom Metazoa; phylum Arthropoda; class Insecta; order Diptera; family Ptychopteridae; genus Ptychoptera; species Ptychoptera contaminata. Next base: position 35,281,090 of record OZ012636.1, on the reverse strand, counting down.
AAACAAGTAAAAAAGAAAACAGAATAATAATCATTTAAATGAGATCGGTTAAAATAATTGATTTTTATAAGATAAATAACTTATATTTTATATATATATTAATTAATTATATATTTAATTAGAAAATATCTCCTATTTTATTATATTAATTGACATTTAATTTTTATTTTATTAAGTGAATTTTATATAATTTACTTAAATTATTTTCATTTGTATTATTTTCTACATTTCATGGTAAATATTAATTGATTTTATCCTTATTTTATATAAAGTTAGGTAAATTTGTAATATTATTATTAAATTGTGTTTCTTGTTTTTTATTTTTATTAAATTATTAATATTATTATAATTATTTAATTAGTCAATAAAAACTTAAAGCCATTTTTCATTACTACATACTTATCTTATCTTAAAAATATTTATTTATTTTTTACTTTACTTTTACTAAACAATTAATTATTTCGTTGATAAAATATTGGTTTAATATTAATTTTAAACTGATAAATCCTTTAATTTAATAATATTCATTTTCTTCTTTTCTTTTTTTTTGTAAATAGAAATTATTTTTTAAGTAAAATTTTGCTTAAAGAAAAAACGAAACAATAGGGAAAACATAAAATTTTTACGTGACCAAAATATAACCGATAATAAAAGAAAACAAATTTTTGTTGGTTAATAAAAGAATATTAATTATAATAATAGTAATGATTTATGAATATAAAATTCAAATACTTAAATTTTATCTTGATTATTATTTTTTATTTAAATAATATAAGGTAGTCCACCTGAATTTAGAGAAATTCTATTGCATGTTTATAGAGTATTTCGGTTATTTCATATTACTTGTACTTATTCTTTTACTTTTTAAATACTATTAAAGAAATATTTCTGCGTTATATATGTACATTCATATATTTATAGAATATTACAAGTTATTAAATTTTTCTTTGGTCAGAAGGTAACCTCTTTATAGCCCATGTTACGCTTATATTAAAATTTCCACTTTATTACGAATAGAATATTCAAATAGAATTTATATTAATTTTCATAGTCAATATATATTAATACAAAAAAAAAATATTATATGCTTAAAATAGTTTCATTTATTGAGATTTATTCATAAAATTTATTTATAATTACTATTTTCTTTTTTTTATTCAATTTTATTTTATAAAATAAATATTAAAAAAAAATTTCCACATTTAATTAATTTAAAAGAAATAAATAAAAATAAAATTACATTTTTGGTCCATTTTCTCTTCGTTATTTGTTTGTAAAAATTATCGAAAAAAAAAAAGTAAATGTAAATAAATTATTTAAAAATGAATAAAACATTATATATATATTGTAATTGGTTTTCTTTTAACACTTTTCTATAACCCTTTTCATTTATTTATTTATTTATTTATATGTATATAGGGACTTTAATATTTATTTAACCAGATCAAATACTTTTTTTCTGATTATTATTATTAATTTATTTCATTTATTCAATACTTTTGTTATTTAAACATATAATGTTAACATATTTTCCTTTCTTTCTCTGTTTTAAAATAAATAAAAAAAGCATTTTAATAATATAATTAATAAGTGATTTTTTTTTTTTACATATATTTGGCTAAACATAATAATTAATAAATAATTTCTTTAATAAAGGCTCACACTGTGTCATTATAAAAAAATCTTATTTTATTAATTAATAAAATTTCTACGATTGACAAAATTTTTATTGAATATAAAATTTAAAAAATAATTATAAAAATTAATTATTATTAATAATGTTAATAAGGATAATAATAATAAAAAAATTATCATAGTTATTTTAATTCCTAGAACAGTACGCGCATTTAATGTGGAAAATTATCCAAAAAATAAGTAAAAATAGAAAATTCAATTATGCTAGAATAAAAATTAATATTTTAAATTTAATTTTAAGCTCCTTGTAGAATATTTTCTTTGGGTAGTGGAGCAGAGGTTTCAGCTGTTATATTATGGGAAATACCATCAATTGTTTGTTGTAATACTAAAGGTGACGCAATTAACATTGACCTAATTAAATTTATTTATATGAAAATGTTAATTAAGAAAAAATTTTGTAAAATAATAATAATATTAATAATTACTCAGGCACTGGATGTCCTACACCGATTTTCGCTGCGTGTAATACTTGTGAATTTTTCGCCCTTGCCAATAATGTCATCACTGTTCGTTTTGTTGGATTCATTGGTCTTGGTGAACTGAGTAATGGCCTTTTACGTGCCGTATTCCCAGCTTTTTGGTTACAATTTAATGAAACTACAGTTTATTCATTTATTTATTATCTTATACCTTCATGTTTATCTATTTTATTATTAATATATACATGTATATGTATATATATATATATATATATATATATAAATGTATTATTAAATGCTTACCAATGTTAAATGTTTTAATACCACGTAACGCTGGATGCAATAATGCGCCCGGTGTCTCTAATAATGTTACTGTTTGCGATTCACCATCATTTGATTGCATAGGCATTATTGATTCATTACATGTAACTATATGGTTTTATTATAAAATCACATTTTAATTATTCATTAGTTTTATTTTAAGATGAATTTATTTATAAATGAAATACCTTCATTAATAACACCAGGTGACGTCAGGGAATTTGTTAATCCTAATTCAACTTGTAATGCATTACTATTATGTATATTGCAACAATTTAATATTGATTCATTTGAATTTATTAATTTCTCATCAATATTATTATTATTATTACAATTAACATTATTATTATTATTACTATGTAAATCTGTATCTGTATCATCATTCGTTATATTATTTGTGTCCTCATTTTGATTTTGTGTTGTTGTCGTTGTTAATGTTTGCATTTCCCACATTTGCTCCTGACGTATATCATCATGATAGTCCTTATTATTATTATTGTTATTATTATTCATAAAATAATTAAGAAAATATTATATAAATAAGAAAAGAGTAAATTTTATCATACATTTAGATTATTAGTTTTTTTCCTTTTTTATTATTTAATTCGATGTCATTGATAACAAAGTAAAATTATAAATTTTAATTTATAGATAAAATAATTTTCAACAATTATTGTTTAAGAAGAAAAATAAGAAAAAAGACGACGCAAACAAAAAAAAATAATATAATTATTATAGAAATGTAAAAAAGTTGAGCGAAAAACCGATTCAAACACATCTGTTTACCATTAAACTAGATGATTTTTTACGTCTTTTACTTTTTCTTGTTTTTGTTGAGTTTTAATGGTTTTACGCTTGTTTAGTTTCTTTTCTTATTATTTTAATTAAATTAACATTATATTGAAAATTATATAAAATTATATAATTAATTAAAAAAAAAGTTGGCACTAGACAGTAATACGTTTTTCATTTTTGTACAATCATAAAAAATATTAGCAGAAAAACTTGAAAATACTGAATTGCGTTGAGTTGAGTTGAGTTTTTTGTATTTATTTCTCTGAATATACAAATGTCCAGCAACAAGAATATTTATAGAAAATGTTTTCAGTTTCTTTTATTATTATTATTATTACTACTATTAGTATATATAGTAGATTCCGCTTAATCAGGACACCGGTTAATTGCGACAGCCGCTTAATTGGAACAAATACTAAAGAATAAAAATAAAACCAAGGAAACAATACAACATTTACTTCGCTTTTTCGGGACAATATTTCGTTTAATCGGGACAGTTTGGATGAAGAAAATGATTAAGTTCAGCTAGAATCTAGCAAAAACAAAAGGCAAAACACTTTGAACGAATATTAGCAACAGATTTACTTAAAGTTTAATTATTTTAACATTATTTAAGCATTATCTAATAGAATTTATTAAATGTTATGTACAATTATTTATTGTTTTTCAATTTATATTATTTTTATTATATTATGTCCATAATGGGATACATACGTATGGGTACGTATAGCTTTGTGAATTTTTTCTATTTTTGTTAAAAAAACACTAATCCTGTATGGTTTGTGGAACTTCGGATAATTGTGACAACTTGGACTAGTATAAATGTGTCCCGATTAAGCGGAATCTACTGTACATACATATATATAAAAAAAAAATCAATCTATAAAAATTTATTATTCAAAATTTTACAAACAATTTTACAAATAAAAAGATAAAAAATTCTAAATACACAAAATTTTATGTTTTTTAAGTAAATGTTGTAGTAAAATTCATAATAAACATAAAAATAATAATAATGAAAGAAGATAAGAAAACAATATTATTATTATTATTTTACGAATTGTTAGAAATAATAATTTCAGGTCAATTCCATAGAGACCTGATACAAAAAGAGAAATTAATCTATGTACTTGACTTTACTTTACTTTACTTTACTTTGTTTTACTTTGCTTGTCCACACCTACATCTATCTAGCAAATATTAATAAAACTAAACCTATGAATTTTACATTGTGAATTAATCTTTTGTTTTTGCCTTAAGCAATGTTTTTAGTAAATAAATCAACATGTAATTAAATCAGTCTTCTTAAATAATTAATCTATACATGTACATATGTATGTTACAGACGGATATAATAATTAAACAATATAATTGATTTAATTATTAATTAGTTAAGAAATCTACGTAACAGATTTAGAAAAGTGTGTAAGCTTACCGGCACTAAAAATCGTCGTACTTCAGCTAATGCGTATGCAATTCTAGCGTGTGCTTCTGCGGGTGCCGCAAATGTAGATATTTCAACATGAAGATCATCTAATAGATGAGCATAACGTGGATCGCCGCTTGACCGTAATTCTTCTTCCTTTGAATTCATTAATATTAAATGATTAAGCTTTAAGAAGATTAAAGAACAAAAGTTTACGAAAAAGAATGTTACCTTTTTTCTATCCTTCATTGACCCACGGCCTAAAACAGCCATTTTACACATTGTTTCCTCTTGTAAACGTTTCATTGAATTTCCTTTTGGACCCAAAAGTTTACCAACAAAATTGAACTAGTCAGAATATATACAAACAAAACACATTTTTATTATAAACAAATCAAGTATTAGGATAAAGTTTTTTTTTTCTTCTTCTATACAATGAGGCGATGGTATCACTACCACTGTTTTTGTACTAAAAAGTTGTGACAACCGAGTCGTAGAGAACTTTCACAGTTGGTAAGTTGTCATCAGAATTAATCCATAAAATAATCAAAGTATTTATAATTTAATATTAAAAATTAAATTAAAAAATAAATTTCTACATTTCAAAATGAATAAAACTCTTGAAAATACTTCTTACGTTACGGTTCAAAAGTTACATATATTAGGCTTTTGAAAGTCGCAAAAAAAAAACACAAACACACAGAGTAAAACATAATAATAAAATAAAATACCTTTGGATGATCTCTTACTGGAACCGCTACCCTTACTGCAACTTTTATAGGTTTATCACGTGTAATATCCAGCATTCGTGTTCGCTCTGACATTGATATAGAGCCTGCAAAATAAAAAAGCTTAATATAATAAAGCACTAAATATTATTTCAAATGATTAAAATGGAAAAAACGATGACCGAAAAATACCAAATTCATACTCAAAAGGACAACCGAAATTATTTATGCTATTCAAAAAGCTTAAAGCTCACAATATTACATGATGTAATATTTTATTGATCAGGGCTTATTAACTTATATTATACTTATTAAACAGCAAAATTCCTTCGCATTTTCTTTTACTTTTTACTTTCTTTAAGAAATACCATATTTTTACTCTAACCATAAGAAATAATAATAATAATAATAATCGTTTCGGCACATTAATCACGGGTTGTGCACCTAGGCTTCAACCATTATTTATTGTATTAAATCGTAAAGAATCTTATGAATGACTTAAAATATATATATATATATAAAATTACAAAGTTTCAAGTCTTAAAAAATATGAAAGAAGAATACAATGTTTTCTAGATTATATTTACAACAACGAGAAAGTTTTTTACTTTTTTATCTTCATTTTTATTTATTCATTTCTTTATAAAATTATATATATAATCGTGTAACTCAAAATAAAGGTGATTTCATTTTAATAGTATTGTATTGTATATCTACTTGTACTTATATAATATAAAAAATATATATATATTTCATATTTTTCGTTGTTCACCTTTATTTACTTATTTTTAAAATTCATTCAGTTTTTTGTTCTTTTTTCACGAAAAATAAAAATGAATTATGTTTGTAAATTGATTTTGTAATTTTATCTTCTAAAAAGAATATATATATATATAAAAAAGAAAAGAGAATGTATTCAGTATACCTTTGTGAGTGATAAAAAGAGGATCTCTATTCGTTTATCTTTATCCAAATGTTGTATTTGCAATTTTATACAATAATAAATCGTTATTGTCATTATTATTATTATTATGATTATAAAAACATTTCACGCCTATATTTCTCTCACATTCATTATATATTTTTATTACCAATAATATTTATTGAATAAATTGATTTGTTATTTTTTTATTATTATTTAATTATGTCTAGCCATAACTCTAGACTTTGTTTTATTTTCTATTCGCGTATCTAATGAAAATTTAATTTAATTTCTTTTCTATTTTATTTTTATATAAGAATGTTTACTTAATCGATTAATGTTTTATTTTATTTTCTTTTTTTCTTAAGTTTTGACATCATGTTTATACATTTTTATTTGATTAAAATGAATTCTTTTGAAAAAATCAATCAAATACATTTTCCGGTGTGATCAAATAAGAGGTATATATTTTTTTATATAAATAAGCGCTATTCTGCTTAAAAAATATATAGTACTAATTTGATCAACCCTATATTATGTCAGATTTGTTTAAATTTTACTTTAAATTTTCTCATCTTTAATCTGTACTTTAAAACGACAATAACATCTTTATATTTTGTTAGGTAATAAACATCCGATAACAAAACCATGATACCTTAAAACCGCGTTATCTACTTCACTTATATAAACGATACGTAACGAAAAATAAAGGTAAAAATCTAATTAGATTATTTATTTATTTCATCTCTTTTAAATTCTCACTTAATATTTATTGATTTGTATTTTTACATTTATTTACATTATAATTTTGTAAAATATTATTTATTATTAAAATATTAAAGAAAAAATCTTTTCTAGCGTGTAAAGTCGTGAAGCAAAAAAAAAAAGAAAAGAAAAGAAAAACTCAAAAATTCTCTTTATTCATTTCATAATACAGGTATAAGCAAAACACCTGTAATTATCACTAGAAATAATTTATATCTAATATTAAAAGATTAATGAATATAATTTATATTTTATTCATGAAAATATTTCTTTAAAATAAAAATTTTCTCTTACCAAAATAATTAATTAATAGGAAAATGACTGAATATTATTAAAAATTAATCATCGAATGTTGTTACCCAATTTGTTATACAAAAAAAAAAATAATTTCAAAATCATAATATTAATTAACGAAAATTAATCAAACGTTAAACTATCTAGTAAAATTCAAATTTATGTGTTATTATATTTAAATAATTTTACTATAAAAATCATAATAAATAAATAAAATTAAAGGAAAAACGAGAACAGAGCAGAGAATTGAACAGAATTGTGTAGAAAAAAATTAATATTATTAAGATTTATTATGATAAACAAAATTATATATATATATTTAAATATTTTCTAATGAAAACCGAAGAAAATTATGTTGTTTTCTTTTTTCCTAGTATAAAATCTTTTATTTAAATATTTTTATGTTTTCCTCTCCTCCATTCATTAAATAAACGCGCATTTTTTCATAAAATTATTCACAAATCTTTACTAATATAACTTCACTGCGTTTTATATAAACATCAACACATCACATATTCTGTTTAATGTGCATATGAATTAATAAGTTTTCTTTATTTATATAAGTTATATATTATATATATATATAGGTTATATATAAACAGTATATACAGTTTACTCAACTTTGTTATAAATTAAAAATTCACAAAAAATAAAGAAAAATTTTCTCATGATTTATAATTTTCACGTTTAAAATTTTATTCATAATGATGACAGAGGCAAACATTTAATTATTTATTTTTTTTCATTTTTTTCAACGAAAGGAAAATTAAGCTATAATAAAAAAAAAAAAGAGAAAACAACAAAAATTTAAATATTTTTATATTATTATAATAATAATGATAATAATATTTTAATATTAAAATAAAAATATTATAAATTAAATGAATTGTATTTATTTAACAGGTTAAACAATAAATTTTAATAATAATAATTATTTATAAAATGTTTGTAAAAGAAAATCTAAACAAGAACAGTGTAATACTCCACTCTGCACATACAGAATGGAACATTTTAAACTGTATGCTAATTTTCTTAATTGTTTAAGTAAATATAAAATTACCATTTTATTGTATTGTTTTATAATAAATTTATTAAATAATAATAATAATAATAATAATAATAATAATAATAATAATAATAATAATAATAATAATAATAATAATAATAATAATAATAATAATAATAATAATAATAATAATAATAATAATAATAATAATAATAATAATAATAATAATAATAATAATAATAATAATAATAATAATAATAATAATAATAATAATAATAATAATAATAATAATAATAATAATAATAATAATAATAATAATAATAATAATAATAATAATAATAATAATAATAATAATAATAATAATAATAATAATAATAATAATAATAATAATAATAATAATAATAATAATAATAATAATAATAATAATAATAATAATAATAATAATAATACCATAAAAAATGATTAAATTAAAAAAAGAAAAACTTTTCAATATAAATGTCATTTAGTTTTTGTTTTTCCTTCAATCATTCATTCATTCATTTGTCTTTAGCTTAATTAAATAATTAAATTGTTTGTAGATAAGAAAAGTTTTGTTTTTTTTCTTTTGATTTAATAAAAAATGTTTTTTTCTTTTCTTTTCTTTATTTATTTTCCAATGTTTTTGCTGAAAGCGTTTTCCTGTAACATGTACACCAATATTAAATCATAATTGATTCAATTGATGTTATTATTAACTGATAATAGGGAAATAAACAATGAATGGTAATAATATTTTGTCATATATATAAAAAAAAAAAACAGGGAAGAAAATTTCCCTTTATTTGCATTAAAACAAAAGAATCGACAGAATATAGAAAATTCAAATCAACAAAAACTGACAACAGCTTTTGTGGTTATTCTTTTTTTTGTTGTTGTTTATTATTAAAAACAAAACATTTATTATAAGAAAATTATGTTTTATTTTTCAACAAAAAAAGAAATAATTAATTTATTTATTATTCTTATTGTTATTAATAATAATAATAATAATATTTTTATTGTTCTTTTTTTTGGAGTATTTTTAGAGCATCTTTAAGTAAAACTACTAGACGTATTGACAGTGATTATAGCAAATAATATTATGTAGAAAAACTGTTCTAGCTTTTTCCATAAAAATTTCATAACTATAAAGCTACAGTGTGCAAGAGTGAAAAAAAAAGTATTTATTAAAGCAAAAAAAAGAAGAAAAGTTTTTATTTTTCTATGCTTTTCATTGCAAAAATAAAGAAAAACATAAATAAATAAAAAACTATATATGAATTTAGATAAACTTTTTCGATTTACTATACAGTTTTCTTTCATTAAAAAAAGCAAACACATTTTCGTCCTATTTTGTTGGTCCTGTTCTTGTTGTTGATGCTCTGTTATTAGAATAGTTATGTTTTTTATTGTTATGAATTTAAACATACACGCATACTTATGAATATACATATAGAAAACTGTCATATAATATTGTCTCAGAATTAGGCTTCATCTTATCTTATAACCATATAAACAATTTGTTTGAAAGGGGCGTCTTTCATATTCTTTTTATGGTAAAAAAAAAACCTTTTTCAATGGACCTGTTTATCTCTTATATATACATACAATTCATACTTGTTTTATATGTTTATTGACCAATTTCAATTCAATTCGTATAACTTTTCATTTTATCAAAATAGATTGTTGAGAAAAATAAACGAAAACAAACTCACCCTATTACAGTTGTATCAATATATCAGTAAGTCGTTCTAATATTTATAATTTTCTTTTTCTTGATTTCTACCAACAAACATTAGATGCTTTTTTTTAATAACAACAAAATTGCACGTTTTATTTACAAATTTTTATTATTATTTATGAGGTTTTTTTTTCGCTTCGTCGGATTCTTTGTTTTTTGACATTTATTTTATGCACGTTTATCGATTTTATTGGCATTACTAATCGATTTATTATAATTTAGTTGTTTCATTATTCTTTTGTATTATTATTATAATTATAATTATAAAAATATTAATAATATTAATAATAATAATAAGCAACAATGAAAAACAATTGTATTAAAAGTAAATAAATAAAATTTATTTCTCATTTTTTTTTTATTTTGTAAACGAAAAGGGCGGTTAAATTTATTTTTTATTTATAATTTTCTTTATTCACGAAATTGAATTTTATATACAAAAAAAATTAATAAATAAATAAAAGTACATTTTATTTTATTTATTTTTTTTTTTAATTAAACCATCAATACCTTACTCTATATAACAATGCCAAATATACAATGGGCAAACGGTTACAAGAGTACAGAAAATGATGAGAAGGAACAAAAATAAATATGAGAAATAATTCGCAATTATATATATTATTCTTGTTTTTTTTTTGTTTCACAAAAATTGTGGTAAATTCAAATCGATAATAAATATAAAAAATATAAAAATAAATAAAAAAAAAATCGTTAAAGAATAAAAGCTTTTGCTTCTTCTTATAATTTTTTATGATTACATTTTTGCTCGTTATCAGTGGCGAAATATACGGATGGCAAATATAGCAGCTGACATGGGCCTACAGCTACACAAGGGTTAGCTTTTAATCAATTAAAATATTTATTAAAAATAATAAAATAAAAATAGAATATCCCTGTGTGGGATATCCCTTGTAATTACATTAAAATCTCTTTCATTTACAGAATTATTCAGCAAATATTGAGAAATGTTGATGATAAATAGATAAACTCTTATGACTATATTGTACATGGAACAATAATTAACTGATAAATATCGGATCAATACTTGTTATTTTATAAATCTCTAGGCTATAAATATGTATGTATATTGTAAATTAGTAAAGTTCTTCACTGCTACACTCATCTTGATCCAACACTGCACATTATAATTAATACTTAGCATTTATGGAAAAAATTGAAAGACAGACAAATATTATGTATTTTTATTGTCAGCATAGAATTTTGTCATTCTTCTTACCATTTAATAATAATAAAAGAAATTTAAAAATGAATAAAGAGGAAGAAAATATCAATTTTCATCTCTCTCTCTCTTCATTTAAATATAGAAAAAAATTAAATAAATATTCAAAATTATTTAAATTATCTAGATTTAATGTCATTAAAAATATTTTTTTTATTAATATTAATAATATTAATAATAATAATAATATAATCAATGGACGACTGAGCACCTGTGGCATACAATTTTAATCCACATTAAATTTTATACTTTTAAGACCATAATTTGCATTTAATGACAATAAAAGAAAGAAAGAAAATATATATAAAATAAGAAAAAAAACGATAAAGATATTATTAAATTGTTAAATTCTCTATATAAAATTTAATTTTCTTTTTTTTTCATTCAATTCTTCTTCTTCTTCTTCGTAAAATTTATGTTTTTAGATTTAATTTTTATTAGAAATATTCTTTCACTTCTGTTATCATTTTAATCATGAGTTTCTTGTAATTTTTATTATTTCTAATTTAGATTATAGCATTTTTAAGGGTGATCAAATAAGAACTGTATATTTTTGAATATAAATAAGAGCTATACAGTTTCTACAAATATATGGTTCTAAATTGATCAAAGCTTATTTCAAAGCTTTTTTAACTTATTTAAATAAAATATATTATTCGTGATTTAGTTAAATAAAATAAAATTCTATTTAATTAATAAAAAGTAATAAATCTTACCACCAGAATTACTACTTCTAGATGAACGATCCTCTTGTCCTATATGATGTCCACTTTTTAGTATTCCTTCCATAAATAATTCCATTATTAATACTCTAGCTAAGTAATGTTTAAGTAAAGATAGAATAAAAAAAAAGAAGCAATTAGTTATTTTATTTAATAAGATTATTTTATTACTAAATAATTATTCTATAAATATTCGCGGTTTTAATTTGCTTTATTTGTGTTTTTATTCGTTTTTATAGTTGGCATGTTTAGGGTTTATAACATAAATTAAGGTAAATTCTACCTGTGAATGTCCAGTAAAGCTTGGTAAGACGTTGGTTGTTTGACGTTTATTATTGGCATTCGTTTTAAATTACTGGACATAAAAGACATTTTTAGGGGATACACTTGACGGTAACGCATTTTATAAATTTTTTATTAACATTTTTAAAATTTTCCTATTCGAATCTTACTTGACTATAAGCACTTGATTCAGCTATATTTCCACATATATAATATTTACAAAGAAACATTATTTATATAAAATATTTGTGGCTTGTCTAAGACTTTTTAAGCATCTATTGGTTTATCTAATCTATTAATCTAACAACACAAAGCTTAAACAGCTACGCTGCTATCTAAGGCATCTAGAACTCTTTAAATTGCAGTATAAGCTTACTAAATTTACTTTAAAGTCTAATTAAATCTAGATTTAAGCGGTGTCTGCAAAAATATTTGACTGTGAGTGATTTGACATTTTAGTGTAAAATCTAAAGAGTTTTTTACGTTGAGAATCATTTCACAATGGACTGTAGTAATGACTTTAATGATTTAAAGAACCTGAATTTCTTTAAATACTATATTTTTCGGACTATAAGACATCTTTTTACATAGAAAAATGAAGTCAAATTTTGGTTGCTTCTTATGGTACGAAGGTAACCGAAGATTTAATGCTATAGATGATACTAAAGATGCCGCGATTTTTAGAAGTAGTGCCAACAATTGTTCAGACGAAAGTAATACGACATTAGTGAGACGAGTGATAGTACCAATAGCGAAGATTAACTGTGTTATCTACGAGTTATCTTAAAAATAAATAATAATTATGATACGAAAGTAACATAAAAATATATTTTACTAAAAATTATTTTATAAATTTGAGGTACGTCTTATCATTCAGTGCGTCTGAACGTCCAAAAAATACGGTAATAAATAAAATATATATCTATGATGAATTCGTTATTTGTTATTAGTCATAATTTAAGAAGAAAAATAAAAAGAAAATTGTAAAATCAACAGAAAAAAAAAAACAAGAAAAACCAAAAAATAACAATAATTTAACAAAAGGAGGAAAAATTAAAGAAAATGAAAACGAAAAGAATTTCTTTTTTTACAAAAGAAATAATATTTATCACTAAATAGTCTTTCATCTTAAACTATTAAAATATTTTTTTGCTTTTATTGTTTTTTTTTTTTAAATGTATATTTATTTATTTATTTATTTATATAACGCATCCGAAAAACACACATTAATATACACAAAAATAGGATAAATACAAGCAAAAAAAGAAAAGAAAAGAAAAGAAAAGAAAAGAAAATTTGTTTCTATTAATGCATAGTGCCAATAATTTTCTATTTTCTACACGACATGAAATTTGACAATTTTAATGTATTTATTTTATTTTTTTTTTGTGAATTTATTTGTTATTATTTTGATAATACAAATTTTTCACCATTATTTCAAGAACAAATAAAAGTTTCTTTTTTTGTCTTTTCTTCAAAATTTTAATCGTTATTTATTAGACAACAAATTATATAATGCATATAAATAAATAAAAAAAAATAATATGTTAAACCGGACAGGTTGGTTAGTTATATTCATTTTAAATAAGAAAATAATAATAATAAACATTATATAGGGTAGTGATGGCGAACCTTTTTGGGAAGTGTGTCTAATTTTATTAATTATTTGTTTTTAACACTAACTCGTGGGCCACAAAACAAGTCGTCTCTATGAAGAAAGAGATATTCCGTATTCATGCATTTAACGCATTTCTCAGTACTTAATTAATTTTTGTTTGAAAATTTTAGAAAATACGTTGAAGAAAATAATTTTTCACACGAATATGTAGACGCGATTATCGTTAACAGAGCAGTTGCAAGTTTTTTCATTGATACAAAATTATTTGATAAGAAATCCCATACGTTTAATATAATATTTTTATATTTTCGGTGTGGGATTATTATTATCTGCACTACTATCAGACATTTGTGCTTATAAGTTGGGTCATTTAAAAAGCCTGCGCGGGTCTGTATATGACCCACGGGTCATAGGTTCGCTATCACTGATATAGGGTGATCAAATTAATTAGCTAATTATAAAACAACATAGCACATATTTAATAAATATATAGATCTTATTTGATCACCCTATATAATCTTAATGTTTTTTCTATTCACTTGATTATTATTTTTTCTTTTAAATTTTCATTTTATTTTATTTTTTTTTTATATTCTCAATCTGCGACAACATGTAGGTGGTAATGTACAAAAAAAAAATACAAATACAAAACATATCCACATCATTCATATAATAAATATGTTTTAATTAAATAAGAAAATTAGAAGGAAAAATGAATAGAAATAATATAAAATAAGAATAATAACAATACAAATAATATTTAGTCAAGTATTTTTATTACTTTTAAAAATATGTTTTTTTTTTTTTTTTATTATTATTATTGAGATTAATGCTGTTTCTAGTTGTTGAATTTTGTGAATTTTGTTGTTTTTTTTTATTTATTTAAATGTATTTCTAAATTAAAAAATTTATTTTAAAAACGTGAAAAAAACAAAAATAAAAACGAAGATGTGAGAGATTTTTTCTTTTTATTTCTTGTTGAAGAAAGAAGAATACAAGAAACATTTATGCAGAAAAGAAAACCGTTTAATTTTTGATTTGTTTTTCTATTGAATATTCAGTATTGAATTTGAAGTCTTTTTTAGGAAACAGACGGAGACAGACAAGCTAGACTGTGTAACTTTGATTTTTATTCGATAAATATTTTAATTTAGATAAAAAGTCTTTAGACATTTTTTCATAAATATTTTAATTTTCACAATCATTTGTCACTGACTTTTAAAAGAGTGACAGAAGCTTAATTTTTAATATTATTTCACATTAAATAACAAAATATCATAAACATAATACGTTCACTATCAAATATACACTTAATTCTGTTTTTCACGGTGGATACGTTCCTGACAAAACCGTGTATATGGCACAAAACCGACATGAAGGAAACAACAAGCAGCTCTATTCGCTATCATCGTCGCTATCATCGTCGCTATCATACGGATAGGATTTCCTAGACCGTGTTAAACCAAAATCGTTTAAAAAAAGATCTTCTAAAAACAGAATTGGGTCTCACTTATTGCAATCAAATCACTTTTTAATCCGTGATAAATATAAGTCACAAAATTACGTAATTTAAATAACTTTTTTCAAAGTGGATGCATGGCTGGAGCATAAGAAATTGATAAAGACTTAATAAACGTCTTAAAAATATCAAAAATAATTGAATAAAATGTCAAGAAAAATCATTTTACAAGCAAATTGCTGCAAATAAAGAAAGAAAAACAGAAATAAAAATTCGATATCAGTTCGTTAGTGCTTTATTAAAGACTTAATTTGTCTTGTATCGAATAAAGTATTATTATTAAAGCCTTAAATCCATTACTAAAGAATGGTCTCTGATCAACTAAAATCACCTTTTTTTCAATATAATAAACAGTAATAAAATACAATTTGATGGTTTTCAACACTGTTTTTTATCCTCGCATTTGTTAATAAATTTTACGTTGACATTACGGTACATTGTGTGTAGTTTATATTCTCTATATTATTAACTTAAATTTGTCAGACGACATAATCTTTAAGAAATAAACATATTATAAACATGAAAAATATATATATATTCGATTTAAATTTAAAGCAAAAGCACAAAAAAAAATATTATTATTATTATTATTCTTATGGATTCAGATAATTTAACGTAATTGTAACGTGGTACAAACTATCTAATCTGTATTTTTATATTTATATTTATAGGTATTTAAAACATTTATTATCTTTTTGATATTTTTTTATTTTTTTGTTAAAACAGGAGCAAAAGTAAAAAAACATTTATGGCTCCCATAATAAATTCTCATATAATAATGTATATAAATTAATTAAATTAAATCAAACATATATATATAATTTATAAAATCAGAAAATTTAATGAAATAAAATTTTTATTTAGTTGAAAAATTACTAAAAACTCCTCTATATACTATATGTATGTATATTTAATTATATAAGCTTAACTCATTTCAGTTTAAGTCAAACACATAAAATTTATTTTTGAATGTTTTTTCGTTTTCGCTATGTTTTTTCTAATATTTTTCTCTTATTTATTTATTATTTTTTTTATTACTTTACTTTTCCTTATGTATTTTTTTTTTCATTTTCAGCTTTTAGTCATAATTTTATTTCTTTTTCTTTATTTATTTGAAAAATTTTTATTTTAATATGTTTTTTTTTTGAGTTTTTGAGTTTTTCTTTTTCTTGACTACACAATATGTATCAACATTAATTTATGTCACAATAAAATACTCCTGCAAATGAATATGCTTGAAGCACACTCGTATGCGCTCATAAGCTAATCGTACGCTTTGGAAGAAGAAAGGCAAAAAGCATATATATATAAATCTATTATTATTTAGTATTGGGTGACGCACTTCGCTAAGATTATTAATGTTTTACTGGAATTAATGTGTTAATTTTATGACTGATCATTGATTTTGTTCGTTGCTTTCAATTTTTATGATCAACTTTATATTATTATCAAGCATTTATTTAATTTTATTTATTTTTACTATAAAAAATATTTTCTTTAAGCATTTAATTTACGTTATAAACGTTTTTCTCTGACCTATAATCGGTAATTACAAAAAATATTTCAAAAAAAAAAAAAAAATTACCTGAATTTTATTACTCCTGGTAGATGAAATATTTGGAACTATTTTTTACTTTGTTTTTCTAATAAATTTATAAATATATTTATTCTCTTTGGTAATTTAACTTTTATTTATATAAGTTTTGTACTTTGCTTAAAATTTCTTTTATGAATTTAGCATAAAAATTTATTTATTATAGATTATTATTTTTTTTTACACATTTTGCAATAAATGTTACTGTTATTTATAATATATTTAAGTTAAGTAAAATATATATTTTTTTAAAACTACATTTAACTGATTTTATTTAATTATTATTACCCACTTTTTACATAAACCTCGGAATTTTTACTTCTTCTATAACTTTTTCTTCTTCTTCTTCTGTTTTTGCTTCTTTTAATTGCTTTTACTTAATTATTTATATTTAACAGAATAACAGTTTCTAATATATATTTTTATTTTTTAATGTATTAATTTTTTAGTATGAAACACATAAATTATAATTTATTTTTAAAATTGGAAAATAAAAAAAAAATCAAAAATAAAATAAACTGAGTGAGAAAGGCTTGTGCAAGAACACACATATCACTTATTTTGTCATAATAATATCTATAAAATAAATAGAAAAAATCCAACCAACAAACAGGAAACAACAAACTGTAATTTTATTAATTTAAGTGTTTATTACTTTTTTTTTGTTTTTTGTTTTGTTTTTGGATATATAAAGTTTTCTTTTATTTTCTTATTTTTCTTTTTGCGTTGCTTACACGTCCGTGACAAACAGTAACAGCTACACTCGACAACTGTTATTAAAATGAATTTTCCTTGGTGATTTTCCTGCATTCATAATTCTACTTTTGTAAAATATATATTTTTCGTATTTTTTTTTTTTATTATAAAATACAAAATATATTTGCTCTTTTTATTGAATTTTCATGCTTTTTCTGATATAAACACATTCTCTCAAATATTATGGACGCGCTCAATACACTTTGCAGACTAGAATCTGTACTGAACCTTTGGTTAATTGTATATTAATAATTTTTTTTTTGATTTTTATCATCATTGTCGTCTCAAATTGTCTTGTTTTTCTGTGTTTTTTCATTTGGAAAATTGAGTCCGTATAGTTGAGGTTGCCTATTGTTATAACAAGTGAAAATTCATAAGATTGTTTAAATTTGTTACATAGAGTATACTCACAAAATACTGGATAAAATACAATTAAATTGAGCTTTTGAGAGCTACCGACAACATGTTACAAGAATTTATTGCAAAAACAAATTAAATTGTCTAAATGATATAAAAATATGGAAAAGATGTATTTATCCCAGGGGCAAGATGAGCTCCAAATTAGGAACAGCTGCTTGTTGTTACATCTTGCGTGATAAATAAATTTTTCATCTGTCAAAATTGATCTTTTCTTTTTTATTTTATTTTTTTTTTTTTATTGACAGGATGCTATTAATTATAATTTTTGTTAATTCTTAAAAAAAAAAATTGTTACAACGGTGTTATAAATTATGAATATAATAAAGTATATATTTATTAATTTAGTAAATACTTAGAGAATACATTATAAGCTTTAAGAACAGTTAATTTAGTTTTGATTATACTAAGCTTTGAAAGATAAAGAAAATTCTCTGGAAATAATTTGAAAATAAACCTTAATGAGAAAACATTTGTATGGTTTTTTAAAACATTTAAACAAAATTAACTATGATGTATAGCATATACACAAACCACTTATAAAGACAGTATGAATAGTATAAATCTGTTAGTGAGAAGAAAAAAAAACGTACTAGAAATTGAATTAATACTCATCACTGAGCGTTAAACGCGACCGGCTATTCATTTATAGAGGTTTTTCGACAAGGCGGTATACAACTTCTGCTAGCATACATATTGTAATTGTCATTCAATTTTGGTTGATTTTCGGTTTGAGTTTGAATGAAAATTCTTGCGTGGAAGTGTGTTTGTAATATTTTATTTTCAAAAATTTTTATTGTGAACAAGTTCAACATATATTATATGATTTTTTTTTTTTTTTTATTAAAGTATAGTATTATTGCAAATGGCCGATCGCTTGTGAATAGTGCTTGTGTTTTTTCCATGAATAATTAATAGTTTATATTATTATTATTCTAAAATAATATAAGAATTTAATTTACAATAAATATTAAATTAATAAATAATAAAAGAAAATAAAAATGACGGATAATTATGAAGGTAATGGGGAATTTTCCAATTTTGGTGACGGCGGAGCAAGTGATTTTAAAAGAAAAAACCAAAATTCTAGCATGGAAGAAAGTGAAGAAATGCAAAATACACTTTCTGATAAGGCAAATGAATATATAAGAGAATTACTTGGTGAAAAGTTACCATTAGATCATAAATATCCGCATGCTGATAAACTTTTAGATCAAGGTATGTTAATTTATTTATAGTTTTAAAATAAATTTAGTTTAGTATAGTATTAAAAACAAAATGACGCCTTCCTTAGCCGACATTTTGAGATTTTTATGAGTTAGGATTTTTTTTTTTATATAAAAATGCTTTTTTTTTTTTAACATCTTTATTTGTAAAAAATGTATGCCTTGGAAAATTATTTATTTAATAGTAAATTATCGGGAAAACAATTACTTTTTACAGCACATGTTTCCAAGTTATGCCAATGATTGGTTTGATAAAATATATTATTTGCAAATAAAACAAAAAAAAATGTCTGAACCATATTTAAAATAGGAAAAAAAAATAATTCAATTATTTATTGAATAAAATGAAGCTGGGCGTTAACTGAAAAATATATATTTATAGCTATTTGAAGAAATATTTATGTTTAATTTTATTCTCTTAAATCAATTAGAAATTCAAAAAGTTCAACAGTCTGGTAAAGTTCCAGTACGTGACAATAAATATGTTGATATTTATCGTGAAAAGCAGATTAGAGTTACAGTAAAAGTGTTAGTACCTGTTAAAGAGCATCCAAAGGTAAAAAAAAAATTATATAAATTTTTGAAATGTCAGCAATTAATTTTCAATTATTTTACTTAAAGTTTAATTTTGTTGGTAAACTATTGGGACCCAAAGGAAATTCAATGAAACGTTTACAAGAGGAAACAATGTGTAAAATGGCGGTATTAGGACGTGGATCAATGAAAGATCGCAAAAAAGTATGTTTTCTTTTATTAAATTAATAATTTAGATTTTTCTAATAATTTTATAAATTTAATAGGAAGAAGACCTTCGTATTGCCCTTGATCCAAAATATGCTCATCTAAATGAGGATTTACATGTAGAAATATCAGCACTTGCCCCTCCAGCTGAAGCTCATGCAAGAATTGCATATGCCTTAGCAGAGGTAATTTCTATTTACCAAAGTGCTTTTATAAAAATTATTATTATGATTAATATTTTTCTTTTGTATAAAGGTTCGTAAGTACTTGATTCCTGACAGCAACGATATTATTCGTCAAGAACAGATGCGAGAAATGCTTGCAGAAGGTGGTGTCCCACCAGAATCACAGGAACCCGAGGTTGCAAGAGGTGCTCCACCCAATAAACGTGTAGCAACTCTACCACCTGGACGCCAAACTTATACATATAGGTAATTTTTATAATTTAAGTAACATACTACATCATTTAAATATTGATATAGATTATAATCTAAGGTATATAATCGGGTAATTAATAAAAGAAAAATTCAAAAATAATTAATAAATAAAAAAAAATAAATAAATAAATAAAAAATGTAATCTTATTCCAATAAAGTTTCTATTTTATAAAATTAATCAATATTTTTCAATAAGAAAAACAAAGATATGTTTCTATATAAATATACATGATATATATATCTAAACATACATATGTATATATATATAAAAGTAATAATTATTCATACATAATTTGTATATTAAATATAATAATAAGCAAAAAATAATAAATCCAAAACCATCAACAAAACTAAAAAAAAAAAAATACAAATGAAAAAAAAAGAAATCACAAAACAAAACACAATATTTGTAACAGGCCACCCGCACCAGGGCCAGCTGGAGCGCGATCGCCAACTAGTGCAAGTACGCGAACCGTAATGCCAGCAAAACAAAAAATCTTATCCATTCTTGATCGTGCCAGAGCAGCTATGGAAGAAAGCTATGGGTACAACACGAGTTATCCAATTTAATATTATTATCAAAAACAAAACAAAAATATATAATTATATATTTATTATTTTCTAAATCAATTTTTAAGCAGACAATATGATGAAACGGTTGTCCATGAACCACCGCCATACGAAACATATACATATGCAGCGGCACCACCGCTAGTGTCAAGTAAAACGCGTTATGAAGTTGCAGAATATGAACCATCTGAATACCGAAGAGATTATTATCGTGAATCGCCATCATTTACTGGTGGGTATTAAAAATTACAAAAAAACAAACATATTTAATTATTTTTTTGGTTCATTTAAAAATACTAAGTTCATTTTAAATTTATTTTAAAACAAAACAATAACAATTAATTAATTAATTTTAAAATAAAAAAAAAAAAAAACTTTTTAACTAAAAGAAAGTACTAAATCTAAATTAAGTGTTAAAATAATAAATGATTTAATTAAAAATAAAAAAGAAAGAGAGACTCTGTTAAAAAATAAAATAACAAATAATAATAATAATAACTAAAAAATTAAAATTAAAATAAAGAATAAAAACGAAAAGATAATTTATCTTTTATAATAATAAATAAAAATTATAGTGAAACCAAGCAGTGTATCATCAAGTTCAAGATCAGCTTGGAAGACAGTCAGTAACTCATATGTAGAATCAAATCATCATGATGAATCATCCGCTTCAAAATCTCTGCATACAAGCAGCCGTGAAGCACGTTATCGTTGCTCACCGTATCCACGTCCATCAAAATAATTTACTCTAAAAAAAAAAAAAGAAACAACCAATCACTAATTACATATATATGTAATTAATTAATTTGTAATATTATTTCTCGCTGTCTATATCACATTTCTGAAGAATAGTAGTAACTTGTGCTCTTTGGAAATTCAAAAAATTGAATTTAAGAAAATAATTATAATTATATATATATACTGAAAATAAGAATTTTATAAATAATATATAGTGAAGACTATTTTTTTTTTTTTGTTAATATATTCTTGTGAAGTATTTGTACATTTTACACATAAGGATAATTGGACATAATATGCCAGAGAAAATTCGTTTATTATTATTTTATTTATTTTTTTTTGTTTTTAATTTAAACTATATTAAATCAATAATTTTAATCTTTAATTCGCGTTATGTAATAATAAAAAAATAAATTTAAAAAATAATAAACATTTACTTTTGGATAAATGAGAAAATTTATTAATTAATTAACTACTAACTAAAGTGTATTTATGCAAAAACACATATACATATATAAAAATCAGAGTGTGTTGGTATTTATTATCCAAAAGATTTATTTATTTAATTTTAATTTAATTTTTTTTTTTTTTTTGTTTCTAATAAATTAGAGTGACTTAAATATAAATTAATTAATTAATTAAAAAAGGAAAAAAAAAATTGTGCTATTCTAAAAAAAAAAAATCAATAAATTATAATAATAAAAAAAATTATTATTTTTTTTTAAATGAAATAAAAATTTGAAAGTGAAAAAATTAAACCCACACAAACGCATACGTGTATTATTCATTTATGAATTTTTATATACATGTGTGTGTTAATAAAATTATATATCTATACTTATTTTATAATAAATTAATAAAAATAATAATAATTAACTAAAAATATAAAATTATAATAATAATAATAATAATAATTAATCTTTAATAATAATAATATTAATTAAAAAAAAAAAAAACTAAAAATATTAATAAATAAATAATAATCATAATTAATTAAGTAATAAACAAGAAATGGATAAGAAACAACGATTGTGTTATGTGTTGTGTTCTTGTAACCAGCATTAACCTGACAAAAAAAAAACACCCCAAATGTTTATAATTTTATAAAGAGGAATTTATCAGTTTTTTTTTTATAGAAGAAAAAGTGTTGAATCTTTATTGGATTTATTTAATTTAATTTAAAATTAAAACATAATTAACAACATTGGCATTTGTGTTTAATTTTTGTTTTTTTTTTTTTAATTTTATTATTCCATCAATGTTGCTACGTGTCATCCTCTACACAGGGGGTTTTTCTTATCCATTGTAATAATAATAATATTAATAATCAATAAATTAAAATTACTTATTTTATATGTTTAAAAAGAAAATAAAAATTATAAAAATGTTTTTAAAAAATAATTAATAAAAGAAAAATTAACAAAATGAATAATAATAATAATAATATTAATGAATTGAAAACAACTAATGTAGTGTGTGAAATAAATAAATAAATAAAAAAGAAAATTTAAAATAAAATAAAAATAATTAAAAGTATATTTAATAAAAAAAAAAACAAAAAAAAAATTAATTAAATTAAACGAAAAATTCCATTTTTTTCCAGCTAAAAAAAATAATACAATAGTTTGTGTGTTTTTATTAATTAAATAAATATAAATAAGTGAAGAATTAAAAACAAGGTAAAATTAAAGAAAATTAAATTAAATTAATAAAATTAAAAAAAAAAATTAATCTCCCCCTTTTAAATTTTAATTTAAACAAATTTATTTAATTAAAAAATAATTTTACTAAAAACATAATAAAATAATAATACTTAAAAAATGCTAAAAAATTAATTTGGAATATGACGATAAATGAAATTTATTATTTTTATATGAAATGAATTATAATAATTAAATTAATTTTATATTTTTTTTATTTACATAGATAATTATTTTTATTATAACTTTAGGTATAGGACATACAAAACGTTGACTAGTATTATTACAAAGATGATGATCCTAAAAATGATAATAAATAATCGACATAATAATAATAATAATATAATAATAATAATAATACTAAATTAATAAATATAATAATAATAATAATAATTAATGATTAATAAGCATAAAAAAATGGAAGAAAAAAAATACATAATAATAATAATAATTAATAATTAATACATAATAATTAAAATGAAAAGAAAATTAAATAAACAAATTATATTATTTAGACGAATACAAATTATGGAATTCAACTTTTAAAAGAGAAAATAATAAAATAAAATAATAATAATAAAATCGTACTCCAACGAACGGTAGAGTATAATAATAATAATATTAATTAATTTATAAATTTTAATTTTAATATGGATCCATTTATAATAAAAGAAAAAATTCACTAATTATATGCGTGGTGTTTCACGATAACGTGGTAAATTAATTTAAATAAATGACTCACTCTCTCCCCTTGTATATATACAAATTAATACATTCTCTCTCTCTCTTTGAATCTCTCTTTAATCGGATAATTTTAAACACACACATACTAATAAAGTAAATTTAATTAATTATAAAATATTATTTACCGTTTAATTTAAATTTTATTAATTATAAATGATCCATTTAAAACAAAAAAAATTTAATTTTTTTTTTTTTTTATAATATACATAAAAAAATATAAAAATACAACATATGAAATATATATATGAAAATCTTTTATTTTCTTTAATTATATTATTAATAAGTTTTTTATTTTTCTTTCAGGAAAAACGCAAACATTTAAACATACTATAAAAAATAAAATAAAATAAATAAATAAAATAATGAAAATGAAATTGATTAAACAACAAATTTAAGTTGATTCAAGTGACTGTGATAATACATATATTTGTTAAAAGAAAAAAAAAAAATAAAAAAAGAAAATAAAGAAAAAGAAAAAACACAATAAATAACAATTAAATTTTCATTTCTAATTTATTTAGGAAAATATAAATTATTTTTTAATTTTGTAATAAAAACAAAAAAAAACATATTTTTTTTTTTTTGTTAATTGTATTTTTATTTTAATTTTATTTTCTTTTAATTATTATTATAGAAATATTTCATATTTTATAAGAACACAATAAAATTAAGGTTTATTATTATTATTTATTAATTTTTTTCTTTTCATTTTTTTAATTTTAATTTTATATTAATATTCTTTCTTTTTTTTTCTCTTAACCCTTTTTTTTATTGAATTATAATAATAATAATAATATGTAAATAATAATAATTATATAATCATGATATAAATAAATAAAATTATAGTTTTTAATGAGTAAAATTTTGATTATTTCAAAAACGTAAATTAAATATTTTTCTGATAGATCATTTTTAGTTTTGTTGGTGTTTTTTATTTATATTAATCAGATGGATTTTGTATAACAATTAATATAAAATCTTTATCCGGTGCTACCATTATTTCATGTTTTTTAGAACGTACACGTAAAAATGTTAAATCATTTGATGGATCTAAATCACGGACAACACTTTTTGCCTTGTCAGATAATTGACTCATCAAACCAGCATACTGTACGGTCGTTGTATTATCTAATGTACTTTTTACTGGTATACCTTAAAATGAATATTATATCAGAATTATCGATTAAACAAACTTTTTAAATTAAGTAATATTATTTACCTTCATTATTAACTACAATTGTTCCAACTACTCCCTTATGCGATTGAATTCGTTTTAATGTTTCTTCAACTTCTTGTGACTGTAAAAAAAAATAACCAATTTAATTAATTATGAATACCACAATAATGCTACAGAATAATTACCATTGTTTGTTTATTAAATTTTTATTAAATACATTAATTGTTATAAAATATCTTTAAAATACACAGGTGTATCACTATATTTTCCTAACAAAAGTCAAATGAAAAAAAATTTTTAACACTCAAAAAACATTATGATGAAATTTGTTCATTTTAGTATGACGTTATTTTAAACAATTTAGCCAACATAATAAAAAGTAAGTAGTTTTTTTCCACCCAAAAGTCTCCAATTGGTTCTTGTTTTTGCTAATTTCTTTTTTTTTTTGTAATTTTAATAAAATTATAACCGGAAATAAGAATTAATTTAATTAGAAAGTAGTTTTTATAATTATTTAAAATAATTAAACAAAAAAAAAATTCTTATTTTCAAAAACAGAAAAAGTAATCTGAAACAAATAATAAATTTTATTATTAAAAATAATATATTATATCGAATAAAAAATGGTTTGTTAATAATTAATTTTCTAATTATTTTATTTATAATTATTTATTAAAATTTCTTTATGTTTATCTGTTTAAAAATGTTTTTAATATTTTAGTCAGCTCTATTAGAAAAAATTGTTTCAGAGAATATAGAGATACTAGAGAGAATTCGTAATCAAGTTTACGGAACAATAATTGTTAATGATGAGGGTAATATTTATTTATTTTTTTGCTATCTATAAATCGTTTGTACAAAATAACTCATTTGCATAATTGCGTACTAAAATAAAATAACGAGGAAATAAATCAATTTTCATTAGATTTAACATAACAAGATAATTTTTGTTTATTTTTAATTGATATATATAAATGAATTTTATTTCAGGTACAATAATTAATTCAAGCTTTGATAATACAATTACTCAACAGTATTCGTTATTTGTGGGAACATTAACTAAACGTGCAAGAAGTGCCGTACGTGATATTGATCCTACTGATGATTTAGCATTTTTTCGTATTAAAACAAAAAAATTGGAAATATTAGTGGCACCAAGAAAAGAGTTTACTCTTTATGCTGTTATGTAATAAAATCCCCATTTATTAATTTATTTTTGTATAGAAATAAAAATGTAATAAAATTTATAATGATAAATTTCTTCTCCCCTTATTTTGCTAATAATAATAAAACTATGTAATGTAAATTATAAATATACAAAACAAAAAGATTTTTATATTTGATTAAAACTAAAATTAATGTCTTTTATTGAAAAACAATTTTAATATTTTATTAAATATTTTTCGTAAACAATAAAGACAGTACGACGCTTCACATTTCATTTTTAAACCGTCAACTATAGAAAACTGTATTTTATTTTTTAAATTTTAATAAATATTTTCAGTTTTGCTGTCACAAATTAATTAAAAAAAAAAAGAAGAAGATAATTAGCAAAAACAAATCATTTTCAGATGGTAAGCAAATATTATTTATATTTAATAATTTATTTAATAATTATTTAATCACAAAAAATAGTCAAAAGAATACATCGAACATTGTTACAAAGCGATCTCCGAACAAAAGGATATATTGGATATTTTAATTGTGGATCGGAACGGTTAAAAAAAACAATAATTTTTTTTTTGATTTCTTATTAAATAAAAATAATCTTTCTCTATAATACGTAGGTATTCCTGTGAAAAGTACAATGGATACACAAATAAGTTTACAATATGTTGGAATGTTTGGACAATTGGTGGATAAAGCGCACAATGCAATAATTACTCTAAATCCTGAAGATGATCTTACATTTTTAAGAGTTAGAACTAAAAAACATGAAACATTAATTACATCTGATACTAAATTAACATTTATTGTTATACAAAATCCACAATGTTTTAAATGAATTTTATTAATAAAAGATAATCAAAACTATTTAATTTAATAATTATAATAAAAATTAACGTTTTTATTTATTTATTTATTCAATTCAAAAATTTAAATGCTTTAACGTTCAATGCATTTTGCATAAGAATGTAGAACTGGCTGAATAACCATAGTAGCCATTATCATTTTGTTTAATTTATATAAACAAATATTTGTTTCTTGACACACAAATATTTGTTTTATTATTGTAAATTTTGTTTTATTTCTTATATCTTTATGTAATTTGTATAATTAAATAAATATTCATAAAATTTGTTCCATTAATTGAAAAAAAAACCTTTTGGAAAAATGTTACGCTGTCCGGGATTACCATTACTTCCGGGTACAACATTCCGTGATGTAAGCATTTCTTTTATATTGATTCTAAAATCAATTTATTTAAGTTATTGAATGCTTATAGATCAGTAAAACCAGATATCACCTATCACACCATTGGGGTTATTATGAAGGTGTACCGATGTGTTCGTTAATTGAAAGACCTGGTATTGGCGGCGAGCCAGTAGTTAAACCGGATGATCCACCATATCGTTTACCATCGTTATATGCGCCATACAGTTGCCCAAGAATTCCAGGATGGTTAGTTTATGATAAAAAAGTATTATGTTTTTACGCTTATTTTCAAGAAACGTTACAAGAAGTCTATATGGCTTCACATCAAGTACGAAAAGTAAAAATTTTATTCTATTTAGAAGATGGTACTATTCAGGTATTTATTAAATAATTGTAATTATTAAAAATAATTTAATTAAATTACGTAAAATTAAAGGTTAGTGAACCAAAAGTATTGAACTCTGGAATTCCTCAGGGATGTCTTGTCAGTCGGCAACGTGTACCACGTTCACCACCATGTCAAAATGAATTCATATCATTACAATGCATAAATGTAAATCAAACACTTCGAATTTACGATAGAGTTTATATGATTACTGGATGTGATCAGTTTACACGAACATTTTTGAATCGTCTGGGTATTTCCGTTCCTGACAATGTAACGCCACCAGTTGATCCTAGTACTGAATACAGGAAAAAAGAAGAGTCTATTAAACAGCCAAAAAAACCATCTATTGTTGTTGATACATTAGGACAATTTATAAAAATGGATAAAAAGGTATGGTGTGTCGCTCTCAACTAGGTTTGCCAGCTCAGATCTTAAAACTGGGTGATTATCGAAAAAATTATGAAAAATGCCGGAGAGTGTAAATTCGTTTGTGATTTTCAAATTAAACGTTTTCATTTAAAACTTATATAAATCTTTGAATTTAATTTTTAATATAGCCTCGTTCTTGTAAAAGATAAAATTATGCGTAGTAATAAGGTTAAAAATTTCTAGTAAATATATTATAAACTTTGAAGCATGCAATGTAGGAGTTAATACTCTGCTTACATACTGTGTAGATTCCATTGTGCTAATCACTTTACTTATATTAAAGCTCATTCAATTTTTGTAACAAATTCTTAGTCTAAGATCTAAGCTTAAAATACTAAAGACTAAAGAAAAAACTTCGGGTATCCTGGCAATCCTACATAAAATAGTGAAAAAACAAACAAAATATTTAATTCATTTAACCCTTTAAGATGTTAAGATTTTTCGGTTATTGGGATGACACCAGGTCTGAGTTTGGTGACATACGTAAACTTGTTATTTATTTTTATCTGGCTGATGACACAATGGAAATTAAAGAAACATTAGAGGAAAACTCTGGACGGGATAGCGGTGGTAGATTTTTATCACGTGGAAAGTTACCCAAAGTAATTTTAGTATATTTAAAATTTTCTTTTGTAAATCATAATAATATGTTTAAAGTGTTGGAATGGAATTGGTCGACTAGGTGAAAACACGCCAAATACAATATTAAATGTTTTTGGAACATCGTTAAAAGGCGGTCGTTATGTTGTTGATCCTTTGGATGTTGGTGCCCCAAATATTCAATATTATAAAGTTTGTTTATTATTATGTGGTTTATACTGATATATTATTGTTATTGATATAATTAATTATTTTTATCAGGAAGAAGATTTGACACTTGGCTCTCAAATTAATGTTTATGGTCGTACAGTTGTTTTAACAGATTGTGATGAATTTACAAAAGAATTTTATCGTACGAAATATGGTATTGAAGATTTTATGCCACTTAAAATACCAGAAAATCGTCAAATAATATGTACAAAAAATGAAAATGATATTATATTGCCGCCATTCAATGGATGGGGAACACACGAAGATTCAGAAGGCAACTGTAAAACTGTTGAACCAAAACCACCAAAAATTGATTTTAATAAATGGATTAATCTTGATAGGTTTGTTTGTTTCTTTGAAATTACTAATAAAAAAGTTAATAAATTATTTTTTTTTTATCCATTTGTTAGCTATATTTTACGCTATGGAGGAAAAATGTTATCTAATATAAAAGAGAACAACGATAGAATATTTATTATCTCGTATTATTTATCAAATGATACAATTTCAGTTCATGAATTGGGTATTAAAAATTCCGGATTTTTAGGTGGTGACTTTTTCAGAAGAAGTGTTTTTTATTTGCCCAATCAAGAATGGTTTACATCAGGTCGTCCAAGAACATATACATCGCAACATTTGTACATTGGTGCAAAAATAAAATTACATGATTTTGATTTTCTATTAGTAACAGCAGATCAATTTGCACTATCATATATGGAAAATAATGCTGATCATTATCCATATTCTAATATTAATTTAATACTTTCTAAAATACGTGAAGCATTACGACCGATTTATAAAGATTTTGTTGCCAAACATATGCAAAAAGTGTGTAATATTACTGAAAATAACGATGTAATGTCGTTAATTTGTTTTGATGCGTTACGTGAAGCGTTAATTGAATTACTTGGTAATAATATCACAGATCATGAAATTGTAACAATTTGTCGGCATTTTTCTGCAGAACATAAAAAAGAAACTGAGTGCAAATGGGACACTGTTCGGTAAAAGAAAGATTTGTTTAAAAATATCATTGCTTTATTAATTTTTCATATTTTTTCTTGTTTATGGTATAGTGCTGTTGTTCATTTAGAATTAAAACGTGGTTTATGGGATGCAATGGATCGTCTAAAAGAGCATTTATATAATTTAGATCCTGAATGTCGAAGTTATTTACCACAAAAAATATTATATCATGCAATTCTTGCGTGTCGCCTACCAATAAAACCGTCACTCATAGACAATATGTTTTCTGTGTAGGTTTAATCATTTTCTGTTTAATTAATTAATTTAAATTTAATGTTTTCTTTTAGTTTAAAAAAGAATGCTGAAAAAGAAATCGATGTATGTGATTTCTTATCGTTTATTGATGTTTTTAAAGCACCGAGTATACCAATCCAGCCAATGCATAACGTATTTCTGTTCCTTCAATCATATTTAAATTACATTAAAATGTTATTTACCTTCTTTTTGTTATTTAATTTTTATAGAAAGAAGTATGCCCTGTAAATTTATTTAATTATCAAGGACGGATGATCGATTGGAATTGTTTTCTGTCGAAAATTGGTTTAGAAGAGGAATTAAAAAATTAATCTATTTATTTTTTATATTTAATATTTATTTTATTATTGGGAAAATTATTTATTGTCTAAATTTGTATCTAATTTATTTATATTTTTAATTTGAATTTAAATATGTTTATGCTTTTGGTATATAATTGATGTTTTCTTGTCATATTATATTGGAATCCATTATAATCTGGAAAAAAAGTTCCTTCAGTCGATAGTAATACTAATAATTTATAGAAATAATCTGAATACATAAATGAAATCAGTTTTGATGATCATAAATTTAACAGATAAAATAATAAATGTTAATAAATATGTATAATTCGATAAGGTTTCTTTAAGAAAAAAGAAAGACAAAATCATGCATTTTTCATGAGAAATCCTTAAGAAAACACATGAAACATTTAATGAAACGTAAACATAATGTATGAACGATGAAACACATTTTTTGTTTTTATTTTTCTATCAACAAAATATCAAATATATACACATTTTTTATCTTTAATTAAGTTAATTAATTTTGTATACCATATTTATGAATAATTACATAATTTTATGTTAAATTTCTATTCAGTATTATGACATTGAAATATGAAATAATTATTGAAACATTGAAAATTATATTTTCATTTTTCTTTATTAAATTAACATAGATGGCATTATATATTGTTTATATGATGGCAGCTGTTCTGATAGTTCATGGCGGTTATTTTTTTTTTTTATAATCGAATAAAAATGATATACTTAAAATTGCATATTTATACACAAAAAACATATAATTATTATATATTAGTATAATATTTAAATATGTTTATAATAAATATCGTTAACTCTGCATCTACTTTAGGAAAGCACATGAAGCGTATATTAATAATTTTATTAGTAAAACAAAAAAATGTGTTTTTAACCGTTAATACCAAACTGTATGATTGTATATCCTATTTGAATACCTTATATCTTTAATCAAAACATAATATACATTCTAATTTATATTATGAATTTGTGGCAAAAAAAAGTTCCAATATGATTGCGTATATATCTTTTTTCGTCAGATCAATTCTTGTTAGAAAATAATCAATTCGTGTTGTAATTATTACACAGAACATATTACACTCATATTTTAACATTCATTTAATAACAGCGGCAGGTACATTAGAAAGAAATAAAATTTATATGTGAACATCTCTTAAACTGAGTTAAATAATGATGAGTTTATATCATAGTTAAATTCTTGTATTAAAACAGAATTTAATAAAATATTTTATCATTAATTTTATCCGTTTCAATTTATATATCTGTACAAAAATACTATGCTTTACCACTTTCAATCTTCTGTAATTTAATATTATGCATTTTTAATATAAATTTCATTGCAATTAAATATTTATCTTTATTCCGTCGACATTTATAAACAAAATTAATGTATTATCTTTCAAAAATTACAAGAATTTTGTATTTACCTTTTAGTTAGTTTTTATTTAATGTGAAAATGATAAAAATCTTACTTAATTGAAAAATTAACTTTATTGTTTAATAAAACAATTTTATTAAATTATCTTATGTATTGGCTGACAAAAAAGTAATACCATTTTTGCCAGACTATAAGACACACGTTTTTTACATAGAAAAAGGAACTCAAATCCTTTAGTCCAAAACTATTAATAAAATTAAAATATATTTTTCTAAACATCACCTTATAAATTTGTGGTGCGTCTTATACTCTGTAAAATACGTTACATAGTAAATTTAGTTCGGTTTTTACTTACCTGAACACAAGGTTCGTAAAACTACCTAATTTGTTACTACACTACAGTGATTGTGTAGCCAAAAGTACTAGCAAAACTACACCAAATAGATTCAGTCATACAAGGACAATCTAATCATGTCACAAATAAATTAAAATTAATAAAAATTTTTCTTTTAAATATATAAACCTCAAACATAAAGTATTTTGTATTAATTTTTTTTTTTAATTACATTACATACAATTATTCTTTTTATTTATTGTAGTTTGTAGGATAGTGTGTGTGTTCTTTTCATCATCATACTGTTTTATATAAATTTATTATTTTAAAAAAGAAAAAAAAAAAAATATTTTTAAAAAAAATGTTTATATGAAAAACGTAGTATATAGGTAGTACACAATTTGTAGTAAATAGTATATATGTATAATAAATTTGAATAAAAAACACCGATTAAAAAACGAAAATAATAGAATAATAATAAAGAAAAATTCTACGAATGATAAAATTCTTATTTTCTATTAATACAATTTTGTCTTTTCAATTTTTTTTTTTTTAAGTTAATTATTATTTTTTATTGTGTCTGTCTGTCTCTCACGATATTATTATTATTATTATTTTATGATTATTATAGCATTGTTCAATTAAATTCTCCAGCAGCAACAGCACGAATCATTATTGCACGACACAACAATTCTTGTTTCAAGTCAAATAAATGAGTATAGATGATTAATTAATAGCAATTTAGTAAACAATAAAAATTTTGTATTTCGATTAAGTGATTGCAACAGGAACAAGAAAGTGCCCGCCCGACAATAAATATGCTGCGTGCTAGAGAGTACAATAGTAAACAACTATTATAATGTTATTCTAAATTTCTATTATGATTGATTATCTTCATTTATTAAGAAGTTACATTTTTTTTAATCATAGTTTTTTTTTTTATTGATTTTTATACTTTTAATTAGATATTTTAGATAATTTTTATTATGTATATTTTTTATATATAATTTCTCACCACCTTATTTAAAAATGTTTAGTAGTATTTTTTTTTCAAAGGAAAATTTTAGGAATTAAATGGCAAAAGCCCGTGTTTAATATTATTATAATATTTATATATGACATGATATATAAATATAATAATAACTATTAAATTAGTAGTAGTAATAGTAGTTAGTTGTAGTAGTATAGTAATATTGTATATATTTTAAAATGTAAAAAACTAAATAAAAGTTCAATATTTAAGCAAAATATTAAAATTATGCTAATTGTTAGTTAATTAATCTATTTGTCATTATTAATGATTGTATAAACTACTATCCCACATGAATGCTATTGTGGACCACTATCGTTTGTAGCATCAGTTTCATGGTGATTGGGCGCGGTGGTAATATTATTGGTTACGGTGGGTGGAATTATTGTTGCTGTTGTATTGTTTGTGGTCCGTAACATATCATTATCGGAAAATGATATCTTTTTCTTTAAATTATTTGTATTTTCCTCAATTAAACACAACGATGTGGTTTTTGTTGTATCACCATTGATCGTCGATGACGTTACATTTGTGTTTTTTAATATTGGTTTCGTTAGAAATACTTCATTATCGATATCCTTTGAATTATTATTGTTTTCATTATTTACATGAATATGATTGCCATTTGTATGATTTTGTTGCACAACATTTGCAGATATTTCTTTACCATTTTCATGGATTTGTGGTACAAAAGTGGTCCACTCATTTGAATTCGAATCTAAATATTCCATTGTGTTTAAAAATGTTTTACCAGAAAACCCACCAATTGCGTACAATTTGTCTTGCACAACGACAACAGAGACATTTGAGCGTGGTGTTGTCAAAGTTGGTCCAAGAATCTAAAAAAAAATATTTTAATAATTAAAAATAATAATTTATCTTCTCTTTTTTTTTTTAAAGCTAACGTACCCAAGTTTTGCTCGCTTCATCATAAACTTCGGTACTGCTTAAAGAATGAGTTCCATCACTTCCACCAACTGCATATAATTTTCCCTTAAACTCAGCCAAACCGCATCCACGACGTGGTGTCAACAAGGAATGTGTAAATTTCCAATGATCCTTTTCTGGATCATAAACTTCTACCGAACCTAAACAATTCCACGCATCACTACCGCCTACTGTCCATATTCTGCCTTTATATGCGGATACACCTGCTTGATATCGACCTATTTGTTTTTGTTATTAAATAAAATTAATTTATTATAAATCGAATCAATAATATAGATAAAAAAATAAAAATAATAATAAATATATTAAAGCAAAAATAAAAATCTAAATAATAAAAATATAAATTATATAAACATTTCGAGAGTACGTAAGCAATATTCGACGTGAAGCTATAAAAAGAAAATAAAAATAATTAAGCTTAATGAAAATAAATGTTTACGATATATATATACTAGATATTATTATATATCAGAAATTACTACCTGTGCGCGATTTTTTTT
Organism: Ptychoptera contaminata; assembly: GCA_963942525.1. Classification (NCBI taxonomy): domain Eukaryota; kingdom Metazoa; phylum Arthropoda; class Insecta; order Diptera; family Ptychopteridae; genus Ptychoptera; species Ptychoptera contaminata. Next base: position 35,245,679 of record OZ012636.1, on the reverse strand, counting down.
TTTATTTAATTAAATCTGAAAATTAAATTAATTTTGTTTTTTATTATTTAAATTGATTTATTACCTGTATTTAATTGTGCCACCGAAGTCCATTTATCAGTTAATGGATTAAACACATCACATTGACGTATACCACTTTGTCCATTCCAACCACCGATACAATAAATCATTTCATTTAATGCGCAAACCCCTTGATAATAAAACAAAAAACGAAAAGATATTATGAGTATTAACAACTGCGTAGATGATTCATTTTTTAATTTCTTCAAATAAAACTTAATCTTACCAGCGTTACTGCGCGATAATGGCAATTTGCAACATTTACGCCATTTTTTCGAAGCTTTTGGTAAGCATTCAACGGTATCCAACTCGGTTGTACCATTACTACCGCCTACAGCATATACGGTACCATCAACAACTGCAATTTGTACTCGACCTCTTGCCTCATTCATAATCGGTTCAATTTCCCAGGTGTTTGTTTCAGGAGTATAAGACTCAACAGATCGTAGACATTCTCCACGATCATACCCACCGCAGACAAATAATTTGCCTTCTAATTGAGCAACACCTAGACCACATTTTGGACTTGACATTGTCGCAACTTCACAGAATAGATCTGGTGCTTGAATATCAACACCATCAGTTTTGATGGTTAGTGGTATAGAAGAGGATTCAAGTGCTAAGGTAGGAGAAGTTGAGGATGGCACATTTAAGCGTAAATGAATAGAAATTCGTGATAGGACGCCGTTCAAAGTAATAAGTGAAGCATATGTATGTTCCGCAACATTGGTAGAACCAATAACATTCCAATCAAGATCATGTGAAGTAGGATCATCAGGATTTTTAATATCACGTGAATAAATAATAACACGTGGTCTAACTGGTGCCGCCAAACACTTCCTGCGTGACTTATTAGTTGGACATTTTAATACCAGACGCTTATAATCTTGTACCAATTCAGTTTCGGATTCATGACCCGGTGGCAAATCTGAACAATCTTGTAAAGAATTGTCCAATGCCAGATACAATAAGTGTGATCTTTCCAATAGTTGTGTCATACCCAATGCATTTTCAATTACTTGCCGCTTAATCCAATCTAAAACCAAGCGACACAACGAATTCTTTGATACAACCAACATTTCTTCCTTTGTCTGATACAACACATCAATTTGAATGCACTGAAGTTGTAAATATTCTGGTGTCAAGGAAACTTCGGCAAACTATAAAATGTAAATGTAAAAAATAAATAAATAATTATTATGAAAGTATGTACAACGTTAAATAATATCAAATTCACCTCTTTTGCAATATAAGTATCCACATCTTTAACAAAACCTGCATTTTTATTAATGCCAGGAAGTGAACGAGTCTCAATACAAGATTCAACCGACAATTCTGATATTAAATGTCTTGCACATTCTTTAACAACAGAATCCATACGTAGTTGCCGGGCAGCTAAATAAACACTTTTAACCTAAGAAAAATTTCATAATTAGTAAATTTAATTTTATCTTTTTCATCTCCTGTTACATACCAAAGTATCTGGGACCTCTAATTTAGCTGTATATGCATAATCCACTAGTAGTTGTAGAGCCAATTTATCAATACACTCATTTAGCCGATAGCTGGGAATACTACCATCGGCGGTTCTATTTTGTGCTTGCTGATAAATTAATTACATAAACAATAGAAGAAAATGGGAAAAAGAAAATGGGGTGCAAAAAAAAAAAAAAAAAGAAAAAAAATTAATTATAATAAATTGTTTATATTGGATAAAGCATTAAGCATTAAAAAATCATTTTATTTGTTTTATATATTCCATTATATAATTTACCATGGCGGCGAGTATTTTTTGCATTTTTTCATTATTTTATTTTTTTGTTTTTATTTATAAATAATTTTTTAGTATTTTATTTATTTATTTTTTTTTTTTTTCATTTTTATGCTTGGGGGTACCAACCAATAGTGTTCATTTATATAAATGGATTATATATAACCATACCTGTTCAGCACTAAATAATTCCATTAGGTGTGGTGATACGCAAGCAAGTACATTCTTGTGGGCATGAATATCCATGTTGTCAACCTACATCAATTAAAATACCCTAATGTGTGAAAATAATTCACCACACGCAAGAAAACAAAGAGTAGAGAATATTACTACTTTTAATTTGAATTTGATCTTAAACTTGAACTTTAAATCTTTATTTAGTTAACAAAAAAAAAAAAAACAAACAAATCTTTGTTATATTAAAAAAAAAATAAATACAATTATTAGAGATAAATTAATTAATGATTAAAAACGAGTATTTATTTAATAAAAGCAACAATAAAAAAATAAAAGGAAAAACAAAAATTATACAACACACAGAGAGAACACGACGTCGTTGGTTGTGTAAAATGACTCCTTTTATATTTTTCAATAATAATAATAATCATAATCATAATAATATACTATCTATCTGGTTCTTTTTATAATCGCTATTGTTATTATTTTTCTATGTTTAATTATTGGATATATAAATGACTTACATTCAGAATAACATCACAGAATAGACGATGCTTACGCATTGTACTTAAACTCTGTAAAAATGTTGCTTTAAGATTATCATCGGTGAATTTCAGAAAACCACAATCTTCCATCGCCTCATCTAAAAATTAAATAATAATAAAAAATTACTCTTATTACAATAATTGTTTATTTCTTAAATATATACACAAAAATAATGTATTACGTAGTAAAAATTAATAATAATAAAAAGTAAAATAATCAATAAACAAAAAAAAAAACATTTCTTTCCTCTTTTCTTTCAATTTTAAGGTAAAATAATGAAATAAACAAATAAATTATGTTAATTCAGCAGTAACAGTAGCGTGCAGCCCTTTAAATGCTATTAAAATTAAAAATAATTAAATTAATTTTCATTTTCTTATAAGAACAAACTGTTGCAGTATTTATACTTATTACACAGTATACACACACACATATATATATATATATAGCAAGCATAGATACAAAAAAACAATGACAATGATGCAGCGCAACCACACACCATAAATACATTTTTATTGTTATAATTAAAAGTTTAAATAAATTTAAATTTAAATTTATATAAAAGAAAAAATAGTGAAAAAAGCAAAAAAAAAAAAAAAACATCAATAGAAAAATTTTCCGTAAATTTTTCGTTTAAAATAACAAAGAATAAAAATAGATAAAAAAAAAAAAAGTAAATTATTTAAAAAACTGAAAAAATCCAAATAAAATTAAACAAATTATTATTTTTTGCTTTTTATATTCAATTAACACAATATTTATATTAAATATATATATGTATATATTGATTAAATTAGTAACATTTAACACACCACATAAAGATACGAAAAATTACTTCTATTTTAAATAATATTATTAATTTTTTTTTTGTATATAGATTAACAGTAATAAAAAATTAAAAAAAAAGAAAAATTTTAAAAACATTTTTCTTATCAAAATTTACTAAAAAGGCTCTCTTTGTGTTGTGTTTTATTATACTGCTGGCTACTGTGTGGTTGTTGTTGTTTTGTTGCTGCTGCTATTTGTTGCCTATATATTTTTGTATATAAGAAAATATTCAATAATCTAATAACAACAGCAGAAAAGAAATGTTTTTTCCTTGATCTCTTAATTTTATTAGCGTGTTATTGTAACACACACGCACAATTAATTTAATTTAAAATAAAATAAAAAAAAAATTACCTCCAATTGAACTTTCAATACGTGGTCTCATGTTTGCTTGATGTTTTTTTTTTATTATTATTTCTTCTTTCTTTTAATTATTATTTATTTTTCAACTTGTTATATTTTTTTTTTGTTGCTTTTACGCTCTTTCAAAATGTTGTAATTCTTCCAACAGAAATTAAACCTTTTGTTACTTAGCTACTGCTTCTGCTGCTGTTTTGTTGCTACTCTTGCTGCTGCTGCTGTTTTTTTTTTATTTTCTTCTTCAGTAATTAAATTATCCTCATTTAATTACTTGTTTTGTTTTTTTAAATAAAGTATTTAAAGAAAAGAAAATTTTTTGTGTTTTTTCTTTTTGATTCTGAAAATTAAAAGAAACATTTTTTAGAGCAAGAAAAATTATTTTTAATTTAATTTTTCTTGTAAAAAAAAAAAAAACACAAAACTACATTACATGCCACGTGTGCATAAAAAATAGATTATTTTCAATTAAAAAAAAATAATAATTAATAATTCTTGTATAATTAATAAATAGGTAAAAAATATTTATAATAATATTAATAACATGTCATGTAAAAAAATTTATTGTTAACAATAATAATAATAATATTTATTCCATAATCGTGATGATGTCATTTTATAAACATTATATATTTTATGGTGAATATAAAATATTCTAGAAAAATAATAATATATTATATCAATTACGACTTTCTTTATTTAAGTTTTTAGTTTAAATATAATAAATAATCTTTAATTTAACACGTTTTTATTTTTCTTTATGCGATTGTATAATCTTTTTCTTTTTGTTATCATACAACATTTGTGTAATAAATTATAAAAATAAAATAGAAGAAAAAAAAAACACATGGTAATGCAATAAAAATTTAAAACAAAAAAATAACAATAAATAATCTTTATTTATTTTAATTAATAAATGAAATTTTTTTTCTTTCTTTTTTACCTTATTTAATATCCAATAAATATTTGTTAATTGATTAAATAATAACACAAATTTAAATTTTATTTATATAAATAAAGTTTAAATGTATATTTAATTTTAATTAAATTAGAAATTAAATAACTGAACAACTGCACCATAATCAATGTCTTACTTCGTCAAACAATATGAATGAAATATAGAAATTTTTTATTTATTTTATTTTTTTATAAAACATAACTTTTCTACACTAAATTGTCGCGTAGTGGAAAGTATTTAATCATTAATGGGTCTGTAGTGGAATGATGGAGGCCATATTAAAATCAATTTTAGAATTGACTCTTTCGCACCAATAGTATTTATATATATATAGTTGCTATAAAAAGTGCTGGAAATACATGGAACATAAATATATAAACTTCTATTTTAAAACGTAGTACTCGTATTTAAATATATTTTTTTTATAATTAAATTAATTATACCTCTTGAAATATTATGTAACATAAATATTATGAAAATATGTATTATCTTATCAAATTAGAAAATAAAAACTAAAAATAGAAAATCATTATGTGTAATCAAAATATTTATTATAATCTTGTGAAACGATAGCTACTATTTACTTTTGCAATAATAAATAAAACTTCCTGTAGCTTCTTATATAAACAAATCTAAATATATGGCGCTAGTGCATATTATGGCTTCATAATACCACGTTATTTTGGCGGGGTTTTTGAATGTTATTTTTAATTCCATCCAAATATACGATTCTATCTAAATATATCAAAAAACATTTTTATTTCTCTTTAATTCATATATTATTTGGTATTTTTTTATTTTTGATAATATTCATTTTTATAACTTATATATATTTAATATAAACAAAATAATTTAAAAAAAAAACAACAGAATCTTAACTTAAAAACACCAAAAACCCCATTTAACAACAGATACGTTTTACAAATAATTTCATACTAACGACCCTTTGGACCACAAAAATAAATAAAATTAATAATAATTACAATAAACTCGTAAATGCCCAAGATATACCAAAGTGTATATCACAAAAGCCTAGTTATATTATTTTTTTTATATTCACAAATTTATTTCAATGAATAACCATAATGAATTTGAATTGAGGGATGTCTTATATATAATTCCAAATGATTTTTTTTTATTAATTAATAAAATTAGAAGAAAAACCTAAGGCAAGGATATTAATTTTTTATTTTATTTATCACTATCACTTAAATGCATATCATTACTACGCGAATTTATTTTACGATAATTTTTCGATTTATATTTTTTTGAACGATTTACATTTCTTATTGAATTATTATTGCCATTATTTTGATTCTGACCGTATTCATTATTTTCAATGATTTGCTTTTTATTTATTATTTGTGAATCATTAATAATTGTTGAGCCATCACTTGTTGCCATTGTTATATTTAAATCTGTTGATGGGGATGTTGGTAATGTTGTTTGTTGCAATGTTGTCATTACTTCTTCACTTTTCTTTATATTTTCCGTATTTTTTTTAACAACTACTTGTGGTGTTGCAGCACTCTACAAAAATTGTAATTATTTTATTAAATAAATTCTTATGAAATTTTATTTATATTTATTACATTATTTATAAGAGTTCCATCACCAGGCGATGAAACGTTTGTCTTATAATTTCCTAAAATAAAAATAAAAATTTAATAAAACTAATAGTAATTTAAATTTTCTATGATTTTTACCATCTGGCCCAAAAAATCCAATTGACTTCATAGCCCGATATCGTTTATCTTTTTTATTCACAATTTCCGAACTTCTATTTATTTGATTATTTTTGGTTCTTTTTAGTGGCGGAATAACAAATTCCGGCACACTATTCGACACAGTTACAACATTATCATCAGATGATTTTATATTTTCGACATTATCAAAAGAAACATTTTTTACAATTTTTGTAACACTTTCAACTGTACTACTTGTTTCACATGAATCAGTATCATTTGGCATATTTTCAATATTTGGCAGCTCAACCGGTGGCTGGGAACTAACTGATTCTCGTTTTATAGGCGACGGTTGCTTGTATATTTTTGTATACTCTGGTTGTGTAAAAGATATTTTTGAACTTGAAGTTGCTTTTATACTATTGTCATTTTCATTTAACTCTTCCGTTTCGATTTCCTATTTAGATAATTAATAATTGTTATATTGAAAATTATTTTAGTATATATATATTGTTTACTTGTTGGTTTTTTATTTCTGGTGTTCCACCATGTAATATTATCTCAGGCCCTCCACCATATATACCATGGAAAAAGTTCCATAACGTTGCATTTATTTGTGCATAATCAGAACCCGATTTCACGCACCTATAATTTAGTTTTTTCTTAATAAATATTACAATTTAAATTTTATGAGAAAATAAACTTATTTACCTTATTGTTAATGAATCCGAATGTAAAGCAATAGAAGTATTATTAATAGGACCTGGTTCTTCTGTAGTAACGCCTCGTGCAAAATATTGCCATTGCCTAAACCATGCCATGGAAATTGCATAAATTGTCGAAGAATTATCCTGATATTGAAATTCATCATTGTAAATAGTAAACATATCCAATTCTAATTTTTGTCGTCGTGACAATGATTCGGCCGCTCGACGACAAGTGTCACATTCAAACAAATGATTACAAGCAGGTCCACCGCCAAATCTAATTAAATACAAAAATCCATAAATATCATTGTTTACTAAATTTAATAATAAAATGTGTGTACTTAGTATAAAGGAAATCCCAAAGAGGCTGTGGTAATGGCACAACAAGTTTTGAAACCAGAGCTGCTTTACATGGTGGCAAACCACCATGCGGACATAACAAAGCCCAATTATCAATTGGACCCGGTTCAGCAAAAGTATTAAATCTGTTTAACCATTGTCGTGAAACAAAAAATCTTATATCTGACGCCTGCGGTGGATTTAAATCGACAAGTTCTATTGCTTGAGCACGAATCGTTGCCATTTGTGGATTACTCTTCCGATAAAATAGTACATAGGCTTGGCAATTTTGAACAATTTCTGGTATCACTTGGGTAACTAATTGATCATCATATTCAAACCACTTTCCTGTTTGTTCATGTTTTGCATAAGCCGTGTAGTGGCCACCACCAACTGTTCCATGATGACAAATCACAGCCGTAAGATCATAACTTGCTATTTTTGACTTACAATCTTTATGTAAATATGGCCGCATATCTAATCCAACTAATGGAAACATAACAGGACTTCCTATTTTCGAACTATAAGATAAATCATGGCGAAACCTCTTTAAATGCACACACAACATTTCTGGGAGCTCCAAAACTCTAGAAAATTTTACGCCATTTCGTAATTTATTACACTTTTCACAACTATACATATTATCGCCTTTTAACTCATCAGCACTGAAAAAGGCTGCCATACAATCGTGCAATGTTACAGCGGGCCCCCAAAACCATGAGCGAACCCAATTCCAAAACCACCAGAACCATCCATCTGGAGAAGATACCTGATATGACGAGTCAGTACATGAAAATCCTGGAGATGTCGAAATGCCATGCGATAAGTGGATCGCAGTGAGATGATCTTTAGCAGGAATTGGTAATGATAAATCTTGGAATGTTTCTTCACGTGTCGAAACCTAAAATTAAAATCTCATTTCAGTTGGTAGTCAATACTAAATTTCGTTACCCATTTTAACTCTAACCCTATCGCATGTTAAACATTGTACAGATGATAACAATTTTCCATCAAAAACCTCACTAATTATCGACGTATGTGGTGATTTTTGTATAGAATCTTTTTTTTGATTCATTAAATTATTTTGAGATGTACTGTTTCCAGCAACTGACCGATTACCCAACATTCCTGGTTTAATGGTAACAGTATTTGATGTACTATTTCTTTGGTTGATAACAGGACTTGGAGGCCTCGGTTTTAGCTTAATATCCATATAATTAATGCCCTCATCGGATAAACTTGATTGTTCAGATACCCCACTATCACAGGTTTCATATTCACCTTCAGATTGTGATGCTGATGAACATTGTGATTGATCATCGTTTTCTATATAGAATAATATATACAATATTTCTTTTAAATAAAATTTAATTTAAGAAAATAAAATTTTACCCGTAAAATCAAATAATATAGCTGGTGGTGATGGTACAGTTTCTTTTAATTCTTCATGCAATTGGTCCATAAAACATCTAAAACATGTTTTTTTTAATTTAAATATTATTTATTTGAATTATATAATGGTAAATAATTTACCGTAGAAACTCTTGTGTATCATGTTGTTGAAATCCTCTAAACATTGGATGAACATTTCTAATACCGTATAGTATTCCTGTTGGCACTACATAACCTAAAAATAGAATTTTGTTTTATTTTGTATAAAAACTTTGACAGTTTTTTTTTTGTACATACCATTACTTCTTCTATTTCGACACCACATTTCTTTAATTAGTCGATGGTAACTTTTTGCCAATCCAGGTTTTTTCTGTGTACCAAGAAGTTCACTTGTAGCTTCAATTACAGCTCCGCAATCAAGAAAATATCCAGTCAACTGGGGTGTATTACTTAACGCTTGTAATGCTGCATTCATATAACACGTATTTGCAATATTTTGTAAACCAACTAATCCTCCTAAATTACACCGATCACCCTCATCATCTTCACCACTACTATCACATGATTCTTTTTCTCTATTATTTTTATCATAAACAATAATTTTTTCTGAATTGGCATAGCGATTTGTTTCACTAGAATCATTACTTATTAAAGATGATCGCCTTTGGTATTTTAAGAATACTTCAGTTTCACAAAGGTAGCACCATATTCGTTGCGATGATAAATTCATATGAATACAATGAGAATTATTATTCTAGAAATATAATGATAATATAGCGAATAAATATTTATGTTGATTCGATAAATAATACTTTGAAATGCTTAGTGCTGTGGTCATTGTACAGTTCAGAGCATCCTGTATGTAAACAATCTTTATGCAAACATATCCATAAATTTGGTCCATTAGCATTACACTCCGAACACGGATAGCCCTTAAATATTAAAAAAGTATTTATATATATATATATTTGTTTTGTATTAGCCATCAATTATTTCTTTAAAATTTAAGTAATAGTCTAAACTATCATTACTGGCAAATGCTTTTAATACCTGTTTCAATTTACATAATTCTAATAGAGAAAGTTGTAAGACATTGTCCAAATGTGGGCACTTGTTATTACGCGACATTGTATTCTTATTATATATAAATATACATATATATATTTATTTATTTTTTATAACTGAAATCAAAACAAATAAAAATTAAATCAATATAATTAAGAAAAAAAAAAAATAAGATTATATTTTGATTGGAATACTGATTCAGCATTTTTTTTTAAAAATATAAATGAATTGCAAAAGTAATATATTGTCACTTTTGTGTATATTAATTATTAATGTCATTCATATCAAAAAATATATAATATAAATATAATAGAAAATATAAATTACATTTTAACGAAAAATATTCATTTCATAAATAGTATTTGCTTCAAATAAATAACTAACACTTGGTATTAATTTATAATATTTATATTTTGTATTTTTTCTTGTAGCCTAGAATTAGAAAAAATTAACTTTATTGAAGAGAAGAAGTCTGACATTTAATTTAATTTATAATATTTAATGATATAAAAAAAAAAAAGAAAAATTATATTCGATATGATTTAAAATCGATTTTTAACTCGAATGACTTTATAATATTTTCATGAGTTGAAGTTATCTACAGTTTAATATTATTGAATTAAATAAAGTATCCATAATTACAGGGTTAACAAAAATTTATACATATTACTATTATTTTTCGATGAAATAAAAACGATTTTTTTTTTATTGTTTTAAACATTTGCATTTTTATTTTAAATCAAAATTACAAATAATCTTAATACTTAATTATTTTTTTTTGTTTAGTTTAAATAATTTGATATATAAAAATCAATTAATAATAAATAATAAAATAAAATTATACACATACATTTTTTTTTTGTTTAGTAATAATAAGGAAGTTGATAATTTTTAAAAAATTATTAAGAGTCGAATCTTTTCTTTTTTTTTAACACATTGCAAAAATCATTTTATAAAAAGGTTGTTAGATAAAGAACGAATATTAAATTATTATTATGATTATTACTAACATTTTATGCTTAAAAATAATAACATTAAATATTCTTTTAGTAAGTATAATTACATTTATATTCTTTTACTGTTACTTTTATAAATTGATTTACTTGCTTAAAATCAATTTTATGGAATATGATCGAGGTCACGCTTTCATATCAATTTTTAAATTTTTTATATTACTTTTATTCATATTTTCACAATTAAATGACCATGAGGAGACAATTGACGAGAGACTATATAATGTTACAGATGCAATATAATTGCTTGGCATTACCTATAGAATTAACGAAATATTAGTTTTTTTTTCTAAATACATTTATCAATTATGAATATTCCAATATACTTCAAAAATAATATCCTGATAACCATAACAGAATGTTGAACCAAAAGGATTTGCCGTGTTTGTGGAACTAGCTCGATGCAAAACAACTGGTCGATCAGCTGGTGCTAGTCGTGAATTTATAGTATCCCATTTTGAATAAGCATTTATCATAACACTGGCATCAGTAGATTCAGCTTCCGTTTCTCTAATAAAATTAAATGAATAACAATTATAAATAATTTACCTTAAAAACAATAACATCAAATGTTGGTTCACTTACTTGACAGACAATAATTGTAATAAAAATTCACAACGATGATACATATTAAAATTGTAATGTCCCGGATAATTTGTGTGTAATATAATTTTGTTACATCTTTGTGTTCGAGCATCGAAAAGTATGTCTAAGCCAAGTGTAAAGTAATTAAAGAAAAAATCACTACGTTTCGCTTGTATACGTCTGTGTGCGCTTGGCGAATGAATTTTCATTTTATCTTCACTTTTAAAGAAAACTCTAAAAATCAAAACACATTGATGACATTCAGAAAATTATAAAATGGAATTGCCTTCTTATTTGAATTATCACCTATTGGGAGATCCTAAGTTATTCACAACGTCTTGACAACTGTCACCAAAGAGTACTTCTCTAGTCATACATTGTTTTCGTGGTTCTAAAACACGCACAGAACCTTCAGTGTAAAGTTGCAGTTTAAGCCCTTTTGTACCGGATGCGTTCCTGAGCACTTTTGCAGATTCTAAATATATTTGTTGATTGTAACAAGACAGTGGTAATGAAGGAGCTCTGTAAAATTAAAATCATTTAAATTAAGCATTAACTTATTATATAAATACATAGACAAAACGTGTTTACCTGCATTCAAAAATATTTCCTCCACAATAAAGAGCCATTTTTGAAACGACTGGCGATGCACCATTTGGAAAATGAAGCGACCCTAATCCATGAGCATAGCCAGGCTAGAAATTAGTTTATTAATAAAAACGAACAAAAAAAAACTCTTAAATATATTTGGATTTATTTACTTGAAGCTTACTGTCTACAGGAAAATAAAAACTTAATCCTCTAAAATGTAGAGCAAACAATTGTTTTGCAGCATCATATACTCCGGGATGAGTTGCTCCAAATGAATGCTCAATCTGTTCTATAGAAGGTGCTACCTCAGGCGAATTAAATGACAAACCACTAGAATATTTTTATTAAATTAAGACACACTCATTTTTACACAAATTACCACGTTTTAAGATACGTTACCAGTATTTTAATTTGACAAGTTTCATATGAAACACCTCTATAGCTTTAAGACGTTGAACAATTGGATCAAAGACAAGCCTTATACCATCTTGAGGTAAATTTATAATTATATCTACACCAAGTGGATCCTATTGTCATAATAAAAGAAATTTAAAATATTCTTATTTGAAACTAAAGAGAAATAGATAAAATCACATACTGTATCTGAGTAGAGAACTTGAACTCCTTTTATAATTCCTACTTGAGATTGTATGATAGCAACGGCTTGCGAAAAATGCATTCCTATTATCACATATAACAGTAAAATAATTAAAAATCACAAAATTAAAGAAAAAAATCACAAATCAATACAAAGAGCATTTGTCAATTTGCTTACTGTACCTAAAATAAATTCCCAATTATCACATCCTAAAGAGCGTTCAGGTACAACTTCCAGATCCAACATTGTCTTTATTTGATTAATTCTTATTTCTTTATTAAATGAGTTAATTAATTTTAATTACACTTTAAACTTATTTGGAATATGTAAATAGAATAATATTTTATTGTTTTCTTTTACGCAGTTCTTTCTTTGTTTCCTTCAAACTTTAACAAATATTATACAACAAAAAAAAATCAGGGTTTTAAAATATTTTTTTTATTTTCTTCTCAACAATCTGTCAATGTCAGCTGATTTTATATTGAATTGTTACTAACTTTGTACTAGTAAAAATAAAGGCGCAAAAAATTAATTTTTTATTTTATACAAATAATTATTTTCATCTTTTTTTTCTGCTTACTAAATAATATTTAATTAAAAAATTTATAATTAAAAACAAAAGAAGTTATATATTTTTATTTGATATTATATTGTTTATACATTTTTTTTTTGTTTTTGTTAATTTAACATAATTTTTTTTTTATTTGTTAGCTAATTACCGCAATTGTTTTATTTTTACTCAGCTCATTTTTGTTATCAAAACAAAAATTAAAGAGAAAATTAGAACTATGTATTATTTTTTTGTGTGTTTTTCTCAAAGAAATTCATTTTTTATTTTTTGTTAGTAACGTGTTAAATATTTAATTTTGGATTTTATTTAATAAAATATGTTTAATATACTAAAATCTAACAATTAATTAAATATTAATAGTAATAATAATAATAAAACGCTATTAAAAGACATCTTAATTAATTTAATATCTTTAACATTAATAAATAATTCTACATGTACGTAATATTTATAATTTCCTTTTGTTTTTTCTTTATTATTTAAATTTAACAACAATGTTGTATTTCAATTTTTAATACTAAAAAAAAAACTCTTTTAAATGTTCCTTAATATGTATAAGATTAGCAATTTTTTAATTAAAGTATCGCGATTATTATAAATATTTAATTAGTTTTTTTTTTTTAAACGGAACAACGGAAAAAAGGGTTTATTTTCTTTTGTTTTTAGTAAGCCTATACTTTGAATTATTAATATTCATTTATTTGCTCATAATATAAAGAGTATCAAAAATAAATAAATTAATTATAGTTTTCTTTTCTTTTTTTTTAGCAAATAATTTTCATTATTAATAATATAATTTTTATTTTTTTTTTTTTTAATTAATTAATTATTAAGGATTATAATAGGCTATTTAATTTACTTTACTTTATTTTATTATTTTTTTAATACAAGAAATGGAATAGTGGCCGGATTAGTTAATATTAATTTATTAATAATTTTTATTCGATTTTAAGTAAAATTAATTATTTAAATTTGTATGATTTATTTTTATACAAATTTTATTTGTTGTAGAATCGAGACTAGTTTTCTTTTTATTATTTATTGTTTTAATAATATTATTTGTTGATGCATTATTAAAATCATAAACACTGTTGTTGATCGGTGATAGATTTCTATCATCATGTTTATTTGTTTGTTTTCGTTCATTTATTGATGATGATGTTGGGAAATTTTTTGATATATCATCATCATTATTATCATCGATTGGAATACAATTTGTTTCATTATAATAAATTTTATCATTTTTATAATGAGAATGTTTATAGTTTTGTAATATTGGAGAAGTTATTGGAGTTTTTAATGATGATGTTTCATCGGAATTATTACGACATATTGTCGATTGTGGTAATAATGGAATTGTTTCATTTATTGGTGTATTTAATAGTGATTTTGATGTTAAACTAGATGATGATTCATCAGATGATTTATTTATAAATTTATTATGATCGTCCTCCTCAAACTCACCATAGAAACGACCATATTTATCATAATACTCTCTTTCTGCATCTACCTCATTATCAATAGTATTCTGTTTTTGTTTTAATGCACGATACTCAATGTCTGACTGTTCAAACGAATGTGATAATTCTTTATATTGAATGTTACAGTCACTTCCACTTTTCAATGTACTTGTTTTATCAGGAAAATACATATGATAATCATTATTGTCATTTTCTTTGTCTAATCTACTAGAATTTTTATATATTTCACTTTTTGTCATTCTTGCTTCAGAGTATTTATATGAATTCTGCTGTTGTTCAGTATTTTTTTTTATTGCTAATTTTTCAAAAGAAGTCATTATTTTGTCATTATATTTGCTTGGAGACATTTCAACAGCTGATCTACTCATAATATCATCATTACCTGCTACACTTACTTTTATTTTATTATTTGTCATTTGAATATCTTTATTAATATCAGTTTCATTATATGGGTGTTTAGTGTGTACACACTCAAAAAAAATATCATTATTTTTAGGTGACGGTGATTTTCGTGATAAACTGCCACGTCGAAATGATGAAGATGCATAACTACCATTTGTGCCAGAAAAATCACCTAATGAATGTAATTCTTCCTCAGTTATATTTAAACTTTTTGTTGTTTCAAAATTGTGCATTGGATAATTATTTATTGATATTTCATCTGTATCAGTTTTTATATTAATTTTATCACTTAAACTACCAATCATATTTTGCCTAGATCCATACGTTATATTTTTCGATAAATTTGCCTGAGAATGAATTACATTTTTACTTGCATTTTCCATTTCTTCTGGCGATGCTGCTGGCACATATATACGAACAACATCTTGTGGCGATATAGCACGATACGTTGGTGTTACCATTAATGTTGATGAAGTACGACCAACAATACTTAACGAACAAAAACCAGAACTAAATTATAAGATGCAAATACAAAAAAGAAATGGTTAAAATTAAAACAGGCATATAAATTGATATTAGTTATAATACCCAGGACTGCTTTCTTCATCGTCCTCTTCATTACTATGAACACTACGGCTATCATCAATACAAATGTCAAACGCTTGTTGAGATCTTTGACCACCAGAAAACACACTTAAATCTGCTGTCGATGTAACTGATGTATCAGCTAATGACTTACGTGAACTACCTAATAAAGAACAACCATCTTCTGATTCTGGTACATGGCCTATATAAATAAAATAGTTAAAAATTTTTTTTTTAAATAATATTTTCGTTTTTTAATTATAAAACACAAAAATAAATATAAAAAAATTCATGAATAAACAAACAAACAAAACAAAACAAAAATTAATTAATTAATTAATTAGAAAAATACCATACCATGCATATAATATGTGTGATTTAAAAATATATACATATGATTTTATTTAATATTCTCATTTAATTATTATTATTTTTTTATATATATTTCTTTTCATATTATTAATAATATACAATTTTTCTTTCTTTCTTTTTTATGTTTTAATAAATAAAGCTAAATTAATTAATTATTTTTTAACATTATCCACTTTAATATTGTTTATGGTTATTTATTTTATATTATTATAATTATTTAAATATTAAATGGGTAGCGTTTCATTAAGTAATGTTAAAGAAAATTAAATAAATAAATAAATATAAACACCTTTTTCTATAATAAATGTACAATATATAAACTATATTTTAATTATTATGTTAGAAAAAAAAAAGAGTAATATCTTTAATGTATATAAAAATTAAATTAAATTAAATTTATTTTAATAAAGAAAATATATATATAATCTTCTTATTCTTATTATTTTTTGTTCCAATAAAACTTGAATTACACATTTCATAGTTATTAATTATACTTAATTATTGTTTCTTTATTAATTATCTTATGCATGACCTAAAATTAGAATAATACCCTTTATAATTTTACTTATTTATATAAGGGTTTATAATCCATGTATATAATTTATTTATATACATATTTATACTAACATTTTATTAATTTTCTTAATTTCAATTTTTATATGCTTTGAATACAAACACGTGGTAATACTATAAAAAAAACAAAAACAAAATAAATGAATGAAAAAAAAATAAACGAAAAATTATTTTCAATTTAAAATTAAATCTCATTCATTAAATAATTAAATATATGTATATATGTATAAGAAAAATAAATAAAATAATATTATAAATGTGTAATTTCTATATTGTCACTGTTATTATCATCATAATCATCATCTGTACTTGTTATGGAAGTGCCAGGATATATACTATTACAGCTGACATTAAATTTGAGTGTAGCTAATGATAAACTACTTTCACCTAGAAAAAATGTGTATGTATGCAAAAAAGGAAAACAAAACAAAAAAAAAATAATAATAATAAAGGATAATAAAATAATAATAATAATATTGTTATAAAATTATCACATTAGCATTCTGATTAGAAATTATAATTGAGAAACTACGAAAAGACAAATAAAAAAAACAACCCTTTTTTTTGTGAATGGATACAGTAATAATAATGCATAAAAATAAATAAACTATTAATGACATGCTATTAAAAGATGTTTTCTAAATATTAAGTTATTATTAACATTAGTGATTAGTGTTTATTTTATGTTCTTAATAATACCTGTATTTAATTGACTATTTGAACCACCTATAGCACCATCTGACAATCTTCCTTCAGCTATTTCATGTTCAGTTATTTGTCTTCTAATAATTAAATAATAAAATTCTTTTAATAATAAATTCATCAATTAAATTTACAATACAAAAAAAAAAACTACCTTAAAATAACTTTATCAGTTACTTCCTTTTCATTTTCTGTAAATACAGATTTTCTTATACCAATTTTTGCTTCAATTGTTGGTTCTTTAAATTCACCAAATGGATTTCTAGGAAATTCATTAGGCTGTGGTGGTGGCGGAAGATCCATTTTTGTTTTTTTTAAATTATCCATAGATTCTTCTAAAGTTTTGATAACAGTATCATCATCATAACCAAAATCTGTATGTAATTTTACCTTTAGGAAATAAAACATATTAATTCATTATTTTTATATATTTATAATAAATAATAAATTTAAGAACCTGTAAATACTGTACAATCAAATCCATATCTTTAAATTTTAATATTTTATTTTTATGTAATCTTAATATTGTGTAAGCCATGGCAGTAACAACTCTCTCACCCTCTAATAAATATATATCCCATACTCTTAAACATAAATTAAATGGAATCTAAAATAGAAATTTTAAGAACCGCTTATTTATTATATATACATATTGACTAATTATTAACATTAATTATTCATACCCTTTCTACAAATATAACGAAAAACCATTTTAATGAATATAATATTGAGTCTAAATTATACTGATCAAAATGTTTTTTTAATTTTGGAGCAAATTTAGTAACTATATGATCATGATGCGCTAAGAATCTAGTTAGTTTTGGAAAACCTTCTATATAAAGACCATGCATTGCATATTTTCTATCCGCTAATAAAACACTTAAAGCCCAGAATGCTTCTTCTTCATTCATATACATTAAAAGAACACCAGCTAAACCGGACATTCCTTGGCAATATCCAACCTTTAAGGTAGAAAAAACGGTATTAAATTATTATAAGCATTAAAATATATAAAATTATATTCTTCACTTACTTCCATATTATACATACTATATGCGACTAAAACATTAAATAAACTTCTTTGCTTAATACTGTATCGTTCCCGGTAAAACGTATGCTCTCTAAATTGTCTATTAACATCTGAATCAATTTGTCTAGCTTCAGTGCTCCATTGACGTGCTAGTTTAAGCATTTTTTGATAAGTATTTACATTTTTCTTATCAGCCATAACATTTTCTATATTTAATAGTTTCATCCAAACTTTAGATCTTAATTTATCTGGGATTCCTTTGAAGACACGTTTCCTTAATTTTTCTGACGTGTCTTTACTACTCCATTTACTCAACATTTTTAACCATTTTTTAACACGTTCCATTTCGATCGCTCTTGTTTTTGATTCATTCTGATCAGACTTAAATGGTAACCGTTTGTCATGAATAAAACCATATCTAGAGTTTGAATAAAAAAAAGACATTAAAATGTTAATTTATACACTAAATGGTTATTTTCTGCAAACCTATCGATCCGTTGATAAACGTCAAATTCTGGATCCTCCCATGGATCTATATCCGCACCAGCTTCACGACCACGTTCATATCTTTGAAATATTTTCTCACGCTCTTCATTTGCACGAGCAATTAACGCTTCCTCATCCATCTTTAATTTTAATTATTAATTTATTTTTATAACAGAACCATGTTTTATAACAGAGATTCAATGGAGTTAATTTATTCCTTAATTACTTTATTTAATTCATTTACTTCAGAAAACATTAAAAATAACACTACATGAGAATGAACAGAAATTCAATTAGGTTATGAGAAAATAGGCGTGTAAATACATTTTAAGTACACATATTAATTTTTTTTGAGTTTAATATGACCTAATTTTAAATAGTTTTTTTTTTTTTCTTTTTAGAATCAATTGCATTCAATCAAGAACTTATGTATTATTTATATAAACAAATTCGTAATTATATAAAAATAAACTATATATTTTATCTATATTAATTTCTTTTTTCCTTTGAATATTTTATATTTATCAGTAAACTATTTCACATTATTTTTAACAAATTATTTTAATATCATTTAGGCAATACATGTTTTTTTTCCGTCGTTTTAATAAATAAAATTAGTAAATCTACTAAACGATATATCTAAATGTCATTAAAGTTTTTTTTGACAGCTTTCTTTTTTTATATGTATGTATTATTTTCTTTCACTCTAGCAGCAGCTATCTACGCTGAATGTTAAATTATTATTGGAATAAAAGTGTGACACCATCTTCAATACACTGAACTTTATTTAATCAGGGGTACAATTTGCAACTATTATCATTCCAGTGAAAGTAAATATATAATTCAAATAAAAAAATTACCCTTTATATATTGCATTTAACGTTTAACAACCCGACTTATTGAACGATAAAACGTAGCAAGTATATTCCAGACAAGAACCACATCGTACCGGCTTAATGTAACTAAATTCTTAAGTAACATAATCATAGTTTTATGTATTAAAAATCTTTTCTAATAAATAAATTAAAACATAAAAACGCATTTTTTTTGTGGCACAAAAGCCTATTTTAAAATTTTTATTTACACTTTTTACAATAAATAACATTTTTTTTTTTGTGTTTGTACTGAAAATGACTTTGCAAATGAAACAATGATTGACAAATTTATATATATTCAATATCATATATATGTAATGTCATTAACATATTTTTTTCTTTTACCATTAAATACTTCTATGCTGTTTATTGATTAAAAATTTTTAATATAAAAAATTATTTTTTTTTTTCCTCTTAATAATAATTATTAATATTATTGTATCATTTTTAGACTGCATCATATATATATATATGTACAATAAAATAAATATAAATGATATATATATATATATATATATATATATACGAAATAAAGCTAAGAATAATATGCAAATTTAATGTGTACATTATTATAATAGATTAATAATTAATAATAATAATTTAAATAATAATTATTCCTCTTCTTTTTTTTTTTTGTGTATTTCAATTTTTATGATTTTTTTTTCATTTTTTTTTTATATTTTTATAATTTTTTTTTTGATATTTTATGGAAATTTATTAATTTTTTTTTTTTTGTTATTAAGTACAAGCAAATTCGTTCAAGTGTGAGGCTTGTAATTAATTTTTTTTTATGTTGTGATTTATTTATTTATTAATAAAAAAAAAAACAGAAAAAACAGAAAAATGTCAATAATTTTCTTAATAAATTAATTTAAATAAATAAACTACTACATATTTTTGGATGCTTTAAATATGTGTTTCTTTAACACTTAAATTCATATTGCAGAATCTATATTACACACGAGTTGTTTTCTATTATTTAAATTAAAAATAGATAAATTTCTTTTCATTTATATATATATAATATATATATAAAGCATACACATAATTATAAAACTAATTCAGTGATTAGTAAATAAGAGAATCTCTAATACATTATATATATATATATCATTATTCTTATATATTTTTTTGTCAATAGCATTCATTATACGATACTTAAAAAAAATCCTTTAAATAATATTAGATGGTAAAATTACATGGTTTTCCAAAGAAATTATTATTATTATTATTATAATTATTAAAAACAAATATCTCTTATAATATATATATATATATACACATTATGTGTAGCAAATTAAAATATAATATAATTTTGTCGGTGGCATTAAGTATTTTTTTATATAATTTTTTTCAATTTCTTTTTTGAAATAGTTATTTATGCCATGTAAAATTAAATAATAATATTAATAAAAAAAAAAAAAGAAAGGGAAATAATTAATTTGACAAGTTATTAAGTGGCAGTGATTAGATAAATAATATTAATTAAATTGAAAAAAATTTTCATTCTTTCATTTCTTTTAAGAGAACAACAACCATATATTTCAATAGATTTTTTTTTTTTAATTATATTATATTAATATAATATTGCTTATTACTTTATATTTTTTAAGTTAGTTTTATTATTAATTTTTTTCTTTTATCGTTATTTTTTCTCAATTATAATTATATATATATTTTATAGAAGGTAAATGCCACTTAGATTAATTAATAAAATTATTTAAATAATAATTATAATTATTATCATCATCGGATTGTAAATTCCTTATTTATATTATTATTATTATTATTACTATTATTTATAGAAATATTTTGTTCAACATTTGTTATTAATTTTCTGTCAGATTGTGTTGTTATCGTTGTTGTTGCTGTTGCTGGTATAACCTTTTTCCTTTTTGTATTATTTTTCTTTTGAAATATTTTATTATTATCTTTTGGATTATTAGTGCAATTACTATTATTAAATTTATTATCATAATGTATATTTGTTGATAATTCGTCTTTTGACATTAATGATGTAATTGGATATGTTAAAACTGAACTACTACGACGATTCTTATTATGATTTACACATCCATTTATATTTGTTGCAACAACATTATTTGTTCCTTGTACTGAAATATTATTTATCATATTTTTATCAATGTTTGTGCGTCCATTATTATATAAAATTGATTGTTGTTGATGCTGCTGCTGCTGTTGTTGTTGTTGTTGCTGCTGCTGCTGCTGATGTTGCTGATTTGAATGCTGTACAAACATTTTTGGTGAAGATACTGTATGTGATCTATTATCATCATTCTATTGCAGAAAAATAATTTAAAATTACTTTTAAATAAATT
Organism: Ptychoptera contaminata; assembly: GCA_963942525.1. Classification (NCBI taxonomy): domain Eukaryota; kingdom Metazoa; phylum Arthropoda; class Insecta; order Diptera; family Ptychopteridae; genus Ptychoptera; species Ptychoptera contaminata. The sequence goes on along the minus strand of OZ012636.1, from coordinate 35,223,591 downwards.
ATATTTAAAAAAAAAATAAATTTTGACTAACAATATAAAATATTAATATACCATGTTATTGTTTTGGGTCTGTATTAAATGATAATACCCAGGTACATGACCATCTTCAATTCTAGTATTTGCTTGTACCATTTCATTAACAGGAATTTCTTCCATTATTAAGTTTCCACCATTCATTGTATTATGTAGTTTAATATTATAAGCAGGATGCTGATGTACGGGTATATTATGAGTATATCTTATGTCTGGAGATCGATTTATATTTGTTGGTGATATATCACGAGAAACAGAATTTGAATCACCATCACTGTCCATACTTTCTTCAGATGTATCCTCACTAGATATACTTCCTCTTCTATTATATAGAGAATCTTTTGGTATATTTTGCATCTTTGCAAAAGGATGTGGCACTGTAGTTATGAATCGGCTTTCAAATGTTTCTTTAACCCATTTTCGATATTCTATTACCTATAAGCAGCAGCAGAGCATGATATTATATTTATATACAATTTTATAATAATTAATATATTTAATGAAAATTACCTCATCAGTAACGCGAATTATTCTTCCTAAAATACTGTGGTGGGTGCAATCATTTAAACCATGATTTAATGGAGATACAGCCTGTGTAAGAACAATATAAGCATATTCAAATGCTTGTTTGACTTGTAGAGCTCCATACGAAGATCTACCAATATCATTGCCTGGTGTTAATGGATCTTCTATACACAATAAACTTGGTCGATGACCATCTATCATTTCTTTTTGTAGTTCCTCTTTTGGAATATATCGTCCACCATTCTTTATGCTGATACCTATAAATAAACAAAAAAAAAATGAAAGGAAATCAGTAATAGTTTAAATAATAGCATAATAAATTAATTAAAACTTACCAGTCTTCATATAATTAAATTTCCGGCCGTACAATTCTAAAAATTCTAAGAGTAGAACGGCTACATTTGCATTCTCATAAACATTTTGTCTAGGGTGTAATTGCAGAAAACTAATACACATTAATATAAGCGAATATGAGGAAATGCCACCTATAACATGATTAATATTAATAATTGTTTAATAATTAATAATTTTGTTATTTTTAAAAACAAAGATGAAAGAAAAACAACGTTTACCTGTAAAAACTTCATTGAGATCACGTTGAAGTAAAAACTGTTTTAAAACCAAAACTAATTTAGACAACACAGGATATTTACGTTTATAATCTTTAATTAATTCAGCCGATTGTACACCAGATTGCATATTAAATGATATATCAACTTTTACTTGACTTTCACGATCGGTTAATTTAACAATTGGTACAGACGCTTTATCTAATACACGCACTGACATCGGTTCAGCAATACCGCGTGCAATTAATTCTGTTTCTAATGTCCTTAATGGCAATTTATCCCATCGTCCAATTACAACTAAATCTAAATTTATTTATAAACACAATAATAAGTAATAATTAAATAAAATTTAATATTTATATTAACAAAAAAAAAAAAAAGAAATATACCTATATCACTTGTTGGCAAATATAATCCAGTACGAAATGAGCCAAATACTTCAACACGAGAATTTGGCCATAATGATAATACAACCAATTCAATTTTCGTTACAACATGTACTCTAAGTGCATGTTCCGTTCCAGTAGGTATCATATGGGCATAAAACTGTTCAATTTCTGTGTGCAATCTATTTATAATATTATATAAAAAAAAAATAATGTTATATATATATAAAAATAAAACTTTATTTAACACAAATTAGTATTGTTGTTGTTGATAAATGTGATAAACGCGTGACAAAGTAATTTGATTATTATTGTAAAAAAAAAAAAAAAAAAATGATAAAAAATAAAAAACAACAAAAAATTACTACTTAATTATTAAATAAATAATAAAATGCGAATAAATCGAAGATATTTTTGCTGTATTTTTAAATTCTAGTTTTAAAATTTTGTATTTAGTAAATTGCAACCTTGAGTAATTTATTATTATTTTTTCTTTTCTACTAAAATTTATTATTTGTGGTGTTTTCATTATTATCTCTTTCAAAAAAAAATTTGTATCTTTTTGTATTTAATATAAAAAAAGAAGAAAGAATTAACAAAAAAGAAAAAAAGTTAAAACAATTAAAAGAATTTTTTTTTTTTTATAATTAGACCAAAAAAAAAAAAGACTTCAAAGCTTTTTCACTGTACAATAAATTAACGGGAGATAAATACTATATTTTAATTTATTTATTTAGATTAAATTTATAGATTATGCATGTATATTTCAAGTATTTTTACTAAATAAGAGAAGAAAATAGAAAATAATTAAAGAGAAAATTAATTACCCGAGTATTCCCGGTCCATATTTGAAATTAATTGGTCGCCACGGACATCCACCATGCTTTCCAACTAAACGAGCATGATATTTATTCATATTGTATGTACTGGCTTTATTATCAATTGTACTTCCTTTTTTCCGTGACGGATTATAACAGTTTCTATCTATTTGCGATGTTGTAGTAGTATTATGATTATCAATTAATACAAAATCCCGTGGTTTATTATCTAAATTAGTATTATTTGTATTCACAGCCAAATTATTAGTATCCATTTCGGATACCGTATCCAAAATAGAGAGCCAAATTCTTTTAGCAGGTCCGTCTTGCTCTTCTTGTAACCACGCCACTGCTGGATCCATTCACTCTGAAAAATTTTTATTCACTAAATTTTAAGTTATTTTAAGTGAATAATATTATCACCTTGAACTAAGTAAAGCAAATGTTAACACACACACAAAAAAAAAAAAAAAAAAAAAAACATTAACAAAAAAAAAAATTTTATTTTTTTTTTTTAATTATTTTAGTGTCAATTTTATTTTCACTTTAAAGGTTTTTCTTTTTTTTTATTTGTTAAACTTTTTAATACCCTTTTATTTGACAAAATTGCATCACTGTTAAATTAATTTATTATAATATTTTTTAAAGAAATACTTTACACAAAAATCTATATAAAAAAAAACTATATATATATATAAAAAAAAGTGTATTTATACGCGAATGTAATAATTTTATTTTATTTCTTTTTTTTTCCTCTCTTTATTACAATATTATGTTAGAACATTTATCAGTAGGTGGCACTACATCATCAAATAACTATGTCAAAAGGAGAAGAAAAAAAAAAACTATAAACTCTCCTATTATCAAATTCACATTAGGTTTTTAATTAACAAAAAAAAAAAATGAAGTATAATTATAGTAATAACTAATTTAAATAAATAAATGTTTGCTTAAATGTTATAATTAATTTAGGTATTACATACAAGTTTATATGTATATTTAGATATACATTACAGTCGCAGACACAGTATTCTACAAACACTGTCAAATATGTCTTTTTTTTCTTTTTTGTAATACAATCTATAATCAATTATTTTCAATAAATATTTTATTTTTTTATTCTTTTCAATAATAATAATGGAAAAGAAATTAAATTAACTTTATTGTTTTTCAATGTAATACACTTTTAAAACACTTTATTAATTAAATATTAATTGTAATCCTATAGTTTAATCAAGTTGCGCAAAAAGAATACCGCGATAAACTCTTATATTTTAAAGTTACGAATCTATAATGTACTGTACTGCACTGTTAAAGTGGTTTTAATTAAGAGCAGCGCGTATACTGGAAAGAGAAGAGAATTCGAGAATAAAATTCTATTTCCAATAATGGAAATAATTTATTTATAATGCCATCTATTAATTTTTTTTAGAAAACATATTTTTTTCTTTACAACTTGTTTTTAAGATATTTTTTTTAATAAATTATTTATGTTTTATTAATAAATAATTATTAATTAAAGATACAATTATATGTTTAGGAATAGTTTTTAACATTTAAGTTACTTATTTCACACGTGCCTAGAAACTATTCTGACAAGTGTCAATTATCACGATGACAGATATCAGAATGCCTAAATTTCATGTTTTCGTTTAAATTTCGTTTCCATGTTTTTACGCAGATTATTTACTATGTTTTGTGTTATTAATTTTAATGTATTTATATTAAAAAAATGTTTTTCAGAAGCTTAATTAAAATAAAAAAAAATTTAATAAAAATAATTAAATCTTAAGAAAAAAAAAAAGGATTCGGAGATCTTGCATTGCACAAAATCATTTACATTGCACACTACCCAATTGCATATCTTGTATTATTTACTATTGCGCTGTTTTAAATTTGTCATTTGGTGAAGATTATTTTTATGAATTATGTAATCATACTCTAATAATATTAAATTTATGTATTGTTATCAATAAACTTACATAAAAAAAACTTTTTTCTTAAATAAAATAAATAAACTATACACATGTAAAGCCACAAAAACGAAAACAATAAAAAAATATAATTTATACAGTTATGTCCATTCAAAAGTTAATATTTATTTAAAAATATTATATATTTGTAAGGTTGCTCGAATGCAATTTACAGGGAAAAAGAATTAAATAAATAAAAACAAAAATGTATATACATATAATAAATAAATAAAGAGATATTATAGAAATAGATAGGTATTATTGTATTTAAAGTTTACTGTAATCAGAAAGGTCTGATATTGTATCAACAATTTAAATTATATCTGTGCTTCAATTTCATATCAGTGTTTAATAATAAAAAATTATACGTAATTTTGTTGTCTTTTTCTTTTTATTTTCATATTTTTTTTTTCTGATTTCCTCTAACAATTATTTATTAACTCGTATTAAATAGTATAATATCGTTGATAAAGTTCATCAACAATTTTTTATTTTTACATTTTCTTACGTAAATTCAATTAAATAATAAAAGAATGACACCTTCTGCATCTTTAAATGAACCAACAAAAGTAAATAATCGTAATAATTTAATTGGTGTTATTGATGAAGGAACTAATACTGCTAGATTTGTGGTAATTATATAATAATAATTATTTAATGTATTAATATGCAAAGTTTAAATATACTTTAAATTATTTAGATATTTAAAGCACCACGTTTTGAAGAGATTTGTGCTTCGAGTATTGAAGTGAATCAAATTTGTCCACACGAGGGATGGTTTGAACAGGATCCAATTGAAATATTAAATGCAGTTAGAACATGTTCTTTGGAAGCAGTTAATCAATTAGAAGCAATAGGTATAAAATATTTGTCTCTATTTCTTTTATTAAGATTATTAATCGCCTTAAACAATATTAGGTTATAGCATTACCGATATAGCCACCATTGGATTAACAAATCAAAGAGAAACCACTGTAGTGTGGGACAAGATTACTGGAAAACCATTATACAATGCAATAGGTACATAATAAACGACAATCCTCCTTTAATAATATTTTATTATATTTTAAATTGGTTTCAGTTTGGAAAGACATACGTACGGATGTAACGGTTGATAAAATATTAGCGAAACTACCAGATTCTAATACGAATCATTTTAAATTAATATCAGGTATTAAATTTTATACAAAAGTTAGAGAAATAAATACAATAAACCTGGTTTCTTTTATTAACTAAAAAGGTTTACCAATATCACCATATTTTTCTGCATTAAAATTACGTTGGCTTAAAGATAATGTGCCAGCTGTGCGAAAAGCTATTCGAGAACGTAGATGCTTAGCTGGTACAATTGATTCATGGTTAATATGGGTCTGAATTTTGTTTTGCTCATTCTTTTACTAAATAAACCTTTTCTACTATATATTTTTATTTTCTTAACAGAATCTTACGGGTGGCGTAAATGGTGGACTTCATATAACTGATGTTACAAATGCATCAAGAACATTACTTATGAATATTGAATCCCTTGATTGGGATCCAGTAAGTTTTCACATTATTTTTAAAATGTTTTTACCAAACAAATATTTATTTAAAGATTATTGTTTAAGCTTTTGTTACGCACATTTTCAATAAATTCGGATATTCTTCCAGAAATAAAAAGTTCATCGGAAATATATGGATCGATTAATGATGGAAGTATATTAAATGGCATAAAAATATCAGCAGTAAATTTAAAAATAATCAATAAAAATAAGTAAATAGATAATTGTTATGCATTTAAGATTTTAGGTAATCAACAGTCATCTTTGGTGGGACAAATGTGTTTTAAGCAAGGCGAAGCTAAAAATACCTATCGTAGTGGTTGTTTTCTACTATGTAACACAGGAAATACAGTAAATATAAATATTAATCTAAATAAAATCGTTAGAATTAAAAATATTTTATAAATTTATAGAAAGTTGTTTCAACACATGGATTAGTAACAACAATTGCTTATAAATTGGGTAAAAATGAACCGGTTGTATATGCCTTGGAAGGTTAGAAAAATTATCATCAATTATTTAAATTTTAACAATAAACGTTTATCAAATTATTTAGGATCGGTTGCTGTTGCCGGTTCAACAATGAAATGGTTACGTGATAATTTACAATTAATTGATGATATATCAAAGGATTCGGAACATGTAATTATTTTTAAATTTGTAAAATATTTCTTTAGAGATTAAAATGTTAAAGAAAAAATATTAAATTAGCTTGCAGGCAGTGTTTTTTCAACAGGCGATGTATATTTTGTACCAGCATTTACTGGCTTATATGCTCCTTATTGGCGAAAAGATGCTCGTGGGTAGGCATTTCGTTAATTTATTTGAGCAGATATTTCATTTAATTTTTTAATAAATGTTTATTTTAGAATAATTTGCGGTTTAACTGGTTTCACTAATAAAAATCATATTATACGGGCTGCTTTAGAAGCTGTTTGTTTTCAAACAAGAGACATAATTGAAGCAATGACTAAGGATTGTGGGTAATGTTTGATTAGTTGAAATGAAAGTGTTTCCTTTATTTAATTTTTTTTCTTTGGAATTACTTAGTTTTACCTTTAATAAATTACACGTTGATGGTATTATGACTTCTAATAATCTTCTGATGCAATTACAAGCGGATTTAAGTGGAATACCTGTCTGTAAGTTTATTTTTTATGTTTTGTTTATTCTTATTTTAAACATTTTCTTTTAGTTAGATCTCAAGCAACCGATACTACTGCATTAGGTGTTGCAATGGCCGCTAGTCAAGCAGAGGGTATAAATATGTACAATTTACGTCCTGAAAATAGGTAAATTAATATTTAATATTGTTATAATTAATTAATTAATAAAATATTACACTTTTTTGTAGGGATAGTTTACAGCATGACACATTTTTACCGACAACAACGAATGAAGAGAGAAATTCACGTTATGCCAAATGGAAGATGGCTGTACAGAGGAGTCTCGGATGGGCGATCACAAAGAAAAGCGATGCTATGACAGATGAAAGATTTCGTTTACTCGCTTCAGTACCATGCAGCTTATATTTACTATCATCATTCCTAATGCTTTCCATATCGCAGGCATTAATTAAAAAATAGTAAATAGTTAAACTCTATATGTACTTAAAATGGCAACTTAAAAAAAAAATTTACTTAAACAAAAAAAAGTGTACAATAGCAAAAGAAATTAAATTATTTAATAAAATTATATTTTAATGTTTTTATTTGTAATTAAATTGGGATTATAATATTATATAGATGTTTATTATATTATATTTGTATTTGGACATAATTATATTCTATAATCATTTTTTTTTATAAATAGTTAATTTGTTTATTGACAAAATTTTTATTATCAAACTGTAGATATAAATAAATAATAAATTGTGTTTGGACAAATAAATTAATTAATTTCTTTTTTTTTTTTTTACTTTTACTTAATAATTAATAATTGATAATAATAAAAAAAGAAAAGTTTTTGTACTACATGTCAATCAAATCAATTTTTATTTATCTTTTTTCAATTTTTAAGAAATTTTTATTTTTTTAACATTTAACTCTATGATTGCAAATATTAATTGGTTTCTTCTAAGGAACATTTTATTCTCTTTAATTTTTTTTTTAGTAATAAAATAATTTTAATTTATAATTATTTTTTTATTAAAATTATGATTTTTTTTTTTTTTTTTATCATTAAAAATATGCTAAAAAGTTGGAAGATATTAAATAATCAACATTCTAAACTTTTATAAAATAATTTTTATTATATATATTTTTTTTGGTTGTTATAAAAAGAAACATTACCAGGAAGGATAAATTGTACATTTTGGATACACCTTTGGATACGGTACCACGCTACAGCACCGGTAACTTAAACTTAAGTTAAATTGTACCAAAGCAAAACAATTAATGTTTGCGAACAAAATTCCGTCAAGATTTTTGTCAAGACAAATGTGACAAATGAATTATAACAAAAATTCCTTTAAGTGCTTATTGTACTTATGTATTCACCATTCGGATTGTCTGTATGAACAAGTCCATCCCATGTTAATGTTTGATGTTTAACTGGAGTACATAAAGATTTATTATCTTCGGCATTTGTAACATTTAAATTTTGTGTGGTTGATGAACATAATAATGGAATAGTATCAGTTCCAACTGATTTACTATTTGTCTCCTCATTTGTATTTAAATAATCAACACTGTTTGGCATTTCTGTACGCATTACAGATGTTACATTAGATGGATTTATTTGCGGACATATGTACGATGATCTCATAAATAATGACCAACTCTATAATATTGTAATTATTTTAATTAATTAACAAGATAGACAATTATTTCAAGTTTTTTTTTTTTTTTTGGATATTAAATTACCATTATATTATAGCAAATGATAAAAATAATTGGCATCACATTTGATTCGCTATTTTCTAATGCAATAACACCTAGAAACCAACATATTGCAAAAACCGGTTGGAAAAATATTGTAAATCTGACTGAACGTTTTAAATCAGCAAAATCATGATTCTCCGATGAACTTTGTAATGATAGATCAGCTATTGATAATGTTCCCAAATCAAATTTCGAGTCATAAATATCTGTATTTATTTTACTATCATCGTACGAACAACACTATATAAATAAAAACGTTAAATTATTTTAATTATATATAATTAAATGAGATGAACTTACCTTTGATACATCATCAGCATTTGCAGCAGCAGTAATTTTTTCCGATAATATCATTGTTGTATTTATATGTTCACATTTTGCTGTAAAATCAAGAATACTTTCTATACTATCACTTATATTCTGTCTTTGTTTTTGCTTTATCAAACGCAAGCATAGTGTTCCAGTAATTGTTGTCAATATAATTAATGTGGATATTGGTATCATGTAATTGAAAATCATTCCACGATGTACTGACATCCAACAATAATCACGAATTTCATAACTATCATGCGATATGGTATAGGAAAACTAAAAATAATTTTTTATTTTATTATATTTTGTGTAAAATAATATTGAAATTAAAAAATACCATAACGTAAACGGCTGGAATAATGTAAGCAATACAGTATTTAGAATGTAATCTGGGACCTCTGTCGTTCTTAATGTAATCGTATATTGTATAAATAATAATGTAAGACCATACGGCAGTGCTTAAATGAAGAAAATGTAAAAGTATTGCTGTAATTTTGCAACGTAATGTACTTGAGTTCGGTGATGTTTGTACGCCCAGAATAAAAGTAAGATTGGATAGAAAGACCATTCCTAAAAAGTTCGTAGCAATCGGAAAGAAGGCATTATGCCGTCTAATTCGTCTGCTTCTTAAAAACAATAAGCTAAGGGTCAATGCTTGAGCGGCTAGTCCAATAACACAACCAATAACAATAATACTACTGCCAATACCACGCCGTAGTCCATCATTTGTACCATAATAAATATACATAATATTATCGATAAAGTCATGACCTTTCAAATCACCATCCACTGATATTGTTGGCACAAGAATTAATTTCTCCATTTCTTTATTCATATCATAGTCATTCTTTAACAGTTTCTTCTGCATATGCTCATTCAATGTATTTGGATCCGGATAAATGTCTGGCGGTCTTGAAGTCTCCTTCTCTTCACCAATATAATCGAAATAAATTGGCTCTATAAATGTCTCATTTTCATTTGTATCCGAATACTGATTTAAATCATTTGAAAAACTTAACGATATTGTTGTATTTGCATTCACTAAAGTTTTAACAAAATAATTTAATTAATTATTATATGTGCTTACTGTGCTCTAATACAGTATCGTCGTGTACTTACCACATAAAAAAAATATTATAAATAAAAAATTTAAAATAAATAAAACTTTTGAAATGTATAATAATAACATTACAGAATAATTTGTTTTTATATATTTAACATTATCACACGAATTAAAAATAACAATAATATTAAATAACACATAAACAGGATTATATGGAAAATATGAATTTTTCCATCAATAAATTTAAGGGCTGGGTTCAGTCGTAATTTTCAATAGAAACGTATTGTTTTTTAAATTAAGTAAATACAATGTTTTAAACATTTCCAACATATATATGTTGTAAAATAAATACTTATTTTAAAATATATTTTAATTAATTAAAATTCAATTAAAAAACGGATAAATAAATAAATTCGCAGAACAAATAAGTCACAAAATATTCTTCTGTTTTTGTTTTTTCACGGCAATAACAAAACAGTGTGTACCAACAGCATAAAATGGAAAAACTAATCAATAAAATTTTCTTAAAGAGAATATATATATATATATATTAAGGGATGATAAGGTTATTTTTCTTATTATTAACTTTAAAAGGAGAAATCTTATGTTTGTTTTTAAGACGACAAAATTAAATTCTTTATTGAAACCAAATCAATTTAATCGTACATCAAATATTACATTCATTGTTTTCATATATATATATATATTTTTTAATGATTTATTTTATATTTAATTATTATTATTATTATTTTTATTAATTAAGAATATTTATTTTATTTTAAATATTAATTATCTTAATATACCTATAAATTAATTTACCATCCTTTAACATTAGCGTTTCCTTATGTGCTCTGCTTGGTTAATTCTTTTCAAAAAAACAAAGTTTTTATTTTATTTTTTTTGTTCTCTCCCTAAATTCATTTATTATTCCCCAACCAATAAAATCTCTTTAATTATGAGATTAATAATCTACAATTGCACAGATTTTTGGATAAATTTCATATTTATTTCTTAATTTCTTCATTTTAACAAACATATAAATATGATAAATGCGTTAAAGACATAGGTAATTGTGTTAAGTCTATTGGAAGTTTTAATATTAAAAAAAAAAAACGATAAAAATTTATCTTTCTTCTTCTAAAAAATAAAATTAAAGGGGATGAAAAAAAAAAAAATAGAAATACTAACTACTATAGTTAATTATTTTCAATTTCTTTTCTTTTTTTTGTAATGTATTTATACACAAATTTATGCGTAATGCATACACAACAACAGCATTCATACATATATATTCATCATTAAATGGGTCTTATTTCCTTTCCTTTCTAATTAATTTCTCATCATTTTCTTATAAAATATAATCTTAATTCTTCTATTTACATTAAACTTATAATTTAATTAATTTTGTTGAAATTAAAAAATAAACATATCTTAAATCTAATGAATTTCTATTATTTTATTTTATTTTTTTTTTCATTTTGTATTTTGCTTTCTTCACGTTTCTCTACTGATTAATCAATCATCAATGATTTCCATTATATTCATCACTTTATAATTTTATTCCTCTTTTCTTATTATTATTATTCGTTTTTATTAATAAAACATAAAAAAAAAAAATCAATTATATTCTGCAAAAATTTTTTGCGCATAGAAAATTCATTAAACGAAATTTCCATCACTTATAAATAAATCTCCAAAGGTAAAAAAAAATATATATGTATGTATAAAAGGGTTAAATTTTCTTTTCCTCAATTATAATATTAGTGTATGAAAAATTATATATAAAATATGTGTAATAAACGGCTACTTTTTCATCAGAACTTAATCCATATTAAAATATATATAATTTATATTTTATCTTTAATTAAATTGAAAAAAAAAGAGTTAAGTTTTGCTTAATTAATTAAATTTTCTTCATATTTTGTTTGTATTATTATAATAATAAGTAGTATGTATATTATAAAGTATGCAGAGCAAATTTGCATATTGTCATTCTTCCATTTATATAATAATTATTATTACTATTGTTATTTGTAATATTATTATTAACCAGATTGGATTATTATTATTATTATTTTTGTAACTTTACACTTAAACATAATTTAACAGAAAAATAATAAGAAATATATATATACATATACATCTTATTGAAATATGCATATATATATATATATATATAGATTATTGAAAATTATTTTATTAATTAAATACTTACTTATATTTTAGTACCATAATTAATATTTATATATATAAAGATTAAATTTTTTATAATTATTACAACTATTATGCTCGTCATGAGCATACAACTTCAGTTGATGAATTTGTCGATTCATTTAATTGATTCGTTTGAGATCCTGAGGTATTATCATTATTTGTATCTTGAAAATCTTCATTTGTTGTTGATGATGTTGATTTGGTACGGACACGTTTATGCTGATCAATCTTTTATTTTATAATAATGAAAAAAAAAGAAAAAGAGAAAACATAATTAAAAATAATAAAGTAAATGTGCTTTTACTGTTAAATTCTAGGCGAATTTAACATTTGTAAAACTCACTAAATCATTTCCTTTATTCTTTTTTAATGTTTGTTCACTTGTCTCATTTGAACGGCGTCGTCGATTTAATATTGATGTCGCATTTTTTGATATAACCGACTCTGATAATTTTCTCTCATGCTTCATAAACTCTGAATCTAAATACTGATTTAATTGTTTCCTTTTTAAGTGACGAGCCTCAATTTTCATTCCGTCTTTAAATAATTTTATATTGCCCTGAAAAACCCAATAGAAAAAAAAAACATTATTTTCCTAAATAATTATAAAATATTTAACAATAAAAACAAAATAAATAAATACGTACAGCATGTGTATGAACTGATTTTGTAAAATTTTGAATACAATCTGTTAAATTAACATTTAAATTTTCCATTTTTTCAAATTCAAGGCCAATAAACCACATGGATACAAATTTTGTATGTTCATCAATACATGTACCATTAAAACCTTCACTTTTATTCCATAAATCAGACGGTTGTTCAAAACATTTTGGATTAACATGAGCTAAACAAATATGTTCTGTACGTTCTAAACTTGATATTAAAAAACGAACTTTTGATTCAACAAGTCCACACCATTCTAAATGATCTTCCGCACAATATGATGTAACTAATAAAACCAAAAAATGTCGATATCTACAAATAATAAAATATTGAAATTATTAATAAATATACACAGAAAAATATATATACATAAATTAAAAAACAAACTTACTTAAAAAAGAAGCTAGGCGTTTCGAAAAGTTTCTTCCATGATGCTTTTCCTAACATAATTTCGTCTGTAATTGACATTCCATTGCTAAATTCGCTTAATATTACCTTTTTTGTTGACGTTGATACATTAAATGTTGAATTTTGTTGTGGATAAGCAGGTGTTATAATTGGCATTAAATGATATCTATCTGATATATTTACACGTGGATCCCATACCTAAAATAATAAAAAATTAATTTAATATTTTATTAAATTAGAATAGAAAAAAAAAAAAATAAAAAAACAATTAATTACCGGAAAACCAAGATTAACATTATCAGGTTGTTTTAATAACACTGGTTGTGGCCATTTCCATCTTGAAAATACTAAAAAAAATTTATGAACCAATGTGGCGGCCACTGCATTCGGATATAACTGACAAGTTCTAGCAACTAACATTGCCCACGATACACCACCAAAATATCCTAAAGAATTTGAATAAATACCATGTTCTGGAAAATAAATAAATAATAATGGTTAATATTATTTACAAAAATAATTTTGTTAAAAATAAATTACTTTTTGCCCATAATTTTATTGTCCGTAATGCTAAACGAAAATTTTCAATATTTGGTACCAGACTTAATATTTCATCTGTCACACGACATCCATTTAAACTTCTCACACATTTCGGATCTAAATTTTTTAAAAGTAAATCATCTCTTAAATCGAAATTATCTGGAATTTCTTTTAACGCCAGTCTAGCAAATAATAAATCAATTTCAATTCCATCAAAATTCATTTTTATTACTGGAACGAACGCTTCTTCAACCGCCTAAAATGCAAATAACATATTGTTTGTTTAGAATATAAACTTAACACTTTTTATAAAAATTAATACTTACTCGGCATTCTGTAACTTCTCTTTGTTTTTTAAGTAACTCAAAAAACGATGTAAAATAATCATTTCGTTCTATATTACGAGGAGCAACACATAGTGCATCAATATCAGCACCTTTATGATGTACACCAAGTCTATATGAACCAAATGTATAAATTTTACCACCTAATTTCTCTGCTAATTGAGGTGGCATATTTTTTGTTATTGATACATCGCGAACCCATTGTTTAACTAGTGTATTAAGTTTTGCCAAAATTTCCATACGATGATTCAGTTCTAATTCAGTTTCAAAAACATCATACGGTTCTACAAAAATAGATTTACAACATTTTTAATAAATATAAAAACATAAAATTTATTAAATTTTGTTATTATTTACCTAATGTTTTCTCTAGTTTTTTTGTTTGTGATATATCTTCGGGTTTTGGCTCAGCTGTACTAATGGCCGATGTCATTCCAAGTGTTTTTGCTTTACCATTTTCACGATTTTGTTGTGCATGCTGATTTGATCTTGGATCCGTACTCCACATTATTTTTTCTTTTTACTTTATTTTTCCTTCTTTATATTTATATAACTTTGCTAAAAATAATATTTATATTTTTATTTATATATAACTAATAAATAAATATTTATTTATGTTTATATTTATATTATTATTTTTATTATTAACTTTAAAACGTGTCGATGCACTTTTATTATTGGAAAAACCCTATAACAATTTCAGTTATATAGAATACTGAGAACCACACATAATTGGTCTAAATCAATTTAGCTACCTGTTTATTATTCCAGCTTATATTTTGTTTTAATTTAATTTTTTCTTTCTTTCATTAAAAACATGAAAGAAATAATATCGCTTCTTCTTAAAATACGCAGTTAATACACCATATTAATATTTATTTATATTAAATATATATATATATATGTTTTAATTTATAATTCATTAATAAAACATTTATAAAAAAAAAAATTTCTTTTTTAAACAATAAACACCAAAAGAGCGTCTCTATTTGTTATAATAATATTTTTTTTTCCTTTACGTTTTGTAATAAAGTAATTCTCATCTACATTTGACACTAACAACTTTTCTTTTTTTTAATTTCAATAAATATAATCAACAAAAATTAACAAAATAAATCATCTACCTTTTTTTTTATTATTTAAATTAAACTAAATTATTTGTAATGAATGAATGAACATATTATTTTTATAATAATTGTTAATATTAAGAAAGCAAATGAAATTTTAATATTATTAAACAAATGTGATAGACTGAAGACTACCTACACAAGAAATGAAAGACCAAATTTTTTTTTATTATTCGTTTAGTTCTAATTATAGTGGAGTGAAGTTAGTAAAAATTGTGGTTATAGCATAAAACAAAATGGCGACATAACGAATATTTTTTTTTGCAAGAAAAAATTTCCCTAATATTTAAAGATCAATAAGGTTGAGATTCTCGCTAAACATTGGTGAATAGGGATTTTATTTATATAAACTAAATAATTTTAAAAGGATTTTTAATTACTAAAAAATAAATATTATAGTTTTTGTTTTTCTTTTCTCAAATTGCACATTTTATATATATATTTAATATTTTTTTAATTTCTTTTTCTTTTAAACTATTGAGATTTTATTCTATCTTATTTATAATAATAATTAAAAGTACATATTTTATTTATAATTAAGGAAAATTAGTTTAAGTATATTCGTTGTTACCTTCATAGTAATATATTTATATGTGGAATGATAGTATTTAGTTTTTAATATTTTTTTAATTAATCAGAAAAAACTGGTAACAACACTTGATTATAAATATATTATTATTATTATTATGCATTATAATTTACATATTTATTTAATAAATAATTTCTAATTATTAAAATAATAATAATTTAGCATTAATAATTAAAAATTAGGCCCGTTGTAATTATTAAATTACAAGTAAATAAACGTATTATATAAATGGAATAATTTTAATGGACAAAATAAAAATTAATAAATTGCTAGTATATAGCCAGTCAATAAATAACTTTTTTGGTAACTCTATATATACTCATATTTAACATTAATTATGTAAAATGAATATAATAAAAATGAAAACTTTTCATAAATAAAAATAAACATTTTTAATATTCAGTCGATAGCCTTTCAATTAAAATTTTAACAACATAAAAAGAATATCAGAATGTTTGCAAGCTATTAAAAATAAAATTAAGAATAGAAAAAAAAATTATAAATAATAATAAATATGTCCTTAAGCAAAATCTACAAAATAAACTTATAAATTTAATAACAAAATAATTAAAAATAAAATAAATATTCTAAGAATAAAATTAAAGTCTATAATACATAGATAATTACAATGTGTTTTTGTTTTTCTTTTTTATCTTCGCTTTTTTAATTAGGTACACTTGATTAGAAGTTTTATTTACTTTTTTATATTTAATTAACTTTTTGTTTTGTGTTTTTTAATCTTATATATAATTTCTTTTTTTTTTGCATTGATTATTTCTATACAAGATAAATTATTTAATTAAAATAATAATATGCATAAAAATATCCTTTTTTTACTTTTTTGTTGCTAAAAAACCTTATAAGGTTTGTTGGAAAAGTTACTTTATTACATATTGTACAGGCAAGCCTCGTATAACATGGATGTGTATTTTTTTTTTAAACATAATTATTTCTTGAACAATCGTAATATAACTGGATATAAATAGAATAATTTAACACTAATGTGTTATTGAAAAGGATCCATATATATATATATTAATTTTTTAAAAGATTATTATTTATATTATCATCATCACCATCGTCGCCGTCACTTAATTTTTCTTTACGCATTTTTTCACAAGATTTATTAAAATATTTAAAAATACAAATAATACTTTATTTGCATAATAAACCTAAAAGAATAAATATTAAAAGACTTAATAATCTTCGTAATACACGACTATAATAAATAACTTTTATTTATGATTAGAGTTTTATTCATTATTTATTTTTGTATTACTATGTAGATTGCAAAATATTTATTTTTGTGAATTTAAATTCCATTGTGCAAATTGCTCCTGCCATAATGTATTTGCATTATCCTGTCATAAAAAATAAAATAAAAATTTAAATTAACAATTTAGTAATTTTAGCATAAATAGAGAAATTTGTTTTTTCTTTACCTTTTCATTCCATTCATGCATTTTATTTTGAGTTCTTTGGAAATCTATAAAATATAATTAAATATAATTGAAATGAAAGAAACAAAAAAATAAATATAATTCACTGACCAACTGTATGCGCCCCGCCACCATTTGACTCATCATCAGATTCTTTTGAATTAAGTTCTCTAACTAATGTTGACATAGCAGATGTAACTGAATCGGCAGCAAAATGTAAATCTGTACGTCCAGTACGATTCGGTATACTATTGTTACCATCTTAAAAAAATAAAAGAATTAAATTTTTATTGGAATTAATTTTTAAAATAAATTTTTAAATTTACTATTAGCTCCCATCGCTATTGAAGAACGTAAATCTGTATCCATTGCTGATAACATATCTTGATTATCAATATTACTATTAGGATTGTTTAATTGTGAATTTGGATGAGGTGTCGGTGGTGCACTTCTTGACGAAGAATGTGATCCGGTACTAGTGGAAATTGTTTGTGGCCCTTGTGACAATGGAGGACTTTTACCAGATCGTGGACTAGAGTTTGGGGTTGAACGAGGACTTGATGTTTGATGAGTTTTAAGTAAACGCATCAAACCTTCTAATTGAGCCATTAATTGTCGTCTATATTTTAATGAAAAATAAAAATTTTAAATTTATTTATATTAAATAAAATTAAACGTTTATGTTACCTAGAATCCTGTAACGCTCCTAAATGGTTTTCTAATTCACCTTTTCTTTGTCTCAGAGCACGTAATTCATTCATTAATGCTGGGCTTTCTTGTGTTAGTTGTTCCGCTTCTTGTTGACGCCTCAATCGGGATATTTCTCTCATTATTTCTTTATTTTTGGATTCTAATTGTATTATCAACTCCCTTTGAGCACGAGAATTATCCATACCTATAGGCATATGATCGGCAGTGGCATTATTTGGCGTATGATTTTCTTGAGCTAAGCGTGCCGCATATCGTGCTATTAATCGATGCTCCTCATCACTTGACGCAACATTTCGTGTCAATGAAGCACCTGCACTATCTAATGATCGGCCCGTTGCCCTGGAATCAAGTGTACTACTACGGTCATATAATTCACCTATCATCATTCCAGGATCGGAAAAACCATTATGCGATGGTAACGGTGATGGTGGCACTATATGTGATAAATTTAATGTTTTTTCTGGTTGTTCAGGAAAACGCGGAAATTCATGTGTAGGCTTGTCTGGTACACATCGAAAACTTTTACGTAACGAATGACCTATTTGTTTGCTAGGAGATTTATAACTAGAATATTCTTTGACTTCGTGATCATTTTGATGACCCAGGGATACTTTGCCTTGCCAAAAGCAATCTTGACATAATTGATAGGCATGACATCGTTGACAACGATATCGAAAACCCGTAAAATTTTCAGTATGGCATACAGAACAGATTGTTGGATGAACAACAGTTTCTACAGTCGCTAATCGATGAACTAAGGACAACCACACTAAACATGGTGGACCTGGTTCTGATATTAAAACACTCATAAAATCATTTACGGTTATTTTACTTTCTGGTGAAAATAATTCAACTTCCATTCCTACAAAATAATAATAATAAAAATTTATTAAAAATAGAAAACCAATTGACAAATATAAATAATAAATTTAAAAATACCTTCATTGTAGTGGAATGTGGGCGATTCATATACAGCCGCTGGGAGAGAAAGAACTTCTCTTAAAAATTCTCCCAATTTCCAATGTACTAATTGACCTGCTCCATCAGATATTTGAGAAAATATATCTATAAATATACAAGAATTATTAAAATTAAAATATAAAAATAATAAACTAAATTTAATTCTATATTTATTTACATCTAAGTTTATCAATAAGTTTTCCTGCGCACATTGTTGCTAATGCAACTTTAATTGAAAATACACGTATTTTTCCAGAATTATCACTGTAAATATATATAATACTCTTAAAATATTAAAGCAATTTATTTTAAATAGGTATTAATTTACCTAGAATAGGCTGTCAATAGCCAATTAAGTAATAAACTTGCTTTGGAATCAACAGGCACTTGTTGTGCAGTTGGAAGGCGTTTATTTAAATTATGATACAATGAGGAGACAAGAGTTTCTAGACGTGCTACACTTACTTCACTTTGAGGCTCAAGTGTATTTAGACCATTCTCACGAAACGCTTCAATAACATTCCAAATATCAACCAAATGAACTAAAATAATATAAATAAAATGATTTTGCATTTTCTATTTGTATTTATATATAATTAATTTTTTTTTATATTACGGTTTGTTGATTTCTGTATGTAACGTAATTTGCATGCTGTTCTATATGATGCAAAACGAATTGCATCGAATATATGCAGCCTTAAATCTTGTAAAATAGCTATACGTGGCTCAATCTCCATCTAATTAAAGAAAATTATAATTTTTAATAATAATTTTTATTAAAATCAGAAACGAAACAAAAAGAAACTTATATAAAAATGATAAAAAAAATTATTTGAATTACATAATATCGTAGAGATAATAATAATAATAAAAATGAGAAATAAAAATAAAAAAATAGCTACTTAAGTGTTTTAAACACCAAAAAAAAAATATTTCCTTGATCAATAAAAATATTATTTATAAATTTTAATGATCATGAGTTGATGAAAGTGAAAATAAATCTTTTAGCCATTGTATTAAATATAAATAAAAGTGTCACCACATCTATTAGCTAAATTTAACATATAAATACATGTGTAAATTTAAATGACATCTAAAAAATTAATTTTTTCGTTTTTATTATTATAATAATGTTAACACAGACGCTGAAAGATTTCTTAATATTTTTTTTTTTTATACAAAAATTAAATAAACGAAAATAAAAACATTTTTATAAATATTTATGAATGGAAAATTCAATAAATTTTACACTTTGTTATCACTGATGCTAATATTTTTTTTTTCTTCTTAAAGGTGGGTCAGTTAAAAATAAAAAAAATTAAATAAATTTTCAATTTACTATCAAAATTTATCACTTTATCAGATTTTTGATAAAATTTTAATGTTTTTATAAAAGAAAAACAAAAACAGATTATTTTCAACGATAATGAGGATTATTTTTTTTTTTATTGAAAAAAAAAAGAGGTAAAATTGATTTATATCACACAACTATTGCACATATTAATAGAAAAATTATTAATAAATAATGTAATATATTTAAACAAACCTTTTTATTAATAAACTATTTAAAGTTTTATTACAATTTTTTTTTTTTTGCAGATATATATTTATAAATTTAAACACATTTATGTTTACAATTATTTATTTTTTATTTATTTCTCAAATCAAAATAATTATCCACCATTAATGTGTTTCTGAAGTTTACTGAAAAATATCAATTTGATATGTATGAAAATTTTACAGTAGTGCTGGGTATCACCAAAAATAAAATTATTTTATATCGATTGTTTCAGAGCACATCGGGCAATTGTTTTGTTTTACAAAAAAGGGTTCGTAACTTTGCTAACAAAATCATATAGCAACAAAACTTTTTCTAAAATGAAGGATTATTCCAAGAAAGAATTCATTTCTTACATTATTGTTTTGTTGAAATAATTTTAAACAATTTAAATAATTTTACTGTGAGATAGTTATTGATATACGATCATCAGAACTGAGTACTGAAATAAATAGGTACAATTAAATAAAATCAGTAAACTTGGGAACTTGAAACTTTCATACGTCTTTAATTTTTTCAATTTTTCTCTTACACTAATCAACTATTATTAAGTTTGATAAAGAAATTGACATAACATATCTATGTAAAAAAATAATTAAACGATAATATTAAATTTAAAAAAATAATATTGTTTAAAGTAAATAAATTTAGTGTTAACGACTTATTTACAAAAATTGACATTTATCATTTATGCGGCATTATAACTTGAAGTTTGCAGTGTAAACAATGCTAATGTCATGTCATAACATTCAATTTTTTTTTTGACATTTGAATGAAAAATTATTTAATGATTAATGTTGGTTTTTGTTTTTGTGCGAATTGGATTTGATTAACTAACATTTTTTAAATTTATATTGAATTAACTAAGAATAATGGTCAAGTGTGGAGTAACTATTGCTTCAATTAATAAAAAACAAAAGTCTATAGCTACCATTACACGGTCATTATTTTATGCCATTTAAATGGCAGTGTGACGTCATTTTGATGTCACAAGGCTGCCATTCAAATGGTGCCCCGTCTGATTGCCACTTTTGTGACACCTTTTGCTATGCCATTTGAAATGGCACATTGTACCAAACGTAGTGTGCTGTGTTTGAAAATCAATTTGTTATTTTGTGAATTCATTTGATTTATTTTTGTGTAATTGTGCGAAAAAATGAATGAATCAACCGACGATTTTGACAAAATAATAAAAAAAAAAAATTGCAAGAGACCATCAAGAAAAATAGAATTTACGTGGTCAGAAAAAGAAGAATCAAAATTAATTTTGGCTGTTCAAAAACAACGGCCGCTATGGGATTGTTCGGTACCAGAATATAAATTAGCACATAAAAAATTAGATTGTTGGCAAGCGGTTGCTGAAGAACTGCAGATAGATATAAATTTTTCTGAAGCTAGAAAAAAGTGGAACAGCATGCGAAGTAATTTTAAAGTTTTTTTGGGGAAAAACCGTACCAAAAAATCAGGCAAAGGAGCAGATGAATATAAAAATATAAAATATCCACATTTCAACGAACTATTATTTATTGAATCATTAGAAGTTGAACAATCTACAAAAACAACGCCTACTTTGGATATGGTGATTTTTTTTACTTCTTTCATTTCAATCGTTATTATTTCATTAATTAAATTGTTTTGCCACAGGACAATTCAACAACTGATGCATCAATTTTGGGCAATTTCGAGGAAGTTATTATTCCATCAACTGTTGGCCAACGAAAAAAACGATCAAGAACAATAATAGAAACACCATCACCACCACTAAGTGCTGTAAAAACAATTGCGGCTGAAGTTTTGACAAATTTTCAAAATCGAACACAACCAGACCGCTTCACTGCAATTGGCGAGGTATTCGCAGGGCATTTGCGAAATTTAGAACCAAACGCTGCAATAAATTTGGAATCACGTCTTTTTAATGTATTATATGATTTTTTGGGCTCCCGCACATCTTCGACTGTTGTGCCACCCCCTACTAATATTGATTAATAAAAATAAAAAAATTCACATTTTGCATTTAAAAATAACAAATATAAATAATTCATTTTCACTTATTTTAACTTTATTTAAAATAAAGATAATTATTAAAAATTAAAACAAAACTGAATGCGATCGTATTGCCAAGGAAGTTCGCCTTCGTTAGCGAAATAATACATAAACTCCTCTCGTACTTCTTTAACGCAAACAGCTTGATTTCGATCAGGTTCCAGCGCATGTAGCGTAGCACTTGCTGCTTCGGCACGCCATTCACCTGGGGTCGTCAAATTTCCCATTTCATCGTAATGATTGAACGCACTTGCTGATGCGTAATTTAACTTATTTGTCGTCATCATAAAATTATGAAGTACTGAGCACGCTAATACAACTTTCTTTGTTTTTTCGGCATCTAGGTGAATTGGCTTTCGAAGAACTCGGAACCGCGATGACATTATGCCAAATACATTCTCTATAATGCGACGTGCACGACTCAGGCGATAATTATACACCCGCTGCAACAAAGTCAAACCACGTTGGCCAAATGGCTTCATTAAATTTGATCTCATTGCGAAAGCATACGAACAACATTTCTGTACAAATCTGGTTCTTCTTCACGCAACTCAAGCAGCAATTGAGAGCAAAACCCTTTTTTTCGCGACGGCTCAACCATTTTTTTTGCCAAACACTGCGCTTTTGTCGCTTGGGCTTATTTTCAACATTATCATCTTCGCTGCTCTCCAAAACACACAATGCCAAAATGGCCATCTCAGCATCACAATTTTTGGACATTTTTTAAAAATTTTAATTATATATTGGAAAAAGTTTACAACTCGAATGACAATAAATTGACAATATATTCCATTGCAATGTGATCGCAAAACATCAAAATGGTAAACGATTTTGTGCCATTTAAATGTTCTGAATGCCATTGTATTGAGATATGCCATTGCTGTGTGATTGCCCTTTTATCAATTGCCATTTTAATGGCACGACGATTAAAAAAATTTTAATGGCAAACTGCGTCTGCCATTTATTTTGGGACAAAATTAACGGAATGCCATGGTAGCTTATGATGGAAAAATATACCCCTTTATAATTATTAACCGTAATTTATTAATCGATAAAAATTATTTGGATGCATTTTGTAAAGTTCTAGCTGATGTCAAAGTAAAAAATGTATGAAATATGCTCAAGTTATTTTGAGAATAAATATTTTAAATAAAATTTATAACCAGAGCTACTTAGTTTACTACAGACAAGTTATTTAAACTTTGGCGTTTATTTATTTTGCCTATTTTCAGCAATATTTAGGAGGGCCAAGATATAATTATTAATTTTGGAAATTTTTCATTAAATTATAAATACAATAACATTTTTGATTGGTTTGTGTTCATTATCTAAACGCATATTCCTAAAAAAATATCTGTATAACGATGAATAGTATTTCGATGATAACAACAATTGCATAGAATTATAAAACATAAGGTAAATGTTTCAAATATTTGAAGCCTAGCAATTGTTATATTCCAATATACAAAATAATATCTTGAAACAGAATTTAATTCTACAAATTTATGTTTAATAAAGTTATTTTTAATGTCTTTTAACACTGAAATTTGATTAACTTGTTTTTATTATGAAACAAATATCCTTACCTTGTTATTCCAGCAAATTTAAATCATTTATCACTAGTTCATTCAATTGATTTCTTTGAACACAAAATTTATTTATTTATTGGTCACAAAACTACAAACATTAACTTTAATATAGGTAAACAACAACAAATGAAAAAAAAAAACCCAAAAACATCACAAAAAATCTTCTATTAAGAAAATGCTTTCAACAATAAGTTGAGATTTATCGCCTCTTTTTGCATAATTACACAAACGTTATTAATGTTAAAATTCATATTCGGCAAAAGCTTGCTCAATTGTCACACAGTCACTTTATATTTAAAATTGTTGCAATTAAAAAAGCAAATTGTAAGAGATAAATCCAGTAGAGCAATTTCACTTTGTTGTAAGAAACACAGATTATAACTGTAGAGAAAATTCTTACAAAACACTACATTCTCCAGGAAAGCTATAAGATTCTGAATAAATTGTACAAAATGAACACATAGAACATCCACCCACAAACAAATTTAAATTATGTTTTCATCACTAAAAGCAAAAATTAAAGCAACTAAATTCTGAAATCGCTCCATATGCAGTACCTTAGAGTGTTATAGTTAACCTATTTATTGTTAATTAAAAGGAAAAAAAAAATCCCCTGATTACATGCAACAGTTGTTAAATTTGTTAATGAATGAATTTGCTAGTAAATTTCCGATTATAATCGAGCAGAAAATTAAGCGATTATGGGGGATTAAAAAATGATTAAAGAATTAAAAAAAAAAATAATATATATATATAAATTTACTTAATACAAAATATATAATATATGTATATTTATATTAAATTTAATATTTAATTAATCTTATTATATTAATTTAATTTAAATCAATTAATTTATTAATTAATATTGATTTCATCTATCCTCCATTATTTATTTTATTATTTTAATTTTATTTATATATTTTTTATTTTTAAATTTAAAAATTAATTTATTTATTTTTTATTAATTACTTTTTCTTTTGTTTATATAAATGGCAATTAATTGTTTTTCTGTTTGTAATTTTTCTTTTTTCTTTCTTTTTTAAATGATTTTCTTGTTTTTTTTTTACAATAGTAATAATTAATTAATTAATTATTAATAATAGTTAATTAATTATAAAAGCATAATTTATTTATTTAGTTATTTCTCTCTAATTTATTTATTAAAATAATAATTTATTTGCCTAAAGAAACAAAAAAATCAAAGAAATTATTATTATTATTAATTATTATTTAATTATCTGGTGTTTTTTTTAATTATTTTATTTAATTTTAACATAATTTTATTTAATTATTATTATTAAAATAAAAATAAAAAACAATTTTATTTATTGGCTGCTATAGTTGAAGGATGGAAGTGATAATGATGAGTTATTTTTCTTCGTTTTTTTTTTTTATAATAATTTATTTTTGTTTAATTATTAATTAAGAATTTTCTTTTCTTTTTTTCTTTATTATTATTATTTATTTTTTTTTACATTAATAATTTAGCAGAAAAATAAGAAAAAATAGAAAGTATATTTTTAGTTCAAATTTTACAAAAAGATCTTTTAATTAATAAGCATTTTTTATTTTAATATTTTAATTAGCCGTTACAAACAATACGACTAAATTAAAATTAATTAATTAATTAATTAAAAAAATTAAAATAAACACACCGTAATACAAATACATTAAATTTATTTTATATAAATTTTATCGGGTGTTATTATTACTAATACAAAATGGCATAGTAAATTAATTATTAAATTAAAAAATAAAGAAAAATCACAAAACAAATCGTTAAATTTAATAATAATAATGATTAAGAAAATTAAGCTAAGCAGAAAAATTAAACACAAAATTAATTTTATTATAATATTTTCGTTTATATTTTATTGCTTTTTGTTTCTCTAAATAAATAATTAAAATTTTTAAAACATAAAAATAAATGTTACAACCAATAATTGCGCTTGCAAATTATTAATAAACAAAACATTGTTTTAATGCAAAAACTGACTTGCAACTACAAACTGTCAAAAAAAAAATTGATTATTATTAAAATTGAAACCAGGAAAGTGAACAACCGGTGATCAGAGTACAGTGCTTTCGACGACAAATGAATGGTGAGGGGCTAATATATTTTTTCTTATTTGTAATTATTATTATATATTTATAGATTATTAGCAATACTATTTAATTTAAATATAATTGGCGTTTAATTTAATTATTTATTATCAATAAATTTTTGAATCGTCATTTTTATTTTGTTTAAAAGAAAAAAACATAATTGGTCCTATGTATATTGCACAATACGTTTTAATTTTTATTTATGTTTATTATTCAAAAAATAATATATTAATTTCTATTTCAAAAGTGATTTAAATTTACATTGTTTTATCGTTTTTTCTATTTCTATTAAAATAATTGAAATTGAAAAAACAAATAAAAATGAAATCAAAGATCGTATAAATTCAGATTTAAAAGTGATTTAAATTAGATTAGTTTTTCTTTTTCGGAGGTTTCTTTTTTACATAAAAGAAAATTAATTAATAAAGAAATATAAATCTTGCAAAAATTATTACAAAATTATTGTGACCGTTCTATATTAGAAGATAATTAATTAAAGAAATTTTTCTTTATCGTCCGTTTTAATATTTCAAATCGAAAGAAATTTGTCAATTATTTATCTCTTTATTAGTTATAAAATTCTTATTATTAAAAGCATTAATTAAAATATAAACATAAATTAATAAAAGAAAATCATATGACAATCACACAAAAATTAAGAAAAATAAAAAAAAAAAAAACAATAAATTTGTTATCAATGGTTTTTTTCTAAACTTTTTAAAAACTTAAATTACTAATTTTTAATTAATTTTCTTAAGATTTATTCAACAAAACAATAAATAAGACAAAGAGGAAAATTAATTTAATTGTAAAACAAAAAAAATAACAAAAATAATAAAAGCAAAAAAAAAAAAAAATACATCATTGATGGCGAAAAGATTTAAATGCAACGTTAAGCGAGAAAACCGAAATTAATTTTTAGATTAATTTTATTTATATTCCTTAATTAATTGTGTTTTACGTTTTTTATTTTTAGTTAATAATATTAATTAATTAATTATTTTTAATAAATTCTGTATTCTATTAAAGAAAATAAAGAAAACAAAATAAATAAAATTCATATTAAAAGCAACAGTGAAATAATTAACACTAGAATTATCGAACATGTTTACACCTTTTTTCTGCTAACCCACGCAAAAAAATGATGGGTTAGATGTTTAGTTGGCAAAAATATGAAAAATTAAATTATTAATCCATATTTCATAATCCATAAAGTAATTTAAATTTAAATTTAAAATATATATTACATTAGAGAAAGTGTTGTGAATAATTGTTGCAATCCGTCACATTGACCGTTTTAAAGTTCTAGTGTTAAACACATATAATAATTATAAAGCAAAAATAATAATAATAATAATTAGGAATAGTTATTATAAATCTAATTAATAAAATTTCTTAATTTTTTCTTTTTAATAGTTTTTTCATTATAAAAATTGTCAAATGACTTGTTTTTTTTTTTTTTTAATTAAAAATTTTGTATACATTTATTTACTTTATTTATTAATTAACATTTTGTCTATTTAATAAATAAAAAAAAGAAAATTTTTTTTAATAATTTATAAAAACGATATTATTAATAGTGAATAGTGTTAAAAGTTTTAATGCATAATGTATGAATTTTTTTCTTTATGTAAAATGTTATTAAATTTGATGTTAATTATTTATTTATTTATTTATATAATTATATTAAAATTAATTACATTAAAAGTCTTAATCTGATTAAATTTTTTTTTGTTTTGCTTAATTTTTTAATGAATATTAGTAAGTATATATGATGATTTTTGATGATTGAACATAATTAATTAAACATAACAAATAAATTATAATATATTTATATCGCTTTGTTAGTCATTATTTACATTGAAGAAAAAAAATTATTTTTTTTGTTGACAAAACTAAGCAAAAAAAATTATGCAAAATGATAACATGCGCAAAAATTAAAAAATATTTTTATAAAAAAACTTTTCACATACATAATAAAATAATTTTTGTTAATAATTTTAAAATAATTAAATTTAGATTTTAATTAACTGATAAATCAAAAAATAAAAATAATAATTATTTATTTAAAATCTATAAACACTAAGAAAATAATAAAGAAAATTAAAATTAATTAATTAAAAATGTATTGCTGGCTAGTATATTGTTATACTAATTGTTATATTAATTTTATTTATTTTACTTTATTTTCTTTTATATTTAATTATTATTATTATTAAACGAGCACTTAAATTTTGATTTTTCCTTTTAAGTCATGAAAATATAATTTGAATACGTTTTTTTTTATTTTTTTATATTAATTAATTAAACAAAACAAAAAAAAAAATCTTTATTATTATTAATTTTTAATTTTATTTCTAAATTTTTTATTAATTTTTCTTTTAATTATTATTATTATTAGTATTATTTTTTTAAATATTAAAAACTTAATTTAAAAATGGTGTTATTATTACTTGTTTACATCGCTGTGTTCGTCTTGATTGAAAAATGATTTTATTTTAATTATTTATCCTCTTAAATCAAAATAAAAACATAAAATTAATTAATTAAATAATAAAAATAATAAAAACAACATAATTAGTAAATGTTTTTCTTATTTCTTTTTAAATATTATATATATATTTAATTAGTTTATGTTGTAGTTTTATTCTGGATTTTAATTATTTATTTAGGTTTATATTTTTTTTATATTAAACTTTATCTCCTTCTTGCCCCGTACAGTATTTTTGTTGATTTCGTATTAATTTTCTTATCATCATTATCATGATTTTTTTGCTTGTTGTGTGTGTGTGTGTTTGTTTAATTTTTTTTTTATTTATTTATTCTTTAAATTATTATTATTATTATTATTATATTATTATTATTATTATTAAATATTAATTATGAATGGTATGCTGTAACATAAGTAGCAGGAAATAGACCTTTTCTATTTCCAATTTCACCATTCCACCAGTGTTCATCAGATCGATCCGTTACTGTTATAACATCGCCTCGTCGAAAATCTAATTCACCAGATTCTTGAGGCACAAAATCATACAGGGCTTGTACCAATATCTAAAAAGAGAATTTTTTTTTTTGTGGATTTTTTTTTTTTTATTTTTTGCAAATTTTGTTTAACGAAAAATAGAAAAAAAAAAAAAAAGATAAAATAAAATATATAAATTAATAAGAATATACTTAGTTATTATTAAAAACAAAAATAATAATTATAAAAATAATTATTTTATTAATTATTTAAATAGTAGAAGAATGAAAAAAAAAAAAAACCTTATGTAATATTTATATGATAATTAATAATAAAATATATATTATATGGTTTTTTTTTTATTATTTATTTGTATATATGTATATATATATATATATTTATTTATTTTATATTTTCTTTTCTTTTCTTTTTTAATTTTTCGTTTTTTATTATTAAATTTATATATTAATATATTTATATGTATATATTTGATTCTTTATTATTTTTGGCATCTATTAATTCACTACCTCTTCTGGCACCATGTCACGTAATTTAACATCTTGTGAACGGGACACACTAGCGGTACGATGATAATCTACTAGCTCATTTAATGAATTAAATTTAACAACCCATAAGAAAAATTTTCCCTGTGCATCTCGTAAAACTTTAAAATGTTGTACACCATCTGAACATCTATAATAATGATTAATAAATAAATAAAACAAACACAAAATTAGTTAATATTATTAAAAATTATATAATTATTATCAACTAGCAAAAAGAAATAAATACATTGTTCTTTCGAAAATTGTTTTTAAAACAAAACAATTTTACCTTAAAACAATATAAAACCATAAGGATTCAACCCTTTTAAGCATATTTTTTCTGTTTTCAATTTGATTTTTCATTGTAAACGAGTTAATACTAGATTCTTCTGTAAGGAATACCTCGCATAGTGCTACTAATCGGTTTCATTTATTAGCCGTACTATTTAAATTTACCTGTAAATCAGTACTGATCGAGGAACTTATCCTGAATTCCCTTTATAGGCCACCGGCTTTATAGAGAAAAACAGTTAAATTTTTAGGCTTAGCAGGGGCTTAATATCGGATAGACTCTTAATAGTGGGAGGAGAGGCTTATTAGAGTGCTAATTTTTTTAAAAAGAAATTTTGAAAAGAAATTTTATTGAATCTTATTTAATTATAGATAAATTTGAAATTTACTTATCAAAATCTTCTTCATGGGAAGCAAAATTATCTTCATCAAAACAAATAATTCAACAATTTTTCACGGATTGAAAGTTTCCTCTTCCCATTCGATCATATGTTAGTACAATTAAGAAGCCAGTGGCTTAATAAAGGATAGTGGCTTAATAGAAAAATTCTAAAATATTTTGCAATTCAAAAACACTATTAAGTCTCGATGCTTAATAGAATGTAATAAAGGGAATTCAGGGTAATAGATACAATATAAATTATTCCAAATATATTCTAATGTTGTTTAATAAAAAAACAAATCAGTAAGTATTTTTAAAAATTAATTCAAAATATAATTGCAATTATTGTTTAAAAGACTTTTTTTCTCAGAAAAAAGCGCTATAGTAAATCAGTACTAATCAAAATAGCACTAAGCGAGGCAAGTCTGTATTAAAAATTATACTAAACAAATCCTTAATCAAAACAGACTATTCTCTGCATTTAATATTCAAAGAATAAACAAATCTATCAAAGATTCTTCAATGCAAACTTGTATTTTCTAATTAAAACAACTAATTAACCAATTAAAATATTTAAAAAGAATTATAATAAAAATTTTCATTTTATCTAAATCTAACAATAGCTAACAAAACAACGACTTGAAAAATTAAAATTTGTTATAAATAAAAATGAACAAATTTAGGTCATGAAAAACACAGCGAATTTTATCGTATTTTATTAGTAAAACTTTTTCTTATTAATAAAAAACATAAAAAAAATAAAAATCTTTTCATTTTTCAAGTTTATTATTTATATCGAATTATTTGTATTCTTTTCCTTCTATACACTAACTCTACTCTACATTATTTTTATTGTTATTATTATTATAACATGATAATTAATAGAGAAAATTATAATAATAACAGAAATAATAATTACATAAATTAGTGAAAATAATAATAAAAAACAATAAAATGGATAAAAAGTATTTGAGTAATTTTTTCTTTTTTTATTAATTTATGTTCATATTTAATTATAATTTTATTCTTTAGCAAAGTTCTTATATTTATTTTTTAACTGTTAGAAAGTAAAAGTAAAAAAAAAATAGAAGCAGACCAGACTTAAGTCATGGTATTGTGATCACACTTAAATCAGTTTTTTATTGTTTTAATTAATTAATTTTTAAATTAAAACAAACAGACAATTTGTAGATTTTAGTGATGTAGTAATGTTATAATAATAATAATTTTAATGAAGTCAAATATATATTACAATGAATAAATACATAACAGGAGATAATGTTTCTATTATTAAATACGGTAATTAATTTTTTCAGTTATATACATTTGTCTAAGAAAGTTCTATTAAAATAAGTAATATATAAACTCCTTGTTTTATTAATCTAATTGTCCAATATCATAGTGCTTGTAACATCCCTTTTAAACTATTTTTTGTAGAAGAAATTGAAAAGTTTAGGATTTACAAGCTATATTTTACCTATGTATCACTTACGCTACGATATCAACTTGTGGAAAGGATTGTAGATATTTGTCGACATTACCGTATTTTATGGACTATAAGGTGTGACTTTCTACATAAAAAAATGAACTCAAATTTTGAGTGCGTCTTATGGTTCGAAGGTACAATATATTTGTCTAAAAATCGTCTTATAAATTTGAAGTGCGCGTCTTATTGTTCGGTGCGCAATATAGTCCGTAAAATATGATATTTTTAATGCATTGAAAATATGCTTGACGGTGCCGGTCTATTTCTTTCTTTATTTTTCAGAAATCATATTGATTTCATAATGTTGATAACGTTACCACTCTGCTATGTATGATGTTTCCAGGCCTACTATCGCGTTTACGTTATCCCAAGGAAACATTACTTTTGAAACTTTCTGCGAGCAGTAACCGTATTACAAAAATAAATTTCTAAATAAACCATTAGACGTAAAAAATATGTCACGAAAAACCGACCTTACTTATCAACAAACATAGTAAACACAATACAAACATATTATGATTTCTCAACAATAACAAAATATATTTCAAAAATTACTTTTAAAGGCTATTCTTGTAAATGTTCTTCATTATGTCATTATTTCTAAACGATGCTATATTTACATAACTTTGTAAAATTAAAAAAGAATGAATAAATAATAATAATAAAAAAAAATCTAAATAAAAATTTCAATAAAACTAAGCGAAAAAAAAAAAATAAATAAATAACATCAGACATTTCGAAAAATTAGAAAGAAAAAACATAAAACAACTCCTACGCGAAATTTTCCACAAGTTTTTTTCTTCTTTTATTATTATGAAAACAAAAAAAAAAAACAATAATTTTCTTTATATTCATAAGAAATAAAATAAGAAAATTTACTTACTTTACAGATAATGAAAAATCACCAGGACTTGATTCACTAATACGAATTAAGAAAGCTCCTTCATGTTTATTTGATAATAATTTTTCAGCATCTGCTCTAGTTATACGTCCATAATACCAACTGAAAATATACAATTTTTAATTTAAATCAATATAAAAAAGATAAATATGTATGTCTTAAAGACATTAAATAATAATAATAATAATGATAATAAAACTTTTAAATAAATTTTAAATTATTTGATTTTTGCAATAATAAAAAATAAAAATTAAATGAAATTAAATTTGTTTAAATTTTTTGTTTTTACATTATTATTTTAACGCGTTTATTATATCCGTACTACTGGTTGTGTCATTTTCTTCTCTTCGTATTTTTCTCACAACAAACAAGAATAAGCATATATATAAACTATTAAAATCTATAATTAAATACATCAGGGAGAAACGAATTAAAGAACAAAATCACATATGTGCGTAAATTTTATTAATAAAAAACAATAATTTAAATAATAATAATAAACGAAAAAAAATAAAAAATTCTTTTTTCTTCATTTTTTCTTTATCAAAATTCAACAACTAAAAATAAAATAAAAAAAAAGATGATTAAATACTTGCTTTTTTTTTTTGCAAAATATTTTAACATATATTAATAATTATGCAAAA
The DNA here is from genome assembly GCA_963942525.1 of Ptychoptera contaminata. Taxonomy (NCBI): domain Eukaryota; kingdom Metazoa; phylum Arthropoda; class Insecta; order Diptera; family Ptychopteridae; genus Ptychoptera; species Ptychoptera contaminata. The sequence goes on along the minus strand of OZ012636.1, from coordinate 35,189,981 downwards.
AAAAATAGTAAAATTATGTATAACGATTTACTTACTCATGATTTTTCATTTCAATATAATTACTCGGTATTAAACCTTCTTTAGCTTCAAGTTCAGCTCTATACCAATTCATATCATCTTCCATATTTAAAATCTAAAAATAATTTTAAAGAAATAATTTAGAAAAAAAAATGAATTAAATTAAATTAAATTAAAACAAATAAATAAATAAAATAATAAAAAATAGATATAGACATATACACACACACATACATATATATATATAGAAATTCGCTCAATATAAAACCACACTCAGCATAACTAAAAACATATTTAAAACAAAAAAAATGTTTTAAATTAAAAATAAAATAAAAATTAAACCATCGAATCAACGTAACATAGAAGTATTGGAGAGATGTATGTAAGCCACCAACAACTAAGATCGTTTCTTTTAAAATTAAATTTTATTATAATTTTGTAATAAAATTATAGATGGAAAATTTTTGCAAAAGTTAATGAAAAAAAGTAGCTGATACAGTATGCATCAGTTAAACATAACCATTATAATCTACCCATTATACAACCTTGCGTTAAGCAAAGTAACGACAGTAGCTCCTCATATATTGTGCTTAGCAGAGAGACAAAACCTTTTTTTTTATACTAAAATTGACGTGTTTAGTAATTATGAAGTGAAGTCGACCTGTGAATAGTTTTGAACTACCATGTCAATTTATAGGATGGGATGGGATGAAAGATATTTGTGGATATTTGGGAACGCACATGCTACAGACCTATAATTTCTTCTTTTTTTGTCAAGAAGGCAATAAGACTTATTTTTATAAAATAACCGATAAAGTAAACTCAGTCAAATGTTTAAAACTTTATTCTAAAGATGTCTTTGTACATTGTTCGATTTATAGAAAAATGCCTTAAATGTCCAAAAATATTATGTTGAAATAAATTGATAAAAAGAAAATCCACGTTAAAACCTAAACGAATACAAATAAACACCGTCCATGTAAGTACTTAAGTCAATATGTCTTATAAACTTTACTCCACTAACATCAGTTTTCATTTATACAATTATAAGTACGAAGTCTTACAAAATAAATACGTTGTTCTAGGTGTCACAGTAAACAAATAATATTTCGCTGAAAATTAGACCTAAAAAACAAGATTAATGCCAAATATTTAGCAAAAACAAACACATTACGGGCAGTAGTACAGTTTTTTACATATTAATTTATAAAGTTTCAAAAATAAGTCTATAAGAAATTTGGTTTTCATGCAATTTATTCTATTACAACTTTATCTAATTATAATGAAAAAAAAATAAAAATATTTCTTGTAAGTTAATAGAGGAAACATTCCAGAAGAAAATCAAAGTGAATATGTTGACAATAAGTAACTTAGAATACTTAATTCAAGACATAACATTGAAAAAATATTGCACTCAATAATGCATATGCAATTTTAGCGTATTTTGCGGATTTATGCGGAGAGTAAATATACCAATTCGGCCTTTGCACAATGTGAGAATTATTTTCACTACAAAACCATTGATATAGCAACACGAAAGACAGTTTTTATGTTGTTGAAATTATAACCATAAAGACAATATATATTTAATAAGTTTAAATAAAAGAAAATGATTCTAAAACAGTACTAAATTCAAAATTTACTTCTGACAGTATCTGCAATAAATTAACCACTAGCGTAATTTTCTAAATTGAACAAACTTTGCTCTGGAGAAAATTTTTGTAATACATTCCAGAGCATTGTAAGTGTCGTATTTTTTTACATGTGTACGATAAAGATTTATTCTCCCTATATTATTATTCATAAATACGCTAACATTGTACGGCGACCTTTAAATAAAATAAATGATGGAAAATATGCAAGCAAATATCACTCAGTAAACAGAGCACAGACTGTACAATCTGCAATATAATTAACGTAATACATACAACCATATAAAAATGACTACAAAATTCTTAAAAAAAAATCAATTTAATAAACAAACTAAATCTTCGAGACGTTATTATAATTATTGCTTAAAACATAAAGAGATTAAGAGCGTTAATCAACTACAGTCAATGAAAAAGTTTTTTTAATATAAAAATAAAAAAATTATAAAAAAAATTCCACAACAAAATTCAATTACATGCATTGAGCATAAATGCATTACACATGCAAAAAAAGTTAAATCCAAGTAAAAGAAAAGAAATGCAATAATTGAATTCAAATATGTAATAATGCAACAAAAAAAAAATAATATTAATTAAACCGACACAAGAAAAAAATTTCTTTCTAATGAAATTGAAAAAAAAAAAATTATTTTTTTTTGCAAAAGAAATTTTAATTTTAAAACATTACGCACGCAGTTTTTCCAGTTATTTATTATTTTCACTTATTTTTTTTTTTGTGTATGTTTTTTCTCTTTTTACTTTTTACATTATTTTATAATTATTCTGCTTTTTTTTTCTTTATATATAAATAAATTTAATTTGTTTATTTATTTATGTTTTTTGCAAATATAAGCTAAGCACAACTAACCCATACTATGCCAGCCATACCAATCAAAATTGTATATAATATTATATGCAAAAAAAATAAAATTTAAAAAAAAAACGCTAAAAAATCAAATTTATTGATAAAGAAGAATAGTTTAAAAATAAATTTTTAAAATGCTTTTTAAAATAAAAATTATTCAAAGAATATTATCGAAATGTTTCTTTATAATTAAATACAAAAAAAAAGCAGAATAAGAAAAAGAGGAAAAAAAAAATTATTGCATTCGCATTCGTTTTGTTGTTGCTGTGAAAATAATACTTGACACATGTTTTAATTAAAATATTTTAATTAATTTACCTTAAAATAAATGCATATTAATAATGAAAATTAACTCAACTGCTATTTAAACTAATTGGCTAGAATTTAATATACTCTGGGGAATAATGTAGTGTAGATTGTGGTTAACAAGTAAAATGTTAGAAATAATATTGAGAAGATGGTGGCGGAGGTAAGTAAGAAAGTCTAGCATATTTGAATAAATTCATTAAATCATTTAACATATAAAACATTTCGTTAATTTTCTAGCAATATTTATATTTTATTTTATTTTCTGATAATTTTCAGTTTTCATTCAGTGCAAAATCAACACTTTATTTGCGTATTGAATTGATCCTATTCAAGTAAAAAAAACGATGAGATTTTGATCCCATTACAAAGAATTAATTTAAGCAAAAACATAATTATCATTCGTTAAATAAAAATCGCATACAACAGTACAATGTTGTAGGACAGTGATGGCGAACCTTTTTGTGAAGTGGGTCAAATTTTGTTAATTAATTGTTTTTAGCACTAGGTCGCGGGTCACAAAACGTCTCTATGAAGAGCTAGATATTCCATATTCATGCATTTAACGCATTTCTAAGTCAATTCATTACTTAATGTATTTCTGTTAGAAGATTTTACAAATTTCATTAAAGAAAACAATTTTTCACTCGTATATGTCACCCGAATATCGTTAACAGAGCATTTGCAAGTTTTTTCATTGATACAAAATTATTTGGTAAGAAATCCCATACGTTTAATTTAATATTTTCGATTTTCAGTGTAAGATCATTATTATCTGCACTTATTTCAAACATTTTTGCTTCTAAGTTGGGTCATTCATGTTTGAGTCATTTAAAAAGCCTGCGCGGGTCAGTGTATGCTCCACGGGTCATAGGTTCGTCATCACTGGTGTAGGATAAAACATTGACAGCATACTAGATATACAGAGAATGGTAATTATTGTGATAATAAATCAATTAAGCAATATCCCAATATTTTAAAATTTAATTAAAACACACACTACTGATTATACACTCTGTATGCTTTTACAGTGCTTTCTATGACAATGAAAACAATACGCAAATGCTTTTAATACTCATAATTTTCGAATTAAAATGTACCTTTCTCTTACGCTATTCAGTTTATTATTCGTTACAAAACAATATAAAAAATACATTTTTTTTGATAAAAACAATATTCTAACTAATTAGTTTAAACAATATTCGAGAATTTTTAGAACAAAACATAAAAATAGTAGTTAAGTAGTAGTAAGAGAAGTTTTATGGAAAAAATTAACATTTTTTCTTTTTATGTCTTCTAGTAACAATTCTAGCACTGTTGTATTTAACGTGATTCCTTATTTACATATTTTTAATAAAAAAAAAAAACACTTTTTATGTCAATTTGCTAATATTTTATTTATTCAGTAAAATAAAAAAAATATATTATTTTTTTTGTTTGCAAATAAATTAAAACTAAATACAAATTCCGATATTTATAAATATAAAATGAAATCTACAGTATATCCTCAATTATATGATTATTTCATTAACAATAATAATGGGTAGTTTTTATAAAAACAATTCAATAAATCGGACATAATAGAAAATTCATAGAAAAATATACAAAATTTAAATCAGTCGTCGGCAAATTTTATTACCTCACTGACCACTAAATTTCTTATCATAAATCTCAGGGATTACTACAGAGATTTTTTACATGTAATTTATTTATTCAATGTGACTATTTTTCTGCTGGCTAGCTGCTATATTTAACGAAAATGAACTGATTTCATGCATCTTGCATAATTTATCCATGTAAGTCACGTAATTTTTTGGAGTTGACTTGATTTGGATTAAAAAATCAAACTAATGTTCCAATTTCTTTGGACCACATCTTTGCCAGCCACTGATTTAGAACAAAAATCCAATTTTTTTAATTAACTGTAATTATTGTTCTTTAAGCATATAAAAACAATTTGCATTGTTAAAATTAAAAATAACATATTATGTGCTTTTAGATTATTATTGTCTCAATAATAGACAACAGAATTGGTAAAGGTATTTAGTTTATACAGATGACAATTAGTTCCTAACATTCAAAACTTAATGACAATAATTTTAAACTGATATAAAAATAAAAATTCAATATTATTTTATGCACCACAGACTATTGATAAAACAAAATTATAGAAAAAATTTTCTAATTTAATTTTATTAATTGACAAAATTAAGCATAACGAATCACTACTGTTGTGATTTTACTTTTTTTTTTGTATATAAATAAATGTTTTACATTCGGTTTAATTTTGCAAAAAACTAATAATGTTAACAAATAAGAATAAAAACATGCTTATATATATGTATATATAAAAGAATTTCAAAGTGGGACAAATTATTTTATTAAACCACAAAAACTATAAAAAAAAGTGTATTTTATTTTTGCAAATAAAAACTAATTGCAAATTATTGAAGCAATTAATGTAAGGTTAAAAAGTCAAGGTAAATTAATTAAAATACATAAAATAACAATTATAATTATTTTTATTCATTGAAAATTATAACAAAAAGAAAGAACAAAACATATTAAAGGTGATTCCTTTAATAAAACAATAAAATCCTTAATAAAATGGCAAAAACAATTACATTTCTAGAGTAAACGAAAAAAAAAATAGATTAAAGTGGAATCACAATTGGTTCTGCGATTAGTATTACCTATGATGGTAATTCATAGATAATTCAAAAAATTATGTGCAATTTACGTATTCACAATAATAAAAGGAAATTCAAATTCTCACTACTATAATTAGGAAAATTATTAATTACAGTTTCTTAAAAGAAAAATATTTTTTTTTCTACTAAAAACAATGTTAATAAGACAAACACAAATGCGAAAAAATTTTATTCGATTTCGGGACTGGTGGTGTTGCTGTTTTTGTCTTTTCTAAACATATTTTACTAAAGAAGCAAAGGCATAATAGAGAAATGCGAATAAAAATTAAAATAAAAAACTATTTATAGAACCAAAGCGAAAACGAAAACAAATTAAAAAAAAAAAGCCAAACATTCGAGGTATTTCGAAAAAAAAAGAAGAAAAATAATAATAATAAAAACAGAAATTATTACATAAATTTAAAATGTATTTATTGTGGTTAATAGCCTAAATTCAAACAGCAACAAAAACGACAAGGAAATAATTGCCAGCCAAAATTATGAATACACTGAGACTGAATCCTCTTTTTCACTAAATAGAAACGCGCGCGCCTGAGAAAATTGTGCAACTATGCAGATTTAAATAATTTTATTAAAATATGTAAGAAAATAAAATAAATAAAAGACCCTATAATAACCGTAATGGGTGAGTTCACGTGCAACACCATGACCGCCATCAAACTAAATAATAAAGGCGACACAAAATTTCGTCCGTTATTCAATGGCAAATAAATACGTAAGTACATCGCCCGCAATGTATTAGACAATCTCTAGATGTGTCTGTGTGTTTCCTGTATTGCTCAACACCTTTTAAATATCACAGCATAAAATAAATTAATTTAAAAACAGTCTATAATCTATCTATATCATACGTATTTCACAATTTTTCATTCAGAAAACAAAAACCTAAATTTACATGCATATAGTAGAAATAATTAAGAAAATAGCAATGTATCTAAATAGTCTGGATGTGCCCAATTTCTAATTTTATCCTGCGGTTAACAACCAAACTTTGTGTTTTATATAAATCAAACTAACAGACAGATACATATATCGTCGTTCGTTGTCAATGAGTTTATTGCATTTTTATATAATTTCATTGCAATTTATTCAACCTAAAAGAAAAAGTAAAAATTTTCTACAAATAATAATAAATACTAAAATTAATTAAAAATAAATTAAACAGTTAATCATAGTAGTAATAGTGTAATAATAACAATTAATTTTTAAATTATTTAAAATTAGCCTTTTGTAATATATATTATTATTATTATTATTATTTTATTAATAATGTCACCGGAAATGAATTAATTGTTATTATTTACATATAAACACAACATACGTTTCCATTTTAATTATATATTAATATATAAAGAAGAAAGAAAAAAAAAAGGTGTAAATGCAAAATATGTCATCCTCTTCCACTATTAATACAATGTATAGAAGTAACAAAAAAAAACAAACCACGTTGTTTAAGCATAACATTGGATAATAAAAAGACTAAAAAAACAGAGAATTGAATAGACTCTCGGTAATCTCACCACTTATCATCATAAGTAACAAAAATCTCCACATTTATATAAACAAAAACTTAGTATACGAAGAATATGTCTCTTCTTTTCTTTATTGTTTCACCATTTCGCTGCTGTCTGGAGAATGAATAAAACAAAGTAAATTTTGTTGGTTTTTTTCATACTGGTACTGTAGCTAAATCATAAACAATTCTATTGCTAAATCATAAACAATAAAACAATAAAAGAAAAAAACCTTTTTTCTAACTGAATTAACATTTCCACTAAATAAACTTCCTTAATATTATTTATTTCAAGCGAAATTACTTCTTCTTTTTTGTACCAAGAATAAGATATAAATATTTATTTTTGGCAAAAAATAAACAATAATTGTAGTTTTAAAAATACAAAAAACACAAAAATCATCATCGCATGTAAAGTAAAAAAGAATAATTATGCAAAATTCCGAGAGTACCGTCCTTTTTTTTTATGTTTTCAAACAGAATTCAATACAAAATAAAACTGATTCCAACTGATATTGGCTATTACATTTGATAAGATTTATTTAAATTGATTCAACTATAAAGAAAACAAGAAAAAATTCTAATTAAAACAGACACAGATAGTGTGTACACCATGGCAACAGTATGCTACACAAAACAATTTATTTATTTTTTTAATTTTAATAATAATAAATAAATATAAAATAAACATAACATCGCCCTTGAAAATAAAATACTTAAATCATGCATGTACCTTACCTTACCATACCATACAGAACAACAACGCATCGTAATTTATTATCATAAGAAATTTACTTCTTTTCACTTTTTATTCATTTCGTTGTTGTTTGATTTAACGTGAATTTCAATATATCAAAGTTGTTCTTTAGAAGTGGTGAGAATGAAACATTTTGCATTGAGCAAAAAGAATTAAAGATTAAACGACAACGCAGAATTTTCAACACATTAAAGGTAACACACAGATCACAAAAAAAAAAATCATTCATTTCTTTTATTTATAATATATTAATGATTTAGATTGACGACAATCAAATTAGCAAAAAACAGTATCCACATACATACTAAATCGAGGACACAACAGACACAATAATAATAATAACAATCAATTAGTTTAGTAAATCTACTAAATAAATAATACCTTTATTTTATTTCTTAATTAAATATTTGATTAAATTATCCTCATAAATAAATGCAGAAATATAAAATAAAGGTAAATAAAAATAAAAGGAAACTTATTAATAATTCGTCATATGTAAAAGTGGTATTTTTTTTTTATTTATTGACATAAATTACGTGCTTTACCAAAACAAAAAAAGAAGAAGAATGTATAATCCATTTCTACCACAGACATTTGTATTTGTTAAATAAAAAATACATAATTTTGTAACAGTATGTGTGTTAATATTGGAATTTAATTTTTATCTTTCTGTTGAAAAAAAAATAAATAAAATTAAATATTTAACAAAATAAAAACATAAAAATTTTATTGAAACGTCATCACATATAAATTTTGAGAAACACTGAGAAATAATATTTATTTATTTATTTTTTTTTATTATTATTCTTAATTGTCAAATCATGATGATTTTCTATAGAAAAATATATGATTAATAAAAAAAAATTAATTAATAATTAATAATAAGAATAAATATCTTTATTCTTATAACATATAATAATAAAAATAAAAAGAATAATAATAATAATAATTTAAGAAATATTTCTTTCTTAAATTCTTTTCACATTGTTATTGGTAAATTATTCATTCGATTTACCTATCAATGGACGTCATTATAATTCTATTTTTTTTTTAATACATTTTAACTATTAATAATAATATTTTTTTTCCTCCATGCTTTCAATTTATATATATTTATTCTCATGTTGTTTTACTTTCAAAGATAAAAAGCATATTCATACATATTGAAAAAATTAAATTTATTTCTCTCATCATTTTACATAAAAATTAACAGCAAATACATACAAATAAAAATATATATATGTTATTTTAAAAATGTTGAGAAGTTAAATTTTATTATGAAAAAAACTAAATAAATAAATAAATAATAAACTAATAATAATAATAATAATAATAATAAAGTATTCCGGCATTGCCGACGGCGTATTTTATGTACATTTAGTTTTTTTTTTTACATTACAACATAAATAATTTCGTGTAAATTAAATTTTATTCTTTTAAATAATATTTTAACTTATTTCTTTTGAATAATATTTATTATTAAATTTTGCATAAAGAAAACATTTTTCTTTTATAGAACAAATTTATCAGGAAATAAGTTTAAAAAAAAAGGCTATAATTATTGACTATTGACAATAAATTTAATTTAATTAATTTATAATATTCTATGCTATGATTCATTCTTTATTTTATACAAAGAATAAATAAAATAAAAAACAACTTTTTAAATAAAATAAAAAAATAATAATAAATTCTACGAGGCATCGTATAACCATCAAAATACACAACAACATGGAATTATTCATGCAATAAAATTCTTATTCCATCAATGGATTGTCAATTTACAAGAAAAAAAAAACCCATTAATAATACATAAAAAAACAAAACAACACTAATAAAATAACACAATCAAAAGCAATAATTAACATAATTAAATTTTGGTTTTCTTGTTTATTAAATGAAATAACATAATTTTTTTTTGGTTATTTTATTTCATTCTGTGTTATCATAAAATAATCATAAAAATACATAATAATAAAAAAAAGAAAAAACTTAAACCAAAAATAAATAAAAGATATGATGATAATGACAACGACCGACCGACCAACCGATCAACCAAACAGAAAATTTTAATTTACATAAAGAAAATCAGACCAAATACTTTTGTGATTATTATTTTTAATAATTTCAATAAAAAACAGAATTTATATTATTTATCAAATGGAAATCTTTCCATTGACTTTTTTCTAATTAACTTACACTGAATCGTTGCTGCTCTTAAACTACTTGTTACAAATTTAAATTAAATTTAAACGAAAATAAATCTTATGTTTAAAGTACATATGCCGCCTCTAACACGTCAAGAAGTACGCAATTTCAATTATTAAACTATTGCACGTACTAATTCAGACTAGAATCTAATCATCTAATCTAAAAAAATCCAATTAATCAAAAAATCTACAATAAGAGGTCTATGCTCTAGAAACAATGTCATTAAAATAACTAAATTTTTTAAAGTATTTTTATTCCAAAATATAATTAATTTATTAAATTCCACAAAGTAAAATACTTTTGTTTAGATTCACATCATAAAGATTCTGCATAAATAACTAGGTAATTATTATAAAATCAATCAGGTATGGCGTATCCACTGTACGGTTTTCAAATTTTCTGTTTTAATCAAAAAAATAAAATAATTAAGAGAGAATATTATTTTTTTAAGAATAAATAAATAAAAAATAATAAAAATTTGCGCCGAATTATTAACTTTTACAAAAATTAACGTTTAAATACTTTAATTGCATAGCAAAGTGCTATGCGCATGACAATTAACAATAAACATATTTATTTTACAAAACATTTATTTATTATCGCAATAATCGTATGAATTAAAAATTAAAATAAATAAAATAATTATTAACTAGCCTAAAAGAGTAAAACAACACGCAAGAATGATACCTGTAGCTCCTGTATAGTATTTAACATTAAATCTTCTTTTTCTTTAGCATTAAAAGGGTTAATTAGAACCTAATCTAATTAAATGCATATAACGGTTAATTAATTTTTTTAATTTTTCTGTAACACAAATAATTTATTAATTTTATTGCTATGTAAAAAGAAATATTTCTATGAGTAAAAAAATCGACTACCATATATTATCACCAGTGTTCAGCCGAATATCTTAATTATATTTAAGCAACACTCATAAAGATCATTATCTAATTGCTCAGTAAATGCAACAATTATTTAAGTAAAGAAATGAAAATCATAAAAAAAAACTTCTCACACCACAAAACAATAACAATATAATTAGTAGCACAGACACTAGCCACAAAATTGTAACAAACCGATGAAATATTTAAGTAATTAAATTCCTATACTTTCGTCATCGTTATAACCGATAAACATTTTTTCTTTCTTAAAAGATTAAATAAGAGAACAAAAAAAATAAAAAAACAAACAACGAATTATTTTTAGACCGAAAACTCTGTTTTAATAATAATATTTACAAAAAAATGAAAATTTTTTTTTTTTTGCTTCTAATTTCAGTCACTTATCGTTAGAAATCTTTAATTTTCTTCTTCATCGTAACCTTTCTCATTATAATTATTAATATTTTTCGAAAAAGAAAATTCACATTTTAGCATGTAATTTACATAAAAAAAAAAGTTTATAAATAATAAAATTATAATAATTCGTTGGAGTTTTGCTGATTATATTTCTCATTTAAACAAAAAAATAAAACCAACAACAATAATAATAAATAAAATCAAACATTTTTACAAATGTATTAGTGAGTATACAAATAAAAAAAACCCCATGCGAGTGTTTTTGAAATAAAACTAAAAAAAAAAAATTCTAAAATATCAGAATACCCTCTTGACTATATAACTCATTTCGTTTTTTATGATAAAAATAAAAAAAAATAACTACCAAACTTTTCAAATTATTATTTGAATTTTCTTTTTACTCAATTTTTATTCATTAAAATAACTTGCACTTGATGGCCTGGTCCTGGTGATGATGACCGTCATGCCGCTTTGTATACGCAGACGGTACAGTAACAACATAACAACAACAAAATAACTTTGTAAATACCTCACTTGTGTACACACATTTATTCATGTTTTATTTTATTTATTTATTTTGATAGTAATAAAATTATTACTCTTATTTTTTTGTTTCAAACTAAAAACCTACCTTTAAAATTTGATTTTTCCTAAAACTGAGTTCATCATCAGCTGTAGCATTAAAATCATGCTTCGCCATCGCCTCCATGGTGGTTTTTTTTTGTGTTTTTTTTATTCTTCGTTCAGAATTATTTTTGTTAAGGGGAAAACTATTTATTTTTATATATATATGTATTTAAAAAAAATAATTCCGAAGCTTTTTCTATTTATTAAAATCACTTGTATGGCAATAAAAAAAATAAAATTTATAGAAAAAGATAAATAAAAAATAGTTTAGTTCCTATATGTTTAAGAAAAAAAATAGTATTTTTAGTTTTTTTTCGTCTATTCTCCAATGCGATCTGATTTCTTCTCGAAGCTGTCACTCTTGTAGTATCCGTTTTTTTTTATATTATTATTTTTTATCAGGTACAATATATGTTAATTTATAAAATATATTTAATAATTTTAGCACAAATAAGTATTAAATTACACTTTTTTAAAATATTAGATGAATCACCAAATACAATATAAATAATAAAAAAAATTTGTAGTTTTAAATCCGCCCAAATACATCAACACGTAACTATCGCCATATTGAAGATGTCACAGCTAAAGTGAGAGAAAATACTACTTGGTAATTGAATATTTTTCTCATTTTAACCAATAGAATTTTATGATTTATATAATGAAGTATGTAACGAAACATTATACCGTCCGGCGAATAAAAACGATACAATACACTGTTAAGATTTTCTTTATATTTTTAATCGATATTAAAATTTTTATAGATATTTTTTTTTATTAAAACTAAAAATTTTATTGAAAATAAAATAAATGCATTTATTTCAGAAATAAAAAAATAAAGGAAATATATTTTGTATTTATTGTTGCTTTAATTATTATATTAATTATTTTATATTTAACTAACAAGTAGGTTCGGGTGCATAGCATTTTCTTCGTTTGATTATTCGTTTTGGACATGGAGCGCCACCATGTAATGCTTCTTGTGTAACATATCTGTATCTTTCAGATCGGCCGACACCACATGTTACACTGCATGGTGACCAATCTGTCCATTCCGATAAAACGCAATCAACTGGCACTGGCACTGTTGTTGTATTTGATGAATCTGCATTGGATAATTCGTGATTATCTAAAAGTAATAAAGAATTTTAACACATATTTTAGCAATTAATTAAAAGTATGTAAATTACCCATTAATCTAGCACACGATTGCATGCATTCATCTAATGTAATAAAATTATTACGGTTACCACGACAACCACCGTAGAAGAAAGGAATGCAGGTTTTTGCTTCTGTATTAAATGCGTACCGTTGATAAGAACCACGGCAAGGCCCACTTTCAGCCTTTAAAACACAATTATCTAATCGAAAGTAAGTATTATCATAATCATATATTGTAATGATAATTTAGAGAATTATTACCATTTGCTGCGTCTGCATCGAAGAGGCAATCAGTCTTAACAGAGCATGTTCTTTGTTGATCTAGCTTCATTTTGGAGCTACATTTCTCTTTCATGTGTGGTTCGACTAATAATAATCGTGATCGTACGTTAACTCCGTTACCGCAAGTGACACTACAAGGACTCCAATCGCTCCATATTGTTACTGGGCACTCCGAATCAGGTATTTCCATATCCGAAAATAAGCACTCTGGTTTCATACACTTCTCCTTTTCAACTAATGTAGCAATAATAAAATTTAATGAGACTTATTATTTAAATAGTTTTTTTAATCACCTATTGTGACATGAGGACACTTCTTCCTTCCCACGTGGTCAATAAATGTGCGAGTGCGCATGGATATACCTATACCACAAGTAGCAGAGCATTCTGACCACTCCGACCACTTAGTGGTTTTGCAAACTCCAATTCCTTCTCCGTCATCGTCTGTTTGAGCATCACCTGTGCGTAAATTTTCTTCTTGCTCATCAGGTTGTTCACTATGTGGATTTTGTTTTTAATTTAAATTTTTAATTAATGCATATAAAACAAATTATTTTATGAATCACTAACTCGCATTCTGGCACATCTGCAACACACATTTCTTTTCCTACTAGTTGGCGGTTACATGCTGCTGTGTTTGCCAAGGCTGCATCTTTGTATTCTCTGTTTCGCATTCGTATACCTTTTCCACATGTTACCGAACATGCTCCCCATGCTGAGAATTCAGTAACATCACATTCTGGTCGACTAGTTTCTTCGGTGTTTTCCGATTCGTCCAATAACTGTGCTTGCAAAAATTCCTCATCACAACTGCGTGGAATAACTTTTTCACGTCGAATGTATAATCGAGCTAACGGTACCATTTCTGGTATTGATGGATTATAAAATGGTGCCCGTGGATCTTCTGGATACATAGTGGTAATACGGTGCATACGTTCACGGGGTTGTGTTTCTGCATTAGCTGACTGTTAATAAATTAATAAAAACAGATTATTAATTTTTATTGCAATTAGATTTTAAATTTACAACTTACCATGTATGAAATACCACTGTCGGTACCAGAGTCCCAAGGATACAGATCCACATCAACATTTTCTGTCCATGTACAATCCTGTTTACACAAATTAAGACCATTTACTCCTACTACCCAGTCGGGCGAGGGTCCTAAATTGAGAGAAATAATAATTACATATAGAAATAAACTATGGATTTCTTTATAATCGTACCGAACATCGAAACTAAAGATAGTTTATGATTTTTACGATCAACTTTAAATTGTGAGGAAGTATTTTTGTTCACATTTGGATACCATAGACCGGCGGCTTTAATAAGTGTCCTTAAGCGCGGTCCCTTTGCACGCAACTCTGTTTCTAATGAGCGTATCGAACCGAATTCTGCTAATAATCGAAAACCATCTGTAGCAATATGATTTTCTCCCCAAAAAGAAAAATTAGTGTCATGTGAAGCACCAATAACGTCAGAAAAATGTGTTAACCATATAGCAAATGGATAGTCCTTTGGATGTGTTTCATTGGACCAAATTCCCTCAAATATAAACTAATGAAAAACAGAAAGCATTAAAAGGACAAAATATACCAAGCGGGGACAAATCATTACATTATATTTGGCATCATCGCATGCACAACACTCTCCTCTGATTTGTTCCTTTTCTGGTTTTTTCTCACAAATTATTTTTGTCAAATTTCCACTATCGGCATACCATGCCCTTGATTCTTCATAAACCATTGCAGATAAAGCGACACAACCAGATCCAGCAGCTGGTGCTACCCACATAACCTTGAATAGTATTAAGAAAATAATTTTTAATTTTCTTATCTATTTAATTTTTTTTACAAAAGTAACGGAAATGCGTTTTGATAATAATATTTTACTTGAATTTCAGTTTTTGGCAAGTCATCCGCTTGCGCCACTGTATTCACACAATTCTCATTAAATTGCGTTAACGAGTCACTAAACAATTGGAATCTGCCCACACGCTTTGGACTTGCAATTGTTTTTAATGTTCTTGGGCTAGAATCTGAGACGGCCTCAGCTGTTAACATAAAATGCGTAAATTGCTGTAATCGTGCATGTGTACGTGACCCAAAAAGAAATACTTCAAGGAAAAATAACAAATAATATCATAAATATTTATTTTTTTTTTTAATTTGAAATAAATTTTCAGTCAGTGATAATTACAATTGTAGATTTTTCCAGGTTGATAGCCCTTTGGCTCATCACCGATATAAATACGATATCCATTATCACCGCGTCCTTTTCTTCCATGTGGAAGTCCAGATGGTGTACGTGTACAACCCAAACAATATTGTATAACAATTAAAATGAGTAATAAGAGTAAAATCAATTGCTTATGAAAAAGTAACGCCATTTTATGATGTCGTTACTCGGTCGGTTTAAGTCTTTTTAATTAAATTTTAAATAATTATTTAAACAACAAGTCACAACAAATATGATCTACACACATCACTTAAACTGAATAGAACGACTAAAAAACTTTTGAAATAATTTATTTTAAAATGCTATTTAATAAAAAATAAAACATATATATAAATTTTTTGTTTATAATTACTTATCTTATTATTCTAACACTTGAATGAACTGATGTTTTATTTTTGTTTTCTTTAGATTAGAAGCAAATCGTCTGCTTAATTTTTTCGTTTAAGAATTCTATGTTGTGGGAAATATACTTAAAATAAGTTAAAAAAACGTGTTGTCTGTACTAAAGAATCATAAAAATGAATTTCGACTGATGGAAAACAAGAATTATTTCATAAGCGGGAAGATAATGAATCCTGACCAACAAATTACTATTAGATTGTCATAAAACTGATGTTATTGTGGGTTTCCACGAAAAAAGATTATATCATAAGTTAATGAATTGAAAATGAGGAGCTTATACGTCAATTAGGTCACAATTGTTCATCACCTTGAGGAAATTTTATTCGAATCAATCATGTATAGTAAAGTCATTCAAATTTCAATATTAAATTCCACTTTATTTGTACATGGCAGCATTTGTGACCAAATTGAAATAAATAGATATTATTTAACTGAGTGTTTTAAGTGCCTCGAAAATAATGTTAATTAATAAATATATAAAATTAAATTTTTATTAGTATTATTAACAGTATTAGTATTATTAAATGGATTGTTTTAGCGTTTTAAAGTAATTTTATTCATTCGTTTCTCATGCAACGTTACAGGCAATTAAAAAGTAATCGGCGAACTCGACCATAATAAAAACGAATCTTAACGACCTACAACCTCTTTTATGAGAATGCTGATAACATATTTAAAGCAATTAGACTACCACACATTGGCATATAAGTAATTTATCACATTTAAAAACATCAAAAAAGTATTTATTTGCTTTTATATAAAATAAATAATTTTATTAAGATAGTTAAAAAAAAAAAAATAAATTAAGGAAATTATTTACTTTTTGAATGTTTTTATTGCATATTTAGTTTAAATAAAACTTTTTTCTATTTTTGTATTCCAAGTGCTTTAAACTCTTGACATTTTAATATTACCTCGTCTTATTATTCGAATTATATCCCATATTTAGTGTCCTGGTGATTATATTTTGTTCTATGATTAGTTGGAATTTGTTTTTTTTTTTTAATTGTGCTAATCGTTGCGATTAGGAAATTGTAAAATAAATTCATTCAGTAAACAGAAAATGTATGATTAAAAAATTTTTAAAGCAAATTAAGACCTGCGATAAGTTGAAATATGTATAAAATTTTTGCCAATAATTATAGCAAAAATAAAATACAAAAGGGTACAAAGGGGTTCAAATGTTTACAAAAAAATAAAAATAAAATTTTAAATATAACTTTGTATTTACTTATTTTGAAAATTCATTTATTTTCTTTTCATTTATTAAAAATTCATAAAACTGACAAATAGACGAAATTAAATTATAAAAAAAAATTTAACAAATAAATTTTTCTTCATCTCTGTCTTTTCATTTTTGTAATTAATAATTAATAAATTATCACAATTAAAATTAAAAAAATAAAATAAATGATAATTTGAATAAATATTCTAGAGTAAACATATCTCTGAGTATGTAATGTATTGTCTTTGTTTTTTCTTTTACTATTTTGAAGCAATTATTATAAATAATATTTTTATTTTTCTCGGTTATAATTTTCTCAATAACATCTAATTATATAAACAAAATAATTAATAATATTAATTTAAAAAAAAAATTATAATAAATAGAATTATTAAACAAGAAAAAAAAAAACAAATATCAATATAAATTTATCACAGAAAATGAAAAAGCAAAAATAAAACAAAAGAAAAAAAAAATTATTAAAAATGTAATTTTTTTTATATATTATTTTTAAATTAATTAATTAAATTTTATAAAATTCCATTATTCCGTTTGCCCATTAAAGTATTTTTAATCATTAAAAATAGTCATCATAAGTTTATACGTGTTGGTTGAACAGAATGCAATAATTTAAATTAATTTATTGCTAAAATGTCAATATTGGAGTTTCTCGGTGGTCCAATAAATCTAAAAGAAAAGAAAATAAAAAACTAATTAATTAATAAATAAAAAAATGTTTCCGCCCGGGATCGAACCGGGGGCCTTCCGCGTGTTAGGCGGATGTGATAACCACTACACCACGGAAACTTATATAAAAACAAAAATTATTATTGCTCGAGATTACTTTCGTTTAAAAAGTTTATTTATAAATTGAAAAACATTCGCCTTCAACATACCAATGAATATAAATAAAATTTCTTGACAAGAAATCTTAAGAAAAAGAAACACAATTGCATAATTTACCTTTCGCTATACTCCACCATGGCAGTGTTACATAAGTTAAGAAAGCATTTAATGGTGTCGACTGTTGACGTCGGCTTTCCTTCCAAAAATGAAATGTTTGTGTAAAACCTTTAGTCGCCCACAATGGATTATATGCACCATCATCAAGTTCTATATAAAGTAACGAAAAGAAAAACAGAGAATAAAAGCCATTAATTAAAATAAAATAATAAAAATACATTTTCTTTTATCGCTAAACAACATATGAACAAAAGCATAAAAAACACAGGTGAATAGGTCAAAAAAAAAGCAATAATAAAAGAAAAAAAATGTATAACCTTTCCATGATTTTTTCGGTATTTCACACCAATAGTAAATATTTGTGCCATCCGGCGTTGTCCGTTTAGGCACTGTTATAATTGGCTTCTGGTAATACATACTATGATGTTGTGAATTACGTTTTCTTCGTGGCAATGTGGCATAAATTAAACCAGCCAGATTACTAACTTTGCCGCGATTACGATTTAAATTACCATTATGATCACCATCCCCATCGCCAACCACTTGTATATTATTCTTATTAAACTTTTCCGTTCGATTTTTATTGCTTGTATTTGTTGTGCCACCATTGTATAATTTATCAATACATGATTTAATTAAATTATTATCATTATTATTATGTTTTATTGCTGTTGTTAATTTATTACTTATGTCTAATTTATTGCTATTCATTGTCTTTGTTTTAATTAAATTTCTTACATTATTATTATTTGGACGAATATTATATTTTATATTTAAATTATTTTTAATTAATTGATTTGTTTTATTTAAATTATTTATAATTAATGCATTATCATCGTTGCTTGTCTGTTCGGCTGGCAGTTCCTCTTTGCCCTGTACACGAATCATTAATTTTGTATCAAAATCATCTAAAATACCAATCTTTACAATATCATCGGATATTTCGCCGTTAAGTGATGTCGCATCATCACCGATCTCGTATTCTTCGACCTTCTTCTCATTATTATTTGACCCATTAAGCGACACCGATGCCACTAATGAATCCTTTTTTTTAATTATCGTATTTTTTGTCTTTTCCTTTTGGCCGGACGATGACTTTGTTGTTTTCTTCTCCTTTTTCTGTTCTTTTTTCGATGACGAATTTGGTATTTCAATTTCACTTTCAATATTTAAAACATTTTTATGCTTTGGTTTGCCAGCATATTTTCTTGGTGTTATATTTGCTAGACAAGCTGGTGAATTTGCTTCATCACATGTACGACAATATATATCAGACATTTGTCCGGATGCAGAATCACTCCAACGTTTCTTTGGACTAAAACAATTACAGCATGTTACAACAGACGACGATGATGTTTGATTTGCCGTTTTTGATGTACAACCCGTTGATAATTTGGTGTCAGACGCCGAGGAAGCAGGACGATCTACAATAACACATATATAACTGGTTTTTATTTTTTTCTTCTTTATTTTAACAAATTATAATAATAATAATAAAAATTAAAATAATAAATAATAATCTAAACGTAAAATATAATAAAAAACAAAAAAATTTAATCAAATGGGATGATGTTTATGAGTTATTTTTTTCTTTTAATTAATTCTGTTTTCATTTACTTGGATTTTTCAATGTTATTAATGTTAAAGAAAATATATATATAAAAATTTAATAAATAAAAAAAGGAAAATAATTAAGTAAAATAAATAATAAAGGAAAATTTTCATATTTTTTTTATTAAATTTTATGTGTTTTGTATTAACCTAAGAAAATAATAATGATATTAAATCTTATAAATTTTTATTTTCTCTGAAAGAATATCGTCCTGCTTCCTGCCATAATCTTCTAATTTTTTAATTATAATTTTGCCGAATTGTATAATTAAATTATTATTATTATTTATTACGAAAATAGGATTTTAAGTGTAGTTTTATTAATTATTTTTTGAAAATTGATAATAAAAATTAAAAGAAACAAAAAAAATTAAAACATTTAAACAGCTAAATGGATTAAATATTAAAAAAAAACGAAAATACTAAAAATAAAAAATTAATGAAAACATTGAAAAGCAACGTATATATATTTATTTATATATATATTATAAAAAGAAAATTAATTAATTCACTTTATTTTAATTAATTTAAAAAAAAAAACCAACCTTACGTTACGTTTGAATTTCAGAATTAAATAAAAATTATGTGTTTTGAGTGTGTTTTTAGTAGTGTTTTAGCAAAAATAAATAAAATATTTTAATAAAAATAAAATTGAGTAAATAAAGTAAAACATTTAAATTGTGCAAAAGTATGAATAATTATAATTAAATAATAAAGAAAATATGGCATTTGTAACAAAAATATAAATAATTTTTGTTTGTTATATATTATAATTATGCATGCAATGGATGAAGAAGATTTTTTATAAAATTAAAGCAAAATTATATGAAAAAAATAATTAAGTGAAATAAACGACTAAATAAATAAATAAAAAAAAATATCATAGAATAATGTCTCACCATCTCTTAAGTCACCAGCTTCAATTTCGGATACCTCATTAGCTAATGTATCAAGACCTTCATTTTCGGATCTAGCTTTGGCACCTATCGATGTATCATTACTACTTTTTGTACGCCAACCATAACGATTGAAATTATTTAAATTTGCACTTGGATCACTGAGCCGCCTTTGATGACGATAATTAAGAAAATCATCAGAATCTTCATCCCATTCATCCCACATATCCGTTGCACAAAATCTACAATAATATTCAATAAAGTTTTTTTTCTGTTTTAATTAGTATTATTTAATTTTAATACCCTGGTTCACTAGTTGGTGTCTCAACGCCAGAACCCTTTGGTTTTGTTACTGCCATTTCTGCGTGTCCTTTTCCTTGTGGACCTTTCATACGTACAAATTCGCAGCGCGTTTGTGGGCCACGTGAATTAAATAAACCAAAGGTCATGCGTTGTGCTACTTTTGAGCTAAGACTTGATTGCTACAAGCAAAAATAGTAAATAAATTTATCAATAAAAATAATAATTGGTTAATGTAATTACTCTAGCATCATAGACTTTTTTTAAAGCATCGTAACGTATTGAACCCAAAAATATAACTCCCTGTACAGAACCATCTCTATCGCTAGCTACTAGTTCTACACATACCATTTCACCGTCACGCACTAAAATATCGCTAAACACCTATATATAAACATAAATAAATATAAATTAAGTATTTTAGTTTAATAAAATAATTTATTATTCATCACCTCATCAAAATTATCAACCATGAAGCAAATATGCGGATATGTCATTTCCTCACTTTCGCCTTTGGTATCCATTTTTCTTCTGCTCGGTGAGGCATAAACACGCTGCGAATGTCTTCGAAGTACTTGCAATTCCTTAGGTGATGTTCTAGTACATATTGCAAGTGTTAACGTATAATCAAATTGATGTATGACTAAATTTAAATAAACTGTCTCCTCCCAATCAACATCCGGATCACCAATCGGTAATTTTCTTGAATCTTTACGAAAAACATCAACTTCAGTCTATTCACAAAAGAATAATAAATATTATTTTCATTTTATATAAAAGAAAAACTAAGCGGGAAAACAATTTTACCTCATATTTTGGCATATGCCTAGATGAACCTTTTATGTGTTTCTTTCTCACAAAAAATAATAAATCATCAGAATCAATAGTGTGCTCTGCTTGGAATAAAAAATGTCTAACAAATAAATCTGTCCAATATGTTGTGCCTTGTAGCACAACAAATCCTCCATCTATAAAGTCAAGAGAAGAGAAACCATAAAAAAGACATCTAAATAAATATATCATTAAAAAAAAAAACAAATATATAAATAGAATCCTTGTGGCTGTTTGTTTATTTCAAATATTGAATAATAAAGGAAACACAAAAAAAAAATCGATAAATGCCTCATCATTTTCCATAGTTTATGTTTTGTTATATTTTCACAAGCAAAATACCAATTTAAAATAATAAGCATAAAAATAATTACCATCTTTAAGGAGTTGTCTCATTTCTTTAGTTCGTTGAAAATTAATTTCTTCCATTAATTGTTGTAAAGCAGTGGGTGGTTTTAGTAAAGATCCTGCCGTTCCAAGAGCCATGTTTGTTTCTAACTTTTCTTCTCTGTTTTATAAACTTTTTCGTATAACTTTCAACGTTATTAAAATTAAACAATTAATTTATTTGGTAAAAATGTTTTTTTCTTTGCTTTCGGTTTTTAGTGAAAAAAGAATAAATGTTTTTTTTAATTATATAAAAAAATATAACTACATGCTATTATGAATAGATAATTTAATGAATAAACATTTTTATTTTTATATCACATATTGGGGGAATTTTTTAGTTTGAAATGTAGTTTTATTTTTATTTATAGAATAATATTATTAAGTCAATTGTTGAAAAAACAACAAAAGTGTTTTAGTTAAATTAATTTGTTTTTTTTTTTTTGATTATTAATGAATCACCTTTTCAATTATATTGTGCAATTAGATAATCAACACAATTATAATTTTCTTTTATCACAAAATATACTTCATAACGTGCACTTATTACTGCAAAATGTTGAATGTACTGCAAAGTAAAATCACAAAATGTTATGATGAAGCCGAAAATAAAAATAATAAAATTACATTGTAAATTGTTCCATGTGTTTTGAATTGTGCGCATATTAATTAATGCGATTGCGCTATTACGTGAAGTACAGTTTACAATAAGACTAGAAACACTATAATGGCAAAATATTTAACGAAAAATATATAATGAACAGGTAAAAATATCACAGCGATGCATTGTTTATGTCTTGTTTTGCCTTTTGTTTTGATAAATTTAATTTACTATTTTTTTTTTTTTTTACACTGGTACAAATGTCAAAATTTTCTGGAAAATGTACAAACAAAAGCATATATATTTTTCTCTGTCTTTCAAATGTAAAAACAACTTTGTTATGTGTGAAACACACTCACGAGTAAATTGGGCAATTGTTAAAAACCTTTCAATTGCTTAATTTAAAATAAAACCTTATAATAGTTATTTTAAAAAATATATTTATTCTAAAAAAAAACAGTCAGAAAATATAAGAAAATTAAAGAATAAAAAATTAAATCAAATACTATAGTCGCCAAAATTAGTCCATGTGTTACTCCAA
Organism: Ptychoptera contaminata; assembly: GCA_963942525.1. Taxonomy (NCBI): domain Eukaryota; kingdom Metazoa; phylum Arthropoda; class Insecta; order Diptera; family Ptychopteridae; genus Ptychoptera; species Ptychoptera contaminata. Next base: position 35,166,589 of record OZ012636.1, on the reverse strand, counting down.
AACCTAGGATCACCGTGCGGGTCCAATGGTAAATTGGCTGGCGGTACTGCTGTCTTATTAAATCCATCTAGGACTCTTAATAAAGTATCTAATATATTGGGAAACATATCAGCCAAGTTAAACAATTCACATGGATCATCGACAACATTAAAAAGACATGGTGCTTTTAACGGTTTACAAAGTATTTCATTAGTAAAATTATATTTATTTGAACCGCATTGAATGTTTGCTTGCTTCCAAAGTTTCCTGTATGAAGATAATATCATAATTAATAAAAATTATCTACAGAATTCAATGATAACAAACTTCATTTGGTCGGAACTAGGTATCATATTTATATTTTTTAATGCAATTCCAGCATCCGAGGTAATTGTCTGATTACTATTAAAAGTACCGCGTATTCCTGCTGGACCATACCAAGAATCCCAATCTCCATTATAGTTCGTTCCTTAAAAATGTTCGTAATGTAATTTAAATTATAATTAAAGCAAAATTCGCGAACAAACCTTTGATAACTTTCCAATTATCGACCATTAATGAAGCACTTCCCCAAATATCATCAATATTATGTAAAATATTTCGTCTTTCCGATTCGCTATTGGATGACAGTTGGGCCCACATATCGATTCCATCTAAGTCACGTTTCAAGTGCCTTTTTAAAAATATATTTATACAGATTTAATCGAAAATGTTTAATAAATAATACTTACGCAGGATCACCACCAGCTGCTGAATATAAAGTCGGAAGCCAATCTGTAATATGCATCATTTGATTGGAGACACGACTTTTTTTCTCAAGAAAAGGACTCCAAATTAAACCTGCACCACGTATTCCACCTTCCCATAGTGTATTTTTTACCTAAATAAGAAAATACATTTTAAACTTTTATGAATTATTCTTTATCGTCTAAAATTACCCCACGTAGTGGCCAATTTGATGCAGCATTTAGATTAAATCCTTCCGCTGGTCCTCCATTATCAGTACTAAAAATAATTATTGAATCTTGTAGCATATTTTGCTTACCTAATTCTTTTACAATTTTACCAACAGATGTATCCAATTCCGATAGCATTGCTTAAATTTAAAAACAAAGAGAATATAATATCTATAAAAATATAAAATAAATAATTTTTTTAAGAACCAGCATATTTTCTCCGATTAAAATTTCCAATGTAATTGAATTTAGCCACTGTATCATCAGGCGCTGGTAATGGATTATATGGATTTCCAGAATGTACAGCAGCATGCGAGACATACAAAAACATTGGCGTTGTTTTATTATGTTGGGCAATAATCCTAATTGATTCATCAGTAACAATATGCGTTGTATATTTTCCGTGAAGATCATACGCTACATCCAATCCTATAACATAAATATATATGTATTAGCTATTGAGCTCAAATGAAATAAAAATCGTTTTTAAATTACCACGTCTAATATCAAGACCCCATGAAGGTTTTTCGACAGCTGTGTGATCATAATAATCATGATGTCCAGTCCAAAAACCAGTGTGCGTTTTAAAACCACGATAAAGTGGCGTATATTCCTGCTTATAATGCCCTAAATGCCATTTACCCACAATATGTGATGAATAACTAATTGAAATTAAAAATAAATAATATAAAAATGAATAAATTTTCAACAAAAATACACAAATACCCTAAATCAGTTAAATATTCCGGTAAAAGTGTTTCGTTAAGTGTCAATCCGCGAGGTTCAGCTCCATATAGAACTGTATGTTGCATTCCTGATATATTTTTTTTAAATTAAATTTTTATATTCAAAAAGAAAATTATTTTCCATGTAATGAAACTAATTTACCTGTATGAATAGCATATTTGCCAGTCATCAACGATGAACGTGATGGTGTACAAATCGGTGTCACATAATAACGATTTAAAATAATACCAGAGTATGCAAGAGCATCAATATTTGGTGTTGGTATTTGTGATGAACCATGAAAACTAACATCGTTCCACCCCTGAAAATTTTTTCCAATCAAAATAAATATTTTTTATTATATTAATTGATAAACGAGAAGAATAATTTTAACAAACCAAATCATCAGCCAAGATAAAAATAATATGCGGTCGTGTAACATCATTTGTAGCATTTAAAATAATTATTTTAATAAAAAAAATTATTAGAAATAAAAATCTTTCTAAAAAAATGATGAAAATAATTAAATAATTATTATTTAATTAAAACTGATCAAAATTATATTAAAATGATAAACAAAAAACACTTACGATTTGTAGACATCGTATCACCATAGAATAATACTATTATTATCTACGTACATATGTATATTGAATAAATAAGCGCTGATTTAATTTAATTTAATTTTATTAATCGTTATTTCTTTGTTCTCTATGTATTAATTGTTTTTATTAAATAAATAAATTGATAAATTTGCTGATTATAATTTATTTTTTAAAACATATACTGGTGGAACTCCGATAATTCAACTCACGAAAAATTCGACTTTCCCGTTTAATTCGACATTTTTCATAGACTGTTGAAACTTACTGATAATTCGAGTTTCCTCATAATTCGACTCCTCGATAATTCAGAATGTCTGTTGAAATAAAAATCAAACAAATTTCCCCATTTATTTCGACTTTGTTTGTAAATTTCATTTTAATAAAAATTAAATTTTCTTTTATTAAAAACGTTTAATATCAGTAAATAAATTTTATAAAAATTCAAGTCGCCTTTGAGTTCGCATAATTCGATTTCCTCGTTTATTTGACTTAATTTTTGGGTCTGTTGAAGCGTCGAATTATCGAGGTTCCACCCGTGACTAAATGTGTATTTATTTAAGTAATAATTATTCTAAGTATTCTTATAGTATATTATTTATGAGATTCGAAAAACGGCCTGCTAAAAGTATGGTGTAACGAATATATGAAAATCCATTATTCAACACTTAAAAGCAACACGATTGGTTCATTTTTCCTTACACCACACTTGATAGTAAATTATAGCATTACGGTACGAAAACTAATTGGATGAAGTTCGCTTTTTTGCAATAGAATTAGAAAAAGTATTATTTTGTTAAAATCAAATTACAACTCTGTTCATATAACGACTATCATTTTAATTTTATGCATTGATAATTGTAAAAAAAAAAAACATATGTTAATAAATTTCTATAAATATTTACATTTATGTACTTATCTATAAATAATTTTCCTATCATTAATTTAATTAAAAATTGAAAATTTAAAATATCAAAAACAATATAAATAATAATAAAATTATGTAAATGATGTCAGTTAGATTTAAAAAAAAGAAACATTAAAGATTCTTATTTACTTTTAACGAATTGCAAATTATTTTTTTATAATAAAAAATTATTGAATCATTTAAAGACCCGATTTTTATGCTAATTTTTTTTTGCTATTTTCTCTAAGATACTAAATTTTTTTTAAGTAAAATTCCAAGGTATTATCGATGTTATAAAATAATTATTCAATCCAATCACGTTTATCGAGACTAGAGTATCTTATCCGTAGTGTTTAGCTACATAGAATAACTTATTAAGTCATTGTCTAATAATATAAACAAAATTATTTAAATTATAGACAAATCTGTGGCGAAAAAACTATTAATTTTCTTTTTAACTTTACTTTTGTCAGGAAAATGTCCAATCTTTCAGGACAATTACCAAAATATATTAAAAATTAATGCAAAAGTAGTTTTAAATAACATTAAACTAAGTGGTAGTAAATCACATTAATCTCATTAAAATCTCGTTACAAATAAAAGTTTCCTAATCAAAACCAAAAATCAATAATTTTTCTTCACTTTCCGTTACAAAAGTACACAATTTCATGAATAGTAAGAAAACTACTCACAAAGACTATAATTTAAATGAACTCTTAGTGTTGATACTGAAACAAAAAAACGATAACAATAAATTAACAACACTTAAAAATCAATAAAAGATTATAATTGGAAAATTATCGCAGATAATGTATGCATAACAACGCCTAATAGTTATTAAAGTAATACTGAATGTCTATAAGTTTTTATGATAAAACTTAAATAACATCACGACTTGAACAGTATAGCTATTCACTATGAAAAGAGAAAATCGTTAAGCACTTTGTATATATCCATTGCCCGATTTGCGTGGCAATTTTCTTACGCGGTTTCACTTTAACGCGGTCAAGAAAAATTACAAAATTTGAACTTATTTTAATCCATTCTTTGCCCTCTTTATGGGGTTTCAATTAATGCGAGCTTCAGCGATACATATCTACTGTAACTTTTATGCTTTTTATTTCTGTGCTAAAAATTTTTTAAAAAGCTCTCTTCAAACTGAGCACAACAATTTATAAACGATAATATTCTGGGTGAAAATGATCGTTATAAGGATTATTGAGTTTTTACGAAGATGAATAAAATTTTACACTTGCTTAATTATAATTAAAATTAAAAAAAAAAACACTGAAAAACATCACTACCCAAATATTATCACTAAATATCAATGAATTTTTGGTGATTCTATCCAAATAATATCACTGATACTATTTGACGATATGCGTTAATATATGTATATATTTTTTTTAACAAAATTAAATTATTTATACGCAAATTTGTAATAATGTTGTGATTTTAGATTGTACACAAAAAAGAAAAAAAATCAATGCTAATTAACATTTAATTTATTTATTTATACAAAACAGTCTCTTATTTTTTTTTTGGTGAAATTTATAATTTTATTTATAAGTAAATTGTATAGGAATAAATTCTTTAATGTTAATCAACAATTATTATCACTTAATTATTAGAAAAATATATAATTTTAATACAATCACAATAAGCACAGCACCAACATGATGAAATATGTAAACAAGTTATAGAAATGAACTTTTATTTCAATAATAATTTAATGACCTTTTATTATTTTATTTCAATTTTATTTTATTTTGATGATTAATTTTATTATTAACGAAAAAAAAAAAGAAAGAAATTTAATTCAAACTCACACATTAATTAATAATTAAATTATTTTATATTATTGAAATGTTTGTCTTACACACTTTTAATCATATAATTTTCTGTTAACGCGCTTTGGTTTAAATTTTATATTATAACGATCCTACTTAGGCAATGTTAATAACACGACTGAGCAAAGGAAATACACATTTATTATTATTATTTATTAAATATATTATTATTATATAAGTCTGTCATCGGTCATTTTATTAAGAAAATTTATTTTTTGTTTTAATTTATTTTCTATGCTTTTAAGCAGTGTTTTGTTTTTAGTATATGCATTCAAAATTTAGAATCGAATGAGCAGGTAATTTGTTTCTTTTTTGTTTTTAGAACTTTAAGTAACAAATTTAATATTCTTATCACGTACAAATTTATTTTTAATGTTTTTCTATTCTTTGTTTATTTGAATTTAATTTTTTTAATCAATGAATTAATTATTTAAATTTTATTTAAACGTGTTTATATTATTGTAAACATTTGATCCTCGATAATCACTCTTAAACTGTGTAATTATTTAGTATTTTCTCTCTGATTAAAGATTAATTTGTTAAAATAATTATTGAAAAAGACATTTTGTGTTTATTCCTTATTATGTTTCTATGGAAAATAATCGTATAGAATAAGTTCCTGAACATGATTAAATAAAATACATTTAAATTAATTTTATTAAGCACTTTATAGAGTGTTCCAGCATTAAACTTCTGTTCATGCACGAGTATTTTGAATATATTTGTTACGTAAATAATGAGGTATATCGTCTAATTTTAATTTATTGCACATACTTGATTAAATCCGTTGAAGAAAACACAATTTAATAATTCCTCATGTTTTAAAAATACTACAGAGTAACTAATGGGTAAAAAATACGGATTATAAGCCATTTATGTAAGTAAACTTACTCGCTTCTTTGAAATTAAATTCAAACCGGCGTTTAAAGTTCTTTTTAATATATTTTTTACCACGAGAAGTACTGTTTTAAACTCTAGACTAGACTATGTATTCGTAATCTTACAACTCTATTTAAAATTAATTAAAATTCCATTAAATTAAGGTACAAAGAAATCCGTTGGAGAATACTTGGTTTAAACGTTGAGTTAAAATTGTTGAATTTAATTCAGTAAACATAGTAGTCTGGTTGTCTGTAAATGTTTAAATATATTTAATAATTATTTAGTTTAATTTAGTTTATTTTTATTTCTTCATTTATTATTATTATTAATAAACCGGATGTTATAAAAAAAGCATTATTATTATTTTGTTATATTTGGTTATGTTTTCGTTTTTATTTATGACGAAAAAAATTATTAATTTATTTAATTTCTGCATAAAATTATTTTTTCGTGTGTTTTATGTTTTCTTTTTTTTTTATTTCACTTAATTTAATTAAATAATTGGATATTTTTATTATTATAATTGATACAAACAAAAAAATAATAACAAAAAACCTTTTATTTAATATTTGTTATGTTTTTTGTGCTTTTAGATATGTTTTTTTTTGCATATTGTGATTCTCATTGTTTCATTGACGTTGTCGATTTATTATCAGTTAAAACAGAATAGTCAGTCATTATTATAACATTAACATTAGAATTGGGGTTACTATAATTTAAAAATGATAAAGAATTAAGTATATTTCTCAATCGCGTATACCTTATCAATACATTTATTTATTTATTGATAAAGAACATAAAATGCAATTTAATTATATATTGTTCTATATTTATGGAACGGTAAACTATCGAATTTTCTGACGTGTTAATTAAGCACAAGGTTTGTACAGTTTTGTTCCAATGAAAAAGTGCATATATTTTTGGACAATATATAATTTAGAAACATTTATTTAATTATTATTATTATTAATATCAGTTATTTTTATTTCTATGGAATGATCATATTAGTACTATATATTTTTTAAGCAGAATAGCGTTTATTTATATCTAAAAGCATATAGCTCTTATTTGATCACCATGTATTTAATTAATAAACATATATTAAAATATGTACATATGTTACAAAAACACAGGAATAATAATAATAAACATAATGCTACAAAAAAACATTTTTATGCATTTTAAAATAAGTAAAATAATAATAATTATTATAAATAAGTTGTGAGTGGTTAAGCCTCTATTTATTCATTCAATTGTTTTATGCTTTTACTTTTTTCTTTATTTGTATTATGCTGGTATGCATTGTATGTAATATTATAGCATATATTTTTGGTTTTATTTAGGTTATTTAATTTAAAATTAAGAGTGATTAAGATTTTTAGTTAATTATTTTTATGTATTATCAGCATAATTTTTATTATCCTTTTTTTAAACAACTATGTGAAATTATTAAAACTATTTAATTTAGTTCTAATTGTTATAAATAAAAATTTCTTTTTGTAGCAACATAAATACACTCGTTAAATTAATGGTCCACGTTCCAATTACGGCACTGTTAAGAATACTTATTAATGTCATAACCAATGAAATAAGGAAAGAAAAGAAAAAACTTAAATCGATTGTTTTATTTTATAAAGAAATTAATCAAAAATGTTGAATTATGCTTATAATAAACATAAAAACAGGGTTGGGTGATTCTTTTTTTTATCTTTATTTGTTTTCAGTTATTGAAATGTGTTTAACATCTAACCATTTACATAACTAGTCTTATTCTAAACAGAGATCAATTGGTCAGAGATTTGTTTTTAAATATTTATCATCAAATGATTCACTGTTTATTGATGGATCTATATCACTTCAGTTTGTTTGCTGTGTATCGCGGTTTATTAAAAGACAATCTAAACAAATCATATGAGAAATATCTATGAGGACAGTTGTATGTTCTATTCTATTATAGATATTTGCTTTATTTTTAAATATTTAATAAATTGTTATTTTGTTATTAAAATAATGTTTATCACGATGTAATAAATAACATAAATGTCTGCAGATTATATGTGCATTTAGTGTTCATATTCATCAATCAATTAGTTGAACTTGTCCTTGAATATAAAAATAAAAGGAAACTAGTTGCATCTTGAACAATATAAGCGCGAATCAGTTTAGTTTATTATCTAATTATAAGAAAATAAAGAACTTTAAAAATAAGAAAATAAGTTTTTGTTTTGCTTTAGCTATTTTAGAATTTTTTGTTGTGAGCAAATTTTAAACCGGTAACCGGTTGTTAAATGTTTAAATTCTGATGAATCCTTAACTTGTTATATAATAACATATAAATTTGTTTTAAAACATGATTTTTATTGCATTTTTATTTTCATTTTCTTTGAAATTAGGTAATTATGTCAAAGTTTTTTTTATTACATATTTTATTTATATTCTTATTTTTTTATGTTCTGTGTTCTGCGAGTCAGATATTCAGACTAACCTGCCTTTGCGTAAGGAATAGTGTAAGAGTATGTGCGAAGTTAAAATCTTAAGAGTTGCAATGCCAATAAGACAGAAACCTAGATTTTTTAAACCCGAAAACGTTCAGTATTTTGGTTCTTCACAAACATTTTACCGATGAATTCTCAATCTTGATAAGTAAATGAGCTTATTTGTTCAATTTTATCTAAAAAAAGTATAAAACTACAGTTACATAATGATCACAAACAGTAATTCAACAAAAATTAAGATTTTATTTTACCAAACAACTAATTGCAGGACACATTGATTGGTATTTGTAAATATTTTTGTTATTTCAAATAAATTTCGGCATTAGTGGGGAAAAAACAAACAAACAGAAAATACTCTTTGATAAATTTATTTAAGAAAATATTTCTCTTCTTTTTCATTTTTTAACAACAATTTTTGCCTACAAATAAAATTATTACATAAAAATTATAATGAAATTTATCAATCACAGAAATTAATTTAATAGAATGAAAAAAAAAAAGTGGATAATTGATATTGTATTTTTCTTTTCGTTTGTGCGTAAAGCAAAGTAAATTTTTTTTTCATTTTTGGTTTTTATTAAATTCACTTTTAACAATAAGAGCATTATTAGTGTAATATAACATTGTATTTTCATAATTTTTTTTGTTTAACAAAATTTATTTACCAATAAATCTAATTTTAATTTAAATTAAATTTAAATATATATATATATATAAAAAAAAAAGAGGAAAAAATTTTTTTACAAAATTTCTAAATCACAGTGACGCATTTCTGGAAAATGTTTTTTTAATTTCATTTCGATTCGATCGATTTCACCTCCCATTAGATCAACAATATTTTCACCATGTTTTAACATAAAACCTTCTAATTCATCAATTGTTGTGAAACCTTTAATTTCCTACAAAAATAAACATAGTAAAGGCATTACAAAAGGCCGTTGTAGGGTTTTAACTATGGAAAATGTACAAAAAAAATAATATTAAATATTACCTCTAATAAAATATTTAAATCTTGCTTATCCATATACAGCCTTGTTAATTCTCTGCCATCGAAATCAACTTCCGCCTTTATACAATAAATACAAAAAACATAAATATATATTTTTAATTAACTTAGAACATAAATACTTACTTTATATCGAATTAATGAGCTTCCCATATCAATTCCTTTAACATCGTGAATAGCACGTATCATTACATCACTTTCTAATTCGGAATTTATTTTCTCAATTGTTTCTTGTGGAATTGATCTTTAAGACAAACATTATTTACAATGACACATTCTTTTTTTGTTATTTATTTATAAATTATTTATTCTATTTACCTTCCAACAAGTGCTGCAACGTTTGTGTAAATAATAAAAGAAGCAACGCATCCTAACATGCAACCAACTAATAAAGATCCTATTGCATCCGGTATTGGAGAACCAGTTATTGTTGATACACCCATACAAGCAGATGCTAATGCAACACTTAATACTGCTGCTGTGTCTTCTGTTAGCACAACATTTACACAAGGATCTTGTCCTCTTGTTACTGTAAATTATTTGAAATAAATTTTCAACCACTGTATTAGTTTTCTTATTAAAAATCGAACTTACCATATTCTTTAAAGGACATATTTGCTGTTTTTGCTGCCTTTTTAATTGTACTAACGGCTACTAAAAGTGTAGCACCTTCTGACACTAATGAACCACCAAGAATAAAAAATGCCCAAAAGAAATCCTGTATCGGTATCGGATTGATTAAACCAACAATGCCATGGTAAAACGACAGACCGGTACCGACGCAAAATATACCAACGCCTGATATTAACGATGACACATATCTCATATTTGAGTAACCATATGGATGATCTGGATCAGCTAGTTGTGTTGATTTATGTATACCGTATGCTAAAATTAATTGATTAATTGTATCAGCCAATGAATGGATACATTCAGCAAACATGCTGTGCGATCCTGTATACACCCATGTTATTAATTTAAATAAAAAATTTGTCGCATTGCTAAAAAGATTTAAATAATTATTATTTATGCTAATTATCATTAAATCATAAACGACTTATGTACATAGCAATAGCAATTAATACTACACGGCCCGAACTTCCAAATAAACCTGGTTCTGCATTCACCATTTGTGTTGTACCGATTTCCCTACGATAATCCCTTAGTCGTCGTTTTACCGTAAATATATCTAATAAAATATTTCATTGTTTTAAAAACAATAATTAAAACTTAATTAATTAAACTCACTTTGTTGATGTTTTTTCTTTTCTATTTCACGTTTTAAACATTCTTTTAGTAAATTTTCACGAGAACCCCATACTTCTAATGCTTTGGCTTCAACATCTTTACGCCAATATACAGTGATTGGCGGTTCCTGTTCATAAGGAGATCTTCGTTTTGTTTTTGGTAATGATTCTAAATCTGAAGGTTTTAATAAAAAATCAGACATTGCCCTAACCGGTGTGATAAAATTTCGCTCTAATGATGATTGTGTAAAATCAACACGAACACGTTTCTATAAAATGGAAAATGTTTATAAAGTTTTTGGAGGATAAAATTTTATTTACTTTTATTGGTTTTATCTTTTCTGTTGATTCTTCATTTGTTGTTGCTTTTGCATCATCTTTTTCAATATTTGCTGAAGATTTTTTAACATTTTCTGGATCACTTTGTTCTTCAGACTTTTCAATAACTATTGAATCATATTCTGGATTTTTATTCGATGCGGTTACAGTTAATTTACCCTTTTTTGTTTTTACTTCTATTGATTGTTCATTGGTTTTTGTTTTATCATTTTCAATCGATAACTAAAAATTTAAATATTATTTTTTTTCTTAATATAATTACCACTAAATATTATTTTAAAACTCTTACCGGCTTAATATCTTTTGATAGAAAGTAACTAAATGAAATAAATCTAATATTATTTTTAGTAGAAATTATATTTCCAATTGGACTACATTTGCTGTTTAAAGCTAAATTCTTTTTTAATAAAGTTGATAACGTATTTTGCTAGTTAATTTAAAAAGTAAAAAAATTAAATTATTTGTTTACTTATTTCATGTTTTTTCATTTAAAAAATATATTACTAATACCTGATTAATTAAATTCTTACTAAAATAAAAACGACTGTACGAAACATTACCTCTTGCGCGTAATAGTTTTATAACATATGTTGTTTTTTGAAGCATAACTACAAACAAAAATCATTTATTGATTATTTATTTTACAATATATTAAAATTAAATAAAAATTACCTGTAGTATTTAATTAAACTTAATTTAATTACTTAAAATTAGATTATGTTTTACGGTGAAGAGGTTATGTTTGTTAAGAAAAAAAATTCTAAAGAAAAATTGTATTTATATACAATTGATTACATAAATACAAATTAATAAATTAACATTATTTAATTCATATGCATTACCTTACAAATTAAAAACAGTAATTGTTTATTATTATATTTATTTTTTAATTTTAATTACACTTTACCTAATGACATTTTTTATCTGCAAAAATAAAATTATTTTTTGTTGAAAACTTGAAACGTCAAACCGTATAATTCCACATTTCATGTTATTTCATTATTCTTAAAAAATAAAACAGTAAAATTGGGCGAATAAATTTTTGAGAAGGTTTTATATGAGTGCGTTCATAGTTTTTATAAACATTAATTTTTTGTAAATATAGGAAACCTTCCAATTGTCTTGTTTGAAAATAATATTGGACATAATTAGTTAAAACTTTTTAACGGATTTAAGGATATTTAAAAGCTACAATGTTTAAAAAAAATATAATTACATAGCAAAAAAAAAAAAACTAAATTGTGACATATTTTTTAAATACATAATATTGCATAAATATTTAAACTACTTTCTATATTAACTAAATTAAAAAACGTATTTTTAACAAAAACCCTTTAACAGTGCACTAAAAAAAAAATGATTTTAAATAAGAAAAAGAAAGAAAAGTGTTACAAATTATTTGTTTTTATCATAATTCATAAAACATAACCGACAAAAGAAATAAAATATAATTAAATAAATATAAAGAAGCATAAATCCATGAAAAAAAAAATGAAAATAAGATTAAATTAAATAATAATAAAATGGTGAAATTGTATAAACGACACGCATTTTAATTAGGTAGCTGTGCTGCCAAAGGAGAACATTTATAATCTTTAAGTAAATTGCATTATCAGTAGTTTTATTTTTTTTCAATTTATTAATAAAAACAAATTAATATATATATATATATGATGTCAAGTACAGGTATCTGTAACAAATAACAAAGTTTTATTTTATTTTATTAATTTTTTTTTTCAGTAATTTATTGATAAAAATTAAAATACAAAAGAAAAATTCTTAACGTTTTTATTACGTTACTACTTGGAAATGGTAATTTCTTTTAAATTCCGTATGTTTTAAGAAAATTTGCAATAATTTTATGGTTTAATATTTTGTATTTTAGTATTATTTTAAGAAAATATCTTTTTACAAAATTTACTACTTTAAAACTGCGAGCAAAACTGTTTAATAATGAGTCAATAAATAATTGTTTTTATAAATTTGTATCTAATGAATCTTTAATTATTTCATAATTGATAGCGATGTATACAACTAATGCATATGATTATATTAAAGTTAAAAGAAGATCATATGTTAATCAACTAGAAACGATATTATAAACGATAAAACATTAATTTGCATAGCAAAAAAATAAAACACGAATATTACAACTCACTATATTAATAAATTAAGTATTTAAAAAATCTTTATTCGTTATATTTTTTAAAAAATATTTCATAAAGGTATGCATAATGAGGTTTTTCGCGTATACAGTCGCGATAGTGTATGCAATATGTAAAATTTTTGTCTTTAACTTAATTAATTAATAGAATTAAATTTTATATTTGTTATATTTTATAATTAATATACATAATATAAAAGTGGGAGTCAATTATATCGCCAATAATTAAAAAAAAACATAAAGAAAGAAGACAAGAAAAACATAAAAAAAAAAACTAATACAAAATTATTAATATCAAAATCTCGTCATAAATAATAATAATAATAATCAAGGTGGCATACATGGATATACCTTATATGCTCAGTAAAAACTAAAGTTAAAATAAAAAATATATCAACTACATTCTACAGCCATCAGTCAGTCATTTCTTGTGTGCGAATCATAAAAGACTGTTTAATGGTTTAATGAGAAACATTTTTTTATATTTTATTATTATTCGTTATAATTTTACTAAAGTAAATAATAATAATTTTTTTTTTATTTGTGAAATAATTAAAATTAATTACATTAAATCAGTGTACTTAAATTATTTAAGATAAATTTAAAATTCTTTTAATTTAATTTAAATTTAAATAATAAATTTTTATAAGGCTTAAAACTGAGTTATTTGTGCTTTAAACGTTTTTTTTTTAATTTTATTTTATTTGGTGATTTAATAACATATATATTTTTTTTTACTCGATTGTGCTTTTTTTTGGATAACACAAAAAAATATTTAAAAAAATTGAAAAATTAAGGAAGATAAAATAAAAAGTGAAAAATTTTTTAATTAATTTAATTGAAAAATTAAACTTCTTTTATTTATTTATTTTTTCGACATTCCACATTGCAAGCAATAATGAAAGTACGTATTCAAACCAAATAGTTTTAATTAAAAACAAAAAATAATTATAAAATAAAAACTGTAAAGATTGTGTCTGTGATTAATTACATTTTTTGGTTTTTCTTTAATTATCATGAAATTTTTTTTTTTTTAATTATTTTATTTATTTATTTGTGCTTTATTTTCAATAATAATTTATTGTCAAAATTATTTACAAGTAATAAATATTTGCAGTTCTTGTTATGGTTAATATTTTTTAAAATAAAAATAAAGACAAGTTAAGTCACATTTTAGTAAATTAGCGCAAGTATAACAATAGCTGTGTAATAATATGTGGTTGTTTCCATTCTTTTTGATAAATCTTTAAATAAATGTTTGGTTTATTTGTTTGGTGCTGTTGTTTCTGTTTGTTTCCTTTGATTTTTTTAAGGTCATTAAATAGAGGAATATATTCGTTGTTTTTAAGTTAAAAAAACATATAAAATTGATTGAAAGTAATTCTTTTTCATGTATTTGGTAATTTTTTGATTAAAAGATAAATTATAATTAGTACATTTTGAAACGGGTTATCCTGGAATCACTCACAATTAGACTTTGAAAGATAGATTAAGTGACAAAACCCTATATATAAAATTACGTTTAAATTGCGTTTAGTTAATTGTTAAATGACACTATTTAAATCATTTTATGCAGTTTTACCATTGATTAGGTGTTTTACAAAATATAGAATTAATGGTGTACAAATTGATTAACAGATATTGATAATCATTATGACATTATAATTAATAAATAAATAAATTTTGTTTAATACTAACTATAATTTTCCCAGAAACGCATGTCTAACAATTGTTATTTTTGTTTTAAATTTAGAGTTGCCAGAGAAATTTAGAATCTGAATTGCCAAAGTAAATAAAATAATAAGCAAAATTGAAATGTTAATAAATTCGTAGAAGATAAAAAGCTCTTAATAATTAAAAAATGAAAATAAAGAATACATGAAAGTGTTTATTGCTAATAATGTTAAAATAAATTAAAATTTCAAAATAAAACATAAATTTGGTTAAGAAATTTATGCTCTATTAAAGAAAAATTAAAATAAATAAAATGCCAACACACTGAAAATAATAAACTAAATAATCAGTTATTAAAAACACTTTCGACCATATATAAATAATTTAATTATTATATTAATTGCGTATTTAAGTGTCATTAACATTATCACTGTGTGTCGGAAAGTTTATTTAAGAGTTTTTCATTTTGTTTAAAAGCACAATCTACAGTTAAATATATATATAAATTTTTCTACGCTTGTTGTAAATGCACTTAAAGTTAAAATGGTGGAATAATATTTTATTAACCGTCAAAATGTTTTATTATTTTTATTTATTTATTAACAATAATAATTAAATATTATAATTAAAATTTATTTTTTTTGTAATATTCAAAAAAAAAAATAATTTTAAGAAAATAAAATTTCATTTAAATAATTTTTTATTGATTTAACTAATAAAAAATTAATTTTTTCAGCATCATTTAAGCAAAAAAGAAAAACATATTTGTTTTCGGTATTTATTTATTAATATATTTTGTGAGGGACATTCTTCTATTTCATTTTTAAATAATATTTTTTATTTATTTTTTAAATTATTTAATAATTATTTGTTTATTTATTATATATGTGGTAAACAATTTATTATTTAGAGAAATTTATTTCATTTACATAATTTTACTAATTTAACTATTTTGATGTTTTTAAATGATTTTTTTATTTTTTAATTGTTTTTATTATAAATTTTTCTGCAAATATTATTAATATAAAGTAATTGTGCAAATTGAATCCTTTTGTTACAGTAATAAAATGTAAAGATTACCGATCAGATCACAATTCTAATTTACTATACAAACTTAAGTTTCACTTTTTATCATTTGGAGAACATGTGTGTCCTTCAAAAATATTATATTTTTAATAAGAAACATTAGTCTTTATTTTATCAGTTGGTTTTAATACTGTAAATAGTATAAGCTCTACATGCTTTACATTAAAATTTGTATAGTAAGTCTTGTCTATACTTATGTGTTCTTGTATAAAGTTATTGCCATTTTTACAACGTTCTTTTTCTGTATGCAAGACTATTATATGATTTACTATCAGCTGAGAACGTTTAGCAATGATTTGCTATATTGTTATGTATTTAAAGTGGATAAAAGTTGTTTATATATATTCCATAACACTTACTACTTTCATTTAAACACGGCTATACCTTGAATTCTATTCAATAAACTGTTTCTTGTCACTAGTAAGATCAAACTCTAGGCTGAGCGTTCGTTAAACTTACTTTAAACTAATATAAATAGTTTTTTTGACTTAAGCAAATAAAATTAATTTAATGTAAAATATATTTATTTATTCAGTCTTGATTGAAAATTAATTATCTTATATATAAAAATATCTGAATAATCTAATGATAATAAAAAAGGAAAGAGGAAACGAACCTGAAATAAACAAATTTATTAAACACATTTATAAACAATAATATTAAATTATACAAAATTATGTTTATATATCATACAAAAACAAAATTAATTAAATAAATTTATTTAAAATTTAAATATATAAAAACAAAATTAAAATTGAATATTACAAAATATTTTTATACATACATTTTTTTTTTGTTAAATTAAAATTAAAACCATTAAAAGGAGTCAAGGTTATAATTATGATGATTATTATAATTTTAATAAATATGTATATTAAATTAATAATTATTTAAACTATATTATATTATAAGAATTTTTTTGTTTGTTCAAAATTAATCTATAATTATTAATATCCGATAGAAAAAATGTTTATTTTTAGTAAATAGTGTTAAAATTGTGATGGTTGTTCTAATTTCTTAATTGGTTTACCATGTAATTACTTATATACATACAATTATGATAAGCTTGTTTTTTTTTATCTTTAATTAATTTCTTAATTATGTATTACATCAAAAAAAAAAAACAATAAAACTTAAATCCAACCCGTAACACATTAATGTGTTGTGTTAATATTATACCAAACAGTGAACTTCAACAGTAATTAATTGGATAATTTAGTAATAAAACCTTTTAATTAACAAATATTATAATAGGTTTTATGACTAATTAACACGTTATGTTTGTAAACTATATTATTAGTAAGTAATACTAATATAAATAAATCATAATAGAGAGTATATGCTGTTCGTTGTTTATACGTCTCGCAATAGTCAGGCGGTTGTTGTTTAAAAATAAAGGAAATACATCTAATTTTTAGAAGAAAACTAAACAAAATTAAAATAAGTACATCTTAATGAGTTACATTGTAATGCCTTTGCATTACTTGTGTACTTGCGTTGACTTTAAAGGCTGTGCTACAATGCTAACGTATTTTTCGTAAATATGCACAGAGGTAATTCATCAATTTACCAAAGACTCCATTACCGTAATTTTCTAATTTGAACGAACTTAACTCTAGAGTTTTTTACCGCAATAAACTCCAGAGCATTGTGATTAGTAGTATTTGTTTACATGTTCACGATAAAGCTTTTTTCACTCTGCGCATATTTACGGTAACATTGTGTGGCCTTTAAAAATGTGTAATTCAGGAATCACCCTCAATAGTCTATAAAAATATATTTTCATTAAATTTAAAATAATTAACATTGTTTTGCAAATTTACTTACAGTATCTAAATCCTTTGCACTGATAAGGCCAGTTCTATTGTCTAGACAAAAATGTATTTTCACTGTAGCTACTGTTACTATAAACACTTGATTTATAATGCAATTAAATAAGTACTAATAATTTAATAATAAATTAAAAAGAATTTCTCGTGATCATATTATCAGAAATTATTTAAAAAATTGTTTACTATTTAGTAATAGCTACTTGCGTCATAGAACAAGTAATTAATAATTGAAATTTATGTTTTATCTAAGAAATAATCGCTATTAAATTCAATCAATAGTGTTGATATACTAATAATCAATGTTTAACTATCTTTAAAACTATGTTACCTGTTGGTTATTTGTTATGATTACTATTTAAGATACTCTTATGTATTTAAGTTGATTGTGTTTAACATTTATTTATATGAATTGTGACAGATCTGCAATGTCTTTTTATCCTATGAACTTCTCATAATTTAATAATAAACACTGTGGTTTAAATCTGTTGATTAAAAATTAACTTTTGAAAAGTATTTCAAAAACTAATTTATAAATTTAATAAAATAAAGTTAATTTTTTAAAGAAATCTAACATAACGGACATAAACTCACCTCCTTAAATGCTTACAGTTGAAGAAAATAATTAAAATAACATTAATTAAAATAAATTATATCTAAGAAACTATTTGTAATGAATTGTAAATTTATTTCATGTATAACATAGAAGAAATAACAAATAATATGCTCATTATCTTTCCTCTAATTATGATTTAACTTTTCAACAAATATCTATAATTTTTTTAATAATAATAACAATAATAATAATAATATTTGCATGCAATATTTCAATTGAATTAATTTTTAAAATTTATTTATTATTAATGCTGTTATGTCATCGTTATCATAAATATTACTGCGCACTTATTTTATTATGTATTATTACTGCGAAAAAAACGATATATGTATATAATAAAGAAATAAGAAAAGTATAAAAATTACAGGAAAAAAAAGAAGAAATAAATAAATGGCAAAACTGAAACAATTTTATTAAAAAAGAAAAACAAAAGAAATGCATGTATATATACAAAATGCGCATAATTTAAAAGTATAAAAAATCGCATAAAACAAAACACAACATAATTACGATAAATTATTTGTATTAAATATTCCACTCAACTGTGATTCCACAATGTTTTTTCGTTTCTCCTTTTATTCTCAATGGAATTACTGATTATTGTATCGAGCACAGTTATAATTTAATTTCGACATAATTAATTTTTGGTCGTATAATGAAATTATGTGGTATTTAATTAATTAATAAAATAATATAAATGTTATTAAAATGTTTAACAAATGATTCAACTATTGACGTTGAATCTATCTCGGAAATTATAGGTACTGCAAAATTTAAATGGTTATGTACAATTTATCATGTTAAGTAAGAAGCGGGGTATATGAGCATAAGTAAAGATATTGTCATTAAATTTATTAAAATAATTATTAAAAATATCATATAATTAATTAATGGAATAAATAAATTTAAATTTAAGATTAAAATTAAAATAAATGCTAGCAGATTGTCTGAGCATAATTTATTTCTTTATTTATCAATTAAAGATTAGTTAAGAGTTCTAACTTGAAGAGTTCTACTTGTATATAAAACAGCAAATTTATAATTTATAAACCACAGTTACCACCATTACCTGTAGCTTTAAAACATAAGCACAAAAAATGTTGAGAAACAAGAAAACATATTCTGTAAATACGCATTAAAAATTAAAGTATATCAGTAGCAAGGGAGTGAAAAAAAAAATAACTGATCCAAAATACATAAAAAGACAAAATCTTTTCAACATTATTTTCGTCATTTTCGTTATTTTTACCATAAAAATAAGAAACAAAAACAAAAAAAAAAATTAATTCCATTAGCTTTATATTTTCATGTTCTTCAGTATTTAATTTTTACTCATATACTTTGTTGCTTCATCCTTTAAATACAAGTTTAATATATAAGTCGCACGTGTAAAAATAAAAAGATAATAATAAACAGTTATATAGTTTTCTTTTTATTTTAATTACTTACATAGGCACAATAAATGTATTTAATATGACAAAAAATAAAAATAAATAAATATCAAGATCGCGGTAATACGCTGCGTATACATATAATGTTTTATTTAATCATTTTAATTTATATGAAAAAAAAATGGTATAAATAATAATAATAATAAATAACAATGAAAGAGAAATAATACTTTATAAAGTAAAAACATATTAAGAAGAAAATTATAATTAAATAATGAGCATCTTGATTTTCCTTATACATTTCTATTATTGTAATTCAATAATGTTGCGGTTAATTGAATTTAAAGTAATAATTAATAAATTTTCTATTCAAAAATAAATTCTATTCGCAAAGTTTTAATAATTAATTAATTTAATTTTATTAAATCTAAATTCTTATTTTGTTTTTACCACATGAAAGATTAAGGCTTTTAAGAATTAGCAAGTGCAAAATTATGTGTTTAAAGTTGAAGATAAAAATGAAACGTGTACATGCAATCAAGCTGTTTAACAAGAAATTAAGTTAATATTTTCTTCTGTAAAATGTTTTGTTACCACTTATAAACCCTGAGATATATTAAAGTAGTTATTAAAGGATCCAATCCAATTAAAGGATAACATCATTTTATAAACTCACGTCTTTAAAATAATGATTTTGTTATCCATGGATTTAGTAAGACATCCTATTCGTCGACATTTTGACTAGAAAACTACCTAATACAGTGGTACCTCGATATACGAGTGCCCTAATATACGAGTGTTTTGGAGACGAGCCGCCGATCAAGCGATATTTTGCTTTGAGATGAGAGCAAGATTTGAGATACGAGGAATCGTATAACTAAAGTTTACACGAGTTACACGATCTACATCTAACTTTTTTCTGCTAAAAATTGATCTAAATGTGTTAAAGGATGCTAATTTCAGAACGTCTTCTAAATATTGTTTTACAATTATTATTATTCATGGTGGATAACTACTATCTTTAGGGATGTAACATATATACTTCTATAATTTTGCCTAATACCTAATTAAACTTATAAATTCTTGTATTTTAGGCGAATTATTTAATTATTTATTAAATTGTCACAAAGATAAAAATATCATTCAAGTTAAAATCTGCAGTTAAAAACGGTTCAAAAATATTTTAAATATATTTTTATTGTTATAATAATTTTTTATTCAATTCTCGTTATTTTCACAATACAAAATTAAAATCGATTTTTTGAAATGCATCGAAATATATCAATTAAGAAAAAATAATTTTAAAAATCAGTCACATCAGACATTTTGTAAAAATTAATTAAATTTTTGTTTTGTTAATTTATTTTTTTTATGTTTTCGTATATTTTTCAATTATTTAAATTATTTATATTATATTTTTTTAATTTTATTTTTAATATAAATTCTGGTCAAACAATTTTTACATCATTTAACAAGCAGATTAAAGTAAGTTTGTTTTCGTTTTGTTTTAAATTTATTATAAATTATTGTATGGCACGTGCTAATGAGAGTTTAATCAGGTACTAACTTTTTTTGAATATTAGAAGCATTGTTGCTAGCATTATGATTGCATTGTACATGATTAATTTATTTAATTTATTTTCACGTGATAATAAAAAAAGTTTTTTAATTGTCAAATGAGGGCAACTTAATGGTAATTTGGGTGGCATTATAAGTGTTTAGGGACAAAAGAACAATGAAATTTCTTAATAAAGTAAAAATAAATCTTAAATAGTTTGTCTTTCGCTTAATTAATAATTCACACGATTTAATATTCATAGTTCAAATTTAAAGCATTTAACAGATTGTCATCCTCGTAATAATAATAATAGCATGCAAGTATGTGATTAAATTTTTTCATTACTTATCGCAACATAAACATGACTTTGAAGCACGTGGATAATTATATGTATTTTTCAACAAAATCAATGTCTTTATATAAAATTTAATAATTTCTTTTAATTATTTTATCTAGTTACTAATACAATTGTTTATGTTTTTTCGATATAATTACTCTGAAGCAGGGTTGAGTTGATTAAATCAAGTGACATAAATCATTTTGATTTTTTCCAGTTCAAATTTACATTCACAAAAATAAATTGCATTGAACAAGTATTAAAAAAGGAGCCATTTTACAATATTTTAAACAATTTGGATATTTGGTCTTTGTCTATTTTTTTAAACTGAAAATTAGTTAAAAACTGTTTTTTTCTTAAGATTTTTTAAAATAAATAATAAATTTACGTCTGGAAAAAATAATTAATTTTACTTAGGAGAAGAATGTTCAGCCTGTAAATAGCTTTGACCTACCATGTCTGCTTATGGGATGCGATATAAGATATTTGTGGAGATTAGTTTTAAAGGATTGGGTATTAAATTGTTTTGGGAACGCACAAGTTGGTAAAGTATTCCATTTCTTTGCTATACGAGTAAAGAAATCATTTGGGAACTTCGATGTTTCCACCGTACTTAAAGTTACTGCTCGACAGTGGGTGGTAATTCCAGCCTTTGTATCTCGTACACGTTTTTCGCGAGAAGGCATTATTTCGGATACCCCTTTCGAACAATGACCGTAGCTATATTTGTAAAAAATCGTGAGGTCCGCTACGCCCCGTCTATGCTTTTTAATTTAATTTAATTTTACGGTAACGTCTATTAAAAAAACGGTATTAAATTTTAATGCAACCCTGTATTTATAGTCATGCAAAATTATATCGTTAATAACACGATTTACTAAGATAACTGCAAAAAAAAAAAATTAAAAAATATCAAAAAATTAAAAAAATTTCTACTATTATTGAATCGTTGTTGTTTTGTGTATAAAAAATTGATTTAAAATTGATTGTTTAAAACTTTGTGGTAAAATATGAATGAAAATAATAAAAATAATTAAATATATCAACTGACACACATATGCTGTATAAAATTTAAAATATCAAAAAAAAAAAAAAAAACAGTTCAAGGTGAATATTTCTAATATTTTTGTTTGTTTTTTTCTCTCTCTATATATTATTTAATTAAATAATAATTATTTTAAATATTTTTTATTATCATTAAATATATAACAGGGTTTTACAATCTTATATATGCAAAAGTATTAACACCTCTGCTGTGCGGTTTAAAAATATCTTGTTCGATAGTGTGTGCGAAGTTAACGAAGTTTTTAGTGATGATTGATGTCGCGGTTTAAAGCATGTATACAGTTCTTATACTCTTTGGTTACAGTTTAAAAAATATGAATTTGTAATGCATAATGATAGAAATTTCTTTATGGAATGTATTACTCTGTAAAAATACTTGTTTAATTGAAATTCTAACTCTTTAGAAGCAAAAGAACATAAGTCTTTAAGTTAATTAGACTGTTTATTACTATTAAATACTTCCACAGTAGTATGCTACATCTGGATATTATATATTAATTTAAAATTATTTTTAACAAATAAACTTTTTTCGCACATCTATAATCATATTTTACCGCTTATTGCATGTTATTTATAAAACCAAACAGCCAAACCGACAGAAATAGACAAAATAAAACATTTCTTGTTAAAATAAAATATGTGATACGTAATTGTGGGCGTTATGAGTCACAAGAAAGTGAGTTTTGTCGCTTATGCAGACAAAATGTCTTTTAATTTATTACTGATTTTAATTTTATTTTTTATTGTAGTTCAGTCACCATAATTTGATACAAAATATTAATAAAATGAAAGTAAAATTTCGATTAATTAACAAGAAATAAAAATATGAATATAAATTTTCTTATATTCAGTTACAAAAAATAGTAAAACAATCAAAATTATTAATCAAATCAAAACACGTAGTAGCATAAAACAAACATTTTAATCAAATTAACATTTATTTTAATTGACAGTCATAATAATAATAAAAAGAAAATGAATAAAACACAAAAGATTATATGAAAAGTAAGTTTAGGTAAGGAAAATAATAGAAAAGAAAATGGTAAATCAGCAGTAACTAAAAAAATGTGTTAAAACTAAAACAAATCAATATAATATTTATTTATTTATTAATAAAAGTTAAATTTAAACGGTTAAAAATGCTTGCAAAATTTAGTTTTTTAATAATTTTGCAACAAAATAATTTATAATAATAAAAATATTAAAAAAATATATAATTTTAATAATCAGATTCTGTATCCCATGCTACTGTATTTGCTTTTATTTTCTGTTTTACATTATTTCTGTGAAAGTTTTTATATTTATTTTATTTTATTTATTTTTTTTTTCATAGTAATAATATTATTTATTCATTAATAATTTAATTAACAAATAATAAACTAAGAATTAATGATTTATGTAAATAAAAATAAATATATTGTACGAATTTAATTGTATTAGGATATTTATAGTTATAGAAAATATGTATTTCAAGGTGCAATATTCAAGCATATTTCAATTAAAAATCCTTGGCATTACATCTATTCACTATTTCTTTGCGTAATGGTTTTTTTTATGTTTAATGTGTTTATAAACGGTTTAAAGAAATAATAGAAAAAAAGTGCCATAGATTAATCTTTACAAAAAACTACAATAAATTTATATTAATATTTACTAATTTAGAACAATTTAAATATCGTATAAGACTAAGACGTGACTTTTTACTTTGAAGAATGGACTCAAATTTTGCGTTATGTCTTATGGTCCGAAGGTAACATTATATATTTTTTACAATATATTATTTTAAAAATAATCTTTTATATTTGAGGTGCGTCTTATTGTTCGGGGCGTCTTAAAGTCCGTAAAATACGGTAGTTTGTTTTACAAGAAAGACAAAATTTCTTATCATTCATAGTACAAACACTTAGTAAAAATAGATTAGAATAGACGAGACAATTGGCTGCTAATAAAGTACTGTAATTATATTTAATTACTGCAATTGTAATAAAAGTTCTAACTAAAGTCCAAAAGTAAAACATTATCTAAATTTAAATTCTCATCGTTAATATTCGTTGTACAAATGTAAATTTATGCAGGGAAATAACTCTTATTTATATCCTGAAGCCGTGCAAAAAAGATAAAATAGTTAAAAAAGGAATCAAATGATTAAATCAAGCCATATTAAGCAATAAAACTTTCTTTTTAATTAGAAAACAAAGTCCAATGTACAGACAGAAAATGCCAAAATATTAATCCTCACGCCATAAAAAATAAAATAAAATACATTTATGTAAATGCGAGAAATGTAAGTAAAAGTTTTTAAACGCAAAAAGTCAAAATTAATATTTTTTTTCCTTAAAATAAAATATATTTTAAATCAATTTTAAGCGAAGATCCAAATAAAAAAGATGAAGAAGTTGAAACCAATAATTAAATTTTTTTTTTTTTATGGTTTAATTTCATTTTTATTAATTTGATCTCTTTTTCGTATTTATTTTTTTTTAATTTCTTAATTGTTAAATGGATAAAAATAATTAAAATAGTAATAAAAATCTCGTAAAGAAATTCTCTGTTTATTTTTTTTTCAAATAATAAAACTTAAACTATAAAGGTGGAATCTTAATTAAAATTGCATAAAATACGTGGAGCATATTTGACATTTACATTGTTCTGCTTGTGTGTTTGTTAATCGTTCTCATTCTCGTAGAATCGTTTTAACGATATTTTAACTAATTTTGTTAAGTATTTTCCATTATTTTTGATGTAAGTATTAACAAAATGTTTAAAAGAAACCTTTAATTATTGAATTTACTAATTTAAAGTCCTAGTTCATCTGAAAAGCACAAATAAATTCAGATCAACGTCACAATGTAGTAAAGTTATCTTGCGCAAGTAAAAAAAATTTTTGAAAATTTTCCATTACAAAAATGAAACACGTTTTTCGTTAAATTAAAGAAAGAAAACAAAAAGCAAAAGAAAATAAATTAAATGCGACATAAAATAATTCTTGTCTTGTCTGTCTGTATATCATTATTATTATTATTATGTTTTTCTTTTTGCTTAAAATATATAAAAGAAGCAAAACAATTATAACTCTTTGCGTCTGTTCTAATAATTATAATTACTGATCCGCAGATTGTGATAATGTTATATAAAAGCTGCACACGTTTTTGTTAAAGTCCAGTTTAAACATTTTTCTTTTATTTACAACGTTATTTAGTAACAATTTGTCTGTGTTTTTTTTAATTAATTTGATTGCATGTTGCAAATGTGATGATTCTAATAGAAAATAAATAGCTAAATATCTTTTGCGAAACGAAACGAAAATTTAACAATACAAATTTTACCTTTTACTGATTAACGCAATAAATGAATTTTCAATAATTTCAAAAAATTATTTTTAATAAAAATGGCGACACAAAATCCATTCACATAAATTTCATTTGTTTTTTAATTTTTACTAATTGCAATAAATTTTCACAGAACGCATTATAACTTTTTTTTTTTAAAAAATAAGAAGATTTTACGAGCGTAAATGTGTAAAAACGAATGAAAAGAGGCTAATAAATTGACAAAAATATAATTTTTGGTAAAATAAAAGAAAAGTAAAAGACACGATGATAAGTGATGAGATGAATATCCAGTTAAATCTGGTTATTGTATTGTATTCTCTGTTTTAATGGTTTTAAAACAGGTGAATTGTTATATTACGTATTTTTTCAATATTTATTAAATTTTTTTTTTGCCGACAAATAATAGGGTTCTTTATAAAAATGTTTGAACCAACAGACAAAAAACAGGACCGTTTCGTTTGTGAAAAATATAACCACAATGTGAATTTATCTCTTTATTTATTGGATCTTAATGTCTTAAAACTATCTGTGTCAGCAAGACGGATACCTTGTAACAATTTGATTTAATTATTAAAATAAAAAAGAATTTATATCAATGTCATTGAAAATAACGCGGCCCTGTTAAAGATTCTTAAAATTCGAAGTTTAAAGAACTACAGTTGGTACAGCAGTAAAACATAAAAGGCTACAAATTTTTTTTCTTTTATGAAAACACGACATGCATAATTCTTGCAACGTTAACGAACGACATAAAAAAAAACGTTTTTCATAGCAATGTATCAAGTCTGAAAATTATTTATGAACTCTGAAGGTGGCCCAGTAGTATTGAAAAGTCAACTTATCGCTCTTTATTACATTTTTGTTTTATAAAAATTTAAATGGTTAAAGTTAATTTGGTAGCTACAGCTAGTGGAAACTTAATTAAACAACCGATACCAGAATATATGTATTGATATAATTATATTGATCGTCTGATCTCACAACTGACAACGATATATATTTGTATCAAAAGCAAATCAGCTACAAACCAGATGTTTACACGATTCACGTGCGCTTATTGTTACTTTTTTGATTATTATTTTTCTTAGTTTTTATTTACTTTCTGCACGTTTCTTTATAAGAAAAATATTTTATAAACATTTCATCTATGTGTACGTTTCTGTGCAATGGAAAATTAATAATTTAATTTAAAACCATAACTAAAACAAGTTTATTGTGGTCTTAAAGACTTAAGGCATATAAGTGTTACTTACTTAACACAATTATGTCAAGTTAAACGATAAATTTTCTTTATTGTCATTTCTATGAAAAATTATAAGGTCTTCGGTAATACTTATGTTCATCTATATAATAAAAGTATTAATTAATTAAATTATATTATATATAATAAACTTAATTAATAATAATTATTACTATTTACATAATAATTATAAACGGAATAACTAACTAGACTCTGTTTTTATTAAATTATCACTAAAAACGTTTTTATTTCTCTTATTTATTAAACGGTAACACACAAGCAAAAGTGTGATAAATGTGACAGTTATGATTAAAAAAAAAATAATAATAATAAACCAAAATCAATTATTATTTATAATTGATAGGTTTTTTTTTCTGATGAATAATTAATTATTGCCATTTGTTACATTTTGAAGCGTTTGTTAATTATTTTATTTTTGGTATGTGTTATCCATGTTGTTTTCTTATCAAACGTTTTAAGCTGTTCACACTTAAATAATTATCATATTTATATTTAATTGGTTATAATTATTACAATCTATATAAATAAAAAAAAAAACAATACAAATGTTTTTGAACTATTAATATTATCAATAATAAAATTATTTTGCTTAAACTTTGCTCGGTATTTTTTGTTGTTTAAACTTTGAAAATAGTTTAGCGTGGTTTGACCATTAGATGGTCTTGTAGTACGACGAGAACACTCGTATATGATTTTAATAAATGCACTTAATTTCTCTATTAAATTGTATTATTTAAATTCAGTTCCAATCCAAGCAGATATTTTATTTCCTAGTAAATGAAGCTGCTTGTTTTAAACAAATAAAAGCACTAAAAAGCACTTGTGTCTTTTATAACCTATAAACAGCTGATTTTTTCTGCACCTGAATAAAATCATGACTAGTTATTCGCATTGCCTAATAATGTTCAACATTCATTTCAATACAACAACTAAAAATCTTTATCATCAATAAAAAAAACCTAAATATTATATTAAGTTTAAATAATTACTTGAATTATTATTATTGTTAAAACTTTAAGATACATAAAACAAAGTATTTTGATTAATTACATTGATTATTCTTAAATGATTGCAAAAAACTTTAATTCAGAAATAAAATAATTAATTTGATTAAATGTTTAATTATGTATTCAAGTTGATGGAACACTTTGAAAAAAAAATAAATAAAAACAGACTGATAATAAGATAAGATTAATAAACAATATATTAAGTTGTCTTTCATATATATTTTTGATTTGTAACAAATTGTCGCAGGATAATATATCTATTATTATAAATCTTGGTAAAGAAAACCAATTAACCAATATTTTGTTGATTTTTTTATATTCATATCAATCAAATTTATTTCTCTGAAAGGATTCGGTGGTTCATACTTCAAGATAACAATTCTGATCCATAAATATGTATTAAAGAATTTAATTGTATAATAAAAATTATAAATTAAAAAAAGCATTGTACAGTTGAATTGAATTTAAAGCTAATAAGCACATTCATTTCTTAATTAAATGACAATATTTATTACAATAATTATTAAACTTCACGTGTGCTTCAACATTTTTTAAAGACAATATTCTTATCAAATTAATACACTGATTTACATTGTTTATATTGCATTTTAAACAAAGTGGCAGCTTAAATTATTTAAAAATTAGAAGAAAATAAATAATTATAAAATACTTTTAATGAAATTTTTTTTATTATAATATAAAAATGTAATTGTTAAATAATTACAGAAGTATTTAATACCATTAATTGAAATATATATTCAATTAGTAATATTATTCACTATACATCATAAATTAATAAATCGATTATCAATCAACGTAATGTTCATGACAATGACAAGAAACGTTAATCAGAAGCACATGTTTTACTTTTAGTACTCACTTTTAGTACACATTCCACATTTTACAACAGAAAAAAAAAAAACAAAACCAAAATGATTATCTTTTATTAAACTAACTACGCAGTTAATATAAGAAAATAAATAAAACTTAAATTTTGTAAATATACGTAAAAAATATAAAAAATTAATTATTACAAAATCGCGTTAATTAAATGACGAATTAAAATAATCAAAAAAGAAAAAAGAAAACCTTTAAAATTACACAAAAATAAAAGTCAAAAAAGTTGATTAACCAATTTTTTTTTTTTTTTACTTTGGATTAGATAAACACAATTTTCTCACTTGAATAATGCAACGTCGAAAATAAATTATGTTGTGTATGGTGCCTTTTTGCTGATAAAATTAACGTTATTTTGTAATATTTATTAAATTTTTATAATCTCCTACAGCTTTACTTTAGAAAAAAAAAAAAATTTCTTTTTTTGTATTTTTTATTAGTAAAACAACAGGTATAAATGAAATATGTATAAGGTGGGTTATGACATGGTTTTACTTCTATTTACAGAAAAAATTAGAACACAAATAAAATTATGAAATAATTAAAAATTAAATTAAATAAAAAAAAATAGTCAGGTAATTTTGTTTTAATTTACTGAAATTATGCAAAATTTAAGATTCCTTTTTTACTT
This sequence comes from Ptychoptera contaminata, assembly GCA_963942525.1. NCBI lineage: Eukaryota > Metazoa > Arthropoda > Insecta > Diptera > Ptychopteridae > Ptychoptera > Ptychoptera contaminata. Next base: position 35,136,752 of record OZ012636.1, on the reverse strand, counting down.
TAATTATTCCATATTTTCGGTAAATTTTACATTAATTTGTATCAACTTGATAGCATCAACATATAATAACCCTATAAAAACCCTTTAATAAAAATGTCAAAACAACAAACAAATAATATCAATTAAGTAGATCACGTGTTTGCCTTAATAACTAAAAAAAAAGAACTTAATCAAATTATTTAAGCTATTTTTAATGAATAATCATATTGAAAAACCATAAAATTTGATTAATTATATATAAAAATATATATTTATTAATTTTTCAACGTTAAATAAGAACAAAAAAAAAGAAACAATCATTCTACTTTTGTATATTAGATATTTATCAATAAATAGCAACGGCTTAAGTTTAATCATTTTGTCATATTTATATGTGTTGAGGGCAAAAAAAAAACATTAAATTAAATTAATTTAGTTATTATACAACTTCTGTTCGTATTTGTGTACCTTTAAATATATATTTTAATTGACAACAAATAAGTACATAAAAATTTCTCTATCAATATATTATTTTGATAACAAATTATATTGTTTGTTTGGCTAGTTTAGTGGTATAACGTTAAAAATGCTTTTCAACAGATTTATCAATTTTCATTTGTTTTTATATAGAAAAATTTTATTAACAAAAAAAAGTATAAAAAAAATTATCAATATTTTCGGGTGAATATTATTATTTTGCAATCATTTTGACGTGTATCACTTGTCGAGTCTTGTTAGTTCTCATTTATTCTTCATTGAGGCATGAGAATAAATTTATTTATTGTGCTTTTAAATCTCTACCATATATAATAATAATAGATTTGTAATTAAACTGTAATTAACTGTAATTAAAATATATAATTAATAATTATTTATTATTTATAATAAATTTATTTTAACAGGTTAATATGAAACCTGACAATGATCCGCCGCCACCTGGCTTTAATTTAAGTGATTTTAATTCAACGTAAGTAGAATATATTTTTTAATTAATACATTAATTAATTAGTTAATAGTGATTTGTTATTAAAAATTATATTCAAATCTGTGCAATTTAATATTGTTTTCAATTCTGGTGAAAATTTTTAAAATCTCATGCGTAAAGTTTTGATATTAAGATGTGAATGCAATTTTCATATAAGTAATTTAATTAAATTTATAGTTTAGTACTTCTTAATCGAATATTTAAGACAATTTTAAGGAAGTATGCTTACTGTACAAAATTTGTTTAATTAATAATAATAAAAATTACTTTGTGCTTCCATATGGTTTAAATTGTTACTGATCAATTGATATTTCTTCAATATTCTTTACAATTTCGTTACACATAAACTCTTAATAACTCTAATTCATTTTAATTTAGTGAAAATATTTTAAAATCAAACAAAACTAATGTTTGGACACATTTGCAAATTAATCGAAGGACAATAAATTAATTAAATACCAATAAAATCGAAATTAATTTAAAAATTTAAAAACTAAATCATCACCAGAAGTATTTACTTTAAGCTTTGTTACCTAAAATTATCATGATGGATATCAATTTAATTTTAATATCATAATATTAGAGAATTATTATTAATCAATAATTTACTTATTTTATTGATTATTACTCTAATTTCTTTATTATAATAGCTCCATAATAATTTATATTAATAATAATTAGCTACCTATATACATATATTTTATTTTTTTTTTTGGTATAATAAAAATGTTATTTATAGACATAATAAAAAAAAAATTATTTATAATCTTCATATTTTTGATTAATATTTTCATTGATAAGCCACATGTTTATTAATTTAATTGTATTTTTTTTTTTTAATAAAAAATATATTTTTATTAATTTATTTATTAAAAAACATTTTAATTAATTTATTAATTTTTTGAATATTTATAGGACAAAATTAGCTGAAAAGGTACAAGATGACGATTCAGATGCCTATAATCCATTTGAACATCGGAATGTTGCTAAACCTAATACGTAAGTATTGATTTTATTTAAATTATTATTTACCATGTGCTTGCTATTTAGAGAAATTTCACCTGATATAAATTCGGATTTAAATTATTTTTTTATTATTATTATTATTAATTTTAATGCTCGTATTATGCGAAAATTAATTAATCGAAAAAATTTAAATGCAAATTTAAACATTCTAAATGTTTTTAGTTTTTTTTTTTAATGGAATTAGGTGTTTAGCCAATCAAAAATAAAACAAAATTTACGCACATGTTTTACGCTCATTCATTCACCTGTTATATTCATTTAAATTAATAAAAAATTATTATTTTTATTTTATAAATTTAAGAACAACCGGATCTCTAGTACATTTACTAAAAAGTTCGCTTGGTACTGGAATCTTAGCTATGCCAGTTGCATTCAAAAATGCTGGTCTATTATTTGGTGCAATTGGTACAGTAGTTGTTGGTATACTATGTACACACTGTGTTCATATTTTGGTAAGTTTATTTTTTCTTCTTTTTATAACAAATTCCTTTATGAATCATCAATGTTATATTTATTATAAAAATTAATTAATAAACAATAGACGGAATATTAAATAACCGTGGATACATTGTACTTTGTGATTGTGTGTGCACTTTAAACAGAATAAATTAATTAATTAAAAATCACAAATCTTATTCTATAATCAATAAAATAAAAATTATAAACGATTCATCATTTAATGGGTCGTACGTTCAATATTTGTGCTTTTTTTTGACATTTAAAATCTAAATTAATATGTATTTATTATTGAATAATATAACATACTATTAATCTCTCTTGTTTAAAACTAAATACAAGTGTGTTTTATTAACATTGTTGTTATCTTTTTATCAATTAATACATGCTTATTTATTATATTTTATTAGAAATATATAATAATAATAATTATTAATATTATTATTATAAAAAATCAGTAGCTAATAAATCAAGTAAATTATTTTAAATTGTATTTTATTAATACTTAAGTACCTATTTTATCTTAAAATTTTGTTCCTTTTCATTAAATTATTAATTTATTAATTTTTACTTATTATATTCGTTATTATTTTTTTTTATTTTTATTAATTAATGCAAGAAGCAACAATGATGATTATTTTTTGGTTTAAAATACTAAATTAAATGCCTATTGTATTATTTTTTTTGGTAAGAAATTACTTTGCATTGTACTTTTTATGTTATAAAATTTAAATCAGCTGGTCATGATTACATTAAATAATAATAATAATAATATTATTAATATTCTAATCACATTTTATAATTCAATGAATTAAATTTATTAAATATTTTAATAAATTAATTAAATTTTAACAAATTAATTTTTATACTCGTGAAAATCAATTAACAAAAGGTTTTTTATTTTTATAAATTTATTTAAATGAAAGACATCAATGTTCTTAGTATCTGGAAAATCAAGGATTTTATTTAATTAATTAAAAAGAAAAATCAATTCAGTACCATGAATAAAGTCTTCCTGGTTAAATATCTTAAAGAAAAATAATCGCTAATAACCATTTAATTTCATCCAAATTACGAATATTGCAATAATAATTAAATAAATAAATAAATATTTTATTATAACAAAATTATTTTACGACAAATAATAAATTAATTAGCAAAAATTATGAATTTATGATAAATCGTAAAAATAATTAATAAATGACTTTATTATTTCTTGTGACATAAAATAATAAAAATTCTATTGCTTTTAATATATAAAAAAAAAATATAATTATATGATTGTTATTAATCAATTAAAGTAATAAAGAAATTATTTTTTTACCATTATTATAGGTAAAAACATCACATAATATTTGTCGTCAAACAAAAACACCATCATTAGGTTTTGCAGAAACAGCAGAAAGTGTATTTGAGAATGGACCACAAGCGCTGCGTAGTTGGTCACGGTTTGCAAAGTAAGTTTTATATAAATAATTTATTATAATTATTAATTTACTGGGTAATTTATAAGCAAATTTAATTGTTTTAATAATATTATTGTTACGCAACACCGACTATTCTAATTTTTTAATTCTAAAATTCCTATACAAACAGGTATATAATATTTTTTTAAGTCTTCTTTTATTGTTATTTTTATTAGTAATATATTTTTGCATATATTAAATCACAGCATATATGCCAAATAATATAAAAATGTTGTTGCTGCTACAATAGTACGTCTGTTTGTCCAATATTTTACGGAATTCTGAAGTACGCATATGCTTAACTAAAATTATAACCTGAATAAGCATAGGAATTAATTATGATTAGTTTAATTTAGTAGTGATACAATGTGATTTTAATTAAACCACAATAATACCCACAAATATATATTTAAATAATATTTTTATTATTAAAAAATCCTCATTTTAACACGGAAAAAACGTTAATCAGTAAATATTTATACTAAAATAAATAAACAAATATTTATCAAAATACCTGAAAATATGAATATGATGAAAAGCTTAATCTATCAATATTATATTTTCTGTTTATTAATTGATTATTGTATGTGCAAAAAAAGAAAGAAAAGAAAGAAAATCAAATATCTAATTTTAATAATTAAAACAAAAAAATATGCATATCTGTAATGCCCTAATACCGATTAATCCTTAATACAATTTTTAATTCTTTTTACTAGCGATATAATCCTCATGACGTAAATATTACACAGCGTAAAAATATAACAAAAATAACGAAAAATAGTGCTTTAACCTTAAAATATGAAAAATTAAATTTTATGATACATTTTGGATGTAATTATTAGGTAAATAACCCATGAGCATTAGCATAACCAGGAACTTAATTTTTGTATAGAAACAAGTAATTACAGACGTCGCAAAAAATATTCAGACACAGCTCAGCAAATTTTTTAGTTTTTTTAACTTAGCAGTTTAGATAATATGTGTGACTTTCATTGTTGTTTAAAATACAGATACAGGATGATATTATCCGGAAATGCCTAAAAATTCAATTATATTTATATTCATATTAATTTTTACTCAATCACAACTTTGAGATCTCAATTTTAAGCCTTTTAATTCTCTATTAAATGAGTTTTCAAATCAGGAAGTAAACACTTCTCCAAAATGTTAAAACAAACTAATAAATGACTGAATGCCAATCAATGCTGTATTATTAAACATAATTCAAGTGAATTAATTGTTCCAAGTATATAAAAACATTATCCAGTAATATCGGCAAAAGATAGTGAGGTTCAAAGTTTCAAATGGATGAATGAATTAGAGAATATTTTACTATAATTCGTTGTTTTTTACGAACAAACAAACACACGACAATATTTATTATTTCGTTACAACTTACGAGCAGGCACAAAGTGATAAATTTTATTGTTAATTATTATTATTAGATCAATTAAATTTATTATCAGCTGTCGTAATATTTTTTATTTATTTTTTGAACAAGCAAAAATTGTATTATCGTAAATAAATTTTATTGTTTTTGCAAATATTGAAAAAATAAATAATTTTAAGTCAAGACTGTTTTTAATTAAATGATTAAACTTGGTATTAGTTTCGTTCTTTTTCTTTTTTTCTAATCAATTGAATGTCGATAATCTCTTAATGAATACTTAGTTATGATTAATCTTAATCTTAACTATGTGTCTTATCTTTTACTGTAATTCTTTAAAGCCTTTAATAAATACATTTTTTTTTCACATGTTTTTATGCGAATTTAACTGATAATTGGATTTAAAACATATTAATATTGTTTATATATAATTAGATCTTTATATTTACAAGTGTATTAGCGAACAGTACATTCATAATAATAAATTAATTTTTTAACCAATATATTTTTACCCATTGCAATTGATTTTATCGAAACATCGAATACAAAGTACTCAGTTTTCAAGATATGATTAATGTGAAATACTTTATCGCTCAGGTTTAATCTAACTAGTAGCAGCTTCTAGAATAATTATTTTTCTATAATAAAATTTACCATTAAACTAATAGAGTAATAATTATAAAATTCGTGCACATTATTAAATTGTTATTTAATTGAAATTAATACTATTATTTTGTCAAATGAAATAATTTATTAACAAACAAAAAAAAAGAAGAATAACAATACAGTAATAAAAAAAAGAAGTTTATTAAACTCTCTCGAGTTACTTATTGTTGCATTTTGTTAATGTAAAATCCGTTTTATATTTTTAACACCGGAAATCATTATAATAAAATTATCTTTATTTAAATTCAATTAAATTTATTTAATAATTTAAAAAAAAAAATTAACGCTAATTATTGTTGCAAAAATTGATGAAATTTTATCTAATTTCCTGTATTTTGACAAATTTTTGCTTGCAAAAGATTTAAACTCATGTTAATTAGGGTAGAAAGCGATATGTGTTATATGATAAACTACAATATAATCAGCGATAATACGTGACAAAAATTAAATTAAGTAAGTAAATTAGACATGATAATCTCGTGTTTTTAGAAAAATCATTATCTTAATGAGGATACAAAGTGTTAAATAAAAAAAAAATCAATTATAATGTTTTATATATTTATCAAGTAATTAAAAATTTAGCATCAATTAGATTAAACATCACGTGCAACAAATATCATAACCTTGTAATATAGGGCATATATAGTTTCTATATAAATAAAACTAAAAATCACTTGTCTAATCACAATTTTAACAATTGATTTATTAATTATATATATTTTCAATCAATTAATTAATATTAATTTAGGAGAAAATAAAATACTCACAACAAACACTTTTCTCTATTAAAAAAAAATAATAAATACAAACATAATTTACCTTCAAACAAGGTTAAGGTCATTTGATTATGTTTTAATTCAATGTTTTATGTATGTTTTCTTTATTATTAAAAAATAAATAACAATAATAGAGAATTAATAATAATAATAATAAATTATAATGAAATGTATATTTTATAATGCGCCGGAAATGCATTGCTAATAATAATATACCGGAAGGTCAATTAAATTAAAAAATCAAATTCGTTACAGATTTTAATCTAAAATATATTTAATTAAATAAATCAATCATTAAATAACATTTAAAATCTTCAAAATAAAATTATGTTTTGTGCAAAATGTATTAACTAGTCATACTGTAGTTATTTACTTACAATTTCAACAGGTGTAAAGTCTTAATATTATAATTAAATAATGATAAATATAATTATACAATTAGAGAGTATATGCTAAATGTTATAATTAAATAATTTTCTTTACAGACAATTCGTAGATATTGCACTGATGGCAACATATTATGGGGCCGCCTGTGTTTACGTAGTGTTTATCGCAACATCATTACATGATGTTATCAACCATGACTTAGGATTAGATTGGGATGTTCGAATATACATAGTGATTATAATTATCCCACTGATACTAATTGGACAGGTAAGAAAAAAAATGAATTAAACATTATTGTTTGATTAAAATAAAAAAAATTGTTTTTTTTTTTTGTTCTTTAATTACAGATTCGTGAATTAAAGTATCTAGTACCGTTTTCAGCATTAGCTAATATTTTTATTGTAATAGTTTTCTCAATAACATTATATTATATGTTTGATTATGATCTAGTTTACGACGATAAACCATTATTTTCATCATTTGTTCAGCTACCACTTTTCTTCAGGTACTTAAGAGATATTACTCTAATAATATAAATATTTATGTTTTTCGCTTTTTAGTACGGTTATTTTTGCCATGGAAGGTATTGGTGTAGTTATGCCGGTAGAAAACTCAATGAAAAAACCACAACATTTCTTAGGATGTCCCGGAGTATTGAATACTGCTATGATTACAGTAATTGTCTTATATACAGTTATTGGATTCTTTGGCTATGTACGTTTTGGTGATGATGTGAAAGGCAGCGTTACACTTAATTTACCATTAACTGACACGTGAGTAAAATATTTTTTCCCCTTTAAATTAATAATAGATAAAAGTAAAACTCTTTAAATGTTAACAGATTGGCAAAAACCGCACAGATTTTAATCGCATTAGCTATTTTATTCACTTATGGATTACAATTTTACGTGCCTATGGATATTTTATGGCGAAAAATACAAGATAGAATTCCAAAACATAAACATAATATATCGCAAATATTAATACGTACAGGTATTATAATATTAACTGGTGTTGTGGCGGCGGCTGTACCTGATCTAGAACCATTTATTGGTTTAGTTGGTGCCGTTTGTTTTTCCGTATTAGGACTCCTTGTACCCGCTGTCGTCGAAACAGTTTACTTATGGCCTAATAAACTAGGTGCATACAATTGGATGCTATGGAAAAATATAATCCTATCAGCTTTCTCAATATTTGCATTAATATCCGGATCAATTGTTGCCATTGAGGACATTGTTGGCATTTATACCAATGATAAAAAAGAATAGATATTATTATAATTATAATTATTATTAGTATTATTATTTGTATATTTTTTGTAATGCACAATGCATAATCTAATATAGAATACTATTTTTTAAAAGCTGATATCATTTTTCTCACAACTATATATAAACTAATAATAAGCAGAAAAGGATTTAATTTATTTTCTATCAAAATAATTAATTCTTATCGTATAATTGGTTAAAAATAAAAAAAAGATGTGCTTTATAAAATTAACTGCCCCGCATATGAGTATCCCAATCTAAATTATAAGTGCATGCAATGTTTCGTAATTAAAAGTGAGAACATCTCCTTTAATATCTCTGAAAAAATAATCTTCGATTATATATAGTTGTATTCATCACATGAAGCATTTTATTATATAAATTATTTTTAAATTGAATGTTAAAACAAAAGCATTTTTTTCACAAATTCTCTACTACATTTGATAACAATCGGCTCTTATTATAAGAAGTGTTTTTAGAATAATTTATTAATTATATAATAGTACTTATATCAATATTAGTTAATTTAAAAAATTATAACAAGGACACTTCTTTTAGTAAAGAAAGAATGACATATAAATGGCTACTTTCCTTAAGAATACTAAAATATTTTCTTTTTTTCTTCAATTTTTAAACAATCAGACAATTTATCTTATTAAATAAGTTTCTTTAAAAAGAATTTTTTATAAAAACAGGATTAATAAGGACATTTAAAGAATTAAGTAGAAAACATCATATGCAAAATCACTTTAAAAAGCAGGCTTTAACAATTATAATATTACTATTTAATCTAAGCATTGTATAAAAAAACAAAATTAAATTAAATTTAAAAAAAAATCCTTAATAAAAATGTAAATAAACTATTTTTCTTTTTTTTTGTAATTTTATTATTATTTCTTTTGTAATTTAAGCAACATTTTTATTATATTATCAAATAATTTATCATTGCTGTGCTAATTTGTATTTTTTTCTATTTTATTAAAAAAAAAAGAAGAAAATTTGTTAAAATTTAAACAATAAAAATAATAAAATAAGAATTAATTTTTATTAATTAAATATGTATGTATGTATGTTGATCATTCTTTGTTTTATTTGATCGATTTACTATATAATTTGTAAATTGCATCGATTAATTATTCAAATATAAGATTAATCACGGAGGTATAGGTTTTTTTTAAATATTTTACTTCAGATTGTTGACAAACATTTTTCCTAAGTGTTTATTTTACATAAAATTTTATCAAAAATAACACAAAAACGTTAATTGATAATTTCAAAGTTTATTAAAATAACCAAAATTAATCTTTATAAAAATGCAAAATTTGATGTTAAAATTAAACCAAAGGTAATTTTTGTAAACGTTAGTCATTTTATTTGGAACCAGATGTGACATCAGAAATGATTGTTCAATCAGGTAGGAATGTGTATTTAATTTTAAATATGTTCAATTAATAAACTCACAAAAAGATAGCGAAGAATGCAACAAATCTGGCGGACCTTCTACGTCATCTGCAGCATCACCTATTTCACGGAAAAAAGCCAAAATAAATCGTATAGATTCAGCATCATCATCTTCAAATGTTAGCAGAATAATTGCTTACATAGAGCGAAAAAGAAAGGAAGAAAATACTGAAATGTTCGTTCATGCCAAAACTATACTAAAGTTTTCGGCAAAGAGGCAAATAATTACAAAAATGAAAATGGCGAAAATAATTATGGAACAAGAATTGTTAAATTTGAAAGAAACTTCTAATAAAAAATATGATTAAATATTATAATTAATTCTTTTAATAATTTATTCACCATTTCATACAAATTGAATTTATTTTTCGAACCGTCGATCGATGGACATTGCAAATATGTAACTTTTCTTTAAAATCAGTTCTACCAACTTATAAAGTAAAAACAGTATCAAGCGATATTCTATTACGTTTTTGTAAAGAAAAAAAAAACAATTTTCATTTACATATTTATTAGTTTAGCAAAGATGCATTTGTTGAAAAAAAATGTAATACTTATTTTTGTATGATTACTATCTTCTAACATAAAAAAGTGTTAATTATTTAACTTACATTTAAGTATCGATTTAAAAAAAATCAAATTAATAAATAATTATAATAATAAAAAATCATTGTCATTTTAAGACATTCTTTCTTAATCTGAATAATTAATTTATAAAAATTTCTACTTTTTTTTCTTTTTATTTTTGTCAGTTGCTGCACTGTCTGCCTTTCGCTTTTGTGCTGTTTTCTGTTGGCTGGAATTTGCCGGAGTTGATGTGCTGCCTCCTTTGCCAGTTTTCTTTTTCTTTTCCAAACGTTCCTTCTCTTCCAATTCTTGATTTTCACGTTCAATCAACGTTATCAATGTATTACAACGTCTTTGTAATTCTAACGCTGTGCGAGATTTAAGAAACCAATCAAACCGAAATTGTGGCGAGGATCTGAAATTTTATTAATTATTTCTTGTTCATGATGATTATAAATAAAAAAATCAAATTGATGCCTTACCTAACTGCAGCTCTTAACTCCTCATAAACATTTTCCTTATCAAATCCTAATTTATGCAACATACATACTAAAAACCTATCCTCTTCTTCCGTATAATTTTTGCCTTTATTAGCGCCATATGCTATTCGCAACTGATGGAATGGAGCGCGATATCGGGACATCTAATGTTATACATAATAATATTGTACAAAATGAATTTATTTTATATATGCTACAGGAAGTACCTTTCCGTCTAAAGCTTTTTTAATTGATGCACGTCTTTGAATTTTGGCTTCTCCTCTTTCAATTTGTGCCATAATACGTTCGATATCTTGCAGCTCATGACATCTTTCCCAAAACACAGCACTGTATTCCATAACTTCTTCTGGTGTCTTACCTTCGACATCCTTGGCAATGTTTTCAATATCATCACGACCATATTTTTCATTGGCTTTAATGAATTGATTAAAATCACGTTTTGTCCAATTTGTAAATCCTTGAGTTAAAAGAGATTCTTTTTCTATGACTTCATCGTCACTTAGCGATTCCGCTTCATCAATCTTTCGTTGTTCTTCTCGTTGTACTTTGGAAGCTTCTGATCCTAATTCAGGATTTTTAGGTACCTAAAAAAGCAATATATTTCTGTATTTTTTATATTAAAATAATATGATAAATTGTTTTTTACCTTATAATTCAATGATTTACGGAAAAAATATATTTCTTGATCAAGAAGCTCAAATAATCTGGGTGGAAAAAATTGAAAATCTTGAACAATGGGTTGTTTCGGTGGACGTGGAGCCTTTGGAGCTTTCGGCTCAGACACACGTAATGCCTCGCGGAAATATGCATCAACAGCATAATTTGCTTTTCTTTCACGTTTCGGTGGTTCGATCCAAGACCCCATAGCCATTAGTTTTTGTTTCTCTCTGTAATCTTCTCCTTCAAATTGATACACGGAATTATCGGTGCCGGAATCCATTGTAAAATTGCGTAAAGAACTTTCTCCAAGTGTTTCCAGTTTGGTTTTGCTTTCTATAGTTTTGGCTTCTCCTTTCTCAAGTATTGTATCAATATCTTCATCGGTAATATCGGAATCTTTTGATGCAAACACATGATTAGCACCGAATCGTATCATATTTAACATTTCATCTTTATTTAGCTGCGCTGCTTTGTTATCGACTAGACGACCTTGCTGTATAACCAACTTGTCTAATCGTAGTTTAACTTCAGCTCTTTCAACAATTTTCTCCTCCACTGTGTTTTCTGTAATGAATCTGAAAACCCGAACTTGTTTTTTCTGACCGATTCTATGTGCTCTGTCCATAGCTTGCAAATCCATTTGTGGATTCCAATCAGAGTCGTAAATAACGACAACATCCGCAGTAGCCAAATTAATGCCAAGACCACCAGCACGAGTAGATAACATGAAGACAAACTTTTGACTATCCTCTGCATTAAACTCTGCAATCTGTCTATTTCTGTCTTCATGTAAGGTCTGCCCATCTAAGCGACAATAATTGTATTGGCGCCAATGACAATAATCTTCCAAAATATCCAACATGCGTGTCATTTGACTAAAAATCAATACTCTCGATCCTTGTTCCTGTAACCTTGGTAATAATTTATCTAATATAACCATTTTACCACAGTTATGGACAAGATGCTCATCAGTAGTATAAGGTGGACCAGGCTCTGCACCATCAAACAAATATGGGTGATTTGTACACTTTCTTAATTGCATCAAAATATTTTGCAAACGCATCTTTTCGATTTTACCAGCTCCATTCACAATGTCAATATCCTTCATCAAAACTTTGGTGTACCATTCTCTTTGCATTTTTGACAAACCTATAAAGATCTTTAATTCCTTTTTCGGTTTTAATCGTTTCTCGACCTCGGCTTTAAGACGACGAAGTAAAAATGGTTTAAGTACTGCATGAAGACGCTCAACCAATTGATTATCACCAAAACATTGATTTGCATTAAACCAAGAATCAAAATCATCAGAACTATTAAATACATCCGGAAGTAGAAAATTCAATAACGCCCACAATTCGTGGAGATTGTTTTGTAATGGTGTGCCAGTCAATAGCAGACGATTTGTCGTTTTGAATTCTCTTAGAATTTCGGATAATTTTGATTTTTCATTTTTAATACGATGAGCTTCATCAATGACCATATATCGCCAATTAAATTTTTTAAATACTGATTTTTCTCGCATACACATTTCATACGAAGTAATACAAACATCCCATTCGCCGGGCATTAATACTTCGCGAATGAATTGATTTCTAGCCTCTTGGTCACCAATAAGACAAACTGCATGTAATGACGGACACCACTTACTAAATTCATTCATCCAATTTTGCAATGTTGATTTTGGAACAATGACAATGTGAGGACCAGGGTTATTTTTGAAATTTTTCAAGTAACCCAGAAGCGAAATGGTTTGCAACGTTTTACCTAAACCCATCTCGTCAGCAAGAATACCGTTTATTCCATTTTCGTATAAAGAAATCATCCAATTCAATCCACGAACTTGATAATCACGCATTTCACCTCCTTTTATATAATGTGGCGACGCTTCAAACCGAAATATTGCTTTTGCCTTAGAACTGGCTTCCTCAGCGAGTAATTCTTCATCTTCCTCCTGCTCAGTTTTTCGATGACGATGGCTGTAAATAATTTTTTAATAGACATTTAATAGGAAATATTAAGAGTTACTTACTCTCCACTGTCTCCACCACTTTTGTCCAAAGCATTTTCTTTATCTTTAGCTTCTTGATCTCGAACTTTCTTTGGTCTACCAGCTTTAACTTTTAAGGGACTCTTTGGTCCAGTGTTAGTCATAAAATGTGTAAATATTTCCGTTTGTTTCAATAAGTAATCAAACCGTTTACTTCGGTCTGTTTCAATTTTACTTTCAAAATCGGCTTCCTTACCCTTGGAAGAGCCGGTATCAGATGAAGATTGATTCTGAAATTTAAATTAATTTGAGTATAAATAATTTGATTTTTCGAAGATATTTCATTCATTATAACAATAAAAAATTGCAAAAACATTGAAGTTAAGTTATTATCAACATAAAACATTACAACCCAAACAAACAAAAATATAACAAAACTAAATGACAGCTGACTATGTAATATATAGAACTGCTGGTAAATTGCAGTTTTACAGTAACAATATTATATCTTTTACCGAATTTTCATTTGGTTCAGCAGTCTCAACCGTTTCCTCCTCTTTAGACATTTTTCCACTTTATTAATTAATTGAAAATATTTAAAAATTCAAACGAAATAATAGCAAAAAAAAACAACACTTGTAATAAAACTAACAATAGACAAGAAAGGCGGCAATAATTTGTGGATGTATAATGAAGCTAGCTAGAATTTGGTATGAAAATAACACTTAATCAATCTGGCAATACAGTGGGTGAATAAATAAATTATAAATCATTTGAGAAAATAAGCTTTCCATAAATCGTTTTAATAAGTGCCTTTTATTTAATTTAGAAAAACAAATTTTAAATATAATTTTATTTATAATTATAAAAATTACTATGAATACACATTTGGGTACATCGATGTTTTTTTTTATACATAATTCCTTTTATACATAAAGCAATATTTTCTCACAAAGAATAATGTTGTACAAAAAAAGTTCGGTATGTTATTATTTTATATTTATTATTATTGTTTATTATAATTTTAATACATTTTATATAAAAATAAATGAAAATTATTTACTAATCGGATTAATTTAGGTTAAGTTTATATAAATATATGTATATGTGAAGTAAATAGACAATTTTGTACAAAATGCTTATTTTGATTTAAATTAAGGTAGTGTTCCAATTTAAATGGCTACGAGTAGACTTTGTATTATATTAAAACAAAACCTAGTAAATGCGAAGCGTTTTGTATACATTTTTTGAAATATAAATATTTAATTAAAAATTACATTAAAATTTACATCAAAAATATAATTTTAATGAATTTATTGATTTTTATATTAATTTTGCTTTTAAATATATTTCAAATATTAGTTTTATGAGTTTTTAGAGAGCTTTGCATTGTTTTCAGCTACTTTTAATTAGTTCAAAATTTGTTATTCTTGTAAATTTGTATCAAAAATTTGTATTTCTGTAACATTTTTGTATTTAGGTAATATTGCTCTAATTTTTATTGCTGTATTTTAAATTATAAATATGTATTTATGAAACCACACACAACAATTATATTAATACATATTATTATTAAATTAGTTTATCTTATTTTTTACAAACGAATACACACAGTAAAGCAAAACCAAACAGAAAATAAAATCTACAACAAATGTGTTAATAGTTCGTTATTTCCATTAATTCTCATTCATTGCTTATTACGAATCTATCAGACTATTTTTAAAATTAATAATTTATCTTTACATTTCTTAAGTTCATTTTTATAATTACTTTACTTAAATTATTTTTTTTTACATAATTTTTTTCTTATTTTTATTCATTGTCGTTAATGCATTACCATTTATTTCCGTTGTAATTATTTTCTTATTAAAACGTTTACGCTTTTCTTCAGCTATATAAGCTTGAATATAAAAATTACCAAATAAGATAATAAATGTAATCATATATGTAACTAAAGCGTATTGCATCCACATTGGAAATTCACAACCAGACCGTATACCATGTATACCAAGGATAAGTGCTGATGTAAATTGAATCTATAAAATATACAGAATAAATTGTTAATAAATAAATGAAAAATACATTTGTAAAATAAAAATACCAATTGTAATACGGTTAAATATTTTTTCCACCATAAATACTTTGTTATACGTGGTCCAAGTGCCGATAAACCATAATAAGAATACATTAGAACGTGGATAAATGAGTTGACCATAGCTGGTAAAAATGCTGAAAAATAATTTTTACAAAAAGAAAAATTAATTTATTTTATTTATATAAAAAAATCTCAGATAAATTAAGGAAAATAAATAATAACTTACTTGTACCACTTGGTACCCATTTAATACCAATCCACCATAATGAAAACATTGTACTATGATGATAAACATGTAAAAATGTTAATTGATTCTCTTTTTTACGTAATATAAAGAAAAATGTGTCACAAAATTCCAATAACTTTGAAAAATAATACCACCAAACAGCATTTGCAATCTGAAATAAGAAAAAATGAATTAAAAAATTATCATAATTTCCCATCATGTGTATTTAGATGCCCTTAAAATATAAAACGCTTTCTTCTTTATATAAAAATATATAAAAGAAATATCATTACAACATAAAACAAATTAATATTTAATGTTAAAACAATTTAAGCAAAATTTTATGATTAAAAGAATCTGCTTAAAACTTGTTCTTGTTTTATTTTTATTTTTATTATTATTATTGGTATAATTTTTGTAATTAAAAGGGCCAGAGGTATAGTTTTTTTCTTTTCTTTTCGTTTTTTTTCTTGTTATCTTAAATTTGGTATCAATTTAATGTGTCTGCACTTGAATGCAATCAATATTAATGATTTGGTAAATTTATCAAAAAAATAAATAAGTGAAATTTTCTTTAAAAAATAAAAATACAATGAATAATTAATTAATTTCTTTTCATTATAAATTATAAATAATTTTTCTTTGTTTTTATTTTAATTTAATTAGTTTTTAATTACTCACTTGTAATTCATCGGGATTATTAATTTGTCGACATGGTTCACATATATAACTATATTTTAAACGTAATGATGCTGTAAATAATTGTACGGCTATGTAACCGTTAAGCACTGCCATTGATAAATTATATGGCACCAAAAGCCATGTTAATTTAAGTGGACGTCGTCTATTTATAATTAAATGATTTAATTAATAATAATTAAAAAAACATATTTAATATAGGTATAATACTTACTGTGCCATTGCCTTGGGTCCTGCCCAAACAATAAATAAATATATTATTGTGTAAATAATTGTCGGTTTTGGTGAATCTACAAGTAGCCATCCTCTAGTTCGATTATCTTAAATTATAATTAAAGAATAAATTTTATATCGTTTGCAATCAAAAATTTAATTAAATTATAATTAAAAAATAATAATCTAAAATGTATTAAATTGTCTGTTGAATCAAAATAATAATTTTATTCGTTAATTAATTTAAAAAATAACAAAAATTCTAGTAAGAAAATTGGATAATTAACTTGACAGCAGAAAATAATCAAAATATTGTTGATGAATGTTTAAGAAAAATCATCAAAGTTTTATCAAATTATTTATTATCACAACGTTATATTTTAATTAAATAAATTAACTAATTAATAATTATTTACCTGATAATGTTAACGTCCATAAATAATAATCATATGCACTATTAATTATTGTTTGTGTTGAATTAATTACCTCTGCCATTTTATTAAACACTTAAATAAAAATAATAATAAATTATATTTAAAACATACACAATTAATTATTATAAATTTTTTTTATTAAAAATAACTATTTTTGCACAATCATCAATTATTTAAAACAAAAAAATTTTTCTAAACTGAAACTGTTGTTGATTATTTTAAACCTTAATGGTGAAGACGTACTATACAAATGATCACTTGTTGATTATTCATAATAAAATTTAAAGAAGGAAATATATATTTGAAAAAAGAAAAATTAATCGCAGTAATCGTTTTGGAGAAGGATGTAAAATCAAATTACCACCATTTCGTCTGCTACTGCTATTAAATGAAAATATTATTTACAAAGTGTGATGCTATTTAATAAAAAGTAAAATAATATAATAAAAATTGAAAACAGATTTTCTCCTTCCTTTTAATGTTTGAATTTAACATGCTTTAACAAAATTATTTTCATTTTCATTGTGTCATCATTTTTAACATATATGATATGTGGTATGGACTAAAAAAACGTACAAGTAACACCATTCTTAACATCATTTATAAAGAATTAGTTTAAAAAGAAGTAAGAGAATAAATTAATGATTATATTAAATGTAACAAATAATATAAACTACAATTTTATCAATACATATTTTGTTGTTTAATTAATTGAAAAACCAACCACGATTTCAGTGACAAATTATATTGTTTAGACATTAAATACCAATTGCACCTGTTTTAACACATATATCAGAATTGTATTTAGAAAACTAAGAATGAAATAAAGTGCCAAACTTTAATAAATTGATTCAATTTACTAAAATCATTATTATTTTTATTATTTGTATAATTTTTTAAATAAGTATTTTAATAGCATATCGCATATTGGTTTATCATTGCGCTACTGGTACCATACCAAAAAGCAAAAGATCATTTTATATGCAGCAACCAGAAGAACACAAAAAATTTTTTTTAAAAAAAATCTGTTATTAAAGAAGATTTCTGCAGTGTGCCAAATATTTATGCAAAAAACAGGTTAAATAAAGAAAATACAATATTAAAAAAATAAATAAAATAATACAAATTAAGGCATACAAACAGACGAGCGTACGCGCTCAAGTGTACAATAAACAACAATTCTTGAAACAAATCTATATATATTTTATGAATTACAAATTAATAAATAATTATTATTGGCGGACAACAAACCAGCAGGAAAAAAGAAAAATTCGTTGATTATTATTATTATACAAATGAAAGCGAACTAAATTTATTTTATCATTTCTTTATGTTTTAATTTATTAATTGATTATTACATGGAAGGCAAAAAAAAAAATAAAAATCGTTTTATTAAGCAAAAGAAAATCATAATTTAAAATATTAAGACATGACATTGGGTTATTAAAACAAAAAAATAAGTACATAATGTCATTTAGTGAAAATATATTTATTTATGTGATTTTTTCTTTTTATTAAAACAGACAAAAAAAGATAACAATAATTAAAAGTAAATATTTGTTTATTTTAAGAAAATACTTTTTTTTTTTAGCAAGAAAAATAAAAATATTTATATATATATTTAAAAGTAATAGAGAAAAAGTATTTAAACAATAAATAAATTAATGTAATGAAAAAGCTATTTTAAAGCGGAACAAATATGTATTATATGTGCAATGTTTAAATAGTGAGAATAAAAATTAGTAATAGAAATTATTTTTTTTTAGCAATTAAATGAAGAATTCCCTTATATTTGATTTTCTTTTAATTTTTTTTTTTTTTTTTTTGCAATATGCAAACAATAAACATAAAAAACAAAGTAAAATAATGTTAAATGTTCTAAAGTACACATATGCAGTTATTTTTTTTAATACAAATATAACACAAAGAAAGAAAACCCAATTAGTTAAAGTTGATGAAAGTGCCCTATTGATAATGACACACATAAGTGTTAAAATTAAATTAAAAATAGTGAACAAATAAAAATAAAAATGTTTTATTAAACAAATAAAATTAAAGTAAACCGCAACATCATAACCAATATACATTATAGAATAAATCTATTAAATAAATAACAATAATAGCACTGACTGACAGTTAATAAAAGTAAATAATAATAATAGTAATAATGAAGTAAAGAAAAGAAAAACAAATTAACAAATTGTATTGAAATAATAAACAGAAAAAAATAAAATAACACTTTTAAATAGGGAAAAAAAAAATAGAATGGTGCAAAATTCTTGGTAATAATTTTAATTATGAATAGATTACTTGTATGATATGTACTACTTTTTTTATTCGATTTAATAATATTTATAAAAGTCATTTTACCTTAGCACTTACACCACTTAAGATTAAAAACCGTTTTTGTTTTGTGTTTTAAAAGCAAATAAAGAATTGGTTGAATTTTGGAATTTTAAGAATAATCCAGACAAGGAAGTTTAACTCCAATATACTGCATTGATTTGCTTTATTCAAAAGCGTAAAATAATAATAATACTTTGATAATAGATAATAATTTAACACGTATTAACAAGTTAAAAAATAATTTAATTTGTGTTATAACGCAAACATAACTATATCCGCTTATGCAAAAGTTTAACCGCCTCTGTGTCACTATATGTGAGGTCTTGAAATCACTTAATTAATTTTTATAAAGAGATTACAATATGAGAATGTTTAGAAAAAAGCATTAAACTAATAATCTCATGATAATAAAAATAAAATTATATTTTTAAATGATATTTAATTAAAATTATTACTTTTTTAGTTATAAATCAATATGCATTTAATATGTACAGATAATTATTGTTTATTTATGCGTGAAAATAAATAAATAAAATACCAGAAAATAGAAGTTCACGTGTTAACATCAGACATGTATCAGACTTGTTAAAAATATACTTGTTATGTATGTAATTACGTTAAACATAAATTTTAAATTTGTTAAAATCCATTTATTTATTATCTGAGCATTAATATTTTTTAATCTTCTTTTTTTTTTTTCTTATTATTTGTAGCAATCTCTGTTTTAAAATGAAAGCATCCTTGTCTGTTACAACTGTTCTTCTTTAATGCTTAAAAATAATTGTCTTGTGTCGAAGCATGCATTTTTTTGCATTAATACTGAACTACAACATAATTTATTTTAATTAATAATAAAATTAATATTAAGAATGATTTGACAAAAAAATATAATAATAATAATAATTCGTAGAATTTATTTTTCTAATAAATAATGTGCACACTTTCACGGATTCTTAAGAAATTTAAAGAAAGAAACACTTGAAAAATAGTTTTTATATTTAAATAAATTTCATAATTCAAAATTTGAAGTATGTAATATTGTGTGAAACTCTTAGGATAGTAATTATCAATCAATACCGAGTATTAAAAAAGAACAAAATAAATAATTTAACGTTTATTTTACACAGAAGAAAGTATTTTAATACAATTTTGCTATAGAGTTGCCGAAGCAACAAGCCTCTTTGTTCAACTAAAATCGATTAGTGCATAAATTTGATATTAATAAATTTAAAAAAGTTAATTCAGCTTACATAGCGACAAAGGTATCATCAGTTTATATGTTTAAAATAAATATATAATAAAGTTGTTAATTTTATATGTTATTCTGAAAACCTCAAGAATGCAATTAATTTTCTTTTTTGTATTTTTATAGGTCATAATTAAGTTAAGCGCTTTAATTAGTACATATTCTAAATTAGTGAAATTCTCTTTACTCATACCAAATGATTAAAACGAAATGACATATTTTGTAAATTGTTAAACACTTTATTAAACATCACTTAATTGTTAATTGCATTTATATTCTTAAGTGTATTAATTTTGATTAAAAAAATACTTATTAATTGTTCGGTAATTTTAAATTGTTAAATGCGATAATCATAAATAACTTAATGATTAAATAATATCAAAATGCACAATGTAACTACTATTAATAAAAAAGTAACTAAATTAATTGGATGTATTGTAATGCTACTATGTAGTGTAAAGCAGGGTTTTAAGGTCAAATCAATAATCTAATAATATTAGTTAAATAGTGCAATTATTCCTTTTTTAATAACGAACAATTATAGAATAATTAATTAATCAAAATAATCAACCCTAATTATAAACATCACTGAATGCAATACTAATCAAAATTTATTTTCTTTTGTTATTAGTTTTATTGTCATGAATGGGATGTAAATGTATAAAAATGATGATTTTAGTTAACAAAAGTATTTGATTTGTAAATTATAAAAAAAGATAATTTAAAAGATTATGTGTATTGGGCTGCAACTAGAATTAGTAGATACTTTAATAAATCTTTAAGATTTTCTGATATTTACATATAAAAAAAACTGACCATATGTCAGATAACTGCGACAAGTTACCGGTAAAATATCATGATTATTTTTTTTGTGTCACACTTCCACTATTAAATACCAAAAGTTTATCAAGAAGAAGAGAAAAACAATCTTAATTAAACTTTATTATATTGTAAGATTTTAATTAATTATTTAAATAAGTAATAATTAGTAACAGATAATAAATTAT
The DNA here is from genome assembly GCA_963942525.1 of Ptychoptera contaminata. Taxonomy (NCBI): domain Eukaryota; kingdom Metazoa; phylum Arthropoda; class Insecta; order Diptera; family Ptychopteridae; genus Ptychoptera; species Ptychoptera contaminata. The sequence continues at coordinate 35,114,915 of OZ012636.1, read as the reverse complement.
GAAAAAATTTTTATTCATTAAAAAAGTAATGTAAAATAAAATAAATTATGTATTTTTTTATATTTTCTGCATAAAAAAAAAATTTGTGTCACCAAATTATCAATAACCAATAATTATTTTTTACAATGCAAGGTTTGTGCCTTTTTTTAAAGATTAATTTATATATAAACGTTTTAATTTTGGTTATAAATGTTATTATAACAATAATAATAATAATAACAATAATCTTCATCATCTTTATAAACTTTCTCATCATATATATATTTTTTTTTTGTTTTTACATTTTTTTGGAATTAAAAATAAAATAAAAAATCAATTTATCAAAAAAAAAATAATTAAATATAAATGCTTTATGATTTATTGCATTAAAAACAGAATTTAAGGTCAAGAATTATTAGTATGATTAAAAAAAGAAAATGATAAAATAAAAATAAATCGCTTAAATTATATATTAATAATAATTTTCTATGATTAAAAGGAAAATTAATTTATTTTATTATTATTTTTTTGTTTATTTTTAACTTCACTTAGAATTTTTTTTACTTACTTTTACTTTTCTTTTTGTCGTATTTTTATTATCACTTATTATGACGTTTATTTGTGGTCGATGAATATATAAAGAAGCTTTTCATATGTATATATATATAGGTTTATGCCAGTATTTGTGCCTTATGACTGTATGAGTTAGTTATTTATATACAATGATGGGGTTTCCGTTTATTAAATTTCCCTGGATAAACTTACAAAAAATAAAAAACGAGATAAAAGCTTTTTTTTCAAGGTTATGTCATGTATCCTTTAATTATTTCCTTTTTTTTTGTTAAACCAAGAAAATTACTTTATAAAATAATGAAAATAATAATTAATAAACCTAAATTTCTACTAATACTAAGAAATTTTCACAATTTTATTTAATATTGACATTAATTTGTCTTTTTATTTTAATTTTCCAAAGCTTTTTGTTAACTTATTTCTTTTTTAACTTTACGAAAAACTATTTAAATTATTTACTAATTTATTTTCAACTTTCACATTCATAATTAATTAATTAAAATGTTTTAAATTTGGAATGAAAAATTAAAAATAATGTTTTCCTTTTTTGTCAGCGGCACCACCTTAATATTGGTTGGTGGTGTGTTATTTTGTGCGTTTTCAGTGATTAACTAGAGAGAATGATTTCTTATTTTCTATGTACAGTCATGACAGGAGGACAATGTGCTTGACTCAGCACGATACACAGTAGAGAGTTGTTGCAGCAGGATCTAAATGCCAATGAGAATGTTTTTTTTTTTGTACTCTGCACACAGCTTGTATGACTAACATCGGAAAGGATAAATATTTAAAATTCATGTGGACCATAATAGTTATTACTATATTGTTATTTTCTTTGTAGGAACATTAAAAGGAAAAATACTATTGTAAAGGAGAAAGTGAAACAACAAAATGAGTATCATGGAATGCTATACAATCTGAAAATTAACCATGCGCAGAATTATCTGCTCATAAGGAATAAATAAATAAAAAAAACTCCAGACATATGGATGCCATCATTGACATAAAATAAAAATCATTAATTATTTAGAATAAGCGTGCACAAGAATGTAAGAATTTTTTTTTATTATTTATATATTCACATTTGCATAAATATTGTAATTTCTAAAGCTGTTAATTGAGTGGTATTTTAATTGGAATCATATTTTGAATGTAAATTATTTTAATTAAAGCATTAAAATCGGTAATTTATCTAAAAATAATTGCAAACGATCCTATAATTATTTAAATTTAATTTTTGGCAAATAATAATTAATAAACATTTTAAATAACATACCCCCAAATGCTATTATCGCCACTCGGTGTCAAATAACATAAGTAAAATAAGCTAATATGCATATATGTATGTAAAACAAAAAATCAGTAATAATATTCTTTTTCTCTCATTCTACCGCCATCTGAACCTTACTTACATTGTCTATTGGGACTTATCGTAATGGTTCATGTCTTTGGCTCATATTACAGTATTGAACCGTTTCATTATATTTTTTTATTTTATTAAAGCAAAAATTGTTTTCATCTTTAAATACATTTTTTGTATGTCCGTTTTCTTTTAATTTATTTTAATTAACTTTTTCTTTTTGCTTATAAAATAGAAAATAATAAAAACCTTGCTGTAATGTATAAATTTCACGCTATTCTGTTCTTTATCCGCTTAAGAATGTTAAAAAAAACGTCATTTTATATTTATTTAAATGTCGCCGAAAAATCCGGTTTCATTTATGTTAAAAATGATTTTTACTCTAAAATATATAAATAAATATATAATTCACAAAATTTCTTATAATGTCCTGATGCTTCATTTTCTTTGTATTTTTTCTGTGACATTCAATAAAAATTTACATAAATTAAAGAAAAATCACATGCTATCGGTAAACTGTTTGTTACATAAATTGCATTATCAAAGGCTTAAATTTAAATGGCCAATTTACAAGGATTCCTTCTTATAGCAACGTACTTGACGTTAATCAATGTACTTGACAAAAAATTGTAATAAAATTGGATAAAGCAAACATTAAACCACTAATATGGTGGTAAAATATATAAACAAATAAATAAAACACTAAAATATATATACATATTTTTCTTTTTTGTCTTTAGCAAAGTCATATAATGTAATGTTAAGTAATGTGTCGTAAAGTAACGTAGTAATAACCCAACCACAAAAGAAAATTTAGTGGTGTTAAGGATACTTTTTCTATTTTCCTTTTTTTATTTTATTTTATTTTTTAATAATGAAAAACCATCGTGCGCGCACATACACACAAAATATACACACATTTTTTTTTTGCAAACTACACCAACAAACAAATTTTTTATAACAAATTATTCAAACATTTTTCATATAAGTTTAGTTTGTCGTTGGCTGGCGTTGGATGTAAATCGCCTAGCAGCCGATTATATTCCTTTTTTGAGTAGCAAAATTTAAAGACAATATAAAATTATTGTTTTGTTTGTTATTGCTACGATTATCACTTGTGATTGTTCTTTGTACAAAGTAGTAACACTTCTTATGCTTTTATTATTTAAAGTTAAACGTTAAAAAAAGCTCAATTTTATTTAATTTTTGATGATAAAAATAATTTCTATTTTATAATAATTATTGTGCTTTCTTTAAAATAAAAAAAAATTGTTAACATAAAGAATAATCGACAAAAAATTATTTATAAAATTTAGTGAATTAAATTGAATTTCTGTTATTGTTTAACAAAGTTGAATTACATTTAAAATTAAAATTTAAACATATGTTAATAAGTTAATAATAGATTAAAGGAAACATAAAAATATTGTTAGAAAAATGTAAAACAAAGTCAGTAAGGTAATTGTGTGTGAGTTTATTAATTTTATAAATGATATAAAAAAATAAATAAATACATTACCTGTGCACCCGGTGTGTTTGTTTATTATTAATGAATTTCAATTAAATTTTTGGAACGTAGTTCCTTATTTGTTTTTATTTCGATTTTTCGTTAATTACTTAATTTTCTATAATTTTTTGTTTTGATTATTATTATGTTTATATAAATTTTTAAGTATAGTTTTATGTGTTTTATAAAAATTTAAAGAAAAATAATCTTTGTGTAAGAAACATGTGAAAGTGTTATTAATGTGTTTTTCATATTTTTAAATCACACAAAATGTTTATTAATTAATTAACCAAAAAAAAGAACTAGGTCTTTAATAAATTAGTAATAATATTTTAATAAAAATAATTATTAATTGAATTAATGTGAAATAAACGAATTTATTAAGTGTTGTTTGTGTATAAGTGATAGGCAATGATACCACGTTTTAAAGAAAAATGGTGGCAACTGGAAGTCAGTATTATATGGTCTGGTTGGCCATACTTTTGTTATGGTAAAAGATAATTTTATTTATTAAAAAAGCATAAAATTAAATTAGTTTAACGTAAAATCTTTAATCTATTATAATTTCAATTGCGATTTTTAATAAGATACTAAAATTAAATTATTTAGATTAACGAAATGTGAAATACTTAGTTTGTATTTTAATTACCCAAATGCCTATAGAAATATTGTTTCTCTTAAATAAGTTATTACGAAAATAATAATTAAATTACTGAAATTAAGTCTATTCGTTTATTTTACTTGTTACCAATATTTTGATTAATCTTTACCAGCTACCGGCTTAATAAAATAAATGAATAATAATTAAACCTAAAGTAATAAAAAGGTACTTTAAAATTAATTAAAATAATGTACGTTTTCATGTGAAACTCAATAACTATTATGAGTTCTTTTAAACATTTTAAAAAAAATCTTAAAGCTTTGCATAGTCTACTTAAATATAAATATTAATAAAACATAACGTAACTTATGTTGTCTTTTTAAAATAGTCTAAAATCAAATGCAAGGTCAAAAAATTTACCGAAAAGTAATTTACTTAAAAATAATATAAATAAAAGAAAATTAAAAAGAAAAATCAATAAATAAATATAACTAAAGAATTTGTTGTTTATATAGAAAAAAATAACACTGAAAAATCGCACAGAACCAAAGAATAAAAAAAAAAAGAAATTATGTACTCTTCTCATTAATTTATTACCTGCTTAAATATATATTATCTTATAAACAACACGGTGTTTTTCGCTTCTATTTTTCCTTAAGTATAGAATTTTTAGTTTTATTAGTAAAACAAAAAATGTAAGGCACAAAATATATAAGTGTAATAAACGATAAAAATATTTCTAATAAATTTTCCTGAAAAAATGAAAATACAACCGTTTTTGTTTTATAATAAAAATATAAAACTATAAATATATATAATTTTCTTTTAAAAAATAACAACGATATGGCACAGCAAGCAGCAACACATATGTTAAATACAATATAACACCTGCATAATCGTTACTAAAAGTAAACTAATATTGAAAATAATAATGCAAATAAAAAAAATTCTGTAGACAAAAATGATTTTCTTTATTTTTTTGGTTTCTTTCTAAGGTTTTTGCTTTATTGATAAGCAATCAACTTTGTTGATTTTTTATATAAATAATAATAGATAGTTTGTTTTTATCTATTATGAATTTATGGATACTTATTTATATTTTTCGTTTCTTTAGTATTTGTTTTTTTTTATATTAACTATAATTTGGATTTATCCGTATATAACCAAAAATAAAGAAAATTGTCACACGTTTTTATTTTTATTCATATAATTTTGCTTTGTCTTATTAGCCTCGTTTTTTTTTGACATTTTCTAATCAATTTACTGCAAAGTTTTGATATATTTTTAGCTGCAATTTAAAAGAAGAAAAATTACATTTTTTTTTGTATCCTTTAGTTTGGGTGTTTTTCTATTCCGAAATTAAATATCAGTTAAAAATAAGTAATTAGATTTTAAAATTAGGCAACTCGATTTATATTCAATAAATCTGGATTATCATTAGTATTATTATTATTTTACAGAAATGATTTTCACAAAATATCGGAGGATCATGCTTATTTTGAATTAAAAATATACTTTATTATACGGAACGTGGTGATATTAGTGGATGCATTTTTTTTCTCATGATTTCACAAAGTAAAATAATACCTTTTTATTATGTAATTTAGTTAAAAAATAATATATATTCATGTATTTAAGTATCTGCAGACATTTTTGTTTATATTTTTAATTAAATTTTTACTAATTTTGTCTTAAAATTTTTTAGTTTTACTTATTTTTTGAAGATTTTTAACGAAATTTATAATAATTATTTATATTTATATATGTTCTATATAAACAACGAATATAACAAATAATCCATTAACGGAGGAACAGTTAATAATTTTATAACATTCACGTGCTATGAATTTATGATAAAATAAATGCATTAAGACTAAGATATAACACGTCATCCTCATTTTAATTATTTTATTATGATCAATTTGTATTTATATATATTTTTATTCTGCTTATTTATTTGTTTTATCATTTTTCTATCGATTTATTGACCTCGTTTATTATCGGTAATTTGCAATTCTACACTTATATTACCAATTCCATTTTTCATTAATTTAACCAATAATAATAATAATAACAAAAACAGCATCGTTATTAAATCTCTTTATGCAAAAATTTTTGTATTTTTTTATATGATTCATATGATTTATAATGTATTGATTTATGCAGTTTGTTCTCTCAATTTTAATATAAATTATTTCTGTTTTAAATAATATGAATATATATGATAGAAAATAATATGATTTATTAAGTAAACAAGTCTTGTGTTTGATAGATTTTTCTTCTTTTATTTTTTGACAAAGACAATAAAAAAATTATTTTTTTTGAATACGTTAATTAATTTTCCTTTTTTTATTCTGTTTTTAATTTAAAAATTTATTAATACATATGCATACATATATGTAAATAACAAAGGTAAATTTGCAAACACATATAGTGGTTTATGTAAAAATTAGTAATAACTAATTAATAAATTCTTTGGTGTCACTTTCAAAAACAAAAGTGTTTGTAATTGTCTTTTTTTTTGGTCTTTCTATTGAATAAATTTATAATTTGTAACAAATATTAGCAATTCTGTACTTAACATAATTTAACCCTTTGGACATCAATCCATTTTTATTTTTCATAATTTTACCACAGAAAACACAAACAGTTTATCACTTTCTTTATTTTATTTTATTCAAAACACTTAAAAAACAATTATTTTTGTCTAATATTAATTTATTTTTATTATTTTCACATATTTAATTTAAATTTATAACTTTATCTATAAATAAAATATAGAAATGATGAATATTTTATAGAAAAAGAAAATAATTTATTATCTATTAATAAATGATGAAGTCTATTCTAATAAGGGTAGATGAATAAAAATTATATACAATTATTTTTTTTTGTATCATAGTTTTGGTTTTATTTATAAATTTTCATAGTGCTAAAAATATTGACAAGTATAATTTGCTTTTTATTTCAAGATCAAAATTGAACTAAGCGGCTGTTGCTTGTATTTTTTTTTACATTGTTTTTCATAATTTATTATTATTTTTGTAGCACAACGAAAAAAAATAAAAGTAATATTTTACATCAAAAGTAATTGGTTGGTTCTTATGTTATTATGTTTATTTACATATATAATTTTAAACATATATGATAATCAGTAAAGATTTAAGAAAATAGAAATAAGAAAACTTTGACATTGAGTTTTTCTGGTTGGCAACCGAAAAACAATGTTTGGTAGTTTTTTCAATGTTATAAATAATAAACGACATATGCGTTAAGTGTTTTATTTAAATTCTATTTATAATATAAAATAGTTTTTAAGCGGTAAAAAATATGGTCAAAACTACTTGGGAATAATTTTTTTTACATATTTAATATTCAGTTTATTTTAATTAAATAATGTTAACAATATTAAACTTTATGCATTATTTAATAAGAAGTAATTAAACGCATAAAATATTTTGCATAATGAGTTATTTTTGTTTATATCGTTTTAGTTTACTTTCCATTGTAATTTAGGTATAAGCTCGAGATAATATTAAATAGTTTAGCAAGGTCGTCGATTTGATTATTGTACTAAAGAATGTATTAAAAATTACGCTTGTAAGGAAATGGAAAACATATAGTTCCGCGTATACTTTGCCTTGAATATGGTACAAATTTTAATTGATCTTGAAATCAACAAGTTTTATCAATATTTCTGATTTCACTTCCCTAGTTTGTAAATAACTTTTAAGGGTAGGAAATAATCTACTTTAGTATCTTCACAGGTGATGTAATTTTGAAGTTATATAATAAAAATTGATTGAAAATTTGCTAATCGAATTAAAAATCGGTTAGGAATAAATGATATATATATATATATATATATATATATATTACACATTTTTTTCGTCTATTTGGCAAATACTTTGTTTCGATTGCTATATAGTGAAACTTGTCTAGAAATACGTATTTGTTATTCATTATAGTGCGTCATTTCAAATCGTAATTTATTTTAATTACCAATCGCACCAATGTTCCGCCAATTGATTATGTGAATAACTTTTAAACTCTATTAAAATAAAAATAAAGAGTGAATAAAAAATACAATAAGCGATATCAAATATATTAATAAAATTTCTATTGACAAAAAAAAAAAACAACCATAAATTGTCTACTTGCGTAATACCTAAATGTTTAATCAAAATAATCAGAAACATAGTTAATTATATAATATTTTATATACATATTTATGAAATGTCATCTATGTGATAAATAAATAATTTTTTTCTGTTATTCTTGATGTTCGTTTTAGTCATAAAAATAAATAATAATTCGTGCTAGATGGTTTTTTATTTTTCACTAATTATTATTTATTAGAAAATAGTTTTCTTAAACTGTGTGTGGACGATAGTGATATACATGTATTGAGGTTTTTCTATTAAACTGTCTGTATCCTATTCAAAAAGTATTATACCATAATTATATTATAGACATATAGTTACTATAAAAAGTCCTTTAACTAATAAAAATATTTTTCGGAATTTATATAGTTATAAAAATAAAATTTAATTAAATTTTTTTTTTTGTTCTTTAATCCATAAAGTTCTGTATAATTTCGCTATATTTGATGAAATATATTTCTTAAACTCTTACCACAAAGAGAACATTATAGTCATTACGTTAGACACGTTTATGAAAATAATGTTTTAATTTATGTTTTTAAATAAACAGTGTTATCTGGTTTATAGATATGGTAGTGCAAATTTATAAAATTATAAACAATAATTCTCTGTAAGTACAATATATTCTGCAAGTTTTAATTAGACTATACAAAAAATGGTATTGTTTATAAATGAATATAGTGTTAAGACTGATAACATATTAAATAAATGTTAAATAACAGATAACATATAATAATATTAACAACCACAGTAGTAATTATAAGTGATTTTACTTATAGAACTTTTATTTTTATCATAATTATCATCGATACTTATATAATACAGGCGTACAGACAGCCAAATAGAATCATATATTTAGGGAAAAACCTTACAAATGTTTATATTTTTAAAAGGAAATATATTTATTTTTTTATAAAGTGTATACATAAGCAAGTTCTTTGCAATTATTGTAAAAGTGTATTGTGATCATGAACTTGTTTATAGCAATTTTATTTAATGAATAAACAGCTTTTGCTTATCATTTTTTAACTTAACTTTAGTTTTTTAAGTAACGATTTTCAATCTAGCGTATACGATATTAGGATTTAACCACTTTATGACACTCGATTATGTCTCGACTATTTATTAAAGCTATAAGAAATATATAAAATGTTTTTATAAAACTTATTATAGTTTTTCGCTGGATAAAAAGTTTTAACAATGAAAATAAAGTTAAATACGACATAAGTGTAAAAATAGAAATCCATCAGTTATGCAATAATTTATATATTGAACTTGTGTTATAGCATATTTTATGACTAATAAAAAATATAAAATCAACTGAAACTAACCAGTTTATGCCCACAGGTAACAGCATGACAATATAATTTGAAATTAAATTATATAGACGAAAAAATCTTATTATTTAAATATATATACGAATGTATGTCTATAATAAAATAGAAATAATTTTAAACTTTTTATTAAACAATAAATATATGGAAAATGCTTAAGTTTTACTGAACAAGTGGTAATAATTGATTTTATTATAGGTTTCTTGTGCCTTTGTATAAAAAAATAATAAAAATAAATAATCACACATGTGACTCTGAATTGAAATTACAGTCAGTACTCTGTATTTACACTGGAGCTTATTTCAGACAAATAAGAAAATTCAATGGAATTTTTTTATGTAATTTACAAGAAAAATAGACATCAGGAAATAAAAATATTGTAAATAAATCATTTAAACATTGGTTATTATTTAAAAGATGCAATAATATTATCATGTATCATAAAGCAATATTAGAATATTATTTAAATTATAATTAGTATAATATTATTGCTTCAGAAGTATCCTCTTAACAGACCACTTACCAACATTATAATAGAATCATTGTAAAATCAATAAATTTTAATTTATCTTATTATTTTTAAAATTCGTAACAACGGAGAAGACAGTGTATTTTTTCTCATAATTTACATATTTTATATCAACTAACAAAAAAAAATATATATATAAAATTATGAATCAAAAATTAAGTAAAATCAGAAAATATAAATTAATTTAAATGAAAGGGAAATAAGAAAAATCTTTAGATAATAATAAAGAATTTTGATGATTTGACAAAATTATATGGTTAAATAGAAAATAAATAAATAAAGGAATAAAACATGTTTGATGTATTGCAAATAATCGTTTGTTATGTTTAAAAAAATAAAATAAAAAAACAAAACAGCAAACACTTTTGATTATGTTGATAAAGAAGAGACGATAATGTCAATGATAAGCTTGTGCGATTCAATCTATTGTAGATTACCAGTAATAATCACAAGAGTATCATATTATAATTTAGTTATTTTTCTTTTTAAACATTAAACACGTAATAAGTTAATTTCATTATATTTTTCTTATCATATATGTAGCAACATAGCAACTTTTATATATATTTTTATTAAGAATAAAATTAAAAAAGAAAATTTTTTTGTTGTATATAATATCATGCCTATATGATCTGCTTCCGTCTGTAGAAAAATAAAGAAACAACTAAAAAACAAACTGAAAAATTAAATAAATAAAAAATAATGTGATGGTTGGTTAGTTAAGAAATTGTCTGAGTGGACAAAATTGATGGCCACATCTAATGTATAAGAAGTTGGACGATATTATTATTATCACATAGCAAAGTCATGCAAAGTGGGTGGATTTTTTTTTTTTTTGGTTGAAATTTCTATAATTCTTATTTTTGGTTTTCGACTTTTATATAATACAAAACTGAAAAGAGAGAAATAAAAAACAGCATATGTCACATCACGCATTTTTTATTTCTAGTTAATTTTTGATATAGTTAACGTTTTAGCTAGTAATTCATCAATGTTATTAATATTTTTTTTTATTTTGTTGGTTGATTTGTAAATTTATGATAAATTATATATATACATTAAAAAAAATGAAAATAAATACAAAACAATGTAACATATGGCTAATTTAACATATCTAACGACTTAAAGACACTTAATGATAGAAAAGAAAATGCTTGCTAGTGTAGTTTAATCTGAGTAGTTCTTCTATTTTTTTGGTAAAACATAGCTTAAATAATATTAAAACAATTTAAAACCGCATGTAATTGGATGCATTGTACAACTTAATTACCGTGTAAATAGTTTTATGTGCAAATATTAACCAAAATTTACAAAAATCTCAAGAATAAAGACATAAACTTTACAATAATTACGGGATGTAAATTAATTTAATTCGAATTCTCAGTACAGTACTATTGTCAAGTGCAATATAATTTTATTAACATATTCTCTCAATAGCATAGTAATGCAAAATCTGCAAATTATCATGCTTAAGAATCAATAGTTGTTTTACTATGTATGCTAATTAAGTGCAAGTAAATGTCTTCTTTTTTTTTAATATTTCATTTATTAAATTTTTTTTTATAATTTATTTTTCTCTTTAATTTATCAAAAAAAAAAAAAAAAAATTATATAATAAACATTTTATTGGTTTATTATTATTATTTATTTGTTTTGTTTTTCGCTATTTTATTAAGTAAAAGCACGCCTTCAACATTTATTTCTGTTGATTACAAAAATAAAAAGACATAAAATAATTTTCTTTTACTTATTCTATTAAAAAAAGAAAAAAATAAATAATAATAATATAATCATTTTACGGCTATAGACATTATATGAATTTCCGAAACATTAAATAATAGAAATGTTCTTCATACTTTATTTACTTTAATAGTTTTCGTTTTCATTTATTTTGCTTCATTAGTATTATAATGCGTATGTGAAGTATGTACCTTATATATGTACGTTGTTTTAATTAAATAATTTTTCTAATTACTTAAATCAATATAGAAAAATTGAGGAATTTGAATGGTAAAGTTACATATAGAAAAGTCAATTAAGTAAATACATTTGGTAACACATACTCTTGCGCATTTTTTAAGTATATTAAAAGATATTGAGGAATTAACTTATAGATATGATTCATTTAAATGTGTTTGATATTTAGATTAATGATCAGTTCTTGTACAGTATTGAAAAATAATTTATTTTTTTAAATAAAGCACAATACACAGAATTAGTTTGTAATCAATAAGTATTTTTTTTTTTTTTTTTTGAAATTTATGTCAGAATAATCAGTGTTCAAGCTAAGCACTTGCTTAAAGCTTGCTTATTCATTAAAAGAGTCCTCAAATTAAATATTCTTGTAAATATTAGGGTTTCGATCCGGCTATGTAATGTACTTACATATATATTATTCAATTGTTTGAATTCTATGTAAGTTTTGTAAAATTTTTATCATTTTAACCAAACCAAACCTAACATTTTTTATCAAAGGCATAAAAAAATACGTGATATATCCGCGAAAAGTGCTTTTATTATTGTTCTTTTATTTATATAAGTAAACACAAAACAATTTCATAAAATCCTCAAATGCATCTTAAATAACCCTTACAGTCTGATAAAACAAATAAAAAACTTATTATTAGTAATTAGTAGACATTAACACGTTTCTACTGCTTACAAACGCAAACAATAAATAAATAAATCTATTAAAAGAAATGTAACGCTTTTTAATTTACTTCAAGTACCACTTTATATATTCTATTAATAAATAAATAAATAAATGATAATAATCTTCATTATGCTAAAGAAAAATACAAATAAATTGAAAAACAATAGACAATCTTAAAGACATTTTATTAACAATAAAAAAAAAAAATTGTTACGATTTTATCTACTTAAAATCTAGCCAATAAAAAAAAATCTTGTAATAAAATAATAACAACAATCATAATAATAATAATAATAATGAAACCAAAAACAAAACATAAATAAAACCATTTAATAGAAGGTAGGCAGGATATTGTAGGTGAATATGTACTTGATTTATTATTTCTAGCAAATAATAAAATATAAAAATATGTAGGTTAAATATTGTATAAAATATTAAAAGATATTCCTTTTGCTTTAAAAATATTATTTTCATCGGTTTTATTTTATTTTTTGTTAATAATACGTAATTATCGAAACGATTACCAATCAAATTCTTAATATTTTTATTAAATAAATTATTTCGATAATAGCAGGGATAATCAGTGATTTTTAGTATACAGAAATTACACTTTAGCTATTTTTGTTAATAATTCTAGTTAAATTCTCTGTTAATAGAGAATTACTGTGTTTCTAATTTTATCTACTGAATGAGATGAATTTCAGGAAATTTTACATTAAATTGGTATTTTTATTTATAAAAAACTAAAACGGATCGATGATTTAGTTAATTATTTTCTGGTTATGTACAACAAGTGAATAAATGTTTATTAAATAATAAACATTCATTCAGATTGTCAATATAATTAACAAAGATTTATAACATAATTTTCAACGATAGTCGATTAAAAACTTGAATTAAAAAATAAGCAGCAATGTTTGGAAAATTAAATATGTGCAATAGAAATTTTGAGTGTGTATTTATTATATGATGTGACGGAATTGTTTATATATTTATTAATTTTTTAAAAAGTCCTTGTAAACTATAATTATACTTTAAAAACAAAAAATTGTAGCATAACCATAAAACAATAGATTTATTTGCGCTAGTTTAAAGTACAAAAATTTTATGTTTTCAATAAATGGAAAAATCAAAAAAACGATGGGGAACAAAATAATAATTTATTTACATTAAAATTTGCATAACTTAAGTTTTTTATCTATTTCATAGTTAAGTTTATAAATTATTCAATAAATTTATTATATTTATAACATTAATAATAATAATAATAATTATTATTATTATTTTAATTATAATAATCAGGAAGAAAGATATTTTTCATAAAATATAAATTTTCTCATTTTACTGATTCGTTTATAAGCAAAAACTTATAACAAAAATCAAACTATTGATTTTATATTAATTTCGCAACAAAGGATTTTCATAATTAAACTAAATATATTTTTGAAATTCATGTACATAGATGTACATGTTTATGTATATATAATTCGTGTATATACATTTTTAATCAATTTTATTTTATATTATTTGATTTTTATTTTAATAATTTTAAATAACAAAGAATTTTATGATTTATTTTTTATGTTTTAACAGCAAAACAAAAATAATTGAATTTTATGCTGTTTGTTTATACAAAAAAGAATATTATTAATTTTAAAGTTATTTACAAGAGAATGTTTAACATTATTTATTCGTATTATTTTCCTTTTTTTCAGTTAATATTAAATAAGAATTATTTATTTATTTAAAGTATTGGTTTAAGTAAAATCGAAAAATATTATCGTGATGAATATACTGTTCATTTACATATTTAAATTTAATAATTGTTTTTCTTAAAATTACGCTGAGCATTTTCTATTAACATTAAAAAAATTAATGTAAATTATGCGATTTTCTTGCCTAGAGACAGACACCTTACAATTTCTGTTTTACTAAAACATTTTGATTATTATTATGAGAATTTGTTTGCTGTTTTACATTGTCTATTTGCGGTTTATCATATACCTGATAGCATATAATTATATAACCATTTGTCAGATTATTATGTTATTTTAATTAATTTTTAATTTAAAAAGTATTTACTTTAATTATGATAATTTAATCAATGTTTATCAATAATCCATAAATTAAATTTTTTGTTATAATAAAAATATTTTTACCAATAAATAAATATTCAAATTTTGATAGTAAAACTCTTTAATGCTGGAATATGATTATTATTTATTTCTCTCTATAAACATGCAAATAAAAATTTTTATATAATATTTATCATTAAAAAAAAGCACACACACACACAGGATTACACAGTGTTGTAATAAAAAACTTAAAAAAATTGAGTTTGAAGAGTTTTTAAACTGCAATAAATTTATTTATTTAAACAAAAAAAAAATTAGAAAAACTCAAACATTTATTTTAACGATTTAAACAATAAAAAATATGAAAATTAAAAAAATAGAAATAAATATTTAATAGTAGAATTTTTAAAAATAAAAATATAATTTAATAAATTACACTGATTATAAAATTAAGCCAGGTAGAGTCAGTTAGTAACGATGAATGAACCTTAAACTTTGCTGAGCATTATCGTTTCATATAGTTTTTCTTTTTTCATTCTTTATTTTTATTTTATATAAAAATACAAAAATGAATTATTAAACTAAGTTTAAAATAAGTTGTTTTTCTGTTTTCTATTTCTTTATTATTAATTTCTTTTATTTAAATATATATATATATATATATGATAAATAATTACATTTTATCACGATCATAATTTAACCCAAAAAAATAAAATGAAGAAAAGTAAATAGCAAAAAAAAAAAAAAAGATTAAATCAATAAAATAGCAACACAAATTTGTGTTTTTATTTGAAATAAATAAAATTAATAGTACCTTTCTTGCCTTTTTTAATTTATTAATTAGAATATTATTGTTAGTATTACACGTTAAAAAAAAGTTTTATCAATTCAAGATAATGTCAATTAATTTCACGTTTTTATTTTTTTTAAATTGACACAGACTTGTGTCTGATAGTTATAACAGTTTCGTAATAAGTTAAACTGTAGAGTCAATGCTTAAACTTAATTCGAAGGTTTTAAAATGATAAATTATTTACACTTATTGCCTATTACATAGGAAACTATTTTATAGAAGCAGCTTAGATAGTTTTTGGTATTTTATAGTTCAAGCATTATAGACTTTTAGTAACTTAAGTGTGCTAAGAAATCAAATTTCATATCTAATTAAAAAAGATAAGAATTATATACAGGCGTCCCCCGCTATACGGACGCCCGATAAACGGAAATTCGAAGTTACGGGCATGACTAATTAAGTCCAAAATTTCGGTATACGGATGACATATCTATCGAATATGAAATTTACTTTTTTAACAAAATAGCAGTTTCATTTCACGGATTTTCGCTTAACAGACATTTCGCGAGGAGCACATCCTGTCCGTAAAGCGGAAGACGCCTGTAATTATGTTTAACTATTACCCATTGGTATCATTATTATTGTTGATCAAATAAAACATGCAATAATTTTGCATGAATTACATAAAATAAATTTTAAATGTATTTATTAAAAAAAAATAAATAAGAAAATATTCTTCTTTTTCTATCATTTCAGCACCTATCACAATGGAACTCTTGCAACAAAAAATTACACAATAAGACCAAGAGTTGTTCTGCCAGATAGTTATGTAAAAGGTATAATAATTTTATTTTTGGCACTTTATTATTTCGTATCGTTAGTACTATTATTATTATTATTATTTTGCACAAAATACTTTATTTACGTATAAAACGCACAGATTTATAAATAACCGTTTTAACTGAGTATTAAAAAATAAATAAAAAAATATAATAAATTATTAAAGTAAAGTGAAAATAGGCCAAAGTTTTCTTATATATCGCGGAAATGTGCTGTCAATTTATTAAAAATAATAATAATAATAAAAAACCACAACAACATAAACGATAGATAGCAAAATAAAGAAAAGTATAAGTGATCAATCTGTGCTGTTTAAAAAGAATACAAAATTAATATTCTTTAAGACAAATTATAACAAGTCATCTAAAGTGTATTTAGGGTAATCATAAATTTTAGAGCTAGGCAATCCGCAGTAATTTATTATTATGAAATGGTTACGGAAAAATGATTCAAATATAGCTTTTTAAGTTTAGTGGATAGAGATATTTGTTATATACTGTACTATGATGTTCAATGTAACGATGTGATTTGAGAATATGTTTTCGAAAAACCTCTAGAATTATGCTGATTGATTATTATTGATTTTAAAAATCACAGAATTACTTCACACCTTGTCGTGCCTTAACTGATTTAACAATTTTTAATGAATACAGCTACGGAAATTGCTTAAATAATGTATCGAAAATAATAACTCCTCGAAAGAGGAAATATGTTAATCTGTGTCTGGAATAAATGGACGAAGCAGTAAAACTAAGATTTCCTAAGATAAAATTTGTGAAAATTTAAAAACTTTTCTTAAACAATTAGAATCCACAATATTGATTCTGAACCGTAAAATCGTGTAACAAATATAACCTATTTAAGGACGATTTGTGTGTGGTTTCAGGATGATGGTTTTTGATGAAAATGTATGTCTGTCTGTTCTTCATAATAGTCTTGAAAACCGATTATTCTCCTTTTTCATTAGGCAAAAACACTTAACTACTTAAGTGTTATAAGATATTAAAGTATTTCTTGATAAAACACATATTGGAGCTTGAATTAAAATATAGCATATATGTAAGATAGGCAAAAATATCATCATTGGTTTATCATCTTTATTTATATCTTTATTTTATACTTCAATCACGATAGCTGTAAATAAATTATGATGCCATTAACCCAAAGCGTTTTTGTTTTCTTAAATTTTCTTTAACAGAAAATTATTTAATAAGACAAGTAATTATCTAATAAATATGCATTTAAAATATGCTTATGATTTATGCTTATAAGAAATTATCTAAATAAAATATTTTTCCAAAAATTTAGTCTGTAGTCACAAATTAATTAACCAGGACAGGATTATATTTATTTTCTGACAAACTATATTTCCATTAGGAATAAAGAAAATTTATATGCCATTTTTATCGTACATCATTTAAAGTAAAATATATTGTGGCTTGAAGCATAAAATGTGTAAAGTTATCGCAACTGAGAGCCTTTTGAAGTGAATGCCTTTTAAACAATTTTCTTTGGAAAAAAGCACTCCGGATATATATTTTTAAATAATAGAAAATTATTATCATTATCACTATCTTTAATTTTCATTTACATTTATTAATGCACTTTGTTGTTTTCCTGTATTTAAATCTTACTTAAAATTATATTAAGTAAGTGTGTCTATGGCATAACTAAATACTAAATGATACTGTTAGAAAAGAAAAATAACTGGTTAAGTCATATGTTTTATTTCCCATTTGTATAAACAAAACTGATCTCGTTAAAATTAGAATTTATTTTAAAGCTCTAGAAAAAATATAATGAAAAAAACCATATTTTTCACAGAAAATACAGACGTCACACGTGCGTGTTTTCTATCATTTTGTTTTTGTTTTAATTTTTGCTTACTGACGAACGTGACCTAACCTAACGCCTTTACACAGTCGTTTCTCTTCTATACAATTTTCTTTTGGTTCTTCTCTTCATAATGTTCAACATGGGATAATGTTGCTGCTTGTTGTTTATTATCGTTTATAGTTATATATTTTATTTGTTGTTTTAACTTGAATTCCTTTTTTTTCCTTTCTTGCTTATGCGTTATTTAACTGTTAAAACCTTCTGATTGCTGTTTATTCTTCTAACGGTAAATAAACGTTTATTAAATTCATGCCGCATTACTTTAAGTAAAATGCAAATAAAATGATTGAATTGATGGCAAAGTAAAAAGCCGGTCAGTAATAGGAAGTAAATAAAAAATAAACAGAATGTATTGTTCTTGTAATTTATAGGGTGGCTCATAATAGTTATTCTCATTTAGAATCCATTTTATTATTACTGTGACACGCAATTGGTTACTTGCTCTGTTTATTTATTTACTTTTAATTTAATTTGATGTTATGAGTAGATTTGTTTATTCTTTAACTGATAAGTGATACTCTGTTGACAGTGCTGTTGTTAAGGACTTTTAAACATAAGTTTGCATTATTTTACTACAAAGAAAACTTCAAATAATAGTATTTTGGTGATATTTTGCTGATAAAATCATTTTCTATTATGAGAATATTTGTATTGGTTAGGTCAATGAATAGTAATCCTTTTGTTGTTAGCAAATCTGCTAATTCAGCTGATTGTTGTCTTGTGTAATTGATTCATTAAGTTTTCTTTCTATTAACAAGCTATTTTTGCTGACCCATAACATTCTTCAGATTAAAACAAGATAATTGATTATTTTATCTTATTTAATAGAATATTACTTGTTCTTCTATTATTATTGGTGTCATTATTATCATTGTTATAAAGTTATAATTTTTGTAACATTCTGTATTATATTAACAATCAAATAAATTAATCATGTGAACATCATTTATGCTCATATAAATTACTTATTAAAAATAACAACACTAATATATAAAATAGAAGAAAATATTGTTAATTATTGTATTTCATTTCTAAATATAATTATAATATTAATAAAATAAAATAATTTTTATTTCTATTTGGAATGTTAGAAGCAAATATAAATAAAAAAAAAACATATTTAGAGCACATTGTTATTGATTTTTCGGTTTTCATGTTGTTGTTTTTTTCGCAATTTTTAAACGCTTTTTTCATATTTATATTTTTATTTTTATGATTATCCTTCAAATAAAGTAATTACCTTTTTGTGATAATCTGTCGACACCAAAAGACAACATTTATACCTTTGCCAGTTGCCACTGTAGAATAGATCAATAAATCCCACCTAAGCGACACAATTAAGGTCGTCGTCTAATATATTGCTATATACAATTTTTTATTATTTATATAAATATTTATTTAATTTAATTTAATTTTTTAATTTATGAATTGATAATTATTTAATTTATTTTAGTTATTTTTGTTTAATTTAATATGTCCATGAAACTTATGTGATGAACAAAATAAATAATTAGGTTAAAAATTTACCTTATAATATGGTGGAAATGCAATAGATATGCAAGTTAACATTATTATTTCTTTAATTAATCATAAACTTTCTTATATGTTTAAAAATATATAGCAAATAAGTTTATAACCGGCAATATATTCGTTAAAGAAATTTTACTACTTAAAAACAGATAAACTTAGAGTTAAAACTGGGTTAAAAAGTTTCTCTTAATGTATGAAAATGAAACTAGCTAGTTCTATATTTTACTGCTAAACCTCAGAGTAAAGTCGAATATGTTTTTCTTAAGTAAATAAAGGATTACCACAATATTAATGATAGAAATACGTTTTGGAAGTTCTGTGACGTTTATATGGTTTTATTTATAAAAAAAAAATAGTATCTCTAAACTATGGATCCATCTTATACAGATGAATTTGTTTGATGCTATTTAGTGCTATTATTTTTGAATGAGAAATTTTATAATTTAAAAACAGTGAGTTTTACAAATAATTATGATATTACCTTGGCTGGACAAAGTTTCTTGTTTAGATCTTATGCTTTACTTGAACAATATAATTTTTTGTTTTTAATAAAATTGTTTCTTCTCTTTTTTTTAATTCATATATATATATTAATACACTTTATATCCAAATTAAAATAAAAATAAATTAAATAATAAATATAAATAAATATAAAATAATAATTATTATAATAAAATATAAGCAGGATCGAACACATTAGCTAAACGAGAAAATTAAATTAAATCAACCGACAAAAACTGAGTGAAACGGTTTAATATTTAATTATTATTTATTTTACTTTGTATTCATTCTTTATATTTTTTTCATTTTTATTCTTGTTATTTTTAATAAATAAATAAACACGCACGACACGACATATATATATATTTAGAAGTTTTAACCGCGAATAATAGAAATACTTTTATATAAAAATAAATATAAATGACAGTCAACAACTAGCGACAACATATTAAACAATGTCATATCCGTCCGTTATCAAATGAATATTTTGTATTATTCTTTACTTTGAAATTTATTTGTTTTAATTGAAAATAATTAATCTTCTTTAATATATAAAAAAAAACTGAATTAATAATGTTTTTTTTTCTCATTTTATTTTGTTTATTCCTAAAGACAAATAGATAAATGATGACATTTAAAAATGTAGAAAAAAATAATACTATTCATTTAATTTAATAATAAAAATTGTTATTTGTCGGTAGGTAGACACTTCTGTGTAATTAATTAAATGATATAAAATTGATTTATTTGTTATTGTAAAAGCAGAAATAAATCTCGGATATTGAAATTGTATTGGAAACACTTTCATAAAAACCTTAATATTGCAAGTAAATTCCTATTGGAAATGTTATTGGTAATACGATGTTACCTATCTATTTATTATTATGTCACCAGTATGTTCTTTTACCAAATAATTGTATGCATACTGTTTAATTTATTTGATTAAAAGCAGCATAATGTTTAAGTCGGTTTAACTGATTAGACGAGACATTTTTGCTGATTAAACTACATTTTATCGGTTAATCGATTAGTCGAGCCAGTTAACCAACTACATTTTATTGTCGATATTATGTTGTGCAACCGGTAATTAAATAATCAATATTTATCCTTGATTCAAAAATATTTTTAACATAAAATTTAAAATAGATAAATAACTTGAAATTACATTTAAAATTGATTTTATGCTGCAAAAAAGTAGGTAAATAATTTTTATTATTATTGCATTACATAGACTAAGAAGCTATCGATTTTACCTCATACATATTCTTTGAATTGATTTTAGTTTTATTTTTTTAAATATGTTTTAACAGCAAATGTGTTTCATATTCATACATTGAGTTTGTCTTTATTATAAACTAAATTGCGATTTGTGTTTAAATCGCGACACTATTTAATAGTAATCAATATACTTAATCAAAACATTAATACTTCTTTATATATTTCTGATTAATACATCACTTTTCACCTATCAAATTATCTCATTGAAAAATGCATGTAAATTTACATAATTAGTGAAAATAAATTAGTGAAGATATCTTTCAACTTAAAACGTATATTTAATTTTTAAATACTTTCATTAATTACTATGCATGCATTTTAATAATAAAATAATTAAAAAGTTAAAGAAAAAATAAATCATGATAGAAATCTTTGCAAAAAAAAAAAACGTACATTTTCTTTTTCTATTCATATTTATTAATAATAATTGATATTAATTTATTTTAATTGTTTTGCTTCGCAGATAAATTTTAATAAATTTATTTTGATTAAAATTTATTTTAATCATTTTTTTTTTTGCTTCTATTGTTAATGTTATAAAATAATTACAGGAAATTTATGTTAAATACTGTATAGTTATTATAAAGATGTATCCTGAAGGGATATTATACTAGAAAATATTTTTTTTGATTTACATCAAGGGTAAAAATCGATGCAAAATCAATTAATTTTTTGGTAATACATACTATGAGATAAATAAATAAATATCTCTACTTAGGATATAAAAGGCGTATTGAGGATGTTTTTATTTTTAGTTTATTGTGACATCAATGCTATTATTATAACAATAGACTATTTATTAAACTTTGCTACAAAATACATACTGTCAATTAAAATCATCAGTGATTTTATGTATAAAAATTTGTAATTACTTTTAAACTACCGTAAAATGCACATAAGCCCATTAATATCATTGTTTTAAAAAAATAATTAAATACTTTTGAGGTAAACACTGTATAGTACAAACTATTTAAAGTTAGTATTTTAACTAAATATAACAAGAAAAATTGTATTATTTTTATCACGAAAGGAAAAACTCAACTATATTAGCCTTGTTTTAATTTTAACCTTAGAAAAAATATAAAGCGTGCTCACACGATAAGACAATTAATATAATTAAAAGTAATAAACTGTCATTTTGAAAATATTAAATGAATGAATAATAAAAACATAATTAAACGCTGCTCGCACGTTTTTGAAAATATTTTTCAATCTTTTATTTCTTTACTGATTAATTGTAAACAAATATTCGTAATATTAATTCATTTATAAATCGAATAATAAATTTACTTGTACAGTTTTAAAATATTTCTGAAATTACATTGGTTATGATTAACCTATGTTATGATCACCTATTTTTTATTTCAAAACTAAATCTCACATAAATATTCAATGTTTTGTAGCGAATAAGTTTGTTAAATACAATCGTAACATTGGGTGGCTTTATATTTTACAAAATTTATGAAATGACAATAAAATTTGACACAATTTTTGATATTGATTTACATTCTAAATTTGGTAAATGTTATTGATTTATATTTAGACAATTTTCCAAATCAATAAAATTTATTTAAAAAAATAAAAATGATAAATCAATGCTAATTCACCTTCATGTTTGATTTTAATTTATAACACATTCATAATTTGTTTTTTTATTTATTATTTATTATTTTTAATAAAAATAAAATTGTTATTTCCGTTTTTTCCGTCTTTTTTTACAGCTAAATATTATTCTTCTTGTTAGTTATTATTTTTATTTTAAAACTTAAGTCGTTCTTTCTATAAGCAAAGAAACACAATTACCTTTAATAAAAACATGAATATATTTAATAAAAATAAATAAGAAAAAACCTACATTTATCTATGCTATTTATTACTTAAAAATTACGTATCACAATGGATAATCTCACAAAAGGCTAAGTTTTTATTTTTTTTTTTTTGTTTT
Organism: Ptychoptera contaminata; assembly: GCA_963942525.1. Taxonomy (NCBI): domain Eukaryota; kingdom Metazoa; phylum Arthropoda; class Insecta; order Diptera; family Ptychopteridae; genus Ptychoptera; species Ptychoptera contaminata. Next base: position 35,091,358 of record OZ012636.1, on the reverse strand, counting down.
GTTTTAAATAAAATAACAAAAAATGTAAACGGTAAAACATGCAATGCAATAAGAATTGTTTATTTTTTGTAACCTTAAGACAGTATTTTTATTTTTATTCTCTCTGCTTTAGAATTCAACAAACGCTCATCCCCTTTTTGTTTCATAAAGATTTGTCCCTTATGTTATGCAGCCGTTTTACATCTAACCTTCAATAAATATTTAAAGCATATGTGTATACTTGAAAAGTGTTTATGTCGGCAAAAGCATAGCTAAATTAAAATAAACAAATAGAAAAACTATTGAAATTTTCTTCTTTTTCTTCATTTTTATTTTTTTAATAAAAATGAACGAAAGCGAAGTTCAAGTTGTTTGTTTTCAGTTTTTATTTATAAACTCTGCAAAGTAAGATACCAAAGTGCATTAAAGTTGTGCTTTGTTTGCATCGATTAAATATTATATTTTTTTTTTTGCAATAGTTTTTCAAATTTTAACGCTTAAATACATTGATTAGTTAAAAAAAAAAATAGCTCATTTTCAACGTAATTCAACAGAGATTCGTTTACAAACACAATATGCGTTAATTTAAATTATATAATTATCATAAAAAGGAATCAAATTAAATAATAAACTATAGCACTGTAGTTATATAAATTTTTATATACATATGTATGTATATATTTTTTCTAATTCATTAAACTAGATTTTTATGTACTTTTTTATGTTTTTTTATTATTATTATTATTATTATAAAAATTATTTTTTGATCGAATATATTTACGCTCCTTAGTTTTTCAAGGTTTTATTGATTTTGCTTTTGTGTTTTTTAGTTTTAAATTTATAATAAGCTTTAATGTTAACAAAAAAAATAATAAACACAAAACATTTAAAAAGGAGTTTTTAAACGTGTGCGTGTGCATTTTTTTATTTTGCAGGAAATGACACTATTTTCTGTGTATGCTTTTCTATAAAAATTTATTTAATTTTTATTTTTATACTGTATAACCTTCGTAATAACATTGTACGTCCAACCATACACCGTAGAATACCGTTTATAAGAATTGCCATGATGTTTCTACAAATACATGTGTGTAAATTTATGTGTCTTTTGTGCTTTTATGTCGCCAATTGCATAATTTAATCTAGTCAAAAAGAAAAAAATAGTAATAATAATAATAATAATAATATAAACATGCAAAACTATTATATTTATGTACATTTATATTATTTTTTTCCTGTTTAGCAATTTAATAAAAAAAAACTTCTATCAATGTCATCTTTAATGTTCTTGATTTTTTGTTGCACAATTTTCATTATATTTGTAAAATTAATTTTACATAAATTATTTATTTAATTTTCCACAGAAATACGTCCACCAACAGAGAAAAAAGGACAACCAGTTGTCGTGGAATTTAGTGTGTTTGTCGTTGATATTAATTCAATTAATGTTGAGGACATGGATTTTCGGTAAGTTTTTATTTTTTTTAATTAATTTTAATAATAGACTAAATAAAAGATATAACGCGAGAAAAAATTTCTTTCATTCAATTTTATTAATTAATTAATTAAATAAAAAAAAAAATATACATTGCAATGAACTTCTTGTTGTTTATTCTTTAAGGTTTAAGGTCATTCACAATTAAGATAAATAAATAATAAATTGTCTGTAATTGATCTATATATTTATATAATTTTAATTAATTTGTATTTGTATTATTTTTATTATTATAATAAATATTTAGAATATTTTATTTTGTCGTTTATTATTAAATACAATGATTGACGACAATTGTTAGTACAGTATTATAGTGTAATCACTTATATAGTTTAATTTTTTCTATTATAATAAATATAAATAAGTAATGAAAATCATATGTAATTAAAAATAAATGAGATAATAATTATTTAATTGTTTAAAACGAAGATAAAGATTTAATAATATTTTAATAAAGATTATTATTTAATCCCACGGTACCTAAACAATATGATTTCGAATTTAATATATTTTTCAATCGATTTAAACATTAAACATAACGTGCTTTAAACGCGATTAAATGCTTCTTTAAACGCGTTGTTTTATGATTAAGATATTCTTATATATTTAAATATAAATTAAAAAATAAAGTAAAAATAGTTTAGTGGCTTAGTTTAACCTATTTAATAAAATTTATTTAATTATGAAATAAAACAATAATTATATCAACAAAAATCAATTAATTTGTATAAGATTAAAAAGAATATGCTACGAATAATAATAATAATAGAAATGAAATACTTTCTCATGCATAATTTTTATTATGCCATAATTTCTATTATTTTCAGAATAGATATTGATTCAATAAGTAATACATGAAAATTTGATTTATTGTTAATGAATTCATTAACAAAAATCATATATTATAAAACAATTAGTTAAAAGTAATTAAAACATTTAAAGGGTTAGACAAATTAATTAACCTTTAATAGGTTTTCAAGTGGAGGCGCCTGGTTATTAATAAATTTCAATTAAAATTATAAACAACGAAATTTATACCACGTAATTGGTTTGTAATATCAATAAAATAATATTCTGTAGAATTCTGTGACATTCTATAGAATTAACGACTATTGATTAACTTAAAATTATAACTGTCGTTGTTTATGTTTAATGTCGTTATATTGCTATGTATTGTTCTTTTAATCGCGCTGTAACTATAGTTAATTAATTATTTACATACTCATATATTAATCATTAAAAAGTAGTACAAACAGGATTTTAGTTGTTTTATAATATTAACGTTTTAACGTGTTTTTTGTTGTATGAAAAATCGTGCAATATGTGTTAATTTATCATTATAAACACGAATGTTATTATTGTCCGCGAATAAACTTCTTAAATTGACTTGTTTATTTATTAATAAAAAACAAAATTATATAAAAATATTGTTCATATCAATATTGATTAATCCACCAGCTAATGATATTGAATTTTATTTATTTTTTCACTGTAAAATGTTAGAGAAAAATATCCTATTAATTTTAATCGTCTTTTTGAGTTAAAATTTTGTAGTATGACGGTTTTTTTCACGTAATTAATTTAAATGAATTAAAAAACAATACAACAGTACTCTTTTAACGAGTAAACATTTCACTGCATATACTGCATAAAAATTATTAATTTTAAAAGAAATATCGATAGTCTAAAAGTTAGTATCTTATACTAGGATTATGTAATGTAACAACTACTACATTATTTGTATCCATTATGCCATACTCAACCTATATAGCTGGTTATGTTGTAGCAAAAAAATATAATAAAACACAAATTAGAAAAAAAAAATTGATTTAATTTTATCATTAATTATTCATATATTTATAAATGTTTGCTTTATTGATTTAAGCCTGGCATTTTTTTGCTTTGCTATTTATTTATTTATTCATTTTCTTTATTATGTTCTTCCTTTTTTTATATTTTTATTATTATAATTTTTCATTTAATTATTTTTATTTATATATAGAGGAATACTATATGAGCAATAGGTCAGTTTATAATTTCTTTTTTAATTTCTCTTTTTTAACATAAATGTTTCGTTTTAACAAATAGAAATATTTGTTGAATATACAGAGTGATAAATATTATGAGCCAGAAGATAAAACAGATTTTATGTAAATCTTTCTAACTTTTGACATTTGATCGGTTTTAATTGTTCTATGGGTAAAATCGTTTTTGGTTTTATAAAGTTTTTATTATAATTATCATATACAGATAATAAAATGTAATATTTTTATTTATATGATGTTATACGAGAACAGTTTCGAAAGCTTTTTCATCCATCAAAATGTAATCTAGTCTTTACTCTGAAATCCATATGATGAATGTTTTATTTATTTATTTATTTTTATCATTTATTTTGATTAAAAATAAAATTGTTTTTCTCTTTTTCCTTAAATATTTTAAACCATAATAATTTATTAAATGTTCTTTATTTGTCCGTTTTAAATTAGTTATTGTTGTTTTAAATTTTTAATTAAATTATTTTTCTTTAGTAAATAAAATAATTTTATTTATAAAAATAAAATCCTTTAATGGATTACATTGAAATATATTTTACGTAATTCAATAATATTATTATATATTTATTTTACTATTAAGCTTATATAAATATTGCTTGACTTAAATGATATTTATTGCAATAATGAAAAATATATAAAATACTAATTGGTAGAATTTTGTTTAAAATAATTATTCGTCACTATGAACATAATTTGATTTTTATAACATTCAACTGATACATTCATTTAATTTAAATAAATGTTGTATGAGAGCTTTTAATAATCTGTACGTTTAAAATTATCATCAGTAATCACTGTTTACACTAGCAATATTAGGCTTTTATTTTATAAAACATAAAATATCTAATTTTAAATAGAAACAACATTAAGCAATTTATATATGTTAATCACCCTTTAATTATGATATTGTTATGTACAAAAAATATACACATATTACAAAGTACTATTGATTGTATAGGGTAAACCGTCGATATATTTATTTATTTATTATTTATATACCTAAAATTGTTGTTAAATGTTGTTGATTATGTCAAAATATTATTAATATTATTATTACTGGTTTCGATTATAATCTTTATTTATATATTTATAATATTGTTCTACGGCTACCATACTCATTACCTACCTCTGTTTTTAGTATTTTGTTTATTTAAATTTATAAATAACTAAATAAAAATTAAAATTAATATTTTATAATTCTTTTTATCTAATTTAATTAATTTATTATTAATATATTTATTATTTATTTGTTTATTTATTTTTAGGGTTGATATGTTTGTACATCAAAAATGGATGGAATCACGTTTAAAACTTCCTGATGATATATTTGAAGAAGGTGATGATTATGTTACACTTCCGCCACAATTTTTTGATAATTTATGGCAACCCGATCCATATTTTTTAAATTCAAAAGTTGCAGGTAAAATTATTTATAAATATATTTATTAATTGATTTTAATTTAAGAATGTAGAATTATGATAAAACGGTGATTTTTGAGAGAGCGGCATTATGTTTTAAAAAGAATTTGCGTTATCTCGGATTTATTGAAAAAAATATAAAAATATCATTGTAGCATCCATCATACATTTTATCGAAAAAATATTTGCTATATTAGTTTTTAAATGAAAAATTTGCTTCAACTATAATATAAAGAAACAAAGAATTAATTTCCTAATCAATTTTTACTATTTTCGAGTTGAATTAGGTACATACTGGTGGTACCTTAGTTGGAAATCACTGACTTTTAACGTTTATTAAGCAATAAAACGCAAATAACGTACAATTACTGGCACTTACAATCTACTTTATATAAATGACCACTTTAAAGCTCAAATCAATTTTTGTTTTCTTAAAGTTCAACCTTTTAAAATCAACTTTTTTTTATGTTTTGCTAATAAAAAAATATAAGTATAACATATGTAAAATTGGCAAACATAATTTAATATTTGGTTATTTTTTTGGATTATCTATATTTGGTTACTTTTTATGTTTCATTTCCGTTAAAGAGTTTACAGCATGTAAAAAAAGAAAATAACCAAAATATGATGGTCTTTTATGAAACATTTTCATTTAAGTTGTCATAAAAAATAAGCGGAAATATTCAGAAAATCTTTTTAACAAATGAAGCAGCACAAATCTTTAAAAGTAACCCCTTATAAATGACTATAAAAAATAATATATGAAAAATAGAAATATTTATGTAAATTCATTTACTTATTCAGATTATTAAAGATTTTTTTTTGTAAGTTTACTTAATAATAATAATCATTTTTTTTTGTTTGGCTTATTATAGTCAGTATTTGTTGAATCTTTTATTTATTTATTAACAAGAAACGATATATGTTAACTTTGTTTGGTCATTGACTCAAGAAGTAAATAGTTTACATAAGAATTTTTGTAATAATAAAATTTCTACTCTATGCTTTATTTATTAATTTATTATTATTTATTATTTAGGTAACTAAATAAATTAACATAAAAGCAATTATATAAAAAAGAAGGCTGCTATGTGACAGTGATTTCAAGTAAAAATTAATATATAAAACCTTATAAATGTTTTTTTTAAATCAAATGTTTTCATTAAATCTAATTTTATTTTAATCAAAAAACATCGTATTAAAAGAGAAATAAGGTTAATGTTATCAAAATTAAATCTATTTAAAAACTATATAAGAACTTAAGGTAAATAATGTATTACCAAAAAAAAAAAAAATAAATAAATAAAATTAAGATAGAAAACTTTCACAAAGTCTGCTAACTTTTATACCTTATCTATTTTTATCGTAACTGCTAATGACTTTTCAAATTACGAATAACTTTTTATAATATTTAAATTTCGATATGTTATATAGAGTATAGCTGTATACAAAGTCATAGTTTTGTGATTTAGATGTGAAAATAATAATAAAATGTTAAGCATAGTTGTAGCAATTTTTTCGATGTAAAATTTCTCAAATGAAAATGAAAGTGCATTACAGTCTAATGACATAATGTTTGTAAACATGTCATATTTGTATTGAAGTAAATTATAATAGTAATCTTATCGAAATAACTTTTTAAGCGTTAATTTTGTTCTACTTACTTTATTTTATTTATTTTATTTAAATAATTGCATTAATTTATTACTGAAATATGAACAATTAACTGAAAAAAGAATAAAACTCGAATAACATGTTTAGGTTACTGCAACTTAGTCAGCTTTGGTTGGTTCAAATGTTGTAAAAATCCTAGTATTTGTTTATAATAATTGAAGCTTTAAACACTTACAGTTACAGTAATAATAAAATGCCAATAAACAATGTTGAGATATATTTTCTGTGTTAATCATTCGTATAAATTATTGAGTCCAAATATTATAGGACATTTTTATTGAGTAAAAAACTTAGTAAAAGTTTTTAAATATTTTCTCCGAATAAATACCTTAAAAGAAAAATTAACTTTGAAAAATACACAGACATTAGTCAGTGAAATAAAATTCATTTTATTTTTCTTTAACATAATAAATTTTCTTTTTTTAATTTTTATTGTGGTAAAAAAAAGCATAAAAAACATTTTTAAATATAGAATAATACAATTTTTTTATTTTTTCTCTCTATAATAGTTGATAAGAATGACGACTTAGTTACAGCATGAAAAAAATATATATATATGTAATAAAGACTAAATATATTAGAATATTATGAAAATGGTTATAAGAGTAATAAAAAAACCCAAACAAAAAATTCAAAATAATAAAAAAAAAAAAAAATTAATAAAATTACTAAGAAAATTAACAAAAATAAGATTTTTATCATTTTCACGCTACTTTTGTAGTTTCTTTGGCTATTAAACATGAATAAAAATAAAAGTAGTAAAATGCTATAAAGTTTTTCTTTTACTAACTTTTTCTTTTCTTCATTTATTTAAACAAACTTGTTTTATATAAAATTAAAAATTATTACCAATTTTTCACTTCTGTTCTTGCTAACACGTAAAAGTGGCGTTTTTAAGTATAATTTTGATCACTTAACATTTAACAATAACAATAAAATAGAAATAATATTCTTGTTTGAATTAATTCCTCTGTAAACTGTAACATTATCTAATTTTTATATATTTATAATTTTTATATAATTATGTTCAAACTTTTAACAATGTATCAAGTAATGTTCAGTAGTCAGGTAGTCAATTATTCTTTCTTTTTATTATGGTCTGTGGATCTTTTTTAAAATTTATAAAAACTTCCCATATAACAATGACGATAATTAAATGATTTAAAATTAAACAGGAAACTGAAAAATTAAAAATCGTATTTAAATCTCAAGTTAAATTTAGTTAAATCGAAATTATGATCTTAATGAACTTTTAAATGATTTTATTAATAAATATTTATCTGTTTTGTATAAATTAAATTTGAATTAAAGACTAAATTTGATTCAATGTCTAAATAATGCTCAACTAATACTACGTTATATTATCTAGTGTGATAACAATTTATTATATTTTCAAAATAAATAAACAAAGAGAATAGTAGAAAATCGTAAATTTAAAAAGAAAAGAAAATAACCTTAATTAAGATCATGGAAAAAACCACACACATTTTGATATTGCTAACACAAGTTGTATTTTCGTAGAAACTCTCTGTTGGTTTTATTATTGGTAGCTGGTCTTGTTGGTAATTTGTTGTAAAAAAATTTTATCTAATCTAATTTTAAGGTTTTTTGTTTTAGCTAAAATAATAATACGGTGTTTCTAGAGTATTTTTTTTTATTAGTTCAACGATCTATTATGATATAATGACGAGCTAACTATATAACAAGGTTAGAGCAAGTATAGGACAATCTTTATCATGATTAACAATTAATGGCAGAGAAATTTATATTCTTTTTTATGTTAAAAGCAAAAATAAAAAAAATTATAGATAATATTACAGATAATACTTTAACCAAATTGATAAGTCGCATGCTGATTTTATGTTTACAAATAAAATAATATTTAAAAAGCTTAAAAATCACCTAAACAAAGTATAAGAAATTTATTGTTTTAATTTTGATTTTTTTTGAAGAGAGGGTAATCAGTTGGTTTGTGTCATCACTATATTTAAAGACATTTGTAGGGTTTGTGTAAATTAGAAAGGAAGTAGCTGGTTTTAATTAAGCTTTTTACAAATGATTTTTTTTTTAAATTGTTTATTATGCTTTAATCAATTAATTTTTTTATTTACAGAAATAGCAACATTAACACATAAATTTTCATCAGTTACTTTATATAAGAATAAAACAGTACGTTATGCAGCTAGAATGCATGCAATTATTGCTTGTCAAATGGAATTTCAATTATATCCAATGGATATTCAAGTTTGTCCAATTTATATTGAAAGTTGTAAGTTTATTATATAATATAATTTAATAAATTTAATATTTAATATGATTTATAATATTTCAGTTTCATATAGTAATCAAAAGGTACGGCTTAAATGGGCCGATTCTGGTGTTTTACTAAATCCAGAATTAAAATTATTACAATATAATTTAGGACAACCATTAGAATTAGTTGAAAGTGATGGTTATATGCCGGAAAAAGATGGTAAAATTAAATAAAATATAACTAGTAATTTTTATTTAAAAATTTTAATACAAAAGCTCAATTTTTAGGTAATTTTTCTCGCCTGACTGTCTATTTTCGTTTTGAAAGACAAATCGGACATCACTTGATACAAACATTTGCACCATCCAGTCTTGTCGTTATGTTATCGTGGTTTAGCTTCTGGTTGGGCTTAGATGCAATACCGGGACGTGTAACACTATTAGTTACATGCATGTTAACATTAGTCACAATGTTTACCGGTTTAAGAGCGGATATACCACCAGTTGCTTATGTTAAAGTAACTATAACTGTTTTATTTTTAATTTTTATTTTATTTTTAAACATTTTTCTTTTTGTTTACATTTTTGTTATTATTTAGGCTTTAGATCTATGGATGGCTGGATGTATGGTTTTTGTTTTTGCAGCACTTGGTGAATTTGTTGTTGTTAAAGTATTAGACGTGCAATATCAATATCAAGCAACTCGAGTGCCTAAAGTTATTCCAATGGTTAGTATTAAATAAGAAACAACTTAAAATATAAGAAAATTAATTTTAAATACAACTAAATTAACACTGCACTACTATCGACAACTCATAAATTTTATTTAAATATTTAATCTATGCTTGCATTATTTTTTTTTTCTTCACCAAATGCATTTTAGAGAATAAGTGCTATGGAAAAAGGCCAATGTCCTACTGTTGCTAACTGGGAAGGTGGAAATGTTAGATCGCGTAAAGCGACACCCACAGCCACCACTCCCGGTCAGGTGTGTACTTTTATATATTTCGAAAACGAGCATTTAGTCAATCACTTAGATAATTTAGCCATAACACTTCAATTTAACCAAAAATTATATATATTTAATCAATTTTATATATTTATTTTGAAAAAAAATATAATTTTTTTCTTTTATTTAAATTACAAAAATAATAATAAAAAAACCACATACACTAGACATCTCTACAAGGTAATGGTGGTCCTCCGAAGCCAACAAGACGTCAAAGCTTATTATCAGTGGCATGGACAGACACTGATACTGGTATTGAGAAAATAATGTGGCGTGAAATTGATAAAATGTCACGTGTTGTCTTTCCAGCATTATTTTTAGTTTTTGTTATATTATATTGGCCAATATTATTGATGAAATCAACATAAAGGTTGGCAAAATTTTTAAACAAAAAATTATTCCAACAATCTAACAATTATTGTGATAATAATAATTCAAGAAGCAAATTTTCGTTTTTTTTTATTTATCATTCTGTTTATTTTTTATTTTTATGTTTTATAATTAATTAAATATATATATATATATATATATAAATTAGGCTAGGTAATAATTAGTTAAAAATAAATCAAAACCAATAAAAATGGCTTTACTATTTTAGTTTGTATAAAATCTTATATTTTATAAATATTTTATTTTGTTATTTTATTATTAGTTAATTCATTTATCTTTTCTTCTTTAATTTTTTCTTTAACCCACCTAAATGTAAATATTTCTATTTAGTACAGAACGTTACATGTTACATAAGCCACGTTATTTGAATTACAATTAATACACAATTTATGATTATGATGAGAAATTTAAATGATAACGATTGAAACGCTTGTTTTTATTATATTTGGTGCAGCTACTGTACCACCTAATAGTATTCTTCAAACACCCGAAAATACTTTTTATTGTGTTTCGATTCAAACAATAATTTACAAAAAATCAGTGAATAGAATTCAATGAGTTTAATGTAAGACATAAAAAAAATAACAAGAATAACTTACACACACTGCAAAATGTAATTAAATTTTTCATTAATTTCCGCCCGCTAATAAAATGTATTTTTTTCTTTAAGTTTTGCAATCATATTTACTCATACTTAATATATGTATTAATCTAGTAACCTACATCAATAATAACATTGCTTACGTCATTGTGTACCTCGTCAAATACTAAACCAACATGTTGTTATGGAAAAATATTAATTTTTAATAATAAAAAATAAAACCCTTTAAGAATATTTTACATTTTCTTTTCCCTTTTTTTATTTTTTTTTTTTGAAAATAATTTTCTTTCATTTTATTAATTTGTTTAAATTAAAACGCATTGCGGTAAACAATAATTACATGAAGAAGAACTTTGCTGCGGTCAAAATAATATAAAACTACAGTAGCAACATTGTAATATTTATGTTGCGTTAATATTTTATCCTTTTTTTTGCCTTTAACAATGCTTATTAAAGCATTTTTTTCTTCTTTATTATTGTTATTTTTAATTTTTTTGTTTTTAAATTTAATTTTCTTTGGTTTTCTAAGTCAGTGGCGTTGTGTTAACATACAGTTGAGTAAATCCCTTTTATCACTTTTAAATGTTAAATTTTTAATAAAGATCGTTAAGCAAACTACACACGCGTATTTTTATTAAATTTTTTTTTGTAAATTGTAGCATAAACAGTCAATTAAATCATAATAATACAAACAAATACTCAGCCATAAGTTAATGTTGATGTTTCGCATTAAATTGGAAATCTTTAAACAAGATTTTCTACATATTTATAATGATAAATAATTAAACAAGTATTTATTGTTATTAAAACACTTGTTATTGTTTCACTCTAAACACTTTGCATTATTTTTGTAATGTTGAAATGCGCTGCTTTGTAACAAAAAATTCAACAAGATTAATTTCGCTTTCCTTTATTATTATTTATTTATTTATCTTCTTGTTTATGTTTCTTCCATTATAATAAAAAAATCAAAATAAATAAACAATTAATTAATAGAATAAAAAAATCAAATTAAAAAATAAATAACAAAACTAAATGTACAATACAAAGAAAGCACAATGTGCATTATTTTTCGTAGTGAAATTAAATATATAAAAAAAAATTATTATTATTATTATTAAATAAATAAATATTTAAATGAAAAAAAGCTACAAGAAAAAAAAAACAATTTTAATAATTAAAGTAAAATAAATAATAAATTAATTAAAAATACATAGTTACATTGTGATAAGAAAATATAATTTATTAAAATTAAATATAAAACCAACAAACAAATAAAGAAATTTGTATAAAAAGAAATTAATTAAAATAAATTAAAAAAAAAAAAAAAAATTGCCTTTAAAAATCTAAAATATATGAATAGTTTTCATATGCAAATTAGTTTGCATTTTATAATTAAATATATTTAATTAGCGTTTAAAAATAACAGAAAAAATATTATTTATTATTTTTTTATGAAAGGAAGGAATTATCCATTGGATTATTCCTATTTTCTTATTAATTTTATTGCAAAATTTAAATATTTTTTTAATGCTTAGATGAAATATCCATAGAGTAAATTCAAATTTTATTTTTATATTGATAAAAATTAATTTATTTAACTAAATTTTATTGTTTAATTAAATTGTAATCAATGGTGTACGTTTTAGGTTTAACTGAAGAATTTTTATTACTAGAAGCTATCATAATTTGTAGTATAATTGCCAATGAATGATATAACATAGATCGTAGTTTACTTTACACACTGAATCCTGAACACCTGAAAATAAGAACAGAAAACTCAAAACTCCTTTTTTTATATCAGGAAAATCATTATTATTGTATAATTTAAGGCCTTATTAATTTTTAATTACTTTCGGTAATTATTTATGTTATTCTTTTTATAGATTTTTTTTTTGTTGCCTATCAGCAATATCAAATATAAAATTGTAGTAAAACAAATATAATGGTAAAACAGAAATTTTCAAAATTCACGGCTTGTTTGTGACATACTTAAAGCCTTATAAGAAGTTTTTAACGTTGTTTCTTTAACGCTGAGAAATTTATATGATTGGTAAGCTTTAAAAGAATTTCTTATTGCTATCAGCGTCGTAAATTTACATTATAACAAGTCACTTATTCGCGAGTAATTAAATTCTACTGTTAAACAGTTTCAGTTATAAAGAAATAATTATTTTATGTTTTTTCTTAATGATCAAGAAGAAATTATCCTTACTTTTGCAATATAATTCTATTTTCGAATAATTTTCCTTTTGATATATTGTTTTATAACTATGAAAAAATAATTTTACTCTCACAATTTCACATAAACTAGTGTTCTAACTTTAACTGTTTGACAAGATTACCGTTGAGTAATTTATATTCTTTTCTATCATGTTTTTATATCCTTACATAGTTAACATTAACTAATAAAGTCAATTTTATCATAAAATTATACAAAATGAACATAATAGACAAAATGATGTTAATAATAATTATAATTTGATAAACGAGACGTCCAATTAACACATAGAAATTTTGTTAATCATAATAAAATGATTAGTAATTAAATCAAAGTTGAATCAAATAATAATTATTATTTATTTATTTTGATTATTTTTACTAACATTATTTTTTTTTTCGATAAGAATACGAAACTTAATATATGAAAGAAGCGGACAACCGAATAGAAACAAAACGATGAAAATATGCGTGTCGTAAGCTTATAACAGCTTTAATGAGTCACAAATGAGTTTTATTTATTTATTTATTTTTTTGTAGATTTTTATCGTATTTTCTTTATTCTGATGTTACTAAATTGTTTTTAGTGTGTTTTTGCTTCAGTTTTTTTTCTTCATTGTTTTCCTTTCCTGTTTGTTTTGCTTAGAAAACTTAAGAAATTCTAATGAAAACAATTTATATAACATTGTTATCATCGTGTTCATTATTTTATTTATTTTTTTATTTAATTTTCGTATTAAATTTCTTGTTATCTGCTGCCTGCCTGAAAATTCTAAACACTTTTCTAAGCCAGAAATATTTTTTGGCATCATATAGGATGTTGGCCAGTCAGAATATAAATTCTTTTAAGAAATTTACATAACTTATTCCAGAAGTTTATTATTCAAATGGATTACGAGCCGTAAAATATGATAACATATTTAAGTAGTGTTAAAATAAGCCAGAATATGGTATATATATTTTTTAAGGTGATTTGTAAAGCTTTGACATTTCTAGCAAAAAATCTTTTATAATAAAACAAAAACCTTCAAATGTTTTAGTTTAAAACATTACAAATGTTAAATTTCTTTTACATAAAAATCAGAAATATCGAACCTCAAATTACTCTTCTGATTTTTCTACAAATTTGATTGATTCAATAATGAAAATAAAAATCATAACAATATTGATAAAAAATTATCTTAAAATAAATGTAAATTATCCAGTTATTCCTGCACAAATTATCCAGTTAAACCTATACGTCTGTGATTACAATTTTATTAATTAGAAAAATTAATTTATTTAACAAATTAACGAAGAAAACATAAAATAAAGTTGATAATATTATTGTTTTCAATTAATATAAAAAATATTTTGATTTTTTTATTTAATAATTTATATTTTTTATATATATAAAACAGTTAAAAAAAAAAATTGAGAAAAAAACATATTTAAAAATGTACTTTTAACAAGATTAATTATATGTATGCCTCCGATCAATATATCAGTTTGCTATTAATTAAGATCAAAGTTAATTATTATTATTAAATTTCTCTTTAATTAATTTTGTTTCTGAAAATTTGTATGTTTTTATAGGTTGCTCATTCATTATTTTTCTATTTAAAAATGAATAAAAATTAAATCATAACCAGAATTAAGGTGTTTAATAGCAAAACTATAACTCTACCAAAATATATAATTATTGAAAAATTAGTATTTTTAATTAAATTTTAGAGTAAATTGGGTCACATTTTTAATATTGATCAGAATGAACTTGAGTAATATCAGCTTAGTATTGCAGCAGAAAACCGTTTTAAACTGTTGAATATACTCTTAGTTTAAATTTTGAAGCTTATCACTTGACACTCATTCTCACTTATGTCTCACTGCAAAGTGTAATTATAAAATATTCAATGAACTAGTGCAGAATTTTGTAAAATTAAGCCAGTTTATATGATGGTACAAGTTTTTTTCATGGCATTTCGACATTTTCTCTCAATTTTCTATTATTTATGAATTAAATTTAAAGCTTTCTCTCAATTCCGAACGCTCTAGTATAGAGCCGTGTCAGCTATTTCTACAAGTATGGGGCATGTCTAATCATTGAGATTGTTTTGTCGTTATATAACAATCGTATAAAGCTTGAAGAACGTAAAATACTTAATTTGACTATGATTATAACTGACTTTGGAAACTAATTTGCATTATACTGTTTAATACACTAAAATGTGTTGCAGGCACATCAGCTTATTTTTTTTTTTTTTTTTTTTTTTTATAAAGAAATTGACATGTTTAGGAATTACGACGTGAAGTCGACCTGTGAATAGCTTTGAGCTACCATGTCAATTTATAGGATGGGATGTAAGATATTTGTGGACATTGGTTTTAAAGGATTGGATATTAAATTGGTTTGGGAACGCACACGCTGGTAAGGCGTTCCATTTCTTTGCTGTACGAGTAAAGAAATCGTTTTGGAACTTCGATGTTCTTACCGTTCTTAGAGTTACCGCTCGACCGTGGGTGGTAGTACCAGCCCTTGTTTCCCGTAGCCTTTTTTCGCGCGAAGGCATTGTTTCGGAGACCTCTTTCGAACAATGCCCGTAACTATATTTATAAAAAATCGTGAGGTCCGCTACGTCCCGACGATGCTTTAGCGAGTCTAATTTGTCCGTGATTTCGGGATTATTTATTAATCGAAGGGCCCGGTTTTGTACCCTATCTAATAAATCTAAAGTGGTCTTTGCCGCAGCGCCCCATACATGACAACAATATTCCATACACGGCCGTATGAAAGATAAGAATATTTAAATAATTTTAAATGATGATTCTTAATCTAAGTAAATACCAATAATTATTCTAAATTAATTAATTTATCTGATTAGTTATTATTTATTCAAAATAACTGAGGCATACGTTATTAATTTTTCTCAAAGAAAAAATAATATAAATTAAGCTAATAAAAATAAATATAAAATGCTTAAATATAAATTAAAAAATTAAAAATACAAGGTGCTGCTTAATAATATAAAAAAAAAAAATTATTTAAATGTAAAAATAAATCTAAATTAAATTAATTAAAAAAGAAAATGTTAAAAATATAAAAATCTATGCTTAATAAATGCACAAGAAAATAACAAAACAAACAAGATAAAATTAAAAAAAAAAAACCAATAAAAATATATAATTATCTAAGTAAAGTAAATAAATTAAAATTAATATTAGTTAGAAATGTGATTATTATAATTAAAAAGAAAAAGAATATTTAATTAATTAAATGTTTTAATTTAAAATGAAAGTAAGAAAGAAATTATTAAAAAATTACATAAGCAACGAATAATTTTATTTATTTTTGTTAATTATTATTTCTTATAAATATTTAATATATAAAACTTATTGTAAATATATTATAAATTATAATTATTATTATGTAATGTAATTACTATTATTAAATAATTTAAATATATATATTTATATATATAAAGAAAAGAAGAATTAAAATTAAAGAAAAGGATAAAAGTTTAAAAACAAAAATTAAAATCAAAAATGAACTTTTTTTTTTGCTAACCTTAAAACCTTATAAAACTGTTAAAAATTTTATATTCAACAGGTAGATAATTACCTTCATTACCTAAACAATTAAAAAATATTAAAGATTTTAAATTTTTATAAAGTACAAGTAAAATAAAGAATTATTTTGGTAAAATGAAATATCGATTTAGCCAAATCATACTTACCTGGCGAAGGGAAAATCCGTGATCACCAAGGCGGTTTCCCCGGAGTGAGGCTTGTCCATTGCACATCAGGATTGAGTTGACCTTTGCGATTGCCCCTAATGTGGGTAACTCGTTCGCAGAATTTTTGCTAGCTGGGACTGCGTTCGCGCTGTCCCATATAATCTAAACAACTGTTACCGTTAGTAATATCTAACAAATGTATATAAGAGATGTAAAAAAATTTCATCATATAAAACATTGGAAGATTAATTTACGTTCGTCTACAAATGTTTAAAGTTGAATTCAGTGATTAAACCTAGTAATTTTATTTATTTTTTCAGAAAACATCAATTGATTAAAATCATGTTTACTTCTGTAATTGATCTTTAAAATATAACTTCATGCTATGCAGATTCTAGTATCGACTGCCTTAAGATTTCAACAGGATATATATAAACAGGATTCAGTAGATGGTATGGCATTATATGGTACATATTTTCCATTACTTTATAATAACAGTGAAGCTTTTAATAACAGTGAAATTCTAACCCACTAGGCTTCGTAATTTTGTTGGCTTGACCTATATATGTCTATATATAACGTACTTAAAGCTCATTTTTTCCCATTTTGAGGCCTCAAATAATAAGTTACAAGCCCGGGTAGCTCAGTCGGTAGAGCATTGGACTTTTAATCCAAGGGTCCAGGGTTCAAGTCCCTGCTCGGGCGGGATTACTTTTTTAAAAAATACTTAATTTTAAAAATTTCTTCAAAATACAATTTCATTTTTGCTCTTTAACTTTCTACTCGCACAATACTTTGGCAAATAAAAAAGCAGTTGTATTAGCAGAGCGTGGTTTCGATCCACGGACCTCTGGGTTATGGGCCCAGCACGCTTCCACTGCGCCACTCTGCTTGTTGATTAAATTTATTTCTTAAATAACTTGTGAATTATTTAATCGTTCTGTGATGTCTGATCAAATTTAAAATCGTTACCGGGTCTTATAGTTATATACTTGAATCACCTTAACTGGGGACTATTGCTTATAAAGTCCTATTATATGGTTTCATATGATCCAAATAACCGTTCGTGTTATTTAAATACCATCAAATTGATATAAAACGATGTTGACTTTCATTAGACTTTTAAATATACAATAATTTAATTAGTTGCCATTATTATCAAAACTTTAAAGCTTTTATTAGTTTCTATAAAAGGAGCATTTTACGAATTTAAATCTAAAATGGTAGTACATTTGGAATTTGAGCAAGTTCATACTTGCCAAAGTAACTATTATTTTATTTATTGGTTACCTTTTTCAGGACAGCCGTAAGGGAAAAGTAAGAATACTTGAATATTGCTACAATATTTTGATTCTGCCTTGGACAGGAGTTAGATTTGGCGAATATGGAAGTAGTATCAACAACCTACAAGATGCTACTTACACATGAACAGGATTTAAGCTACCAGTTTCATCACTGCTTCCTATAATATAATCTATAATAGTAAAAGCGCTCAGCTTTTGCGCCTCAAAATAATATTTACAAGCCCGGGTAGCTCAGTCGGTAGAGCATTGGACTTTTAATCCAAGGGTCCAGGGTTCAAGTCCCTGCTCGGGCGATCGTATATTTTACAAACTTGAATAACGACGAAACTTCTTAGAAATTTAAAAATTTTACTTATTTTACACGGACACATTATGGGTATTTTATTGCTCTACTTCTTTGTTGTTTGTTGGCATTAAAGATTTATTTTAACCAAAAATTTAAAGGTATATCTGAAAAATTTCGTATGTAACGAGGTTATAAATATGTATGTATGTCGTCACTTGGTTGATTTTAGTCATAAAAATAATTTTCTTACTAACCACTGATTTGGTTTTTTCAGCTTAATGCAGAAAACATCAAGCATGTCCCGAATATTTTAGGAAATTGAATTTTTAGGATACAAAACTTTACCTGGGACAATAAAATTACTTTTGTTTGCTAATAAAGTACAAGTGAAATCAAATCTTTTTTCGGTAAAATGAAATATCGACTTAGTAAAATCATACTTACCTGGCGAAGGGAAAATCCGTGATCATTAAGGCGGTTTCCCCGGAGTGAGACTTGTCCATTGCACATCAGGATTGAGTTGACCTTTGCGATTGCCCCTAATGTGGGTAACTCGTTCGCAGAATTTTTGCTAGCTGGGACTGCGTTCGCGCGGTCCCATATAATTCAAACAAAAATGATAATTGAAATGAAATTCTTCATCTAAACTCTTTTTGTAAATATCTCAAAGTTTGTTTATGAGGCTATATTTAATATTCCTATGTCGCCCACTGTCTTGGGTTCAAATATTGTATCAAAGTTAAATGTAGGTCACCGTTTCCAGTTTAGAAGCATATTCATTCAATTTTCTACCATATCTTCGCCGCCACAGTTTAAAAAATCTAATTTCAATAAAATATATTCTTTGCTCCAAACATTCGGATATTAGTTTTCAAACACAATTTATCCTATAACAGGTATTGATATAATTCAAGAATTAATTTTGTCGACTACTTATTCCGAAAGTAACAAATTAATATTATCAGCAGTACATAAAGCTCATTGTGCCCGATTTTTAGGCCTCAAATAAGTAGTTATAATTCCGGGTAGTAGCTCAGTCGGTAGTGCATTGGACTTTTACTCCAAGAGTCCAGTTCCTGCTCGGGCGATTCATTTTAAAATTTCTTTAAATTTATAAAAACTAGCTTGAATGGCGGCGAATTTTTTTTCTACTTTATTGTAACATTCTTCTCGCCCAATACTTTGGTAAACAAAAAAGTTAAAAAAACATCTTTTATTTAGCAGAGCGTGGTTTCGATCCACGGACCTCTGGGTTATGGGCCCAGCACGCTTCCACTGCGCCACTCTGCTTGTGAGAATTGCAGTGTTCTTAGATAGTTTGTAATTAGTTAAGTTGTTTTAACGTCCAGTAAAAATGCATGCTTTCTTATATCTAAATAAAATCAAATCCGTAACTCACTATAATTATTTCTATAAAAGTTTATGATGATTTTTTATTTAATGGTGCTGTATCTGATATAAACTTAAAATCTATATCAATTTCATTAATTATTTGAAACGATGCTCACTATGTTAGAAAAGCGTTTTTTTTCTGTTTGGTTATGATCTCACATTTTCATACGGGATGTAAACAGGATACTATTTACATGAACAGGATAAATGAAAACAAATGGAAGGAATTTAAGTTTAGCTCTTCCCATATTGTCTTGATGAGGTAAACAAAGAACAATTTTTCTTTCATTAATCAAATTCAAGTTTCAATAGTCAAAGCGCACAGTTTTCAAGCAGCGGCAAATGTCTTCCGAGCCCGGGTAGCTCAGTCGGTAGAGCATTGGACTTTTAATCCAAGGGTCCAGGGTTCAAGTCCCTGCTCGGGCGGCGATTAATTTTTAAAAAATATTTAATTTTGAAAACTTCTTCAAAATACAATTTTATTTTGACACACACACTGACTATGACTTTTTCTTTTAATGCCGCATGTTTCTGGTATGAATCGTATATCTACAAAATTTCATTTTGGTCCCAAACGCGGTTCCATACAATATATACAATAATTTACTAAAGGATAACTTATGGAAGCATAATAATTGAATAATAACGCTGATTTCAATTGATAAACTATAACAATATAGGAAAATTTAATTAGAAAAATTATTTTATTTTTATAACATTATTAAAACAAAAATAAAAAAGATAGTTTCTTCAAACACCACTATCATTATCATTCTCTTCTTCGTCATCATTGCTGTTGTCATCACTTGATGTAACTTCCATATTATTATGATTAGCTTTACTTCTGATTAGTATCATTTCGTCATCAACATTTGCCTCGTTTTCAGTTTCAACGTCTTCATCATCCTCCTCATCAGTGCTAATACCATTTTGATCGTCACTACCAATTCCTTTCTTCTTACTTGGCACACCATACTTAAGCGCTGCTACATTTTTTAATGCTTTTATCGTATATTTATTAAAGTCACAACTAAAAATACAAAATATATATTATTTTAAAAATAACCAAAATCATTGGAAATATATTGTGCGAAAACGTTAAACAAATGTAGTGATTTTGCTTTTTGAAAAATTAGGCATTTGCAGGGTTTTTAATCAAAACAAATCAAATTTTTGAGATACCTACTAATGCAAGTACATCACCACTTGTCTTTAACAATTATTAGATATTTTATAATAAAAATAAATCATAATATATTGCTTTACTTACATTTTACTTAACATATCATATTTTGTACATAAACTCTGTTGCAATGTTAACAATTCATAATGTTGAAATAGATTCTCTTTAGGTCCGTGTTGTGTTAATAACGCACAAGACCATTTTAAATAAAATTCAATATGTTGATTATTTGCTAATATTTTACCAACAAATGATAATGTTTTTTGTGCAAAATCATCTGGTAATGAATAAACGACTAAATCAACTGGAAAAATAAATGTAAAAACAATGATCAAAATTAATGTATAAAAAGGTATTAATATTACACAATCAACAAATAAACATTGAAAAACTTGCAAACAACATTAAGCATAACGCATTCATCACAATAGAAATATCGATTTAAGAATGATAGCGTTATTCCAATATGGATTGACTTTTAATTACACTTTTAAAAAGAAAAGAAAATCATATAAATGAGGTTTAGTTATATAGAAATTGATAGTCAATGGATTATGCATACCAATAAAAAATTAAATTTTAAAAAACACACCGGAAATTTATGTAATTTCTCAACAGCAATTTAATTCGTTTTAAAAGAAAAATGCAATTTATTGCAGGTATTTATTTCTGTAATTTGTGCATCATCGCCCAAGAATGGTAAGCCCAACACACAACCACTAATAACATAATATTCAAACAAACAAACAAGCAAAAAACAATCAATTTTAATTTAGTATAATCAAAAATATAAATTTAAGGAAAAAAACTAAAAACTTTTAAATTACCTTGACAGGAAAACAAATAATTAGAAAATGAAAATAAAAGAAATAATAAGAATAACAAGGAAAACCTTGTTAAAAATGAATTGGCTCGCTAAAAACATTTCAATGTGCAAATAAGCAAAAACCACAATAGCAAGGATTAACAATGGTTATTAATAACTATAGATAAAGTAATTAGTAGGTAGTTGTTTTGTGAAAACTGAAGCCAAAGGTTAACTAATTTACCTGCAATAAATAAAATTACGTATATGATAATGAATGGCATTGATTATTATAAATTGCTATAATTGTTATTTAACGGAAAATACACCAAGCTAAAGATAATTTTAAATACAATTACAGTCGAACCATGATTTGTGTTGCTCTAAGCTCTCATACGTTTTCCATTTTCAATGTGAATTTTTCATTCAAAATTTAATATTTACATTTTTAAGCATTCACAGCTTTTATTCTTTATTCTTCATCCAAGATAAATGTTTGATCTTTAAAATACTCCTGAATGTATTCAATAAACGCACATAATTCTAACTACAAGTAGTTAAGTTCATAATATTTAAATATTCGATAAAACATCGTTACACTAAGAACAAGTGGCAAAATGGATACAAAAAAGTAACCACAACAAGCTTCTTTGCATATACGCAAAAAACAATAATCACTAGAAAATAAAATAAATTCCATTCACACGATCTATAACCATAATCCTTTTTATTTCCAACCAAGGAATCTTTTTTTTACTTTTTATAATCTTATATAGAAAACATACATATTTATTTACAATTTTTTAGTTTCTCAGGTCTAAATCAAAAGTCTCAAACTATTTTTGGCAGCTATTTATATAAAATACAATTCTCTTTTGATTTAATATAGCCTTGTTACGTAAAAATAATAGAAAACTATATAAAACCTTTAGAAAATTGTTAAGACATTGAAATTTTTAAATTTATTTATTAAACATATGTTTGTACTTTTTATGAAGGCTGGTAAAAGGCTGTTTATAATTATAAAAATATAAATAGAACTAAAGGGATCACATTGCAAAAAATAAAAACATAGCATAGGGGAAAAAATAGTGGTTTTAGGGAGATTTGTGGTGTTTTTGTTATTTATATGATTAAAGAAAAGTTTTAAATATTTAAAAAAAAGAAGCTTTTGCAGAGACATTTTTAAGGACAAATATTTTTAAAGGTCATAAGTAGTATTCGCAAATTTTTTAAAGATTGCAAATATATAACTACTTATACCCATTAAATAGATTGCTCAGCTTTAAACACAATTAATAAACATAACTAAGGTATTTTGTCATAAAACTAAAATCATAAACAATTATTCTTCAGTTACAATTATTCATTCTTAAGACATCCACATAAAGCCAATAATATTTAAATACTTTGCTTACTTTCTTTTGCTGGAATTTTCTCAATAATCTCTTGTATTAAATTTACTTCATTTAATTTTAATGACATTATTAATGCTTCTGCATAATTCTTTTCTTCAATACATTTTCTTGTGGCTTTTGGTGTTATTTCCATTGATAATTTATATGGATCAAAAACAAAACCTAGATAATTGGCAATTAATTATTATTCTAAGGACATTTTTAAATTTCAAAAAAAAATTACCTTTATCCAATGAATAAATTAAAAGACCTTCTGTTGTTGCTGATGCCCATGAGAGTCCAGTCGGTGAAAATTTAATACCATAAACATTAACTTCCGGTTTGAATGTCCGTGATGACATATCGCCCTTCTTTACACCAGGTAAACTTATCTGATAATCTTTTAAATGACCATATTCACGACTTTCAATTAATTGTTTATTACCAAACTCGGACATTTTACGGTGATGAATAAACTCCTTTATATAGAAAATAAAATACAAATAATTTTATTATATTATTATTATTTATTATTTATATTTTCTTACATCAATACCATCCAGATCACGATTTTGAGTTATTTGGAATTTTTTCAATAAAATTCCCTCCTTTATATTGTAAATACAGACATATTTTGAATTGCCACCACCAATTATACATTCACCATCAGCTGAATAGGTTATTGTTTTAAAGGCTCTAAAAATAAAAACATTTATTTTTATCAAATATCCAGCCAAATTGATAATAATTCAACTTACTTTCCCTCTTTATTCTTTTTCGCAGATATTATATCATTAGCAAGTACACCACTACCTAAGTCATTTTTGCCTTCAATTAATTTCAATTGTTGTGATGTTTTAACATCGAACACTGATATACTTCCGTTTAATGTGGATACAGATATCTAAAAGTTAAATATAGAACAATCAAAACCATTTATCTTTAATTGCAAAGAAAATATCTTTTAATTCTTACTTCTTCTCCATTTGGTTTAAATGCGACCGCTAATACATCACTATACATATGAATTGTCTCATGCACACTATTTGTTTCTATATTATTCCAAATTTTTATTGTTTTATCCCATGAGCCAGACACTAAGGTTGACGATGTGGCGATTGGTGCAAAAGCTAATGCAACAACTGGACCCTCATGGCCAGATAAAATTTCTAATAAGCGTCCAAACTTCATTGACCATAAATATATTTCAAAAATATCTTGACCACCAGCCGCAACAAATTCACCAGAATAATCTAATGCAACACTACTAAATTGCACCGGTGTCGGTGTTGTAAATGTACGGAAATTACGATACCTTAAAAATAAAAAGAACAAATAAGTTTATTACTATACAAAACAATATAATAAAATGCATTCACCTTGTTATATCATAGGCTCGCACAGTTCCATCCAGAGATGCACTAATTAGAAATTTTTTATTATTACTAAACTGTACAGATGTTATACTGCTCGTATGCTCGGTAAAGGTGACAAAACAAAAACCACTTGTTACATTCCATAGTTTAACTTTGCCATCTTCACCACCAGTTACAATGTATTGTCCATCCGGTGAATATGCTAAGCATGACATTTCACTACTGTGACCCTGTTGTTTCATTATATATTGTTCACCTTATTATTAATATTAAAAAATATGATGCCATTAGGACGAAAAAGTTATGCAAAATTATATAGAAAATTTTATTTACTTTGCCATTCCCAAACTAATAACTGTCCTTTTGATTTAAGTCCTAAAGCAATCCAATCACCTTTTGGATTAAAACAAATTGTATTTATACCAAAATCTGATATATTTAATGAATGTATTAAATTGACTTCTGGTAATTCATGTAAGTAGAATGCCCCATCTGAATATCCAGTTATTAGTAACTTTAATTTCTTATGATAGCACGTTGATGTTATAAAGGATTTCCGTTTTTCACTGCCACTTTTTAACACATGTTGTGATAACGTACGATACTTTAGAATATTTTCTAATTTTATTTCCACTTTTTTACCTTGTTCATCACGATTTTCTAACTAAAAATAAGATTATAAATATTATTACACCCACAAAAATAAAAGTTTTCATTAAATTATTACTTCATTGATACCAGCAATAGAAATAAAATTAACATCGTCTTTGGAATTATCTTTTGTAGACTTTTCAATAGCAGTAATATCATCAAAATTATCCTCATATAAATTTTTTGAACGTTTTGATAAATTTTCTTCCTTTACTTCATCTTTAATGTAAGTAAGCTCTTTCATATCAATATTTGCTTCCCATAAAAATAACTAAATTTAAAACAATTATTATTTAAGAATGAAGATATTTAATTATTTTATACTAACTTGTCCACTTCTTGTGATTGTGTTAATGTGAAGCGATGCTTCTTCAAAAAATACTCCTATTAAATTATCATTATGGCCACAAAGTAATACTGGCTTAAAATTGTCTAATGGTTCATTTGCAAAAATACGAATATAACTATCTTTATAGCCGACCACAAGTAATTTTGAATCAGCTGACCAATCTAAGCAAGATACCCTATTTAATGTCGTTTGAAAACTGTGTAATTCATTAAATGATCCATATTGTCCGGTGATTTCGTTTGGTATTTTAAAAATAGATACTAAAATGAAATATAAGATAAAAAATTATATTAGCAAACACTTTAATTCCGCGTACAATATATTTATACCTTTTTCTGCAACACCGGCAGCAAAGTATTTACCATCCGGACTAAATTGCATACATTGTACCGGACCGGGAAATATATACTTATGCACAACTACCTGTGATACCATACTGATCATTTCCGCTGCATGAACAGAATTGACAGTAATTAAAACACAACCATTCGGTGATAGTGCAATTTTCACATAATTAAAATCATTTTCAAATGATAGTGTTCTCGATTTATTGCTAAAATAAATTTTTGTTTTAATTATTAATATTGTTAAAGTATAGAAAACAAAACCTCACTTTTTTAGATCAAAAATATTTATTTTATTTCCAACAGGACTAATTAATGAATGACCATCAGGTGTGAATAAAAGATTTCCTGTCTTGTATACATTTCCCAGTAAATTATTAAACTGTAATTGTTAATTAAATTATTTCTCAATAAATTATTTTTATAATTTCAATATTTTTATATTGAAATAACTTACTTTATATGCAAACTTCATTTTATAATAATTTATTACTTTATTTCTCACATTTATTTCACCAAAAACTATAATAATTTATTAATTATTTACTTTATTTAATATTAAATATGTTTCTCAATTATTTTAAAAATTTAAACAAAATTTAACAACAAAAACATGTGCTGCGTTTAAACTAATAAGAATTTGACAGATCTATACCATGTGCTCTGACACGTTCACAATAGCAAATAGAAAACCGCTACAAAGAATAACAAAACCGTAACCTCAGATATTATTTACAGCGGCATTGTACTTTTTTTTATTAATAAAAAGGCAAGATTTGTTAAAGTTTTATATTTTATTATTATAGTTAAATATGTTATTAATTAAGCATTTTTATTATTATTAATAGTTTCATTTATCCATTCTTGAATTGTTGAAATTTTTGTTAAAAGTCCGGGTGTTTCAGTTTGCGCACATGAAGCTGGCGTTGACCCATAAGCTACCAATTTCTTGTTAATTGCAAACGTAACAAAGTCATACTAAAAACGATTTTAAAATTATTTTAATAAATAAATTAATTAATTAAATAATTAATAATTACAGAGCATAAACCAGCTGGCGTCTCGTTAACCGCTCCAACACACAATGTATTTTCATTTAAGGAAAGTGCTATTTTCTCCTTACAGTCATCTAGTCCCAGTGTTTTCAATTCAACCGAATAAATATTGGAAATTGTTATTTCTTTATAATCATTTGTGCCCCATCCTACTATGACGCCTTTTGTGTTGTCTGCCAATGATGTGTTTGTATTTAATTCAATCATATTCACTTCTGGTTTAAATGCCATGACGGATGCTGATTTTAGAAGTGCCACATCGTACATAGAAATCTGGGAAATAACGTTTTTTTTTTCTTTTAGTTCAATTCGAACGTAATCTGTCTGACTACTTACATCACTTTCCCTATTAACACTATACTCTGGATGAATATGACGTTCAATAACACTGTAATCTATAGACTCACTAGTATCTCCCACGTTATAACCAGCACGTATCATATATGCACGAGGATCATCAAAATTACTGCATCACAAACCATCAAAAAAATTTTAATTATATTTGTGTAATTAGAGCAAAAAAACAAGAAAAAAATATACGAAATTACCCAACACAGTGGGCAGCAGTTAAAATCCAATTTTCATTAAGAATTGCACCACCGCATACGTGACGTCTACCAAAAATACCTGGTTGCTGTACAGATATTAAATAAGGAAAATCCGTTATAGTGCCAATTGTACCACCTGACAATTTTTGCTCATTTCCATATGAAAATCCAATTAAAAATACTTTTAAAAAAGAAAGAAAGAAAATTGTTACATTAGCCAAGACACATAACAAACTGTTATATTTTTTAATTATTAACGCAGAGTTTTACAACTCTATGGATTTTATTGTTTTCTTTTATTTAATTTAAGAAGTAATTCTTGAGTTTTTCTTAAACTTTATTATTGCAGTGAATTTTAATTAAAAAATTTAAACAAAATGAAATGCCTTAAACACAACTTTATCACCACAAATATAAATACATTAAAAAATAGAATAAAAATTACCAATTAAAAGACAATTAAAAAACATTATTTATTTATTTATAACTTTTTTTTTTCTTCACGTTAATTAATTAATTATTTACTTGTTTAAATAAGCAATTTGAATGCTGATGAGTAACTAAAACAATTAGAATTATTTTATATGCTTATATATAGTAATATAATAATCATTCTATTTTATGTTGTCGTAATGTTTCTTTCGTTTACAGTTTTATTATTATTATTATTTATTTTTATTTTTTTGTTATCAATAACATTTTAATAAATAAATAATCTCAAATTTTATTATTATTTTATTTTATTTTCCATATTAAATATATATATATATATATTATTAAATAATACATATTCACTGCTTACACGCTGCTGGTACATTTATTTTATTTATTATTTTTAATACATATGTACTTATATATCTATAATTAAATTAATTGTAAATTTATTATTATTTTTAGCAATAAAAAATCAGTGAAAAAATAATTTTAAATAAAATTCTTGATAATTTCTCGACGTCACAAATGATTATCACTTGTTTATACTTGCACACAGTATAAAATTTATAAACATTTCCGTTTTTTATTTATTTAATTTGCTAATTAAATTAGAAATTTTATTATAATATTGGTTAAACGTTATAGAAAAATGCAAAGAGAACCGGGTTTGCAGTATTTTATGGATTTAAATTTAATTAATTGCGATGTAATTAACTTTAATGGTTATAGATTCTTATCTTATCAATTTAATTAGTCTTTTATTAGACATAATTAAAAATTTAAACTTTAAAATTACAGGAGTCGGGATAACATGTATCCTTCAATGGTTGTTCTTATCTTAAAATAAGAATTACTTCCATTTGTCGCTTGTTTTGAGAAACAGAAAACAAATCTACCAAGCCATGCAAATTCACCACAAAATCTGTTACAAAAAAATCAAATGACGTATCTATTAATAATTAAAATAAAATAATAATTATAAATTGCGAAATAATTTTTATAAAATTTTCCTTGTACAAAATATAAGATAGGAAAATAATTGTAATAACAAATCAAGGATAAAAGTGTAAGTAACATGTTTAAATTATTTTATTTTTTTATCAAGACAAAGTTTAACATTTATATTTGTGTGTTTTTTTTGTATTTATCAATTTTTTGTTTTTAATAATTGATTATTATTGATATTTCTTTCATAATTGCACATTTTTTTTGTTTACAAATAACGATTTTAACACACAGAAACCATGAACTAAATTCTAGAAAAATTGAATTTCTATGTTCTTCAAGTTTTGTAATATAAATGTTACTGTAATAATAATTGCATATTATTTGGCGTATTGGAATTTAATTATAAATAAAATTATTAAACAGGAAATAAATGTATTTCCTTAAACAAATTAACTAAGGTAAGGCTTTAAAAGTGACTTTTCATCTTTTTTTTTTTTAAATAAATTAACAAAATTTGTTTACTTTATCAATCTTTTAAGATTTATTTATATATATTTAAATATGTGTTTATAGATTTAATGAAAAATAATTAAATATAAATTGATAATTCTTTATTTTGGTAATTGTTTATATTATTTGTTTATTTAATAATTGTAAAGCCAAGACCCTAAGCAATAGATGTTTTAAATTTGTAGTTAGATATTCTTAATAAGAAATTTATTATTACTAATTTGAAAATGTTTCATTATATTTGATTAGTCGTAATTTAGAAAGGAAAATGCATAATGGATTTACTCGGAGTAGAATTTTAAGGGTTTCATATCTTTTTTGGAATCTACAAGGCACTAAAGATTGAGGAGAATATTAAGTAGAAATCTATAAGGTACCACAAGATTTTCTTTTGCTTTAGTTAAAAATATAGTTTAAAAAATTAACTCAAAATAAAATTCTTCTAAAAGTCTGTAAATCAGATATAAATTATTTGTCATAATATATGCCATAAGTCATAATATTTACTATCATTTTTAAAATCTTTTTTAAACAATAAATAAAGTAATTATCTAAAACAAAAAGTGGAAACAATCAAATTTATTATTTACTCAAATTTTTATTATAAAATATATTAAATAAAACTTTTAAAGATACATTTTGCTAAATATTTGTTAAGCTCTATTGCTTATTAAGAGTTTAATTATCTGATATTTATTAACATCAAGAATAAATCGAGGTTTTTTATTTAGAAATGCCATTGCTGCTAATATTATTGATAATAATTATTTGCTTATTGAAAGGTTACTTACATAAAAATCACTTTATATATTGTAGAATTCCTTATAATGTGTTGAATATATATTTATGTTCCTAAATTACACTGATCATCTCATACTAGATATCTCCAAACAAATCTGTAGAACTTTACTGTATATTATTCCCAAACATTTACAGAAAATCATTTTCGGCACGCAGCCTACAGCTCTGAAACGATTAAAGGGTTTTAATTCCTATTCTTCCTTTTATTTATTTATTTACATTTTCATTCTTTATTTAAAATTACCATAAATACTAAAAAAAATAATCATTTTTTTCAATCTAGTTTTCGAAAAGATTCTATTTATTTTGATTATGGATCTAATTTTAATTTAATTTCAGAGAAACGGACAAAATTTTATAAAATAAATAAATAAAATAAGGAAATAGCAGGATCATGACAGGAAATTATAATTTTATAAACAAAAATGTTTTTTTTTTATTTTATCATTATTATTTTATTATTTTTAAAATTGAAAGACTAAATATACGTCTAATTTGGTAAACATGTACTCCTTTCGATGGAAAAAATAATTTGCAACTTTTAACTTCTATTTTCGTACACAATTTACCTGTTTTTTTTAAGAAAAGAAAAAAACTATTAAAAGAATTAAAAATATAAAACACAAAAGTTACCACACAGAAGCTAGATAAACTCAACAGTTTTGAAAGCAATTTTTCTAAGGAAAAATAAAAAAACTTAACTAAACAATAATCATGTTTCTGTTAACAAAAAAAATGAAACTCCTTATTCGTTTAAAATAAAATAAAGCAAAAAATCAGCTTTAAGGTAAAACTATACCAACAGCAACAGCAACAGCAGCAGCATCCAACAATAAGTCTCGAGTCAAGTGCGTTGATGGTAAATTCCTGTTTAGTTAATTTTCTTTCATTATTGAACAGAAAAAGATAAAATAAAATGTAAATTGTCTATGTTCATCTGTTATGAAAAATATATATTCAAGGACAACATGCAACTATAACCATGTTAGGTGTTGCATTCCTATGTTTACTTATTATGCCTGTTCTTCTCTTACAAGCAAATAGATTATGGAAAATAATTTAAATTTATTTATTTAAAAAAAAAAAATGTTCTGGTTTTTGCTTCTAGCGCCATTTACACCATATGTAAATTGTTTACATTCCAAGGTTCAAATTACAATATTTATTTTTGTATTTTATATAAAAATTTCTTTCATAAATCTTGAGCAGATATTTTATTTTTAATTATTTTCGAAGCTTAAATGATGTGAAATTTTTATGATGAATTAATAACAAGAAAAAATTAATAAATTATAACTGGAAATGTGATGCAAGCAAAACAAACATTTATGTTTTCATTACATATCAGCATATAAATAATAATATTTTACATCAATTATTGATTCTTATTATTGTCAATAAAAGATTTTTTTGATTTTTAAACGATATAGCGTATTGGTATTAGTCTTTACAAGCTTGTAATTAGTCTGCAAGAAATTTTAAGTAATAATTGCATGCGCAATATCATCATAAAAGGATTAATTAATCTTTTTTATTATAATAACCATACGTTATCAATGACTTTAAGCAGTATTTAACAACATTTTGATTTAAAAGTCATAATATTTTCCTTTATTTTCATTACAATTAAAGTTAAATAATTCTTTATAATGTTACATTTTTATACAGAATAACTAAATTTTATTTTCACTTTTTATATTATTTACTATTAATTTAAAACTATTAAATAAATATAGAAAGATTACTGTTGAATACTAAACATTAACATTAAACAAACAAAAAAGTAGTACTTTGTACATAGAAAACTCGAAAAAATAGAAAGAATCAAAGATAAACCAAATAAAGCTGAAAATTTTTTTTTTTATAGTAAAACGTATTATGACCACATTGTGAACTAGAAAAGAAATAAAAACCAAAAAATATATATATTAAGACTTGAGCCGTCACGTTTCCATATTAAAATATTGGGTGAAATAAAACTAAAAACTAAGAACGAAAAATTAACGTACTATTTCCACAGAAAAATTCTTAGAAAATCTTTAAAATTAAATTGTAGACTTTTTCCTCCCACTTTTCACTTATGCATTGTTTTTAAATTTTATGTTTTTTTTTGTTTTTTGAAGGCAATGAAAAATATTTACTACAAGAGTCGGTATTGTTGAATCATTAAAGAAAAAATGCACCGACCGACCATCAAACCAACTCCTTTTTACTTGATCAAGTTAAACCAGCAGGAGATTATAACTGTGGTACAACTGAAAAAAGGGAAAAAAAAAACGAATAGAAATCGTTGAGCAAGTTCTTTAACGTTAATAATCTCAGCATCCTTTGTATATCGTTATTTTTCCTAGTCACAACAAGGTATTTCGTTTTATTTTTTTTGTACCATGCCATCATGTGAAAAGAAAACATTTTTTTTGTGTTTTTATGTAAAGTGAAACAATAATCAAAATTCTTGTATGCCTATGGTAGTCGATTTTATTTTATTTTTGTAAATAAAATAGCTTTGCTGGTCTTATAGTCTGTGCTATCACTGGTTACAAGTGCTTTACCTACCTGAAATAAACAAAATATATATATATATTAAGATTTGTAATAATCTATGGAAAAACTGCGCATACAAACCGATTGTCCCTTTTTTCTTGTCCCATTTTATGGTCTTTACTTGAAACATTTTTCATTCACACATTCACACGATCTAACTACTGATAAGATCTTTGCCTTTTCCCCGTTTGTTGTTGTTTAGGAAGGTATTAAAATAGTACAAAGAAAAAATAAAATAAATAAAGATGCTGTGCACACATAAACATCTTTTCTACAATAAAAAAGCGGCGTTAAGTATTTACTTTTATGTATGCAAAAAGTGGTTTTATTTTTTTATTTTTTTTTTGTCTTTAAATAATTTCTTGTTAAATTTTCTCTTACGTAAACATTTTAACAGAGGGATAACAACAGAGAAATGTTTCTCTTACGTTTACCCTTCGTGAAAGTTCTTATTTTATGATTTTTATTATATTGTTTCTATTTTTTCTCTTTTATATGTGAAATATTTCAAATGAACATAAATTATTACTGCAAAAATAAAAATTTTTCTTTTCTTTCTATTTTATTTATGGGACTTTCTTCAATTGTAACATCTTAACCATTTTTAGAGTTACATAGTTATTTTTTTTTTTAGAGTGAAAATAGGTAATAATTTTTTTGTCTTGTTTTATTGATTTATTAGGAAAAATCATGATAATAGTATTAATGTTTAATAGCGAAAAAATACACAAAATACAGTAATAAAAATATAAATAGAGAATGATTGAGAAAAGATGGTATACTCGAGTGCGTTTGAGAAGTGTAAGCTTATTGAATAATTCTTTAATGCACCCAAATACTGGTATTTCTGATATATAGAAACTGGCTTTAAAGAATGTTTTGTAAATCACGAAATCATCTAAAAAACTTACCATCAAGATAAAGACTTTTACTGTTTTACTGTTTATAAATAAAAAATTTTTATTATTAAATATTACTTCCGCTTTACAACATTCGTAATTAATCAATTATTCCAGTTGTAACAATTCTTGCAAAATATTTTATTGATTCCCTGTTTTTATTTCCATTTTAACGATTAGTAGTTTGAGGTTTAGGATTAGTAATCAAATTATTGTCTTTTAAAAAGTAGTAATTTTTCTTATATTATTAAGAATATAAAATAAAAAAAAAAATGTGTAAGCATCAGCATCTTAATATTTAGAAGAAATAAATGAATTTTTATTGCGTAATAAAACCGCAAATAATAATGATCGAGGAAGATAATCAGATACACAATTTTTTTATTATTATTATTATTATTATTAAACGGGAAAACATCTTAAAATACACATTTGGGTTGGAATTTAACGAACATTTTTACGTTCTTTTACTTTTTTTTTTAAATACGCAATACACTTAATATTAAGGGTTGGTTATGGTTAATGTTTTTGTTGATTTTTATTTAGTATTAGGGTGACACTATGTAACATAGAACCAAGGAAAAGAAAACAACAATAAAATTGTGTGAATCGTTTTAATTTTCTTTTATTCATTTTAATTGTTTAACTACAAATTATTATTTTGATTTAATCTAAAGGTTAGCATTAACGAATTTAAATTAGGGGTCTCTTCAATATAATGCGTTAATATTCCCGTGAAAAACACGTCAAATTATTGCATTTATAGTACTAAATCAAGGGTACCGTGTCACACAGTTAATTTTGATAATTTTTACTTGTTTAAAATAAAGAATATGATTACGATCGTAATGAAAGACGTGATAATAAGAATTCGCTACTTTATTTTATTGCAATAATTAGTTAATCATTTATAAAACACGAACATAGAACATAAAAGAATGATAAAAGGAGTTTAAATTATTTTAAATAATAACAAATTATGAATTAATTTACTTAATTGCTTTTAACCGGTTTTTAAACTATTGTCCGATTTTTCTTAAACCACTTGTTAACCTTTTAGCACCAAATTGAAAAGAAAAAAATAAAATTCGATTATTACATAAATACATATTTGCTCCTCTTATTCCACTCAATAAAATAACGACAAATTTTCTTATTATTATTATTATAATTCGCTTGATTAAACATTATTAGCAGACCCAAGAAAAAATCCCATGAGAATATTTTAATTTGAAATGAATTAATTATGTAATTGAATATTAATGAAATTTTATTCAATAATTATTTTAAAGTCATCTTGAATTTCAATAAGCAAAAACAGAAAGAAAGAAAAAACATTTTAAAATTGAAAAATATTTTAAACGATAAAGACAAAGACGAAGAAGAAAATTTAACCAGAAAAAAGATTGTTTACAAGCAATTTCCGTTTTACATATCAATGTAAAAAAAGAAAAAATTAGAACAACCTAAAAAATAATAAAAAATAAAGAAGAAAAATAATTGAAACAGAATTAACAAAGTTAAAAAAGAAATAGAAAAGAGATTCAATTACATATATTTATGGTATACATAGATTCTATGTTAAACCTCAAGGCGTGAGGTCCTTTTTATTAAATTCTACTATGTTTTTCCTATAACAATTCACATATATTTCAACTAGTGACGATGTTGAAGACGTTTACTACATAATACCAATTAAATGAACTTAAAACAAAGTGATAATTTCACTTTCAATGACAGTGCTGTACAAAATTATTATGTCAATATAAAATTCTGGTATTTGAATTAAGAATTTTTTTTTCCTTATTAAACAAATAATACACTTATAGGAGCAAAAAGAAATTTCATTTTAATTCATTAAAGACAGCATTTGAAATTTAATATTTGTTACTTTTACCTGAAATTATTATATAAAGTGAAAGCATAGACCTTGTGGAGTAAAATAAAGGATTTCGGATTTTTAGTTATTCAAATGTAGCCAAAAGAATAAATAGAAGACTTTTACCATTTATTTGGGTTACATTGTCTGCCTGGCTTCTGAAAGACTTTGGGAAATGAAAAGGGTTACTGCTAAAGTTGATGCAATAATGATTTTATTGTTTTAGACAAAATATTTTCAACTCAATGTTACACATTAGAAAATTATGTCATATTCGTTCATAAACGTTAATGATGTCACACATGCCTTTATTATGACGTAAGAACATTAATTGAAGCAAACGAAAGTAATATCTTCTTGACAATAATGATTTAATGAGTGATGTTATCATATTATTTGCATAATCAAGTGCCAATGTTCATATTGTGTGCCTAAAACGCCTAATATTTATCAAAAGATAGAATCCACATAAAATGTCACGAATAACATACGCAGCACTGTAAATAAAGATTTTAATTTTACATAAAAATAACACCAAAATAAAATGTAGATAATAATATTATTATTATTAAAAAAAAAATCCTGAATGAAACTAAGAAAACAAAAATATTTACCAAGTCACTAACTTTAATAAACAGAACAAAAAAAAATTCTATTTTTCTACCTTAATATACAACAAACGCAAACACATTATTAAAAAAATAAAAAAAAGAAAAGAAAACCGCCCTTACTCTCAACTCAATAAAAAAAATGATTTTTTTTTCGTTCTAAACATTACATTACTTAGTGCTGTTTAAGGTAAAGAAACTAAAACAAAATTCAAATATCAAACATTTATTATAAATTGTCCTCACCACAGAGAGTATATTTTTATTTTATCTACTTTAATACTGTAAAAGAATTCCTTTGATTTTTCTCTTGTGAAAAAAATTTCAAAATAAAAATCCTTCTTACCATCAATAACAAAAAAAAGAAGAAGAAGAAGAATTTTCTAGTTAATAAAAAAATCCAAAATATGTAAAAGGCAAACAGAAATCAACAACAAAACGCCGACAAGAGTAAGAGAAAGAAATAATAAAAAAAAAAATTATAGGAACAATATAATGTGTGAGGAATAGAACTCAACTAGCAACAACAGACTTATCTATAGCAAAAAAACTAAATGAAAAATTACAAAAAGAAAAAAATGCTTGTAGTGATTATAGTTTCATTAGAATATTTTGTTGTTGATGATTTGCTATATACACATAGCAAGTGGTAATAAACGACAAAGTAGCACACATTGGCACCACAGAAATGTATAATAATAATAAAAAAAAAAAAAAGACCTCAGCAGAGATTTCTTTAACTGAAAAGAATATGAAAAAAAAAAATTGTTTTCTTTCTGTTGTTTGTTACTTATTTTAAAAAAAGAAAAAATATAAATTTATTTAAAATCTAGAAGGGTCGGAACAACCAAGCCACAATAAAACTAAAGTATATAATCATGCATATATATATATACATTTTGTACTACTTTAAGGAAGAAAAATTGAACAAAAGAAATACTAATGAATAGGGAGCAATTCATAGGAAAATATATATATTATTGTTGCATAAAGAAACAAAGCAGAAATTTAAGAAGAAAATAATCACAGTGCCCATATAATTATGTAAACAGATTGTTTTTCCTTTAAGATTTAATCATCTAATATTGTTAAGAAAAACCTGAAAATAATAATAAAGAAATTTGTAAGACAAGAAATATATAGTAATCTAATCATTAAAACTGCTAAATTATGTAAATAGTAAACCCAAATTTAAGCACAGTGATTTCGATAATAGGAAAATAGCAAAAATGTATGGGATACTAAATAACAATTTCAATGTTGATCAATTCTATGATCTTAAGTACTGTTTCTACAAACACGGAGACATTAAATCTTGTTTTTTTTCCATTGTAGCTTTATGTTGACTATTTGATTTTTAAACCACTGTGGTTCCGCGAAGAGATTACTTAAAGTTTGCAACTGAAGAATATTTAATAGCACTTTGGCCATATTATTTTTTAATAAATTAAATTAATAGCAGTGTTACGGATTACATAAAATTGTCAAATAAACAAACACTGATTAAGGTTTAAGACATTTATTGATATGGTAATGCCTATATCGAAACCTTGTCTTAAAATCAAAAATCTACCATGAGATGTTTTTTTTTTCCACATTTAACTATTGGCACTTGCACTTTTTCCAGTGCATTGGCTTTAATCAAGATGTCAGAGCTTATTTATCTTGACGATAAAAATTGCGATTTACCGTTTTAAACCGTCTTATGATGTTATTCCTCCCACATATAATTCAGAGCGTATTACATAAAAATAAATTTAAATAAAAAAAAATCTATTAAAAAGAATAAATTTAAATTAAAAAAACATCATTAAAATAAATAAATACTTAATAATAATCTTCTAATAATTTAAGAAGCCACACATTATTATTATTATTTAAAAATAATAATAATAAACAAAAATAAAAACCAGATTAATCCGTGTTTAAAATGAAATTACAGTGATTAAGAATTTTATTTTTATTTTTTGTTAAAATAAATACATAAATAGATAATATTTCATAAAAGAAATAATTTATAAAAAAATACAAAATTGTAATAATATTGTGACATTAAATGCATAATAAAACGCACATTAAAGATTAAATTAAATATTTTTCTTGTAATAAAAAGAATAATAATAATAATTAAAAAGGATTATAGAAAATTTAGGTAATTACGTTGTCGATGTTGTAATTAAAATTAAAAATTTAAATAAATATAAAAAAAATTAGTTTTTTATTACAAAAACGTTTGTTAAAAAAAAAAAATAAAAAACGAAAAGAATTTTATAAAGTAAATATATATGTATATGAAGAAATTTCTTATTTGAATTAATTATTATTATTATAATGTTATTTACTTAATTATTTGTTATGCCACGATGTTGATAATGGTTTTTTTTAAATTTATTTTTCTCATAGTATATTCTTCAGTCTTCTTTACTCTTACGTTATACTACCTTTTATTAAATCAAATTAAAATTCCATTCATTAAAAATAATAAATAAACTATAATGAACCAGAGTAAATATGTACTGTAGAATCTTGTTGAACAAAAAAATAAAACAGAAAATAAATAAGAAGCATAAACATGAAAATAAAGTAGAAAAGAAAAATTGAAGAAATTATAATTTACCTCCCACATATACACATATTCATATATTGCATGCACTGTTATAATAATGCTGCTTAAAACAACATAGATCTTCTTGTATATATTTACATCGTTTTATAGAAAAAATTATTATTTAAAAACATAAAAAAGCAAATATAATAAAAAATTGTTTAAAAGGTAAATACATAGTTATAATAATAATAACAAGAAAAGTTTATAGTAATTGCACAGTTTTCATGTATGATACGAATTATTCCTTAGTACCTTAAAATAGACGCTTGTATTTCGGTTAATCGACTTTGCCTGTAACATAGTCCTAAGAATTTAAGAAGTCGAGATACGATCACCATTGTAACGAATACTGACTTTTGCAAATCAGAATAACTGCACCATTGGAATTAACTTGATTTCGATAATTTGGCACTTCAGAATTGAGTGATCATTTAATCCTGCAACGCTTAATAACTGTACCCTTGACATAAGTATTTAACTCGGTTAGTAAAAATGCTAACAACCTTGTCCTGAGAATTTTTTTAAAGACATCGCAATACCTCTACCATTACCAAATTTATGCCGTTAAAAAGAAATTCTATAAGCACTTGAACAAGCATTTATTTTGCTAAAATAAAAATCTGACAACAGAAAATGCCTACGTTATTGAGATTAACATTAATTGCGATAAAACTTATTTTTTTCGCACCTTCAACATCAAAAGGATAGCACAAAGAGTATTGAGTAAATTCAGCGTAAAAGATAAAAGGAAATTTTCGACAAAAACAAAAAAATAAATTTCCGTTTTATTTATAATTCTTTTAAATTTGAGTAAAGCGAAAAAGAATAGTACTCCCTGAATGCTGAAGATAGATATTAATTATAATTTTGTTTTTATTACCTTTAACTGCAACATAAAAAAAAAACACTTTTTTCAACAACAGAAATAGCTTACCTATTCAGCCATAATAATTAACACACAATTATTTTTTTAGCGTAATAAAATTGCATTATGTGCATGATAAGTTGAAAAACAAAAATCTCTCAGCATAACGATAACCGACTGTAAAATGAGGAAAAATAATTTTTTTTTTATTAATAAAAGCAAAAGTAAACATGGTTGCAGAGATCTTGACTTTTTTTTTTTTATTTAATTTATTTATTTTTTTTTTTCCATCGTTTTGTTCTTAAATAAAGTAATCAATGTAAATAAGAATAATAAACAAGCAAATAACGAATGATTATAATTTATTTATGTGAGAAATTATGTCTGTTTTTTATTTTTCATTTTTCATTTTTTACCTTCATTAAAGCAAATGAAATCTTAAGGAATTTTTTCGTTTTTTTTTCTGAACGCACAACAGAACGTGTGATTTTTTTCCCCTTTAAAATTTAAATTTCATTATTTTTAATAAATAAAATTACATTTATAAATAAAATTGTTAAAGGAGAAAATAAATAAGACAAAGCTCACGCAGCAAGATATATATAACAACAACAACAACAACCAGAAAAAAAAGGAAAAATCAAGACGCCACCATATAAAATCGTTATAGACATTGCGCAACACCACAATACTTTTTATCGGGAAAAATACGTTTGAGTCTTTTATTATTGTTAAGTATAATTTATTGAATGGATAAATTATCCCATTTTTCCTTTCTTCCAACCCTTAAATATAAAACATACCGATATACTATCAATAAAATATTTAATTTACATACACCGTGAATAAAAAAAAAAGAAGAAAACAGGAGAACAAAAATATACATCGCGGTTAAATATTAAAGAAGAACATTTAATTTTAGAAGAATAAAAAAAAAAACATAGTAAAAGGAATGTGGTTATGTAGATGGTAAAGTGTTTGTTTTGGTATTTTTTCTGTTTCTTGAAATATTCTTGACCGTGCAGCTAAAACATTAACCATCACTAATTTATTTTCTTTATTTTTATATGCATCATTGATTACCAGCTATAAACGTGGTTAACGTGAATAGGTGGGAAATTTTTTTTTTTTTATGTATTTTTTTCTTAATTTTATTACATTTTAAAATAAATGATCAACGGTTAACAGTTCATTCATAATTTTTAAATTTTTATGTTCTGCGATGAGATAAAGCGTTTATCGCTTAATAAAAATTAAGTTCAGTTAAATCGCAGTAATTTTGAGAAACCTACAGAAACACAGAAAATTTAGTTCTTAAATAGAAATGCTATTAGATAAAGTGATTTCTCAAATAACAAGTACAAGATTGCAAAAACTAAGAAGTCTGTCGTTAACTAAACGTAAGCATAATTATGAAGAAATCTTAAAGAATATCAGAACCTTTTACATTATACAAAAGATTTCAAATTACAATATTATACAAAAATTAATTAATGATAAAATTAAATAAATATTCATAAAAGCAAAAGCAAAAAAAAAAATACCACAAAAAGTATTTCCATTGAGAATAGCGTAGAACTTTTATGCAGAAATTTTTCCCACTCTGATAAAAAATAAATTTATATAAAAATTAACACGGGATTATCATTATCAAAAAAAAAAAAAAAATAAATAAAATAAAATAATTAAGCAAATATTTGCTAAAGAATGGTCAAAACCTGTGACTTTAGCGTTATTTTCTATTAATCAAATTTACACGGTTATCGACTTTTGGCAATCATTTATTTATTTATTTTTTGCATTTAAATTTAACATAAATATTGATTTTTATTGGGAAAAAAATATTTAATCTTTTTAAAAAAAAAAAAACGATACGTTATCATATTTTTTTAAATGGAATTTTATTTAATATTTTTAAATTCTATCCACAAACATTCCGATCTTACCTTACATTCGTCTGATCAACGTGCACACAAATGCAAATAATACAAAAATGCTGCATGAAATGTTGTTTTTCTGTTTTTAATATCCACATATGTTTAGTTGTTAAGAAGAAGAAAAGAAACAATAAACAAGTATATAAGCATTAAATTTCAATTCAATAAAACATTAATGTAGTCAAAGATAGAGAAAATAAAAAATAATTCATTTAAATATCTAGAAATTCTTTAAATGCAACAAAATGATCAATGAACACCCGCTTGGAATGCGTTTTATTTTTGTCATTACTACAACTACATGCAGTGCATTAACATATCTTAAACTCTAAATCGTATTAAGTCAGCATTCAATATTCATTAACCGAAATCATGTTTTTTTCTTGTTTAAGTTTCTATTAGATTTTTATTATAATTTTTTTTTTTTATCTATTGTAATTGAAGTCCTTTTTTTACCTGGGTTTACTTGTTTGTTGCACAATTATATTGAAATAAATAAATAAAAGGTTGTTCATAAATTAATGAAAAGAAACAAAAAACATATACAATTTGTGAGAAAATAAGAAAACATATTGTACACAAAAAAAAGTGTATGCCGCAAACCAAGTATTAGTAACAAGTCGTTTCATGTTTGAACATAAATGAAACATGACTGAAGCATTTCGTTTTTTCAATTATAATTCAACACGAATTGAAAGTCGTTTTTTCCATATTGCGTGTTTCTTTTTTTTAAATTTACATTATTAGGCAATATGTGTATTCAATAAATTAATTAAATAATTAATTATAATATAAATTAATTAAAAATTTATTAAGTCAGTAATAACAAGATTATTATAAAATAGAAATAATTTTCTTTAGCTTTAATTTTAAACCAATTACAACCAACTTTCTCCACAATTAAACTAAACATACGACATAATTTTTGTTATCTTAATTAATACATTTGTCACATTTTTGCAAATAATTTTTATACATTTTAACAAGAATTTCGCGAAAATTAACAATAATTTATTAAAATTTTACGTTTTAAAAAAGATTTCATCATCGTTTTTGACTTTG
The DNA here is from genome assembly GCA_963942525.1 of Ptychoptera contaminata. NCBI lineage: Eukaryota > Metazoa > Arthropoda > Insecta > Diptera > Ptychopteridae > Ptychoptera > Ptychoptera contaminata. The sequence continues at coordinate 35,048,762 of OZ012636.1, read as the reverse complement.
CCAGCCTTTACATACTGTTTTGCAATCGTTTTCATTGTTAAATTTGTAAAAATAATGAAGTTATATGAATGTAGCGGAAAGGTAAAATAAATATTTCATTAAATAAGCATCAATTTATTGCATAAAACAATTAAATTACATCATTTTATTTGCAAAAATAAAACTAAAAATTGCGTAAAATTTTCTATAATAAAATCCACTGTAATCATATTCAAGCGAAATTTAACACGATGTTAAAGAATAAACCCGTATTAAGTACAATACAAATATCTATACGTAAAAAAAACAAGATAATGAATGAAAATAGAATAGTATCGTATTGGAGCAAGAGAAAAATAATAATAAAATTTTATACATATAGAAAAATTTAGTTAAATTTTGATCGTTGTATTATGCAGAAGTTAGATTAAAGTATTTTTTTTTGTTGTAATTTTGTGTCTCTAATTTTGTTTTGTAAACGTAAATAACAAGTTTTAATTAATTGTTTTACCTAAAAATCAATTTTAGTTTTCTTTGATAAAATTGATTTTCGATAAATATAAAGTGTTGTTAATTTTTTTTTTTGTTGGTTTATTTGTGTTAAAATTTTATTTAATTAATAATTTTTTTTTATTCTTAACGTATGGACTACGTACGTATATGACGTGTTTTGTTTATGATAAAACGTGTTTTTAATTTACATTTTTATTTTTATTAAAATTACAATTATTTTTATAATTTTTTTATTATTAATAATAATTTATTTTTTATTTGATTGATAAACTGATAAAATTTTAATTAATTAAAAAAAAGTGTAACAAATTGTGTTAATTGAATTAAAATATAAAAATTGTTTTTATTACAATAAATAATTAAGGATTTTATTGTTAATAATTATAATTTAAGCATTAAAAGTTAAATTTATTTTGATTTTTCTTCTTAAATTAAAAGGTTAGTATTTTTTTTTGTTTGTAAATTATTTATTCATTGACTCATGCAACGAAATGACAAGTATTTCTCTTCTATGTGTTTAAAATATATGTTTTTCTTTTACCACTCTAAATGCAAATTTTGTTTAATCGACAAAATATTATGATTTTTAATATAAATATATATATTTTTGCTGGTTAAATAGTGTTGAAACTGTTAAAGATATTAAATCTAAAAGGTGATTCACTGTTTAGCAATTCAAAGTAGGTGTTGTCTCGTGTGAGGTGTACCCACAATCTATTGACGTTTTTTTTCGGTCAAAATAAATATTTAAATTGTTCTTTTTTTTTTTTTGTTATTCTTGTTTGGTTTAAATATCTTCACTGTTGTAATTTGGAAAAAACAAATAAAAGTGTTATTAAAAATGTTATGAGATTCCTATGCTCTCAGTTAAACATCGTTAAGCGAAAATAAAATCGTTTATCGTTTTCATTCAGATAAAATTTATCAATAAACTACATCGCTTATTGATAATACATTTTTATTACAAATCATTTGTTGTTTTTATTTTTAAATTGAGAATTTCCTGAGCAAATTACTGATAAGTAAAAAATGCATTTATAAAACAGTAAAAAAAACGGAAAGTTTATAGAAACAGGAAGGAAATTAGAATAATAATAGTTTTACTGATAATTAAATTAATTTTTTTTGTTTTTATATTTTAAATTGATGGATCGTAACGAATTTCCTATTACTTATTTTTTGAATTCATGTGCTATTACTGAACTACAGTGTTTTCTTGTGTTTTGATTATTAAATTGCATTTAAGCACTTTGCTGGAGTATTATTTTGCCATGAAAAAATAATTTGTTTACGTTTAATACCCACGTGTTTAGGATATTAGCAATAATTTATTATTGACTATTGTATTTGATACATACATATCTGCTTAGAAAGGAAATTACATATTACCTCACAGATTAACACTTACCTTGTATTAATGAAAAGAAAATATTTTTTTTATTGATTGTAGTGTTAAAAAAATTATGACATCAACGTGTTAAATATTTGACTTTTCTATTTGGCAAACAGAAGGTTAATGGTATGACAGGTTGAAATATAAACAAATATGCTTTAGTTTTTTTTTTTTTTTTTTCAATAAATTTAACAGTAGGTATTAAATGTAAATTAAGAAAAAGAAATTTGCACACGCCCTAATCTAAAACGAAAAAAAGAATTCAGATTAAGCGCCATTGTGACATGTTGATAAAAATTGTTTATTTAAATGAAAAATTAATAAATTATCAATAAAAAATAGTTTAATCAGCTTTTATGTAATTTAAATTTAATACAAAAATCGGCAAATGATTATCAAAATGATTTCTGTTGCTGCTGTTACATTTATGAATCAAAAATATTCAACAGGTGTCATTATCATGTGCTTCTTTTTTTTTTTTGGTAATTTTAATTTTTTCGTTAAGGTAGATAATCGAATGCCGCATTTAATAATTAAATTAATTAAATAAAATAACCATATTAAGGTGACAAGTATATGGTAATAAATTTGTTTGTCTTTATATAATTTTTGGTTGTTTTTACCAATGTTAACAATGATTGCGGTGTTATTTACTTGAATATGCTGAAAAGAATCGACTTTGTTATTTGACCGTTAAATATAAATACCTTATATGTTACGCTTCACCACACCATACTGTAAATTCCAATAATATAAATATGTTTTTTTTTCTGTTAAGCTCATCGAATTCCATTTCAAATTATAAATGAAAAAATTCAATATTTGTTTTTGTTAATTAAATAAATTTGATCCAAATTGCCATTGCTGCGTTTTTTTTTTAAGTTAAAATTATTTGATAACACAGATATAGTTTTGGTGTATATGTATTTGTTGAACATATTTCACATTTTTCATTTAATTTAATTTAATTTTAAATATATTTTTGATGTTTTCTTCTACTTGTTAAAAAATTTACTTGTCACTGTGGCGTTAATTTTTTTTTTTTTTTGCTTTGTATTTAGACTGTTTGTGACAATAAAAATCAGGAATAACAACAATGCCTTGATTTAGTTCAGATAATATGTAAATTATTTAAAAATAAGTCGGTAATTCGTGTAAATTATACGATAGTATTTAACAGGGAGGTAATAAATATAATAAAACGATAATAAAGCTTGATTTTTTCTGTTGTTGTTTTGTATTTTATTTTTATTACCATATAAACATGAAGGCAACCACCTTATTCTATTCGTTTTGCTTTTTATTAAATATCGCCTTATACTTGAAACAGCATTGTGTAATTATTTGAAAAAAAAAAAAAATAAAATATATTTCTCACCTATGAATGTAAATTTTTTTTTTTACTATTTTATTCATATTGTTGTCGTCTTCGTCATTGTCGCCGATGTAGACTATTGTTATTTATGAGAATTTTGCTGTTTTTTCTGCTGATTATTTTTAATTTTTTCACTTTTTTTATATTTATATTCGCTAAGTAGTTAATTTGCTCTATTGTTTTATTTATTTATTCCTTCTGTTTGCTATTTAAAATTCACTTTTTTTTTTGTTTTTAGTAAATTATTCACAACTAAATCCCACAATTTATTTGTAATTTTTCTGTTTTTTTTATTCCCTTCATATGTGTCATACTGTGTAATTGTTTTTTGTCGTGATTTTTATTGCCATTTTTACATTTGTAATCGATGTGTACCTCTAGTCGCTTTTTTATAAATTTAAACATTGTTTTCCTTTTTTCTTTCTTTTCATTTTTTTTTTGTTACATTTAACATTAGTACAATTATTACGAAGTGTTAATGGTTCACATAGTCAGACAATAAGACAGACATACTACTATTGCTCTGCGCTTAAACGTATACATTTAACGTGTTAAATGCATGCCAGTGCTCGTGGGATAAAAATAATAAAAATAAAAGCAAAAATATGCGAGTTGTTGTGAACACAAGAGCCAAGCAATTTTATTTTCTTTTTAAAAAAAAAAAAAAATAATAATACTTTGATTTCTGATTTAATTTAATTAATTTTTGTTTTATTTATTTATTTTAAATAAAATATTTGATCGTCTGCCATTAAGCAGATCAGAATATAAGCAGCAGCAGCAGCATCGTGTAGTTGTTTTTTTTTTATGTGTCTGTCTGCTAAAACTGTTTTTTATTTAATTATTTTATTTTATTCATTTATGTTGTTCTGGCAGAAGGAAAAATATCATAAAATTAGTCAGAAGAAGAGAAATAATATTATTATTATTTTTTTTTAAATTTTTATTTTACTTTGTTTTAAACGCGAACCGAACAGGTTTTTTTTTTGTCTTCTAGTTTATATTCATTTATTCTTGTATTTTTAGATATCGTATCGTTTTTTTCTTTTTATTTTTATTCTTGGTTATTATTTTTTTTTCTACATTTTAAACGATGTCATCGTTGCACAACTATGATTATTTTATTTATATCTAGTATTGATGGTTTAATTGGAGATATTTCATTTGATTTTATTTTATTATTATTATTATTATTATTATTTTAATTGAATAATAATTTTTAAATATATTTTCATTTTCTGATGTACAAATGTCTAGATTATATCTTATTATTTGAGGAAAAAAAATGTTTAGAAAGTAACATGCAAGCAGTTAAGATCTCTAATAACATTGTAAAACCTTGCATGATTTTTCTAGTTGTTTATTAGTTACTAGAATAGAATTAAGTTGACTTAATCATCAGGTAACTAAGCATTTTGAATTTGCTTTTAATACATTACAACCGTAGACATTGATTTTTCATCATTTAGTTTAATCGCGAATTTTGATTCGAAGAACAGCAAGTAAAAATTGTGCGTTGTCCTTCAACTATAATCGAAGGTTAAACATCACAAATTGGTTAAAAAATATCATTTTTAATAAATTAAACAATAAATAAATAATAATAAAAAAATTCCAATTTTATTTCCTCGTCGGCTTTACATACATAATTAAATCATTTGATTAGAATTTTTTTTATTTATTTTATTATCTATCATATAAATAAAAAAAAAAATAAAAATTTATCCCACTCCTACTCCGATGGAAAGTGAATACCAAATAAATGTTTAACATAAAATTTTTAAACCCTCAATTTATTTAATGAAAGTTAAGTTAAAAAAAAAATTATATAACTGATACAACATACGATTAACGCCCATAAATTCCAGCCGCTATCGCCGCCCGTATAGAGTTTATTTTTTCTTCACTCTGTTTATATGGTTATAATTTTTTTATGTTTATTTCAAATAAATAATTTAGATAAAATCATTCATAATTTAGTGAATTGGTGATTTAATACGGTACAAGATATATATTAAATTAAAAAACGCACGCAAACCAAAAGTATCAAATCATTTTTTCTTAAGTTTATATCTTTTTTTTTTTAAGAAATGCGTGGGATATAAAGAATTTTATTAAAAAATATTCAGATTTTCTTCAATTTTTAAATGTTTTTCATTAAAAATTTATTTTGACTATGCAACGATTTGATATATTTTTTATCTTTTTTTACCCATTGATATTCCTGTACAAGATTGTAATTTTAATAAAAAGATGCGATTAACAAATTATTATCGAATGGCTAAGCACCCTGAATAATTTTGTATTTTAAATGACGACGTTACGATTTTTAATGCTTTTGTTTACAGTTAAACTCCCTGAATAATTTAACAAAATAAAGAAGAAAAAATATTAAAATAATATTTATAAAATAGTGTAATGAGATACTTTTGTATTTTTATTTTCCTTAATCCTATTTATGTTTCATTTCAACATTAGCCCTTTTAGAATTTGATATTTTTTTTTTTTTGTGCACTTGTTGAAGACGATAAATTATTTTATTTTTATCTTGAAGATTTTTCTTTAATAATTTAAGTGAATTCACCGTAAATGCTGCTGCAACCATAGGGAAATGGTTTACTTCTTTTCCTTTCATTTTATTTTACTGTATCTTTAATACTCTATTAATGCTATTTATGTTTATGGTTCACACACAATAAAAATAAAACGCTAAATTGTTGTTGGTTTTTCCCTTTTCTACTTAAATTTATATTTTTAATTTCATGATTTTTAAGGTTTTATTCTTTTTTTTTTCTTTCAATTTTCCTTTGAAATTCTTATTTTGGTTATACCAGAACAAAAAGAAAAGATAACAAAACGGCAATTCTCTTTGTCGTTTTTATTTTTTAAGCGACAACCAAAATATATTTTAATAACAAAAAATTGTTACCATCTTTGGCGTATACGCGCATAGTTTTAAAATAAAAAAAAAATTATAATTTTTTTGTGTTTATTACTTTATCAAATTCCACAGAACCGGTTAATTGAATTAAATTCTTTTCGAAATTAAAAAATAAAAAAAATAAAATTATTATCGATGATATGACGCTATGTTGAGTTGTTTTTTTCATTGTGTTGATCCCAACAAATTTTGGCTGTGATTGTGATTCGTTTAGATTCGATAATTATACGGGCTGTTGAGTAGTTTTAATTAAGAAATTTAAAAAATAAACCTTATATTACCGACAATTACAGTTTATATTGTTTTTAATTGACAACATGAAAAATTGACTTTAGGGATTTAAGCGATAACCTTTAAAAGATTAAAATAAGTATCCATCACTTTACTAATATCATTTTCGAGGTGTTTAATACTATAAATACGATTTATGTCTTAACATATAATAATTAAAGACATTAAAAAGATAAAAACATTTTAACAGTTTTAAGTTTTTTTTTGGTTCGAAACTCTGACAGTTTTTCTTTTTTCAAAAATACTTATTGCTGCGCTTGATTAGTTTGATGCCACCACCCCATTATTCTTTATCATTAAAGATTTCACAAAAATGCAAAAACATTTTATTTTTTATTATTTAATTTTGCTCTTATTTTCTCGTTGTCAATTTATTAAATTTTATAAGAAAATAAAATTAAAAAATACCATTACATTGCAATTATTATATCCGGTGTAATTTTTTTCTTTCTTTTTGTAATAAAAATGCTTAAATTATTTTTTAATTTCGTAATCAAAACGAATGACAACCGTGTGTGCTTATTTTTATCGGTTTTAGTTTTGTTTAAATGTATTTATCTTTTGTAGGTATTTTATACATGTCAATCTAATTATTATGTAAAAAAAAATATTTCATTAAAAATTACACGATGAAATTGCAAGAAAGAGCGATAAATTATTGTTTTCTTTTTTTTATATATATATATAATAATAAACAAGACAAAAATGCAAAAATAATGAATATAATGGGTTGAATTAAGTCTCTGGTTCATAATAATATAAAAATATCATTTCTTTGCTTTTTCTTCGTCTTCTTTTACTAAATAATTGCATCCAATCAAGAAAAATCAAATTATCATGATCAATAAAATTATTGAATATATAAAACTTGCCACAATGACATGTGTGAGACTTTTTTATTTATTTTTAATAAAATTGTAATTAAATGTGGAAAAGAAAGAAAATGAAAGAATTCTTAGTTTTCAAAAGGTACAAATTGTTTCTTCTACATTTTCCTTTATTCATAATTTTGCAAATTAAAAAACTTTAAAGTTTTCTTGTGAATTAGCCAAAAAAAAAAAAATTACCGTTTAAAATACGAAAAACTTTCATTACCTTATGGTATTCCGGTTTTGTTGGTGTTTTTCATTTTATTATTATTATTAAATGAATTTTTTATCTTAATGAAAATACAAATTAAATTATTAATTTAATAACAAGTTTCGCAATGAATTTTATTTATTTTAGAAAAATTAATAAAGTTAAGAAAAAAACACATTAAAGTGCCACAGAAATATGTTATTTTCTATAAAAATGAAATAAAAATAATAAAATTATTATTTTTCTATTTAAAATAAACAGTTTTAATTAATTTTATTTATTTATAATTTAAATAAAACTCTTGTTTTTAATATTTTTAACTGTTATGAATATGTACACAGAAGAAACTACTGTACTAATGCATGTAACTACCTTAATTAGATGTAATTTTATGAGTGAATTTATCTTTCTTTTTTAACAATCCGTTATACGATTATCCCTAACAAGTATAATTCTCATTTTTTTTATAGTCAAATTACTTTATTACTTATATATTTTTTTACATTTATGATGTAATTCGTTAAAACTCTTGAGCATTAAGTATGTCTTTAAAACGAAGCTTTATATCATTACATGAATGTTAACTTGAAAGCAACAATCCAAAGGATTTAATAATTAAATGGGAAATTATACAAGCTAACCTATAATAAGAATTAATCGATTTGCATATTAATGCTTTTAAAATTTAATTATTTATTCCAAAATATATATAAAAGTGATAAAAGTAATAAAATAAAATAATAATAATTTTAAATTAATTGGAAATTTATAATTGTAATAATTCCTGGTCTATAAATCGAAATTGTAATTAAATAAAAATACGAAATATATATATATATCAAATTAAATGCTATGAAATACCCATCATCGCTACATAACATTAATTTATATTCAAAACATAATCTGATTATGAATGTGGCTATATATACAATATTTATTATTTATATAAATAAACGAATTAACTTCACAAATATTGTGGTACAATATGATTTTGTAATAAAATAGGATCATCATTTCATTATCATATATTAAAATATATAGAAGAATAATCATATAAATGTTATCATAAAACTTTACGCTCTCTTACACACTTGATACATTTTTCTTTATTTCTCTTTTACTTGTTATTTCTTATTAGCTAAGTCTAAGCTTTAACACCTTTAATCAAATAAAATATGCAGAAATTTCAGAAAGTCAATATTACTTTTGATTGGATTTGTCTTATTCTACTTTTATTTAACTTCTATTTAATTAATTAAATTTACCTCTTAATTTGTATGTAATAGCGCAGGTGTATCCGTTAAGTTTATTAAGAATATTGATTAATATTTATTTTTACATTGAAATAGGCTAGCTCAATTGCTAACAGAATTTTTTACAATTTCTTGTCTAAATCATGTAAATGTTGCTTAAATTGATGGGCAGTTGTGCGTTCTCAAAAGCTTTCCTTTGCAACCAAAAGACAAACTCCTTTAGTAAGTTTATATCGCCTTTTGTAACACAGAATCAACAATTTTTTTCTCTAATCATTCAAATGAAACTTTTTTCTAATCGAAGGCGAAAGTTCAAAATTATTAATCATGTCACAATTGGCATACTCTAAACAGGTTGACAAGTTATGCTACAAAGTTATAAATAACAATTATGTTTGCTTGAGTAACCTCTAAAATAATGTATTTTTAATTAATTTATCAAAATAAGTATTGAAAAAGAAATGAAATAAATGAGACATAATATTTTTGTTTCTCATTCTACTTTCTTTTACTTTTATTTTCATAATTTTACGCTTTGTTTTCTTTTTTTCATATTTTCTACTTGATTAATGACTTTTCTTTAAATTTTATTTATTTTTAATACTTCAATTGTTTAATTTAATAATAGTTATAATAAAAGTAAAATCAAAAAAAAAATTCATCACACAATGTTGTTACAAAAAAAGCGATAAAGTAAAATTGGTAGTGATGGTAGTGAACAAGAAAAATGCACAAATAAAAGTTTAAAAATTCTGTTTTTCTCTCACAGAAAATTGAATAGAAAATTAAACATAATAAGTCTGCTTTAAGGCTGAGAAAAGGCTAAGTATAATAAAAAAAAAACACAATTGTTTCAAAAATACACATTGTTACTTAACTGACAATTGATAATTATTGTCACTTAACAGTCCATAAATCATGTCGAAAGCAACTAGCAAATTGAAAATCTAGTTAAAGTTGCTTGTGAAAAATACGCGCAAAGGACATACAATTTTACTAGCGTAGTAGAAGAAGGTGAGATTTATTGGTAATAAAAAAATTAAACCTTGTCGCTTTATATTACCATAAAACACCAACTGATGTGAAACATTTTTGTTTTTTTTTTTGGACTCGTAGCACACAAGACACAACACAGTAAAATCATAACAAAAGCATAAAAGTCGTTTTTAGTTTTAACCAAATTTATGCATTTTTTTTTTACTGCAATAAAAATTTCACTTTTTTTCTACCTTTTTCATTCATTAAATCATTTTTACTGTTTTGACGAAATCATTTTTGGAAAAAAAGCAAAAAAAATTCCCACAACCCATTTTCGGTTGTTTTTTTTTTAAAAAACTTTTGCATTTAAATTTTTATCTTTCATTCATTAGGAACACGATTTGTTAAAATTATGCTTAAAACTGTTTAGTTAGATAAATAAAAGTACATAAAGAAGCAGTAAAAGTTTGGTGTTTTATGCGTAAAAGTAGACAAAAATTTTCACATCAAAAGCTAAGTTTGCATTGGTAAAATTTTTCATTTTTAAATTATGATAATTTATACAATAAATTCTATGCTTTGTATGTGGCAATGTTTATTTTTTGTATTCTGTTTTGTCAATCATTGCAAAAGAAATGACTCATCATAACACTGATACACTGGTCTGCATAGCACATTTATTTTGGAAAAACTTATCTAAAACCTTTATTAGTCTTGTAACATTCTAACATCTAAATTCTAGTTAGACTAAAGTATGTATGCTAAATATAATATCATAACAATAAAAAACTAGTAAAAAAGAAAAATAAGCTGAACAAATAAAAGATAAATGTGTGTGTGTGTGTTATAAAATTTAAGTGTTTTGCTGATTTTTTATTTTACCTTTAAAAATAAAATTGCTGATTAAAAGCATCAATTTTTTTGGCTATCCATTTTTTGAACTAATAATCGGTATATTGCAGCACTTACATACCGAACGGTTCATTGATCAATAAGTCAATTACGTTATAAAAAATCATAACGTTTACACATACGCGAGTACGTCACAATTTGGCACCATCGACGGTAACACTTCTATGGTTTTATTTCGTTTAAAATAAAATAAAATTGAAATCATATCGGATTAAGGACATCTGGTTTATAATTTTTTTGTGTTGTAGCTTAATATACGTTATAGCTGCTTATACCTTGAACTGTTAAAACAAAGCCATATATAAAAGGGATATTCAATATTGTTGAATTTTGTAACTACATTTAAATAAAATTAATAATTATGTATTCATATCGCGCTATAAGGTATACTAATAAGTAATAAACATATGTACATCCGTGTTGTTATTTTATATCGTTCTATCAGTAACAACAATTAGCTATTTTATTTTAACAATGTCTCATTATAGACAAATAAATCAGGTAGTACTGCCAATTTGTATATTTATTATTTTCTTGGCTTCTTATTCTTTACGTTTTTAATTATTATTTTGCTTTTGTCACGGATGTTATAATTTTTAATTATTTTTTAGTTTTTCATTTAAAATATTTCCCTTTACTATAATTAACATTCAAAATAGAATAAAATCAATTAATAAAATACTATTTTGTTCGTTTTGTTTTATTTTCGTATTTATAGTAGATTTACCTTTTACTTAATTTAATGGAAATTCTAAGGTAGATAATTTTCTACTTGTTTACTTTACTGTCGGTAAATTTATATTATAAAATAAATAATAATTACTCATTTTGAATTTATTTTATTTTATTTTATTCTCAAGACATTGTATGCCATGAGAAAAAATATTAAATTTGTAGCAAACAAATTTCGCCTGCATTTTGCTCATTTTTTTCTGTAAACATAATTACCAACACGTAAAATGTCACTTTGCAATAGAAAAATATTATTATTATTTATTTACTCGAGAAATGACTTTTTGCTGTTTAAATATAAAAAATTTCTTTTGATCTCTTATTGTCGTGAGATCATGTTTTTGAAGCGAAAAAATATCTTTTTAAACTGTTTGTCGTACCAAGCAAACGTGAGATGATTCTATTAACAATTTTTTATATTTAATATTAAGAATTTTTTTTTCCTTTGCTTTAATTACATAATAACTTTGTACTTTGTTGTACATAAAGAAATAAAATAGTGTTAACCTTCGTTTAATAAGGTACTTATAGAGTTTTTTTTCTTTATATTCAGCCAATGCAGTACTGCTTCAGCCTAGTTTCAGTCAGTGCATGAGCTCTTAAGAAACAAAATTACCATGTCATTCTATCTAGACTTAAGTACTGTAATATTTTTGTTTGTTTAAAGTTTAAACCGCTTTATAAGCATCATTAAATTACATTTAAAAAAACCCTCCAATAAGGTTATTCAAGGTAAAACCGTTTTTTATTAACTTTGTTTTGTTTAATTGAGGAAAACAACTTGTTGTTGTTGATTTAATCCATATTTCTGTTTTGTCATGAGAATATTATTTTTGTATTTAAAATTTATTAATTAAAATTCAGACGGAACAGAATAAACAAATTTAATTAAAAATTTGTGACAAATCATGATTTTGGGTGGTCGATTTTTTGGTTTATATTTGATTGAGAATTAATTGTTTTATACCTTAAATGCTATTATTAATATTGTTATTTACGAAGCTATGTATTAAAATAAAGTCACAATATTGTTTAGCATTAGTAAAGTACGCGGTTTTAACCATTTAATTAGAATAAAAATAAAATAAAATATTAATTAGTTTTATTATTTTTAAATCGATTTTTCAATGGTTGATTTTATTCTTTGTTTAAAGCTTTAATTTAATTTTTATAACTTTAGTATTATAAGTTTGAGTAATCGCTATCGTAAAACGTGACTTTTTGTATTTAAAGAAATGAAATTACTTTCTTCTAATTTAGTTAAAGTACAGAGAATATCCTATAGTATTTTATCTGTGGCTTACATTATAAAATGTACTCTATGGGCTAGACGCTAGAGTATAGAAACTCTTTAGTCTAAATTTAATAACACCAAGGTCTTCTATCAAATTGCACTAACTGTCTTATCATTAAATTAAACGTTGACTATTGTTCTTTGACAATTTAATTAATTATTGATAAAAAAAATGATCACAATTGATAATCAATTTAAAAAAATATAAATCAAAAAATAACTAAACAATAGCAAGTGGAAGGTTTTATTTAATTAATATTATTTTTTTATTTTTCAATAGAAACATAAAATCATAAAGAATACTAATTTGATTGAAGTACAATATTTTACCTTTTTTTTACTCTTCATTTTATTAAATTAAAATATTTTCGATGTTGATTAAAAACATGAGCAAATCAAATTTGTATTCTTATGCTTCGTTATGCTTAAAATAATAACAATAATAATAATACGAAACAATAAAGTAAAATTTAATTGAATTTTTATTCATTATTCATTATTATTATTATTATTTGTGCTTTATTATTAAAAAATTTAATTATATTAAATCTAAAAATATTTTTTATTTAATTTTAATAATTCAATAATAATAGAATATTTGAAGATTACAAAAAAATACAATAATGAAGGTCGTTTACAAGAATATTATGTTGTTGGTTTGTTTTTCTCTTCTTATTTCTTTAACTTCAAAAATGCCTTTTCGTAAAGCTTAATATGTTTATTTATGTTTTATGCCAGAGTGTTGAACCGTAAAATATTTTGGTAAAATATTACGTAATTTGCAAAGTTTTGCTGATTCATCTAATTAATGACGTAGAAATGATGCTTTAACTTGCAAAAGTCAACGTATAGAAATCGCATTGAAGTGCAAAATGATTTGTTTATTGCCTTTTAATGTTAAATAATCTTAATTATTTTTGTAGGCAAATCACTTGATTAAAGAGTAGCTTCGTAGTTTAAGTACTACAGATATGCACAGTTTATGAATCGACGTTTTTAAATTGAATTGCAGAGCTGTTTATTGTTTTTGCAAATACAAAACAAAGATACAAAATCCCTTACAAAAATCCTCCAAAGATCAATATACTAAAAAAAGATTTGGCTTTAAACGCTGTCCAAGTAAATAACACAAGTAAAAAATTTGAAAGTCACTTATTTTGTTTTCTTCAACAAAAATAAAAATTATTTTAATCTTTGAAAAATGATTTTTTTTTCTTACATTTTCGTTTACGTCCAGAGCGAATTTTAAATAAAATTATTCTTTGGATTATGCCAAAGGAAACAGATTATTATAAAAAAAAATCATTCAAAAAATAATTTGCATAGATTATTATTATTATTATTTGCCCTTAAACAACAATAACTTGCTTTTAAAATAAAATAAAATTGTTTAAAGAAGTTTCTGCATGGTTAATTTAATTTTTATTTTTATTTTCTTAACAAAATTATAAAAATTAAATATTCTTGAATCTTTATATAATTGTTTCTAGTTATTAAATAGTAAGAATTTTTTCATTTAAATAATGTAATTACAGAAATTGAGAAGTTTTTTCAATTGTTCTTTTCAATATGCTAAAAATGCAACTGCCTTAGTTTGACGGAGAAGGGTTTGATGAGATTCTTTTATCTTTATGAATGAAGCGAAAGTTTTTCTTGTATTTCTAAAGTATTTTTATCTTTTGTTCATACTATATGCATTCTTGATTCGTTGTAAAGATTCTATTATCCACTTTACTTTCATTACGATACTTTGGAAAATTAATAATTACTACCTGCATTATTATGCATAAAATAATAAGTATTCCTTAAGCGTCATTTTAATTGAATAAAAAGTTTCTTTTTGACTTAAATCATTGTAATTTTGTTAAAAAGTAATTAATTTCGCTTTAGTACTATTATTATTATTATTACTATTTATTCTAAGTTAAAGATTTTTTTTAAATAATAAAAACGATTTAATTGTTTTCTTAGGATGTGAATGATTTTTAAACATTTTTTTTGTATGATAAACTTTGTGACACTAGATGTAATTAATTGCTTCATTTGTCATAAATTTAATTATTTTTTTTATATTTGAAAAATGAATTATAAAAGCATTATCTACAAATTATAATAAAAAGATATCTGTTTAAAATTGTTTTTAGTGTTATAAATATGTAATTTGCAGTTAGTTAAGAATATTAAGACTAATTACTGATAAATCACTGTTTTTAATGTCGTTTAATAAAATTTTAATAAAAAAAGCCTCTAACCGCAAGTAAACTCTAACCGTTTTGTGTTTTCTTTCCATCAGCATCTAATGTATTATTTGAGTGTTTTTATTTTTGGTAATTTTTCTTTCATTTTGTACTGACTGCAAAAACTTTGCTGACTTTAAAAGGCTGAAAATATTTTATAAAATTTTAAATAAATAAAAATAAAACCAAGAATAAGAAGATAAATAATAATAATAATAATATGGAAAAATTTGATTACCATAAGAAAATGAAGAAACAAAATCAATTTACAAAGCTAAAAAGCTAAAAGCAACATAATAAAAGTCAAAAAAGTAAAGAAGAGAAATTTGAATAGAGAAAAATGAGGAAGAAAGCAACAACAAAAAAATATTCATAAAATTTTGCAAAAGATATGATGGAAATTATTTCCAACGATATAAAGATGTTGACTGTTTTGAGAGTTTTACAGAATAAAATTTAATAAAGAAAACCAAAAACACAGAAAAAAAATATCTTCTTTATATTAGTTTGTTTGTTGTTTTCTGACCAGTTTACTGTTTTTACAATTTCTTACTCTAAACGAAGAAAAAGTTTTACCATGGGTAGAATTTTTGAATATTATATGATTTTTGTTCAATTTTTTATTTTTTCAAATTAAATAAATTGAATTAAATTTCAAAAAAAAAATAAAAATGAAAATACTGTAGTTACTTTTTGAAGTGGTTAAACGAAATATAACGATACGAAAAATATGAATCTTTTTCATTTTTTGCATGAATATTTCTTTCGCCCAGAAAATAGCCTATTATCAACTACCTTTAGGGCATAATTTAATTTACTTAGATTTTGTTTTTTATTCTTTTAAAAAACGATAGAAATAAAAAATTTATATTTAATTTTCGGTTTTTTTTTTTCTTTGGCATTTATTATAAGTTTGCGGAAATTTCGCTTAAAAAAGTAAATTTTAAACAATAAGAAATTATTTAAATATTAAATTATTTAATTTTACAAAATAACTATCATTCAGCGTCAGAAAATGTAAAAATTATAACAATAATCGTGTCAGAAATCATAGATTAAAAAAATCATTAATCTTTTTTACTCTTAATTATTTAATAAGAATTTAAATGGTATGAATATTTAAGTGAGTTAATCACCGCTTAACTATGATTATGCTTGAATTACACAGATTTAAACATTAAATAAATTTCTAGTGTAAAATTTACATTATTATTACAATTTTTAAATAGGTTAACTGCCAATATAATATTTATTTAAATGAAAATTTTTTAATAAAAACAAGAAAAAAACTGTAAAACAATTGATATATAAATTATGATTAGTTAAAAATACTATTTTTCTAGCACGCGATCACTACTGTAAATCTTTTAATAATAATAATAATATTAAAAAAAATAATAAATTTATTTATAGAATTTTAAATATTTAAATAAATAAATAAATACTACGTACATGACCATATATGAATATATTATTGTTAATATATTTTTTTTAAAGTTTTTATTAACAATAAAAAAATAAAACATGATCATCGTTAACGATTTCAGAAACTAAAAAACATAGAAAATTATTATTATTATTATTATTTTTGTGTAATTATAAAATGGTGAGAGAGATAGAAAAATTAAAGCTGAATCATAAAGTAAATAATAATATAGAGTGATTAAAACCGATAAATTTGTGTATATACTTGGTTCGTTAATTGTGACGATTTAAACGCATAAGAATATGATACTCTCGAAAAATTTGTGTTATTGATTTGTGACGACTACTTATGCAATAGTAACAATGTTTTTGGTTGCAAGTTTTTCCACATAAATCTATATAAAATGATGTTATTTTGTTTTTATTTATCTAACAAACAATAATTCACTTTTGTATGTTCAATTTTTTAATTTTTACATCATCCATTCGCCAACACAATACTCTTCATTCTAGAAGAAGGACTAAAGTCTGCTTAAATACTTGTATTCCATTACAACGTTCATGGTTCCTTTTTCGGATATTATGTGGTTAAAAAGATAAGATGTACTTTAAAAACCTTTACTGTTGGCTATTTGTTTTGAAGTTTAAAAGTTACACAGACAAATCGCGCAGAAAATAAAAACATAAAAAATTCGGCTTACAACTCTGAATCTCGTTCATTTACTAAGCCGTATTGAAATTGATGTGCATAACGTCATTAGTTATGATCATTTTAATTTAATTTTATTACATTCTTTTCAATTAAGATGAGCATACAATTTTTATTTTTTTTTTATAACATCTTTGTTAGTTGACTAGGTAACTGTCCCAAGAATATACTGTAAATTATTATTTATTTTTGTTATTATTATTATTATTATTGTTATTGTTTTCATAACTTTATAAAAAAGGAAACACTTATTTTTGTTGGTTGGTTATTATTATATTTTATGATTACTATTCTTATCGTGCCTTATATAAATGTATTTGTATGTAATATGTAATTGTTGTGCTGATTATGATCATTACGTTACTCAAAATTTATTTTATGTTTAAAAAAAAACATGAAATAAAATTCAAAAAGAAAAGTGTTGGATGAAAACAGTAATGCTTTTAATGTGTTATTATTTGTCCATAATAATAATAATAATAATAATAATAAAATTCTATGTTTAGCTTATTATGATGATAATAACACGTATTATTTTTCTATATTATTATTTTTATTTTGTTTAATCGTAATCAAAAATAGCACACAGTGAGATAAAAAAATAAAATGAAAAGAAATAAATAAGCAAAAGGTCAAATATGATTTTTCTGTTTTTATTTATATTTATATTGTAATAATGATGATAATAATGATAATAAAATGAAATTGTTTTTAATAAATTTACGTTTATTTGCGTAAATATAGATTAAAAAATAAAGAATCTTATTTAAATTTAGTACAATTTTGGTTCTTTAGTAACCCTGTGTAAGTTTTTTTTTTTGTGTGGTATTTTCGCAAGAATACCAATAATCATAATAATTCGAATTTGTATTTATAGTAAATCTTGTCTAGTACCGTTAGACATACAATGTCCATCAAATGCTCTACTGTTGTTTCTTGCTGGAATAAGAATAACCAACAATATTATTATTATTGAATGGGATAAACATATTACATTTATACGAAAGCTTTTTAATATCGTCATATTTATTTCATAATAAAAATAGAAAATTTCATCAAATTTTTATGCCAAATTAAGTTCTCATTTCATCAGCAAACAAATTTCTTTTTGATGTTTTTAATCGCACAAATTTGATTTCAAAAAATTAAGTCTTTTTATATTTTTTTTTTTTCTTTAATCGTGTGAATATTCATGTTAAAGTATTTTCACATATACGCAATGAAAATTTTTTATTAATTTAAAATAATTACTAGACACTTTGAATGTAATTTAATGAAACACAAAAAAATAACTTCCCCAATGCTATTTATAAAAAATAATATAATTAATTTTAATTTTAAAAAAATAATGTAATTACTACAAGCATATGATTAAAAAATTAATATTTGATAATAAAATGGTAATCAGTAGTAGTTGTAGACATTGTAATAATTATTATTAAGTTATTTTTTCTTACTGCAAAACTTTCAAGTAATTTATTAAAAATGTAAAATTGTGTACGAAATCTCGATCAAGGCTTTAAAAATAAAGAAAAAGAAACATTAAAAAGTGCAAAAAGTAAAGCTCTTATGAGACAAAGTGAAAGGTAATAATAATTATAATCAAACATGCAAGACACACTATATGTTATGAGAAATGTCGTTTTGTGTATAGTTTTTTTCTTTCTTTTTAATAAATTAATCACGAATAACATGACAACGCACTGTTGTCTTAACTGTACGAAAAAAAAATAAAATTATAATAAGAAAGAAAAGATGTAGAAGAAGTTAAATAAATATAATTATAATGACTTTTTTTTTTTTTTAAACTAACAGAAATTATTCATTTAATAATTCGTTTAATTAAACCTTCGGACAGGCATCTAATAAATGTATGAAAATTATAAATGTCATCTCATAAATCTCTTTTGATATAACCGAATAAAAAAATGTTTATATAAACCAAAAATGAATAAAGAAATAAAGTTTTTCTTTTGTAGCATGACAATTTTGCTAATTCTTTTGGTGCTGCGACGCAGAATAATAATATCTTTTTGATATCTGAATTAAATTAGTTTTGGTTCTCTGTTAATAAAATATATATTCAATTTTAGCTAAATTCTCGGTTTATAATACGCCCAAAGGTATTCAGTTAAATGTTTCTTAGCACTGATTTGTTAAGCACTGGATCAATACACAATTTGATCATCAAAAATCATTATATTCAAAAAATTTATTACATAAAATCAATTCTTAGTTTCCTAGTTTTTGCAATGATAACTGATTGCATTATTTATGAAATTGCTAGTAATGAAAGTACACACATTTTTAAGCATAAAAATCTCTCATACAAAATTTATTCAATTCTGTTTAATAACCGAACTTTGAAGATGGATTAAAATTTAAATGAAATCCATTCATAATACTACTAGAGTTTCTAAAATCGATTTTAATTCTTCAATATTTAATGGCAAATAAGATAAATAAAATAACATCAAAAGGCTTAAAACGCCTGTTTCGTTGTGATAAATTTTTATTTAAAATTAATTTATTATGATGCTTAGATCATTTCTATTCTAATTACAAATCATAATATTCTTCGTATTTTGATTATTATTATTTAAGTAAATAAACAAAGAAAATCGCTTATCATTATTTTAAGTAAAAATTAGCTGATGATAAGACACTCTTAATATTTTTTATTATGTTTATTATATATTATTTGATATTTGAAGAAAATTATTAATAACTAAGTAATAAACATTGTGAGTTTAGTAAAGCGGGGGACCTAGAAAAATAAAATTTAAATAAATAAATTTAATGTGGTGCTAAAGCAAGTTCAAAAAAAAATTTTTATTTTGACATAAATTAATGAAGAAGAAATAAAATAATAATGAAAATAAAAATTGGTGTCCTCATGTCACACAAGCAATGCGTTTTTTTTTTTAGTTTCATTTAATTTAATTTAATTTTTTTGTTGATAAAAAATATACTTAAAAAAATGTTTTATATTCTTCACAAAACGTTAAGAAAAAAATAATAACATTTTAGCACGTCTATATACTAGATTATTTTATTGCCAAAGAAATAACAAATATTACGATTTTTTTGCTATATTATTCGCTGTTGCTATTGCTGGTTGCCTCGTGCAAATAAAATGTGTCTTAAAGTTATTTCTTTTCATATATATTTTTTGCTTCCTTGTCGTCGTTTTATTTTTTATTTTTTTTTTTGTATTTAAAAGCAACGAGTGTTACTTAAGTCAATAGATAAAGTTTCGTTTGTGGTTTTTGTATTATAATTTTTTTTTTCGTTAATTGTTTTTTAATGTGTATCTCTGTGTACAAACACTATGTTGCGTACTATGTTGCCTGTGTAAAGTACAATTGACGTAAGACAAAACAGATGTAAAGGTTTTTGTATTACTGTTAGTTAAGTACAACAGTTTTTTTTTATAATAATAATAAATGTATCATGTATGTATCAGCAATATTATGTTTATTAAGTTATGAGAAATAATGTTTAAAGTTTTAAATGAAAAAAAAAATTGTGATTTCGGACTAGGAATTGTTAGAGAATTTCTTTTAATTCTTTTTTTATGATAGAATTTTAACAACGTTTCTTTTGATATCTAAATAAATTTATTACGCAATATAAAAGCTATTAATGATTTCATTTATATCGTTTTCTTGTTTTCTAGACTGGTTTAACGAAGTAACAAACAAATATTACTTATTATACGGAAGATGCATCTTCCAACTACTTAATAAACTATGTAAAATGAGATAATTAATAAAATTAATAATGCCTGTAATTACCTTTTACTTTGTATGTTACTTGACGATTCAATCGTTAAAATTACTTTCTAATCACACTGTTTAAATATAGATTTAGTTTTTCTTTTATATTTCGTATTATTATCATGAAAGTTTACGTTTATTTTTTTTGATTTGCCATTGCTTTTGCTTTTATTATTTTAGTGTATATTTAAAATACAAAAAGAATTAATTTTTTAGCAATAAAATTTTAAAATAAAGACAAATAAAAATGAAAAGAAAGAAAAAACAACTTACTTTATTGACGCCACGTCTGTCAACTAAGTTTTTGATCAATATAAAAAATAATCGTCAACAATAAAAATCTTATTTATAATAAAATAAACAAAAAGTTCAAGAGAATAATAATATGTAATTAAAAATAAATATATAATTATTTTAAAAACTACAACAGAAACCACAAAAATTTAATATTTTATTATATGTTGTCTCTGTAGAGTAAACCGCAGTATATATCAATCGTGAGATAATATTTATTTTTTTTGTTTTAATTTAATTTAAAAGAAACAAAATTTTTATGAAAATTTGAATTGTTAAACTCGGTAGGAGACTTTATTTTAAACTATCTGGTTGGTCATTTTTATTATTATTATTATTTTTATTAATTTAATCTTGTTGTTTTGTCATTAGATATTATTTAAATCATTTGGTCAAAATGTAATTATTAATACTAATAATGGTTCGTGTAGTCATCAACAGACTACAATTTATTCTCCTGAGAATTTAATAAAATTATTTAAAATTCATAAAGTTTTAAGAAAAAGATAAAGAAAGACAATATATTTATTGTTTTTCTTTCATCAAGCGCTATGTATTATTAAATAAAATATTTTTCTTCGATCTAGAAACCAAATTTATTCTCAAAAATCACTGAAATAGGTAAATTGAGGTAGTTCTTTAGAGTTTTTATTTGCTTATAAAAAAGGCCAATCGTGAATAAAATTTTTCTTAGTATTTACTGCTCCAGTTTATTTTATTGATATTAAAAGAAATCTTAAAGGTATGACAATTATCAAAAAAATATTCAACAGTTCTTTTCAATTCCCAGTTCTATTTTACATAAACAGCCTTATCGCTAGTAATTTATATCGCGTTTTGGGTTAGCGACACGCTGTTTTGTAGTCATTTAGTGTCATGTTCTTGAAATAATTTTCGCAGCTTCTGTAAAACAAGCAGCTCTCTCTCGGTATACCAGTTGGATATTATTGCCGACAGCAATAAACTATCTGTTAAAGATTCGCAAAAATAATATTTTCATTTACATTAAAAATCAGTCGTGTCTTCCGTGTTTCCTACGTAAATGATAATTTTTTAAAAGCATCAACACAATCAGTTCTTTTCTTTTAATTTTCATAATAAATATTTATTTTTAATTGTAAAAAAAAAAAAAAAATTCAATTAACAATTCGTCTCACGCGCTTTAGGTATTTATTGAATATTATTATGATTTTAGCATTTTTTTTCTTACAATTTCTTAGATTTTTCTTTAAAATAAAAATAACAAAACGTTTTTAAGTAGTTTGCATATCAATTGATTTTTTTTTTCATTCATTATTATGTTTAGAATTAAATTTCCATTGAAATCGTTTTATATAAAGTGTTATTATTTAATATAAAAAATTAAAATAATAATAAATTTGAATATTTTATTCAATTTTAGATAAAATGATTATTTTTTTCTTTATTAAATAAATAAATAATAAAGTTTATTTATTGTAAAGCGGGAAATAGCATTGCATAATTTTAGCGTAGTGCGGTGTTTAAGTCAGTTTTATAAGATAAGCGGTACTGTGACTGTTATATCCTGTAATAAATTAATTTTATTAAAAGCTTTCTATATTTTTTTCTAATTATTATTACGACAATTTTTTATTATATTTAAAACACCACTATAGTACTACCTATAATACGTTTAATTATGTTATTATGAAAAAAGTATCGCTATTTTTCCTATCACCAAAATTTGAGAAAAACTGAAGATTTTCTTTTTTACTTAATTTTCTGCTATATATAATCTGTATTTCATTCAAGCAGAAAACGAATGGAAATTGAACCATTTAGTTTGAAAAAAAAAAAAATTGTTAAAATTTTCTACAAATACTTTGACCTTGTAATGAAAAGATATTCCTTAAGCTCAGCTCATCATTACTATAAATTGAAAAATCAATTGTCTTTATATATACTTATTAAAGTGTTTTATCATTGATAAGTTAAACCATAAAGCATTAAGCAATCTCTGGAATGGGTTTTAATATAAATGAAATGAAAATAAAAGTAAAGTAAAATCGTTCGTGTTTAATAAACACTTAAATTTTAGAATTGAAGAAAAAAATTTCTTAAATGAAAACCACCAGTCAAAATACCAGTTAATTCTAAAAGGTCAGCATAATATCATTTATTAAAAATGTTTGTGGGGTTTATGTATTTTATCGTCGTTATCAATAATTGTTGATTTAATTAACGATAATAATTAATGATATCAAAGAATTTTTGATAATTAAAAGCAGTTGCGAGAATTTACTCTAATATAATAATATTGCGGAACAAGAGTTAATTAACCAAAAAGATTATTATTAAATGAATTCCCCTCGATAATGCTTTTTTTCTTATATTTATTATTATTATCATAAACTAAAGAATATAATTATACTTGAGAGAAATACAGAAGTTATACAAAAATATATACAGTCAAATCCACTTGTCAACTTTAGAAAAGTTTATTTAATTATTATTTTTTCTTTATTATTTTATTGTTGGTTTTCTTTATTTTCTTCATCTATTTCTTGTATGATTCTCAACGTTTTTCTATTCTCTAAAGTGCACTATTAGATTATAAACTTAATTAGCTTTAATCTCGATAAATTTATTGAGAAAAAAGAAAATAAAGAAGGATTTTACGTCCAGTTTTTTCTTTTAACAAATTTAGTTTTCTATTTTTTTTGCTGATTTTATAAAGGGGAAAACAACGTCACAAATTTTATTCTATTTTTTTTTGTAACTATTTTTATAAATTCTTTTTATCTAAAGATCTGACCTTTTCGCGGATTTTTTTGTATTAATATAATTAAAGAAAAATCAGAGTGGTTTTATAATTTGTTTGCGTGCACAAAGATTAAACATTCTATTCGATAATCGTTTTTATTTTGAGGTCATTTGTCTGCTTTGTAAGACTTTATCTAGATTTTAAGTCAAAAATATCGTTTGATTATAATTTTGTTATTTATGTTCATTTAGCATTTCAGAAATGTTGCAAAAAATAATAATTGTCCAACGTGAGCGTGTGATTAAACTGTATCATTCTGTTTTTACATAATTCACTTTTTATCTGGTTTTTAAAACAATAAAATTGTCACACGACTACATATCGTTAAATGTTTAATTAATTAACGTTGATTAAAAGTGGTTATTATTTTATAAAAAAGAAAAATAATCATAAAATACATACGATATATAGTGCAAAACCAGTAAAACACAATATGCTTCTGTTGCTAATAACTCGTTCTATTTACTTTTAATTAAATTAAATATTTTTTTCAATTCACCGTAACAGTAATAAACGTACTTAAGTTAAAATTCTTAAAAACTTTCACAAAAATCGATAATTCATATTTAAATTTAATGTGCTTAAAGTAGCTTTGGCATGCCTTAAGTATTGTTTTTTCTTTTATTATTCATAGCATTTAATCATCCATTTATTCACACATGTATACGAATAATGAATGGCTAAATATAAATTATTAATTTAACTCAATGTAATCAATTTAGAGCAATCATATTATTCTTTTTTTATATTTTTTTATTGAATCAAACAATTATTTTTAAAAAAAGAATTCAAGTTAATCGTGTTTAAGCATACTTATTACAAGTTCTTAGTTATGTTTACCAAGAAGAATTTATTCTACATTTTTTTACTTAATTATTGATTTCTGATTTTGATTTTAAATATAATTTTCTATTAACAGAGATTGGTAACAGTTGCCAATGTTAGAACTAATTTTTTTTTTGGAAATAATTAGATAACACTTTGATACTGAAAATGTTGTATTTTGCTATTATTGCATTTAAACATTGTATCAACGTTGGTATTTTGTATAAAGGACTACTAAGAACAAGCAAAAGATTTAAAAAAAAAAACTATTTGATTATTTGTTGGTTTTGGCAATATTTTTATCACAACTTGTTTTTTTATAATTAAAATTAAGACCCTTTTTTTGCATCTAAACATTTTATAAGCTTAGCTTTTCGTAAAATAAGAATATTATCTCTAATTGCTTTGAAAATAGTAAAAACTGAATATACTTTTTGTGCTCCCCATATTATATAATTTCCATTAATATATGCATCTTTACACACCCAAAACTGTTACGTTCAATGACATTAATAATACTTTTGACGCCATTATATTTATTAACTTGGATGATGAGCTCTTGTGTGCTTTTTCTTTCTACCAAAGCTAATGGAATATATTGATAAATATAACAAAACATTTTATTTATTAAACCAAAAAGAAAAAAAAAACCAAAGTGGCGAAAACAAAAAGACTCCTCAACTTTTTGAAAAAAAAAATAAAAACAATGGAAAAGTTAATCTATTAAATATTCAAAGTCATCAAAGCCATTATAAATGGAAATATATACCAAAAACATAATAAAGTGCACTTAATAATGATAAAACTGAAAAAAGTTTGTATATCCCTGTAGTTTTTTTTTTTTTTTTTAATGATAAAACACAGTCTAACTCGTAACTACTTAGTTTTATCGTTTCAAGATTTTTATCACTTAGAAAAAGGAATTCTTTTATTTTTTTAGAAAGACAAATAATGTTTATTAGTGTTATGATTATGTGAAGGAAAAATGTTTTTTCTTTTAACATTATTTATATTTGGATATATGTATGTTTAGTTTATTTTTATTTGCTCTCCTAATAATAAAATATAAATGCAAATTAAAGTCGACAATCTTTGTGGTGTCGTTTTCTTTTCTTTCGTTTCCATTTTATTTTTCTTTTATTCTTTTTTTAAGAAAAACTCTTAGACAAATCTAAAAGAAAAAAAAACTCATCATTATAATGGATTATAGTGGAAAAGTTTATTATGCTTATTGTTATATTTCATTTTCATACTTTTATTCCCCTTTTTTATCTGTTTATTCGGTTCAGTTCAGTTTTTATTTAATGGAAAAATGTGTATTCAAGATTTCTATGTTACATAAATATTATTCAGAAGTAATTAGTCTGATTTTATTTGATTATTGTGACTTTGAGAATTAAAAAAATATCACATTAATCGAATAATCTGAATTGACATAATCACCTACAAATTTATAGAAGCCAAATACTCCGCAGTTACAGGATTATGGGTTCATTACGTGTCTTCTAAGCAGAAAATAATTTAACGATAGTGAAAAAACAGACTTTACATAACATAAAACTATTATTTGAAATTAAAGTATAGCTTTAATAACCTCATTATTTTAATAATAATTATTATTAAAATATCAAGTAAAACTCCCACCAAACATTAAACCTTGCAAAGACAAATAACTTCCGTAATATTAAAATTTTTTTTCATCTTATTTTATTTGAAAAAAAAAATGAATAAATAATATTTATTTGACTGCGTTCAAAACATAATAATACTTTATATAAGCGCAACAACGATGAAAAGCTTAAAAGAACATTAAATTCAATTTACATTTTATTTCAAGGAATTTATTGTCGTGTACAAGTGACACGCTTTAATACCAACAGAAAATAAATTTATTATAAATACAAAACACAAAAAATTATTATATATTATTAATAATTATAAAAATTGCGTTGTAGTAATATTATATTCGCGTTTTTGTAGCTTAATTTATTCTTTTCAATTATGAATGATTGGAAAAATTAAAATAAAATAAGAAAGAAACAAAACAAAAAACAGCCCACAATGAGTCAATAAATTATATTTTGTCGTATTTTGTTTTCTAAATAAATTATTAATCTTTTTTATTTCCTATTTTCTTGCAGAAGGAGGCAAAAGGAAGTTAAATAAAAAAAATTAAATATAAAAAATGGGAAAGAATAACGATTTAACAGATTCTTTGGAGCGACCAGGTGTACTTAAAGAAGTTAAAGTTGTTCTTGTTGGACCAGCACAAAGTGGCAAAACAGCGTTAATACAACGATTTGTTAATGAAACATTTTCCGATGTAAGTGGAATAATTTTTTAATAAAAATTTTAAGACGTTGACACTTTTATGCTTTTTTTGTTGTAAAAAGTTTGCAGTTTATAGTTTTTAGAAAAATGCCATAAGTGTTTTCTTATTGATATTAAGTTCTTCATTTTCTTTTTTATAGTTTGAATTATTTAAAGAATTATCTGTAGTAGATTGGAAAATACTTTTCGCTTTTCTAAACGACGATAACATGTAGAAGAATCTAATAATTGTTTTTGCTGTTATTAGACTAATGGAATAGGGCACTATCGGATACCAGTTCAAGAATCTACTTTCACAAAACACAGTCAATTGAATATTATTTGTTTAATTCATTAAAAAGACAAAATTATCACCAAATATTCATTTTATATTTATTTAACTGTGTTAAATGTTGTATTCTACTTAAGATTTTTAAATTATCAAAGAAACGCACTTCTCAGGACAATTTCAGGACAAACAAAACGAACAAGTTTTCCTTAATAAGACTATTAAATTTTCACTAAATTACTATTCTTAAAAAATTAGTTTCGAGCACCAGTGTACCTTACTCCACTCAGACAATTATGTTGTTCTCGAATGTCTTAAAATGTTAATCTCATTATCAAAATTTCGCTACACAAAATTTTATTTAATTTCAAAAACATTTGTTAAATTCGTCAAATAAGATATTAAATAAATTCAGTAATTTTGTGCGATTAATAAAAACACGCATAATTAGATTAAAGAATATTTTCTAAATCCCTTTTTTATATTTTATTTCTTATTTTAAATTATGAAAGCTTAATAAGCTTAAATTAAACATAAAACATGTGCTTTAGATTATTTATTTTCTTACTCTAATAATATTTATTTCTTTGTTTGTTTGTTATTTTGAGTTTTAAAACTTCTTGTAAGCAGGAAAACATGTAAAAAAAACTTATAATAAGTAAAGAAACCAAATAATAATTATAATAATAATAATAATGAGTGAAAGCTTAACGAAATACAAAAAATTGTTACAATAATTTCAAGTTATTTCCCTTCTTAAGTTTCTAATTACAAGAAACACTTTTTGTTTTTTTTTCTTTAAGTAAAATTTAACGTAACATTTATTTAAAAAACAAAAATAAAACTGTATAATCACCACTTTGTATAAGAGAAACAGACAAAAAAAATTAATTAAAAATATTAATAAGATAAAAAAGAAGAAAAATAAATTGAAGTTTAAATTGTATTTCCTCTGTCTGTAACACTTTTGTTGCTGTTGATTTTTTTTTTTGCCTCTTTGCTTGTATAAAAATTATAAAATTTTATTATTTAAAACGGAATTCAAAAGCAATATCATTTAAAGAATGAAAAACTTATTAAAGTCGGAACTTTAGACACTCTATTTAGTTTTTTTTTTTTAAATTTGAATTAAAACTTTTATTTGAGGGCATAATTGAGTAAAATTATCCTTTGCTAAACAGTTAATTTAGTTGATAATTTGATTTTTGTATTTCTTTTTAATGAATGCAAAAAATAGTGTTACAGGAAATTAAAGTACTTTACAAGTACAACCTGAAAAATACATTCCAGCTATGCAAAGTTTATGTTTATTCTCATTGTTCTTAATAACTAAGAAAATAGCGCAGTAAAGACGAAAAAAAAATTCTTTTTTCTTTCTATACACAAATCGTGACAGGAAATTTTCATCAATCTAAATTTAACTTTGTGCGTGCGACGCGTTATCTTTCAATTGAAAGCAAAAAATAAAAATAAATAAAAATCATAAAAATAAAAGAACAGACATAACAAACGAAAACCCATTTGGTAAATTAGTTTCTTTATTTTATTTTTTACTAAGTCGTTAAAAAAAAAATCAGACATCATAAAACGTCGGAAGTTGATTAAAAGTTTGTAATAATATTTTTTTTTTATCGTTTATAATTTGAATGTTTGATAATTGAAAAATCAAAACAAAAAAATAAAATTATTATTTGCAAAGTGAAATATTTTATTAATAACCTTGGCTGGTTATACACAACATTTTTCTTCTATTTATTTATTGTCATTATGTCAGAAGTACTATAATTTTTATTTATTAATAAAATTAATAATTGCATGTCTATGAAATATATATATATTGTGTATTAGGTTTTGAATTACTAGAAAAACCAAAGTGAAAACATTAGGTCAATCTGTTTCCAGTGAAGTACTAACTGCTAATTAATGAATAGAACAGTTTAATTGAATAAGATTTTAATTTAATAAAGAAGTAGTAGAGAGACAGCATTTCGAAAATTCTT
The DNA here is from genome assembly GCA_963942525.1 of Ptychoptera contaminata. Taxonomy (NCBI): domain Eukaryota; kingdom Metazoa; phylum Arthropoda; class Insecta; order Diptera; family Ptychopteridae; genus Ptychoptera; species Ptychoptera contaminata. The sequence continues at coordinate 35,019,368 of OZ012636.1, read as the reverse complement.
AGTTGATTATTTTCAGAAAACCAACTGATCTCGCCTTTAGCTATATGTTTTTGTGATTTATTTTAATTTCACTCAAGTGGAAGTACAGTGTTATTCTACATATTATTACTATAATAAATAAGCATAAAGCAAAGTATACCGATTTAAGTAAAAATTCCATAAGTAAGATTAATTCCTTTAAATAATACGTCAAATTACTCATAGAAATATATCCGACACTGTATAAGAATTTGACTAATTTGGCAACAAACGTCTCATTATCTGGGCAAGATGTTATATTCATGACATAAACAGATGAGATTACAGATTTTTATATATATTTTGCATATAATCAATCATCCGATTGAGTGCTCACTATTATTCATGTATTTCTTTTTTGCAAATTTATATTCGGCTAACCTTCAACATGATGAAATGTCGTTTCGCTTAGAGACAGTATTTTTCTACATAAAATTCGTTTCGATTAAATTTATTAAAAAAAAAAGCTGCACGGAAAACAATTAAATAATATATAATTAAAATTAATAATTGGAATGCGATTATTCTTATGTCATTTACGTTTAAGATAATTGATTTAACCATTTTTTGCAGTTAAAATCATATGTGTGACGATATCACGTTTATTAAAAATGCGATTAAAAATTAAATTAAAAGCGGCCAATAAATTCCAAGTAATTTAATTGGTTAGATTAGAACATAAATCGCTTGCTTATTTGCAAAGCTTACAAATCCGGCTTTATTGTGTTTAATAAATTATAATTTACAAAAAATATTTGTCATATTTTTTTATTTAATATTTTTATTTTTTGCATAGAAATGACGTAAATATTATGAAATAATAACAAATTTTTAGACAATTACTCAGATTAAAGTTTTTTTTTTTGTTGTATATCTCGCTTCTTGATAATTACCAAGCAAAATTCAAATTTATTTAAATTTATGACAAAAGTTTTTTTTATTTTTTGCACAAAAATATTTTCGACAATTTGTCATCAACGCTGTATGTTGTCTTTTTACCTATATTTTCTTCTTTTTAGTTAAGAAAATTAATTAATTTCTGGTTTCTGTTGTCATTTTTAATTGTTTTTTTTTTATTTATTTTTTTGTCATTAACGTAACAGACTTCTGCCAAAACGACCTTGACACTGAGTTCATTTATTAAAATATTTTTACCTCTTGCTTTTAAAACCACAATTTTGTTGGGATTAAACAAACAAAATTATTACTAGGCGTTGGTTAAACAAGTGAAATGTATACTTAAAAAAAGTCTTCATGTTTTTGTAAAGTCTTTAGAAACATGGAATTTCTGTATTATTTAAGGAAATTTATACCTTTTTCTACAAATTGTTTTTTACCTTCTTGTATAATCAACTTCAGTTATTCACGGTAACAATCCCTAAAGGAATTAAACACTTATTTTATGCTGCCAATGATATGTCACTTATTAAAAATTATTTTTTAAATATGTCACAAAGTGAAATGTGTCTTAGTCTTCTATCATTATTAACGCTTAATTCCTGTTTAGAAACTTTGCAAAGAAGGTCTGTGCTTAAACTTAACTAAGGCAAATAATAAAGAATAACTATTACAATACAAATTAACGAAAAGCAATCTCCAGAAAAGCGTTCCTGTATGTAAATTAACTCTAGTGCAGCGTGCGTTTCTCATTATTGCAATTTTGCATGTTGTTCGATGTTTTCAGAAAATTTATGCGAAAAGGCTAGTTGTAATTTATTTTAATGACCCTAGAATTCAGTTTATTCCTTTAAGAGAAGTTAACAATGATTCCTTTACTTGTATAACAAAGAAATCTAACGCGTTACTTTCAGTCATATATAAGAAGCAATTAAACTGTCAATTCTTTAAACCAATGTCCACAAAAATCTTCTCATGATTTCCTTAAATTGACATCGTGGTTATAAGCGACAGGTAGACATGCAAACGATAAACGAAAATTCGTAGAAAAGCCTAAGATTAACTCAATCAAGTACAAAGAAAATTTTTAAATGTCAAATGGCAAAGTTGTCACGTTTGAATATAAAACACTTTCACAATGTTCACGCATAAACAAAACTAAATTAAAAGCATGGTTTGACACACTGTCTCTTCAAAAAATAAAACATGCAAATTGACTCTAGTTGTAAAAAAAAAAATATTATTATGTATACAAACTACTTACAAAAATACTGACTTCTTAAGTATTAGACAAATAATAAAAATATGATAATCATTTAAATAAGAACATTTTTAACGCTCATAAAAAAATAAGAGAAAAAAATAGTATTAAAACATTAAACAATTAATAATTCCTTGAAATGAGAATTACCTTTATTACGCTTTTCTTATATTTTTGGCAAGTGTTGTAAAACCAAAAAAAAAAAAAATGTATATAAAAACATTTATTAAAACAAAAAAAGGTAATAAAAACGAGCGAAAGACATGCTGAAGATCATAAAGATTATTATTAGAATATTTTTCTTTCTTAGTTTATCTTTTTTTTTTCATGTCGACAAGTGGAAAAGGTGCTACGTTTTCTCACGGCAATTTTATTTTTCTTTTTATTTTTTTTACTACTGTAGTAGTTTCAGAGAAATTTACTTTTACTTAAAAAGAAACAATTATTTTTGTTTAAATATATAATTTGTTTAGTGATAATAATACAGTGTTTTCTTTGCTTCATAAATAAATAAATAGTTTATGGTTAACTCGTTGAATGACTAAGATTATAAAGAGTTTTCAAATTTTGTTTTTTATTTGCCAAATGCCAAAATGCAGGTACATTGTGTATAAGACATTTAAATGGTTTGAAATTGTAATTAAAATCTGTTAAAACCAACGTAGCTAAGTGTAAGAATACATACAGGTGACAAGCGTTAATATTCATGTTATTTGTTTATTACCAAGATTTACATCTTGTATATTAATTAATTTTATTGTTATTATTATAACACATTTAATTAACAATCAATAAATTAAAAAAAGGTTTTTCGTTTTAAATTTTTAATAAAGAAAATATTAACTTTTTTTTTGTCTTTCAATATAAAAATAAATAACCAAAGACAGACATTATTAATTTATTTAATTTTATTTTAATTTAAAAATATTTTTATTTATTCAAATTTCTCTACTTTTCTTTGTCTATTATTCTGTTTTTTTTTTTTGTTTGATCATAATTATTTATTGATTATTCAAGGAATATTAATTATGTTTAATAAATAAAAGAGTTTTAGTTTTGCTTTTTTTTGAAATTTTTGTGCTTTTTGTTTCAAATATTAATAAAAATAAAAAGCAAACAAGAAATATATAATAAACAATTTATTGAATAGAAAATGCATTACTATATCTGTACTAACTGTTTCGATATAGCAGGTAGAACAGAGTTGTAAAAACTTTTTTTTTGTTTCTTTTAACAAACAATTGCGTAGTAATTAAATTCTTAATTAATTCGTTTTAATTAATAGAATTTTTCCTGCAGTTATATTACTCAGTGATTTTAATTGCGAGCCAGTTGTTATTTTATTACCAATAATTATTTCTTAACTGTCGTTTTACTGTACTTTCATTGATTTATCACGTTTTGAATATTTATTACCAGAATTTCAATCATTTATATTCTTTCAATCACTACAATTGTAGTTTATAACGCAATTTAACTGTTTTAATTCAAATAATTACTGCTGACTATTTACAACATTAATTATAAAATGTTTTTCACATTGATAAATTTTATAATTTAATAGTTTTACAATCCCTGTAACACATACGCACCTATATTAATGTTGAAAGAAAGTTGTTATGATATAATTAATAAATTTTTGATTCAAAATTTTTTGGTTATTTCGTTTTTATTTTAATTTAAACGGTATAAAATTTCATCTCTATTATTTATTGAATTTATTAATGAATTTAAGTAAAGCGAAGAAAATTGAATGAATTGAATATTTATTTATTTTAAATAGATAATAAAAAGAAAAATCAATAAACGTTTAAATAATAAAATAAAAAACTTCTTTTTGTTTTTATAATATATCAAAACTCGAATAAAAATAAAGAAAAGAAAAAAATAAATTGTCTGCAATAGGAAAATCGTTTGGATGTTTTGCTTGCTGTTTTATTTTTATATCTTCGGTAGCTACCATCGTACATATATCCTTAACCGCATCTATTACAGATGACCGATGAATATGATAAAAATTGTAGTTTCTGTAGTTTGTTAGAAAATAAGTGGATTTATTTACTAGTAATGCTCGGACAGTTTATTAATTATTTTTTAAATTATGACTATTTTATTGTACTTATGCATTATGTTTCCAAATTATTAATTCTCTGATTTTATAAGTAAAAAAAATATAAACCGGTTGTGGTTGCTTTTTAAACATTAAATAAGATTGAACTAAATTGTACGTACGAATAGAATAAACCGTTTATCTTCAATTTATCGATTTATATCCAATTAATTTCCGGCAAAATTCTTAAAGCTATAATAAATAAATTTTACGCAAGGGTGGTATTAACCGGTAAATATTAAATCAACATCCTAAATCTGCAGTATTTAAGGATAAGAATAAAATTTATAAATGAACGTATTGGGAACGACATAACACATTTAATGGGTTTTTTTTATTATTCTTTTTTTTCCTTTGAATGCATTTACAATAAAAACAAAAATCCATGTCAATAAATGAAAATTGTATAAGAAAAACAAATATTTTACTTCTTAATATGTAAAATATGAATAAATAAGTATTGTTTTCACTTAAAAATAGACAAAATCTTTTTTGATTTGACATCTGTGTATCGTCGATAAAGAAATAAAATAATAAAAACTAAGTTACTTTCCCAAAGCTTGTGTAATATTTTTATAAGATATTTTTCTTCTCCTGTTTTCCTTTTATTTTTTTTTTTTTAAACCAAAAGGTGGGTAGTAATTTTCTTTATTATTATTTTTGTTTGTTTGTTAAAAATATAAAGATTGTGCCCGTGTTTGTTACCATTGAAAATGAATGAAAGAAGAAAATTTCTGTTTCTTTCAAACATTTTTATTGTTATTATTAGGATTTTATTATTTTCCTACATATGTCCATATAATATTTATAAATATATATTTTCTTTGCTTTTCCTTATATTGCGTAACGGAAGCCAAAAAAAGAAAAAAAGAAAAAAATACTATCTAACCGAAAATAAAAGTGTCTTAAAGGAGGATTTATAAACAAGAAAAGAAAAACAGAAAGGCGCGTGCTGGTAATTTTCTTCTTCTGTCCCCAAATATTACCACCAAGAAAACAAAATTAATTTCTAAATAGCACAAACGCACACACGTTCAGATGAAAATCAATTGTTTATTATTATTATTAAATGTTATTACTATTGATAATTTGTTGCTTAAGAAGAGCAACCCTATGAATAAAACTTATGCGTTTATTTTTTCCGTGCTTAAACAGTAATCGTTTATACACTGCCACAAAGGAAGTGTTCTAGATTGTATAAAGGTTACTAGGTGCGTTACATTATGTAATAAAAATTTAAATTAATTATTCTTATTTGTTTGTGGACAAAAGGAAGTTCTCGGGGGTTTGTTTTTTTACGTATTTCTGATTTTTTTTGCTTTCTATCCTTCGTGATTGAAATTAATTAACGTAATGGTAATGTTTTTGAGAACGCAACGTATATATAAATAATTATTTAAAGAAACTTAATTAAATTACAATCAATAATGTATAATTATGTGTTTAAATGGTCTGTTGGGTTGTTTATAGGTTTATTGGTGTGAGAGGTAATTATATTTAGTTTAATCATTTTATTTTTAATAATGTTATGCTGGAATGTGGACATATTTGCATTAACAGTGAGGCAATTTGGTTACATGTAGTTGCGAGACTTAATTTGGATATTTTAAGCGCTTTTAATGCTTAAAATTTTTGCATGGGCATATAAATTGAATTACCAAAAAGTTATCAGAGTAACAAGAAAAGCTTAAATCAACAAACATTCTTTCCATTAATCGTTTATATAATTTAATTTAAAATTATGTTTTCCTCTTGTTTAACAAATCAAAGTTCAATTACATTGAACTAGTTTAATCTGCAATGGCATTATTAATTATGTGGTTTTGATTTTATTTATTTATTTATTTATGTTAAAGAAATCATACAAAACTAACTGGTTTAACTTCTTTCAATTTATTTTTGCAATTTTTATTCTGACTTAAACTGTCATATTGCTGCTGGTTTTATTTATTTATTTTCTGACATTTATTAATGTCAAAATTCACTATATTTATATTATTTATTAAATTATTAAAATTAATTAAGTTATTTAGCAACAATATTTTAATATATGCGTATTGAGTGCCCAGTTATGTTAATTTAATATTAGAATTTTATTACTGTGTTAAGCGTTATTAATGTAATTTGCACAGTTTCGATGTTTTTGTTTTTATTTCTAAAAACAAAAATCTCTGTACAAAGTGAATAAATTTTCATTTAATTAATATATGTATATAAACATTTCAATAAATTTCAACAAATCATATAAATAAAATCACAAATTATTGTTATTTAGATAATCATCGCAATATAATTCTTACTTAATTTTCACAAAAAAAATTTATTAAATCATCATAAAATTTATTTAATCTAAACTAAAATGCTATTTTGCTGCGCCCATCACATTTATAAATAAAGATAAATATGAATAACAGCAAAAAAAAAAAAAAGAAAATATATATTAACCAGAATCGCAATAGCGTAATTTATATAGGCGTATTTAGTTTTTTTTTTTGTGCCCATAACGAACTTCCTTTCATTATTTTTTATTTTTATTACCATGCACTGTATCTATGTGCTGCGTGTTTTTTCTTTTTTCATTTAATTTATTTTTTGGTCTAATTTATTTGATATTATGTAAAAAAAAACTTCTACTGCATTTTACTCTTTAAATAATAAATTAATTATTTATATTTATTTTAATTATTATAATTACATTCTTTAATTAATTAATAAAACTATTTTAAATATTTATTCATTTTTTAATGAATTTTAATTAGTTTTTGTCGTAAGTAGAGACATAATGGAAACTATTTTATTAAGTGTATTTCTGTTTAATATTGTTTTCAACTATTATACAATTTTTTTAAAAAGATTTTTAGTAATTAGTAAGAATTTACATTAAATCACTAATATGTTTCGGAAAACAAAATTTTTGAAAGTTTTTTAAGACTTCTCTCAGAATAGGTTTGAGAGATTTTTATTAGAAATTCAATAAACGGATGCATACTGAAAGTAATTACAATAAATAATTAATTATGCAGGACATTGGCTCAGAAAAGGATGCATTACTACATAATTTGTCTTATTGTTTCTTTATATCTCAATATAAGTCCCCTAAAATACGCATAACTTAATAAATTAGCATTGACTTTACAAAATGATTAGCTACATTATTCGCTGTATATACGTTCCAATCACTTACACTTTGCATAAATAATTCTTTAAATAGTCATGCTGCTTGCTATTATCGACAAATGTTTCACCGTCCATAACGTTATGTATATTGAATAATAATTAACTTACTACATACTTTCAATTCAATTTCACTACCACGAAGTTTATTTTAAAAAAATGAGACATTCTTTTAAAAACACGTCCGCCTCTTACAGGTTTTAACAATGATAATAATTTTATCAACATAACAATTTATTTATTTATCAATTTAAACATTTTAAGTAATTTAATAATATTTATATTATTTGTTATTTGAACAAACACTTTTCATTTCTATAGTTATAATAATATTAATAAAAAGAATTAATTAAAATTCATATAATTATGTCTTAATTAAGCAACAATTGTGATGTATTTTTTATTATTATCATTATTAAAAAATATAATATTAGAATAATTTTTTACAATTTAAGAAAAAGAAGAAGAAGAAGCAAAAAAAGTTTAATTAAATGACAATAAAATAGAAATAAAAGTCCAACATGTGGTGTTTATGTTGTTAAAGTATTTTTAATTTTTTTAATAAAATAGACAGGAAATCAAATCAACTATAAAATGACTGAGTGGAATTTTCTTCTTGTTTGTTAGAAATTCTTTTCATTTAAATATTTATTTTTTTTTTTGTCATTGTTAATTGAATTATTATTATTTTTTTTTTTATTTGTGAATTATGTTTTCAACAATATTAATATTATTAATTTTTCAGTGAAACTATTATTATGTCATCGTCATATGGCTTGTAGAGTTTATCTAAATGTTATGCCGTTTCGTCATAAATTGCTGAAATTATTTAATTAAAAATTAAATTATATACTATTTAATATTACATACACTTTACAAATTTTACTGCTTTAAATAATTAAAGTCATCTTGACCTATTAAAAATAATTCTTTTTATATTCTTAAATCTTAACTAATGATACGAACATAATTAAAGCCGTGCGACTATGAAAACATATTATTTTGTCTGCTCCAATATTTTATCTTTAATGTTTCTATCGTCAAGAACAATGAGAAAATTGCATTATTGATTTTCTAGAGAGCAGAATGATTTTTTCCTTTATTTTTTAGGGCTTTAATAAAGTTTATGTCAGTATTGTTACGTAAAGGTCAAGGTTATATGTTACGGCTATGTTACCGTATTTTATATCAAGAATTTCATCTAAATTTTATACTTTTTTATTAAAAAATTTTATTTAAAATAAATTTAATTTAGACTTTAAAGGTAAATTGTTAATTAGAGACATTGTTTGTGGTTTGTATTAAATGTTATTAAATTATTCATTACGACAGAATAATTACCACTAAAGCTACAATAATTAAATCACTTCAACTAAACATTTATATTATTAATCATTAGTTAAGGGTGTCACAGTCTACAAATCATTTCAAAAATGCTAATTAAATCATTTAAATAAAATATAATAGCATTGGGTTTGTTTACTAGAAGATTTTCATGAATACTATTTTATTTGAAAAAAAATAAAATAAATAACTTTATAAAAAAGGAAAATTTTTTCATCAAAATGACAAAAGACCGTTGAAAATCAATTGTTTGCGCTTTTATCACAGCACAGTAACTGTGTATGGTTGAATGACACAGATTTAAGGGTAGCAGATAGAAACGATTGCTGCTAGCTAGCCCAAACTGACTAAAGATAATTAATTTAAGGTTTAATGTTTGATTATGCAATGATTAGCGATATAAATCGCGAGATCAATAAACATCTTTGTACAATAATTTGTAAACACTCTTGTTAAAATAAATTGTAAAAAGTTTTTTTTTCTTAAAATCTTACTAATTGGCAATTAATTATTATCGCCTATAAATAATATTTTACCGCTAATTTTAACTTTATCTAATCTTTTTTTAATATACTCAATTTTATACATTGTAAACCCACGAATAATTTAATTTTAAAATAAAAATCTTTGTTACAAAAAACAAAGACACTAACAAAAAGATTGAGTCACTTTTGAGAAAAATATATTTTGTTAAATTAAAACCACAAAACAATAATAAAACAATACTGTTATAATTATAATTAAATAACAATTAAAATGAAATAATTCATAATAATTAAAATATTAATAATAATAATCCATTTATTTGTTATGTTTTGTTGAATTTTAACACAAAATAACAACAAAAGCATAAATAAATAAATAACAAAAATATAAAAAACAGATTTATGATGTTTGAAGAGTCGTTATTACGCAGCTATTAAACCAAAACAAAACAAAATATTAATTTATTTTTTTTTGTTTATTTATTTATTTATTTTTAATTGAGCAATGTACCGTCGTCATACAGACTATTAAAATTGGTTATATATCTCTTTTCCTGCTTCTATATCATCATTATAATTATCATTATCTATTTATACTTTTAAAAAATAAATTCAAAATGATTTTAGTTCATTTACTTTCTATAAATCACTTTCATCACGTGGAGATAATTTTTTTTTAGACAAAATAATTACCTTGTAATCATGGAAAACTGAGTATCTTCTTCTAGTCATTTTTTTTTGTTGCTATCTTTAATTTCACAAAAGTAAATGAAAAAAATATTTTTTCTTTCGTGTTTCATATGTAAATCTATGTTTTCAATTTAATTAATTAAACATTGCTGTTCGTGTTTTTGTTTTGTATTTTCACTTATTTACTTATTTATTTATTTGTTGCTACATAGGAGAGGAATAAATGATGCAAATAAATCTTTTAGCACAGGAAATAAATAATAAGCTGTGTGTGCCTCGGTAGCTATGTTTTTTATTTGAATTTTTGGTTTTTATTTTATGAGACGCATAGTAGGCTTAATTTAATTTGCTTCTTTTTTTTATTTTTCTTTTCGTTTTTCTCTCTTATAAATCTAAATCAAAATTATCCTGTGCTCGTGTCTTGTTGTGTTGATGTTTATACATTGTATGGGTACACACATAAAATAGAGTTTATTTTTTATAATGTAATTTAGCAAAATAAGAAAATTACTCGGTTTTAGTTTATAAAATATTCGATTTACACACTTTTTTTTTAAAGAAAGGTATTGAGTTTAATAAGAAAAATATTGTATAAATCGTATTAGCGTTTTTCGTGTTTCAGTAAACGGAAACTGTCTTCAGTACATTATCTATTAATATAAAAGATATTACACAGTGTTTTTAATATTAAAAAAAAGAAATATTTCCAACCAATATTCTAACTTAACTGGTATAACAGGAAAATTGGTTATGTTTTTCAATCATGAATTACTGTATAGTTCCTTTATAGATTTGATTGAATTACGTTAATTTAGATTAATTGAGGTTAGAACGTTGTCCGTATTATCGAATTTTGCAATTTCATCAGATTAAATGATATTGAAATTCTCTTGTAAATAGTTCAAAGTTTGACCTTTCTGATATGGGAATCTCAAGTTCATGAATAGAGATTTAGTAAAGTCTTTAAGATGTCTTCAAGACTCATTGAATTTTGTAAACGTTTACTTTTTTTTATAATAATTGAGCTAAAGGTTTATCCATTGCTTATATCTGTATGATCCTTAAAATAAATACTATTTTAACACATTTTATTATTTTAATTGGGATTATGCAGTTCATTTATTATTATTTTTCTTCGTCTTTTTTGTATACAATTATACTGAGAAGTCAGTGTATCCTCATAAAAATATTTTCTTCTTTTATAAAGAACCAAAAATTTATATTTGGCATACATTATTACATTATGCTTTATATATTTCACTACATTATACCAGTGCCTTGGATAAAGTATATATGAAATAGAGCAAAAATTATTCATTTTTTATATAATAATAAACGTAATATTTGTAGATGTTGTCGTAGTCGTTTTCTACTCCTTTATCACCATCATCATCATCATCATCAACATCATCTTTTAAATTGGACATGTACCACACATAATTTTATCTTTTTGCCTTATATTTCGTTTTCTGTCTTTTAGTTTACATAAATATGTACATATATTTATGTTTTCGCTTTTTTTTTCTTTAATATTTTTTATGAATCAGTTTTTTTTTTTTTTGAATCGTTTTGCAAGTGAATTAAATTTAATACGACAAACTCTTGGTTTTGCTCAATAAACACTAAAAAATTTTTGCACTTAAGACAGTTGTTTTTAGTTGTTTTCTTCATACAAATGAATTTTACTTGACTTAATTTAACATTTCTTAATTGTCGTAAAGTTAAAAATGAAATAAATTATTTTATGCGATTTGTCTACGACGATACAAGAGTTGATGTTTATTTTTGTTTGTTTGATTGTTTTTTAACTGAAACCAGACAAACCGTTAAAAATAGGTTTCAAAAGTGTGGTGTTTTTATGTTACACAAAAAATTATAATTTTATTAATTTGTAAAGAAAAGAAAAAACAACAACCAAAAAACACCGGAAACAGTTTGCTTCTGAACAGACAAAATGAGATTAATAAAAATAATTAAATTTTTCAAGTTGTATAGACGTTTAGCGTGCGCGGTAACATGTTGATAACATGTGAAATTAAGAATGTTTAAAAACTGAATTAATGACAGAAATTAATTAAAATTGAAGTAATTTTTTTACCAGAAAATTTGTATATTTCTAAGAAGAATTTAATTACCATTTATTATTTTATTTGTTTAGAAAAAAATTATTTTCTTTTTTCCTTGATAATTTATATTTAAATGTTTTTGATAATTTATTTTTATTTTGTGTCTTCATCATCTAATGGCATCAATCCAATTTTACATTTTTGCAGACATTTTCATAAGTTTCCTGTTGATTTTATTGTTTCTTTTTCTTCTTTGGCTTTTAATTAGCAAATTTAAACTGTGATACGAGTGTTAAAGTGTTGCATAAGTGTATGCTGTAGAGCAGTAAAAATATTTTCAAATTTATTTCTGTTGAATGCATCGTCTTGTAATTTCTTCAAAATATTTAACCATTTTCGGATAAATTTAATAAAATCTTTTATTTTGCAATCAAATATCACTAAACGTAAGAATGTGTTTGATTTTCCTTGTTTTAAGAGACTTTAGGCAAGAAAAGTTAATCGTTTCAAAATGAGATAGAAAGCTTTTAATATCCTTTAGGCCTTTTTTTTTCTTCTACCACTTTTTAGTCCTTATTTATTTATATATTTTTTTTGTTGTGATAATAATCCTTGACACTCTTAACAAATTATCGATTTTATTCTTTTTTTTTTTTGGATATATTTTCTTTGCCAAAAATGTATGTTGTTGCGTTTCAACAATTTTCCATTGATTTCCTTCTGTCTAATTTAATAATCGATTATTATATAGATATATAAATTTATATAGAAAATCAGAAATATTTTCTCGTTTTTTCTTTGTAATAATAAAACAAATAATAATAATAATAATAAATAAAATAAAAATCCAATGGATAGGAAAAACGATTTTTTCTTTTCGTAAGATTAATATCATAAATGAAATAACTTGAAATCAAAAGAGAAAAACAAAAACCTTTTTTCTTAACGCCGCCTTCACTATGAACAAATTTAATTTATTTTTATTAATAAGGAAAATAAAATAAGAGTTGTTGTTGTGGAACATGTAGGTAGTAGGGTGTTAAATAAAGGCAAAAAAGAAAATATAACAAATTATCAACCCTATCGTAATTATCATGATCGTTAGTTTTGTTTATAAATACTTCGACGAATAATAATTAAAGTTTATTTGTCAGGAGCGGCTTACTAGGCGTACTTTTAAACTAGAAAACACTTGATTTAAAGCATTAAAACATAAGCTGTGTGCTAAATATATCGGCAAATAAAATCTACGTCTATTTTTTTTATGTTTTTCTTTTATATACATTTCCGGGTATTACTCTTTAAGATGCTTAATTTACTTGAATATAAATAAAACAAATAAAATTGGTTAGAAATAATATTTGATAAGAGCGAAAAAACCCTTTTCAAACATTTTATAGCGATTAATTCAGTTTTTCGTTTTTTTTTTTTTTGTTTGTCGATTATTATTTTTGTTTATTTCTCAAAACAAACTGATAATGTTTATTTCATATTTGAAAAAAAAATAAATAAATAAAATTATTAACAGAAATTTATTATATGAAAATTAAGTAATTAAACGACAAACAACAAATTTTATTTACCAAAAGTTTGCATAAAGTTTATTAGTTTTTCATTAACGTTATAGAAATATAATTTTCAAATTAAAAGAAAAAAATCTTGTACTTTAAGATAGTTTATCGGAGTTGTTGTTTCTTGAAGAATGTTTTGTTTTCTTTTTAATTTTAAACCGTTAAATGTGGTTAAAGTAATAAAATCTTTTATACCTCTATAGTCGCCCGGTGCCATTTCACTTGGACATCAAGTTTTTCTTAACAAATTATTGCAATAATAATGAAAAATATTTATTCTTAAAATATAATTAATTTCTTAATTACATTTATTATTAATAAATAATAAGATTTTTCTAGCACATATTTGTATTAAAAAAACAAAATGTAAAAAAAAAAAACAACCGTGAATAATGGGAAAACCATAGAATAATTTATAACGTGAAACACCCTTAGCCTAGGCGCCTATATATTTCTATGTTGAACTTTATTCACATTTAGACACTTTGTTCATAAATAAAAAGCAAAAGAACAATAAATAAAGCAGCAAATACACAAGAAATATAAAAAAAAATAAGAAAATTAAATAAGTTTAATAAAGAAACAATAGTGCAAAAAAAAAAAAAAATACGAAACGAAACGAAACCACCACACATGATGATGATGGTGGCATGTGTTGTGTACGTTTCACCACAATTTTCATCATCATTATTATATTTATTTATTGTCAGCTATTGCGTGTTATTTACATCAACAACTACCCAACAACAAGAGCCCAACAACAGCACAAACATTATTAATATAATAAATAAAAAACTTTTCATTTTAATTTTTTAATTTTTTTTTGCCTTTGTATTCCTGCAAATCAATTAGTACACGCGAAATAAATGTGTAAAAAAAAATATAATTATTTAGAAAAATAAACAAAATTAATGTAATTAAAAGTTTTGCTTTGTTTATTTAAATAAAAAAAAATTTCTTTCTATTTTTTTTTTCGGTTGACACTGACACATCAACCGGGCGCGTTTATGATAAATTAAAAAATATTTACTTAAGTTTTTTGCTTTTTTGTTAATTTTATTTCTACAGTAGATTGTCGTTAAAATAAATTTTCTTCTTTTATCATATAAATTGTGATTAATTTTGTGTGGAAACACCTTATCCATTCCAATACAAAGTGTCTGTAAATAACCATAAGGAAAGTAATTCTAGACATTTGTGGTAATTATTCTGATTGATAACTGCTAAAATTTGATGTTAAAATCCTACCTTACTGTTAGCAGTATTGTCAAATAAAAATAATAATACTTTAGTTAAAAATAACCCATTATACTGTTATACATTTCATCTAACGTAAGTCTAATTCATCATTTAAAATAACATTCAAATTGTATAATTAATTTATATTTATTTTAAATGATGACTTCCATGTCATATTCGCTATTTTATTATTATAATAAAATTATGCTACTTTAACTTATAAATTGTTTGATTGAATGTTGAAAGAAGTTTTATTAGGTCATGTAGATACATTTTTATTGTTTTTTATAATTAAATGACGTTCAACACTTGGCTGTTTTTCTTTTAATTGTTCAAAAAAAAAAATATTATTTCCTTTTAAAATTGAGACAAGAGTAAAGTACAGTCCTTTAAGGAATGGACATTAATACTGTCATTTTAAATAATTAAAAATATTCTCTTAAATCATTCTGTTATTTGGTATTTTAATATTGATTGACAGTTTAAATAATATTTATCTTTTTGTTGTTACAAATAGGAAAACTAGTCTCTCCCTCTTAGTAACAATAATAATAATAATAATAATAAATTTAATCATTGAAAATATCTATGATGATCAATAATTATTAAAATAAAAAACATTTTTTTTTTTTTGCTATATTTATATTTATAAAGATTAAAATTTTATTATCTCTCTTATATTCCATAGACATTATTTACTAAAGAATAATAATTATTATTATCATTTAATATTGTTTAAAGATAAACAGAAATTGTCTGAAAAGAATCTCTACAAATGGAATAAATAGATGAAAAAAAAATATCAATAATCAATAATGTTTTCTTTGTTAGTTATTTTGATAGTTGTTTTTGTTATTATTTCTCCTTCTTCTCATCATTTCAAATAGATTTTCCCTAATTTTCCGTTATTTATTTTTGTTATTATAATTTCCAACACAAAAGCAATTAAATAACTTCGTTAAACGACTAAATACTTTTAAGAATGTTCCTTGTTTATACTTGTTAAAATAAATAGGGAAAAGTTATATTGAAATAACATACAGATTACAGTATAGACTGTTTATTACAAAATTTTGTATTTATTGTCAATGTAATGTACACATAAATTGAATAAAAAGAAATCTTTAAGAATTAATCAAAATGTACATATGGGGAAATTAATAATATATTGACTTGTGTGTGACTCATCGTCCTAGTGTCTGATTCTATTAAGCAATTCAAATGTTATCAGATAGAAGTGCCAACTGTAGAGCTTTTACTTAAGCAAAATAAATAATTAAAGTCTAGATAACATTAACAAGACCCGACAGTATTGAAACAATAATATAAACAGAAAATAAATTTTTCTTCTCTTCATCTTATAGCAAAAAATTCTTTTATATTTGCCGAAAAAATTACCATTTTGATTTCAATTTTTATTGCTTTATTATTATTAATATTTTTTTTTGTGCTTTTAAAAGTCAAATAGAAATAAATAAATATTTTAATTATCTATCGTTTGATATTCTTAACGATTAATTTTGTCGTTTTTTTTTACTAATTGGAAAATAACATTAAGATTGTGTTTTTGTGTATGCGATTATCTCTCTGATTCTTATTTTAGAAAGAAAATTTTTTTACTTTTTCTGACATTAAGTGATTAAGATTGATGTGATGGTTTCTTATGCGTAGATATTTTGCCTAAATCATTCTGAAAATTTCAATTATTAAATTCAAAAATAACAAAGCATATTTCTTAAGAATTTATTTGTTTTCTAAATAAAATGATTGAATCAAAATTCACATTTAACTCTTAGTTGGAAAAGTTGTTAACGAAAAATTTAATCATAAACGAGTGAAAAATTATTAATAAATTAATTAAAAATTCTTTTTTTTTTATTTTTTCCAGATTTACATACCAACAGGTTTTGAAAAATATTCAACAAAATACAAAGTTGGTGAATACACGGTACAATATTCATTATGGGATACTTCAGGTAAATTTACTATAATTTTAATTATATTTATAATTATTATTTTAATTTTTATTTAACTAATTCGTATTATAATTTATTGTAATTTTATAGGTAGTGGAGCTTATGACACAGTACGTCCATTAGCCTATCAAGATGCCAATGTATTTTTATTGTGTTTTAACGTTGGTGACCCGGAATCATTGGACTTGGCTATCAATAAGGTAATTAACAAGAATTTTTAAAATATAAATTTAATTTAGAAAAAAATAATAAATAAATCTTTTTACTTTAGTGGTATCCCGAGGTTCGATCACATTGTCCACAGACACCAATTGTTTTGTGTGGTTGTCGGGCAGATGCACGTAATAATATCGAAGTAATATCATATTTGGCACGTGCCCATAAAATTCCTGTTACCTCAGAGCAGGCAATAAATGCATCAAAGCATATAGCTGCGTCAGCATATGTGGAAACGTCTAGTGCGTACGCTGGCCTAGCCATACCGGAAACATTTGAAGTAGCTGCTAAAGCAGCACTTGGCATGTTAAATGTTAAAGAAATTACGAAAAAACAGGTAAATATTGTTATTTCTATTAGTTTTTCTCAACTGAAATTTTAATTATTTTTAATTTTTATTTCTTTTTAGAAAAAATTCAATCACAGCACTACAATGTTGGCGACTAAAAATAACAAAACTGATATTAAAAATGAATTGAAACGAGGTGCGAAAAATGCATGCAGTATCATGTGATAAAATAAAAAAAAAAAACTACAAAAATATTAAAACAATTAATTAATTAATTAAATAATTCTATTTATTTTTTAATGTAAAATAATAATGTTTTAAATATATAATAATAGTATATTTGTTATTTTAACTAGTCAAATATATGATTCTGTGATGATAGACCAATTTAAGATTTATAAATAAATAATTAACGAAAATTAAAAGCAAAAAAAAAATAATAATAATAAAAATTAATAATAAAATAAATATTAATTAGTTATTTAAGTGGAAAAATATATAAGTTAAATGTTTTTAAGTTTTGTTGTTTATTGTATAGAAGAAAAAAAACTTTTTTTTTTAAATATTTTTATTAAATTCTATTTTATCATATTTTTATTTTCAATTTTTTTATTTTTGTTTATAAATTTATCATTAAAAAAATACAAATTATAATATTAGTGTTTAAGTAAATATAATTTATTTATAAGAGATAAAATAAAAAATAATGTATTTAAAAGGAAAATTTTTTATGTTTTATTTCTGTTTGATTTGATTTTCGACGTTTTGCAATATTGCTGTTTTGTAATATAGAGTTTTTATTTTTAATGAAATTAATTAATTGACAACTTTTGTTATTAAGAATAGTTTCTATTAATAAAAAAATAATAATTTGTTCAAAATTTGATTGCATTCGTTAGCTCGTTTTTTCGTGTTGTGATTTTACAAACTATGATTTAAACTAAAATATGTTTAGTGAGCTTTTAAAACAAATTATGTACATATATGTAATATATCTATGATTATAATGAAAACTTTATTTGAAACGTTCAGTTAAGGGATCATGTGTTACAATTCCTACAATAACACTTTGAGTACACTAAACTAAGGTGCAAGAATGGTAACTTTAGTAAATACCACATATACATGATTTAAAAAAATCTTATTGTTTAATTGCTCATTATAGTTAAATGGAATAAATTTTATAAGTTAGTATCTAAAAGTAATTAACTAAATTTCTTATGATTTTAAAATAATTTTAAAGAAATTAGTAAATAAAAAACCTTTCAATTGATAACTAATGACTGTTGTATAGATTGTTAATATACTTACATCCGCACAATTCGCCATCTATCGCATTTTATATAAATTAAAGTAAAGTTTGGAATGAGTCTTTACTAGGCTATAATTTAAGTTTAATTAATTACTATAGTCGCGTTTCATTGTGATGGATAGATAAAAGAATAATAATTATATGTAATTACAATTATTACCCGTTCCAATTGAATTGATAAATAATGCATAAATTCAATAAAACATTACTAATTCTACACATTAATATTTGATACATTATGCATCTGTAGCACGAGATAGCTGCTTCTAAGCCGTGAATAATAAACAATCATATGCTACGAAAACTAGATTGATAAAGTTCACTTTTTTCAGTCAAATTGCAATAAAAAAAATATAAACAGTTGCTGCTAAAGTATTAGAAATTAAACCTTGTATATTTATACATAAATCAGCGTTATCCTTCAATTTTATGCTGATTGTCTTAATAAATTAAATTATTGTATAGATTAAATGGGACCGCGCGAACGCAGTCCCAGCTAGCAAAAATTCTGCGAACGAGTTACCCGCATTAGGGGCAATCGCAAAGGTCAACTCAATCCTGATGTGCAATGGACAAGCCTCACTCCGGGGAAACCGCCTTAATGATCACGGATCTTCCCTTCGCCAGGTAAGTATGATTTTGGTAAATCGATATTTCATTTTACTGAAGTAAGACTTAACTCTTCTTGTACTTTTATAAGTAATGAATAAAAATTAGACCCTAATTCAGGTAGTTTTTTACTTATTGAAAGCACATTATTATAAATTTGAGTCAATCTGCGACCAATAATTTTTAGAATCTATTAACAAAGAAGCAGAGTGGCGCCGTGGAAGCGTGCTGGGCCCATAACCCAGAGGTCCGTGGACCGAAACCACGCTCTGCTAGTGTACTTTTTTATAAGATTTGCATTTACTAAAATATATTGTGCGAGTAGAAAGTTAATAAGCAAAAATGAAATCGTATTTTGATGAAATTTTTAAAATAAAATATTTTTTTAAAAAGTTACTTCGGGCGAGCAGGGACTTGAACCCTGGACCCTTGGATTAAAAGTCCAATGCTCTACCGACTGAGCTACCCGGGCTTATATTTAAATATTTGAGGCACAAAAATTGGGCGCTTTGACTATTTTATATAAAATAATTTATATAAATTAATTATATGTACCTAAGTCATGGACTTAACAAAGAAAGATCTAAATCTAGTTCATATTCTGTAAAGATCTATTGATTCATAACCAGACTGAAAAAGATACTTTCAGACTGATTAATCCCGAAGTGAGTATTTGAATAGTTAATAAATAATTTCAAGATTATCAACAAGGTAATGGAAATATCTGAATATGAAAGACATAGCGATAAATTCTAATTCAGAAAAATATTAAAGCTATCATCCATACAAAATGGATTGCTCTTGCTTTTGCCTAATAGTTGTGTAGTAAAAAAAGTAAACAATTAAATACTTCGTTTAATAGCAACCATTTCAAATATTAATTTTTGTTTCAATTCAATACCAATTTCCTTTTCTAGAGATTTATATGGTATAATTTGATGGTACTTAAATAATAATAACGGTAGTTTGGATTTGAATGTTCCTCAATATAGAAAATTTTCTACCTGTCTAAAGCACTTAAACAAAAGCCCTTATGATGTTATAACTGTTACTTTTAAGTTCATGATCACATTATGAAAAGAAACGTTAAGCTCATGGATGAGTTAAAAAAGACATAAAATAATAAAAATTATTTAAGAAATTATTCAATAAACAAGCAGAGTGGCGCAGTGGAAGCGTGCTGGGCCCATAACCCAGAGGTCCGTGGATCGAAACCACGCTCTGCTATTACAACTGTTTTTTTTTATTTGCCAAAGTATTCATGTCAGTAGAAAGTTAAAAATGCAAAAATGAAATCGTATTTAGATGAAATTTTTAAAATAAAATATTTTTTTTAAAATTAAACGCCCGAGCAGGGACTTGAACCCTGGACCCTTGGATTAAAAGTCCAATGCTCTACCGACTGAGCTACCCGGGCTTGTAAACAACAATTTGAGGCCCAAAAACTGGGCACTTTGGATATTTTATATATAAATGTTACATGTACTTTTACTTAAGTCATGGCTCTACATAGGAAGCTCTAAATCTAGTTCATATCCTGTAAAGATATATTGATTCATAAGACATTTTCAGAGTAATTATTCCCAAAGTGAGTATTAGAATAGTTAATGAATAAATTTAAAAATTACAACTTGAGGTAATCGTAAATATCTGAATATTTTTATATAGCAACAAATTACATTTTAAATTCTAATTCAGGAAAATAATAAAGTCATCATCTATACAAAATGGAGTATTCTTACTTTTTTTCCTAATGGTCGTATAGTGAAAAAAGTAAACAAATAAATCATTTCGCTTCTTAAATAAATAAATAATCGTTTCGTTTAATATGAACCAGTTGAAAAACTGATTTTAGCTTCAATTCAACATCAAATTCCTTTTCTAGAGATTTATAATGAATCTAATAAAAGTCAGCTTCGTTTTATATCAATTTGATGGCATTTAAATAACTCTAACGGTTGTTTGGGACGTATGATAGGACTTTATAAGTAATATTCCCTAGTTAAGAAGATTCCGGTATATAACCATGAGACCTCTAATTCAGATAATTATTTATCTGGCAAAAGATCTTCATTTAAAATTGAATGAAATTTTGTAGATATAACCTTCATACCAGGAATGTGCAGCAATAAAAGGAAAAGTCAAAATCAGTGATTAATAAAGGAAATAATCTTGATATTCTAAGTAACGGTTTTAAATTTAATCAAATATCACCAAACGTTAAAATAATTTGCTATTTATTTTAGGAAATTTTTAATCGAAAAGCAGAGTGGCGCAGTGGAAGCGAGCTGGGCCCATAGCCCAGAGGTCCGTGGATCGAACCCACGCTCTGCTAATGCAGTTTTTTTATCAGTTTTCATTTACCAAAATATTGTGCGAGTACAAAAAGTTAATAAGCAAAGATGAAATTGTATTTTGATGAAATTTTTTCATTAAAAGTAATCGCCCGAGCAAGGACTTAAACCCTGGACCCTTGGATTAAAAGTCCAATGCTCTACCGACTGAGCTACCCGGGCTTGCAATTTTATTGGAGACGTTAAAATCGGACACAATGAGTTTTACATACTTTAACTGATTAAAAGTTGTTACTTTATGGGATAAAATGTGTTTGAAAACTAACATGCTGAATGTTTGGAGCAAAGAATATAGTTTATTGAGATTAGATTTTAAAGCTGTAGCGGCAATATTTAATTCTCGTTTATAATAACTATTTTTCCTAACTTGTTATTTAATATACTATTATAAATTAACGATTAAATTATTTTATTTCTCTCATTATGGAAAAATATTTAATTCCATTTACGATAATGAAGGTTGATTAGCAAACGAAGGTTGATTAGCAAGCGAAGGTTGATTAGCCTTAGGCTTTAAATAACAAAAAAATGATTGCACTTTATTACTAAAAGAAAAAAAACCGATAAATGCAAGGAAAATAATCGTTTATTATAGAAAACGAAATCATTTAATAATTTTGTACAATTTCTATAATAATCTACATGTAGTTATGATTAATCAAATATGATTATGATAAATATTTTATATGAAAAATCAATTAAAATATATATTATATTTTGTTACTTTTACTAAAATAAAAATACATAATAATTAATTTGCAAAAATTTGTATGTACATATTTCTAATCTTAATTATATGGACTTTATACCATACTGTTATTTTTCTTTGCTGTTATTATTACTTCGTTTTGATCAATCTATACGCAGTGTTGTGTTGAAATAATTGCTATACAAATAATACACGCACACATTAATAAATATAATTCAACACAAAATGTAAATAATTCGAATTCACTTCATTATTGTAAAAATTTTGTTAGTTGACAGATGGTATGGTCTTAGTTAGACCCTGGACTAGACGATTAAAGTTTTTATTTTTATTTTATATAATATCAACGTTAATATTTCTATTTCTAATTATTTATATATATTTATAAAAGAAAGTATTTTGTGCATTTTAAAAATAAATAATAATAATTTATTTATTTTAGTGGAAACAGAAACAATTGAATATTAATAAAAGCACAGTGTTTTTTTTTTCGTTTTGGTTTTTATAAGTTTTATTTTATTTCTTTCATTTTAATACAAAATGGCACTTTATTTGGTAGGTTACATTGTTTGGTGCATTAATTTAATAAATAATATATAGAAATAGTTAAATATTCGTGACCTAATTTTTATATATTCGTTAACAAATTATATCGCATTTAATTTTTTTTTTTTTTTTAATTTACATAACTTTTCTTTATGATTACAACTTAGATGTTGTTTTCTTTTTCTTTTAATAAAAAATTCGACTTTGTACTCGATAAAATATTTTTTCGCTTTTTTATAATTATAAAAATAAAATAAAGAAAACAAATGATTTTTGTGATTAGATTAATGTTTAATTAATTTATTATTCATATTATTATTTTTTTCTAAGCGAAATGTTGGTTGTTTGGCACGTCGTGCATTTTCTACAACTACACGTTTGGGACATGAAAACACTGGCTATAATTTGTCTTTGACAGAGGAACAAAAAGAGATGCAACAACTTGCTAGGAAATTTGCTAGAGAAGAAATTTTACCGAAAGCCGCAGAACATGATCGTACTGGGGAATTCCCATGGGATATTGTGAAAAAAGCACATAGTGTTGGTCTTATGAATGGTCATATTCCACAAAGTGTTGGTGGTCTTGAGTTACCAATTCTTGATTCATGTCTTGTGACAGAGGAATTAGCGTACGCTTGTACCGGTATTACATTAGCAATTGAAGGAACGGGACTTGGTGTATGTTAATAGCATAATATCCTTGTATTCGTAAATTTAATAATTTTTCTTTATAAATCACAGCAAACTCCTGTTATAATTGCCGGTAATCCAGAACAAAAAAAGAAATATTTAGGAAGATTAGTTGAGGAACCTTTATTAGCTGTAAATATCTTTTATTTATTTTTGTACATCGAACAAAAGAAAAACTTAAATCAGTTCCAAAATACAAATTGTAACCTTATCAATTAACTATAGTAATCAGTTCTATTTAAGTATTAATCGAAAAAAAAACATTAACGTGAAATCGCAGTGATTTTACTATTTTCATATATATAATAAATATGTCACATCCTTATCACACTGATATTTGATTAACAAATTAAAATTTGAGTGATCACTTAGATATGAAAATAAATAAATAAATATCAATAAATTGTAGGCTTACTGTGTAACTGAACCGTCGGCTGGTTCCGATGTGAATGGCGTGAAAACAAAAGCGGTTAAAAAGGGCGATGAGTATATTTTAAATGGACAGAAAATGTGGATTACAAATGGTGGCGTAGCTAATTGGTATTTTGTCTTAGCTCGTACTGAATCAGATCCTAAAGCACCCGCATCAAAAGTAAGAAATTGTCTACAATTGTTACTCGAAATTTTTCTAATTAATCAGAGTTTAGGCATTCACTGGTTTCATTGTTGAACGTGACTGGCCCGGTGTGACTCCTGGTCGCAAAGAAATGAATATGGGACAACGTGCATCGGATACACGTGGAGTTACTTTTGAAGATGTCCGTATACCTAAAGAGAATGTTTTAACCGGTGATGGGGCTGGTTTTAAAATTGCTATGCAAGTTTTCGATTACACACGGCCTCCAGTGAGTATCTCTCTCTCTAAATTTAAATAATAATAAATTTAAATAGAATGTAATTTGTAAATAGGTAGCTGCAGGAGCAACTGGTTTAGCACAGAGATGCCTTGAAGAAGCAACTAAATATTCGCTAGAACGTAAAACATTCGGTGTACCAATTGCGATGCATCAAGCTGTTTCATTTATGCTAGCTGATATGGCTATTGGTGTTGAAACATCACGTTCATCATGGATGCGTGCTGCCTGGGAAGTTGATAATAGTAAAATAATTTTTATTTGATTGATTTTAAAGAAAAAAAAAACAATAATTTATCTTATACACTTCCAGATAGCAAAAATAAAAGTCTGTATTCATCAATTGCTAAGTGTTACGCCTCTGATTTTGCAAATAAAGCAGCCACAGATGCTGTACAAATATTTGGTGGAAATGGATTTAATAGTGAATATCCAGTTGAAAAATTAATGCGTGACGCAAAAATATATCAAATTTATGAAGGAACTTCACAAATTCAAAGACTGATTATTGCCAGAGAAATTATTGAAAGAGCTAAACGTGGCTTATAATAATTATTTATACAATTTAAGATTTAAGTCATATTTTTGTTGTATTGTTTTCATTTTCTTTTTAAACGATAAGTTATAATAAAACAGTTTTTATTACCGGTTTTGGATAATTGAATGTTTTTTTATTCTATTTCCTTTTATTCAAGGAATTTTATTTTCAAGTCATTCACAGGTACAATAATGGAACAATTTTGTGTGGCATGGTGAAAAGGTTGACAATTCTGGTTTATCTTATAATTAAGAAATTATTAAAAATAAAGTCCAAAATAGCATTTAATTATCTTATCATTGAAAAAACGTATTTGTTATTATTGTTAAAAAGAGAATAAATAGCAACTGTAAATAATATATTGTCCACTGTGTAATAAATACTGTAAGTATAGTTGTGACCTTTCAACAAATTTTAAGTAAAAGAAACTTTTATTAAACATTTTAATTTATTTATTTTATTAACATTAAAAACAATAATTTGCAACAAGTATTTATTTTTATCAACAAAAAATGACACGAATTTATTTGGTTAGTTTAGTGTTGGTGAAATATGTACTTACATTTTGACGTTTTCTTAAATATTTATGTTAAGAGTTCAGCGAATTTATTGTGTAGAGAATTGAAGAGACGGTTTTTCTCAACAACTCTACAAAAATCTATGGGAATTAATTATAACTTAACTGAGGAACAAAATGAGCTAAAAGAATTAGTTAAGAAATTTACTAAGGAAGAAATAATACCTAAAGCTGCTGAACATGATAGAACCGGTGAATTTCCTTGGGATATAGTGAAAAAAGCACATAGCATTGGTATAATGAATCCTCACATTCCACAAAGTTTAGGTGGTAATGAATTATCAGTATTGGAATCATGTATGATACGTGAAGAACTAGCTTACGGTTGCACTGGAATTTATGCAGCTGTTGATGAAACCAATATTGGGGTATTTAAAAGCAATTAAGTACATTTTTGATAAAAGCAAATAAAAATTATGTTTTCCAGCAAATGCCTGTACTACTAAACGGTACCTCTGAACAAAAGAAAAAATATTTAGGAAGACTTTTGGAAGAACCTTTGCTTACAGTTAGTATTTCTGGGGATATTTTGTAAATGTATAGCGAAATAAAATTTCATCTTTCATATTTAACCGAAACAGGCGTATGCAGTCACAGAACCGGACGCTGGATCAGATGTAAATGGTGTTAAAACAAAAGCAGTTAAAAAAGGTGATGAATATATATTAAATGGGGAAAAGATGTGGATAACAAATGGTGGGATAGCTAATTGGTATTTTGTATTAGCTCGAACGAATCCAGATCCTAAAGCTCCCGCTTCAAAAATAAAATAATGTCCACACTTGGTATTTGGAAAATCTTTTCTAATTTATTTGAGTTTAGGCATTCACTGGTTTCATTGTTGAACGTGACTGGCCCGGTGTGACTCCTGGTCGCATAGAAATGAATATGGGACAACGTGCATCGGATACACGTGGAGTTACTTTTCAAAATGTCCGTGTACCTAAAGAAAATGTTTTATTGAAAGAGGGCGATGGATTTAAAATAGCAATGGGCGCATTAGATATATCTCGACCAGGTGTAAGTTTTTCATTGTTATTAGCAAAATGACTAAGTTAGATTGTATAAGTGATCGTATTATTTAAGGTTGCAAGTGGCGCTACTGGTTTAGCGCAGAGATGTCTTGATGAGGCAACTAAATATTCATTGGAACGCAAAACTTTTGGTGTACCAATTGCAATGCATCAAGCAGTTTCATTTATGCTAGCTGATATGGCAATTGGTGTACAAAATTCACGAGCGGCTTGGATGCGTGCCGCTTGGGAAGTTGATCAAAATGGACCACGAAAGACTTTCCTGTCATCAATTGCTAAATGTTATGCCGCAGATTTTGCAAATAAAGCAGCAGCAGATGCTGTTCAAATTTTTGGTGGTAATGGCTACAACAGTGAATATCCGGTGGAAAAACTGATGCGTGACGCAAAAGTATTTCAAATTTATGAAGGAACTTCACAAATTCAAAGACTGATTATTGCCAGAGAAATTATTGAAAGAGCTAAACGTGGCTTATAATAATTATTTATACAATTTAAGATTTAAGTCATATTTTTCTTGTATTTTTTTCATTTTCATTTTAAACGATAAGTTATAATAAAATAGTTTTTATTACCGGTTTTAGATAATTGAATGTTTTTTATTCTTTTTCCTTTTATTCAAATAAATTTATTTTAAAGTCATTCACAGGTACAATAATGGCACAATTTTGTGTGACATGGTGAAAAGGTTGACAATTCTGGTTTATCTTATAATGAAGAAATAATTAAAAATAAAGTCCAAAACAACATTTAATTATCTTATCATTGAAAAAAGTATTTGTTATTATTATTATAAAGAGAAGAAATACCAACTGTAAATAATATATTGTCAACCGTGTAATAATCACTGTAAGTATAGTGGTGTGCTTTCAACAAATTTTAATTAAAAGAAATTTTTATTAAACAATTTAATTTATTTACTTTATTAAAAATAAAAATAGAAATATACAGCTATTATTATTAGTATTGTACTTGCAACAAGTATTTATTTTTATCAACAAAAAATAGAAAAATGACACAAATTTATTTGGTTAGTTGGTGAAATATGTTACTTTGATTTTGACGTTTTGATAAATATTTGTGTTTTAGAGTTCAGTGAATTTATTGTGTAGAGAATTGAAGAGACGGTTTTTCTCAACAACTCTACAAAAATCTATGGGAATTAATTATAACTTAACTGAGGAGCAAAATGAACTAAAAGAATTAGTTAAGAAATTTACTAAGGAAGAAATAATACCTAAAGCTGCTGAACATGATAGAACCGGTGAATTTCCTTGGGATATAGTAAAAAAAGCGCATAGCCTTGGTATAATGAATACGCATATTCCACAAAGTTTAGGTGGTAATGAATTATCAGTGTTAGAATCTTGCATGCTGGGTGAGGAACTAGCTTACGGTTGTACTGGAATTTATGCAGCTGTTGATGAAACAAATATTGGAGTATTTAAAACAATTAAATATGTTTTTGATTATAGCAAATAAAAATTATGTTTTCCAGCAAATTCCTGTACTACTAAACGGTACCTCTGAACAAAAGAAAAAATATTTAGGAAGACTTTTGGAAGAACCTTTGCTTACAGTTTGTATTTCTGAGGATATTTTGTAAATGTATAGCGAAATAAAATTTCTTTCTTATTTAATGGAAACAGGCTTATGCAGTCACAGAACCAAGCGCTGGATCAGATGTGAATGGTGTTAAAACAAAAGCAGTTAAAAAAGGTGATGAATATATATTAAATGGGGAAAAGATGTGGATAACAAATGGTGGGGTAGCTAATTGGTATTTTGTATTAGCTCGTACTGAATCAGATCCTAAAGCACCCGCATCAAAAGTAAGAAATTGTCTACAATTGTTATTCGAAATTTTTCTAATTAATCAGAGTTTAGGCATTCACTGGTTTCATTGTTGAACGTGACTGGCTCGGTGTGACTCCTGGTCGCAAAGAAATGAATATGGGTCAACGTGCATCGGATACAAGAGGTATAAAATTCGAAGATGTTCGCATCCCTAAAGAAAATGTTTTGTTGAAAGAGGGCGATGGATTCAAAATAGCAATGGGCGCATTTGATAAATCTCGACCTGGTGTAGGTTTTCATTGTTATTAGCAAAACCGACTAAGTTAGATTGTGTAATTGATCGTATTATTCAAGGTTGCAAGTGGTGCTACTGGTTTAGCGCAGAGATGTCTTGATGAGGCAACTAAATATTCATTAGAACGCAAAACTTTCGGTGTACCAATTGCAATGCATCAAGCAGTGTCATTTATGCTAGCTGATATGGCAATTGGTGTGCAAAATTCACGAGCAGCTTGGATGCGTGCCGCTTGGGAAGTTGATCAAAATGGACCACGAAAGACTTTCCTGTCATCAATTGCTAAATGTTATGCAGCAGATTTTGCAAATAAAGCAGCGGCAGATGCTGTTCAAATTTTTGGTGGTAATGGCTACAACAGTGAATATCCGGTGGAAAAACTAATGCGTGACGCAAAAGTTTTTCAAATTTATGAAGGAACTTCACAAATACAAAGACTTATTATTGCCAGAAATTTAATTCAAGATGCAAAATGATTTTCTTAAACCTATTTTTTTATTATTACTTTTATTTTTATTTTATCGGGAGTTTTTTATGGAACTGTATGTAAAAGGAATATTAGGTAAATGTATTGCTTAATAAAATTTTTTAATAATTGTTGGAATATTCTATGAAAAATGTATTTAAAGAAGTGAATGCTGTCTAGATTTTCAAATAAAGGAATTGTTTAGTCCTTGTACTACTTTTTTCTGGAATTGTATCCCTTAAATGGGACTAACCTATTCGTTAAAACAATACATCGTTGTAGAAAAAAAATAAACATTTGGTGGAATTCGCAATCAAAATAGTAATAAACCTAAGCAATTCCTTGATTATTAAAACTTAATTGGATTTTATACATAAATCAGTAGCGTGGAAAATTATTCTATAAACTAATATAGTGTAGAAATAACAACATAAAAATTGGATAAATCGCTAAGATAAATAAAAACAATTTACAGGAAATTCAATAATAAAAAATAAAACCTTTTAAATGCAATTTCATATTCATTTTTTATTTTAGTTAATTAAAGTTTTATTTATTTTTTTTTTCAATTTTATTTAAATATAGAGATATCTTTGTGAATTTTATTATATTATTCTCTCATCTTTAACAATTTTTCCATTGCTTTATTAAAAGATTTCTTTCGTATATAATTAAATAATTTATTTTTAAAATGTAAATAGAATTCTTATTTATAAAATATTTTTCTTTATATATACCTTTTTCATAAATAATTCTTTTTCTTATTAATATTTTAATATTTATTTATTTTTTTCATCATAAATTAACAATTTATATAGATTCAATTATATAATATAGTTTTTAGTTGAGATTTTTTTTTTATACATATACATAATTGATTTTTGTGTTTAGTAATTTTTTATATTTATTTACAATTCTTGGTACAATTTTCCTAAGTATTTATGGATTGATTTCTATTATATATATTTTTCTGTTAGTTTTTTATAGTTTTTTAAGTCAATTCTTTTAACATTTTTTTATATAAATAAATATACTAGTTATGGATTACAAATAACATTGTAACATTGAAGGTGATTAGGTGGTTTTAAAAGGGTTATTACTTTTTTAATTTATATTATATCAGGTGGTTTTTATAATCGTTATGGAATCACACAGTTTCTTCTATTTTATCAGTTATTTAATTATTTATCTTACTATTTTTTTAATATTAATAATACAATTAAGACATAGAACAAATATCACTTTACGAATAAGCTTGGTTTTCTCTTGTTATTCTTCTTGGTTTTCTTTTTTTAATGAAATAAGTAATTAATATTAAAATTTAAAAATAAAAACGAAAAGGATAAGAATTACAATTGAATTTTTATGGTCGTTCCTCTTCATTAATTATCGGTTTTTTGTCCTCTTTTACATATTTGGTAACAATTTTTACTTTCGAGGGAGCCGTTCCTGCAGCAACACCTGTTGATCCCCAATGGCCTTTAGTTGCTTCCGATGATGTCATTAACATAGAGTAAGAGGTACCTGATTCACCTTCTTTACTATGATGAATGCCGTAGAGGAAGTAGACCAGCATGCCGATAGCAATCCATATAAAGAACCGAAGCCAAGTGAGCGCACATAAATGTACCATCAGTTCAATATTGCATATAATACTAAGTGCTGGAATGTATGGAACGAGAGGTACTTTAAATTGTAGGCCCCTTGTATTTTGATGATGTGCTGCGATCACCACAACGCCTGAAAAAATCAATTGTTTCATTAAAACGCCCGATAATTAAGCCTTTCTGAATATTATCTTACAAGCCACAAGGCAAAATAGAAGAAACCCATAAAGTACAAGAGCCCACCAAGTGCCATGGTATAGTTCTTCCCATGAAACTTCAAGTTGAAAACATATAGCGGCACTTAGTGCTGTAAATAAGAGAACCGCACCCGATGCTGCAGCACCAGGCTCACATCGTCCAAGTAACGGTTCCAACCATCGAAATTGTGGTCGTAAGCGTCCAGCGAGTGCTACTTCAATAACATCGCTAGTTGGAGAGGCAGTATCGATGCTCGATTGTGAAGTGTCATCATCTTCGTCGTCCGGTGTATCTGGAGCATAGGTAACTGTTTCTTCAACAGAGGGTGGTCGATAGCGCAATACAATAACACTAGCGCTAACAATTGTGTATGCCAGCAAAGTTCCAATTGACATGAATTCAACAAGCTTTTCCAAATCGAAAAGAAGTGCAAGAAGTGAACTTAAAAATCCAGCTACTCCTAGATTTAATAATGGAATTTGAGTATTGGCATTGACTTTGCCAAAAAATGAGAATAGAAGACCATCAGTAGCCATTGCATACATGCAACGTGGAAGAGCAAACAATGAACCAAGAAGTGTAGTTGTCATTCCACACAAAGCTCCTATAGAGATGGCATATTTTGCCCATGGAATATTTAGTGCACCAAAAGCTTCTGGTAGTGCTGCCGCCGGATTAATATCACGAATTGGTATCATTAAAGTCAATGCTGCACTAACTAAAACGTAACCAATTGTAACAGCAACTAAAGCCAAAATGGTTGCCAATGGTATAGATGTTGTGGGATTACGAGCTTCTTCGCCTGATGTTGCAATGCTGTCGAAGCCAACAAATGCATAAAAACATGTTGCTGCGCCTGCCACTACACCACCAAAACCATATGGAAGAAAACCTCCCTCCTCTGCTGACCAATTTTTTGGATTTGCATACCAGAAGCCAAGTGTAATAACTAAAAGCATAACGGCTAAGTTCACCATTGTGAGAACTCCATTTAAAACTGCTGTCGTTTTAACTCCTGTGCCAAGGGCAATAGTGTACACCATGCAGACGAGAAATGCCAAAAAATCTGGATACTTGGCTAACAATTGTTCATGCATTTCACCAGTTAAAGACATTGTCGTATTCGCAATCAATCCACCGACCAGAGAATCAACATAACCACTCCATGCACGAGCAACAGACGCAGCGCCCAACATATGTTCCAGTATTATATTCCAACCGATAACAAATGCCCAAAACTCACCAATCGAAACATAAGTGTAAACATATGCCGAGCCTGCTTTAGGTACTCGGGTTCCAAACTCCGCATAACAGAGTGCTGCCAGCATTGAAACAATACCAGCTAATATGAATGACAGCACAATGCCAGGTCCTGCAATTTGTTTTGCTACAGTTCCGGTCAGCACATAAATACCAGCTCCTACCATGTGGCCAATACCTGAATCACAAAAAATAAAAACCAATAAAGCCACTGAGCATCCAAATCAGTTACTATGCTAATTATATTGTTTACCTAATAAAGTTATATCAAATGTGTTTAAACATCTGTTCAACGGTGTCTCCATAATATCACCAGGTAGACACTTTGTGCGATTCATTTTTGTACAAAGTCCAGACATGACATGTTTCAAAATAATTCGTCTTGTACCTGGCATATTTATTCTGAATAAAATTAGTATATTGATAAAAATCTTGGAAAATTCCATAACATATGTTTTCGCGAATTAAAATCATTTAAGCAATACGAAACCTTGATTACCTTAATTTGTGCGTTTGTATTTCCGAAATAAATTATCTAACTTTTAACTACTTTAAACTTTAAGCAAACTACAGATTAATTTATTTATTTTTTATCTGAAATTTATCCAATTTTTGATTGAAACAAACCACAACAAATTCACTATGTAAACTGAGAACCAATAATAAATAGTTCGCCTGTCAAACAGCAACCATTATAACATTTAAATAGCATGCGCCCAAACTTTTTTCTGTGTGAGTCAAACTGTTACTATATTTAAAAACATACATACAACTATTTCCGAACATAATTAAAAAAAATAAAAAACTTATTTAAAGGGTATTTAATAATAAAATTGATTAATTTATTAACAGACATTTACAAGCTATACAAGTTTTCTAATAATAGATTTAGTTTAATTTAGGCGGTAATTGTTCCGCTGCATCTTTTCGATTTTTCAATATACTCGTTATGAAGAATTCTCCTGCTTTATATGAACTACGTACTAATGGGCCACTGGCTGTATATAAAAATCCTAATTCATTACCACGTATCTCCCATTCTTTAAATTTAGCTGGTGTCACATATTCGATAACTTTTAAGTGTCGTTTTGTGGGTTGCATATATTGCCCAAGTGTTAAACAGTCAACACATGCCTCACGTAAATCTTTTAATGTTTGCTCAACTTGTTCATCTGTTTCACCTAGGCCCAACATAATCGATGACTTTGTAATTAATGTTGGCTTTACACGTTTTGCTTCTTTTAATACTTTTAATGTTTGACGATAATGTGCACGCCGATCGCGCACAAATGGTGTCAACACCTCAACCGTTTCAATATTATGAGCATACACATCTAAACCAGATTTCGCTATAGTTTCAACACAGGTAAAATCTCCACGAAAATCAGGCACTAGACATTCCACAAAAATAAATGGATTTCTAAAATGAAAAATATATTAAGAATTTGAAAAAATAACTTAATATTATAATATACTTTTCTTTAATTTGTCGTACAGTTTCAGCTATGTGATTAGAGCCTCCGTCTGGTAAATCTATTGATTAGAATTTAAAACGAAAAATTATGTTAATAATTTATTAACTGCCATGGCAACGCTTTACAAAAGAGATTGCTTTTGCATAATGATGCAAACAATTAAAAATTACCATCTCTATCGACAGATGTCAAAACAATATAGTCAAGACCCCATGATGCAATAGCTGTTGCTGTTTTTGACGGTTCTTCAGGATCTAAAGGTGGAGGAATGCGTGCTGTTTTTACTGAACAAAAACGGCATCCTCGAGTACACGTATCACCCATCAACTATAAGTAGTAGCAAAATAAAAAAAAAACATAAATAATTGAATATATAAATAAATAGCGAATAGTGACCTATTCTTGACCTATTGATAAGATTAGAAATTTAAAAAATACCATAATTGTTGCGGTTTGTGTACCATGTTCACCTCCACCCCAACACTCTCCAATATTCGGACATCTAGCTTCCTCGCATACCGTCGAAAGTTTTAATTCTTTTAATTGAGTTTTTATTTTACTAAAATTTCCACCTGATGGTATTTTCGTTTTAAGCCATGGTGGTAAATGTAAACGTTCATTTTCACCCTTTTCACGTTTCAGTTTGCCCTCATACTCAATCCATTCAGTTTTTGTTAGCTCAGGATTTTGTATAAAATCTTGAAAACTTGGCCCCGAAGATAACCTTTCACGTATTTTATCTATTGTTTGTGAATCTGTATGTTTACAGTGAGTGAATTGTGGCTGATGAGATGATGAAATATTAAAAATTTAATAATTACGTAATAAAACTATTATTAATTTAATTCAAAAATTGAAAGAACTTACACTAAAATTGTATATTTTCCGATTTAGATGATAATAACGAAGCATTTTTTTTTTTGTGTATTTAATTATAAATACATAAATAAATTAAACAATATTCACACAAATCAATTTTGTATATTTTATAAGGCACGCAATTCTCAATCAAAATAAACAACTGTCAAATAAAATAGTTTACAAGGCCGCAAATGTCAAGTAAATCCAATATGAATAACACTTTTACAAAAATAATACAATAGATGGCATATAATGCAATAGTAGTAATAGTGGGGATGAAAAAACCGTCAACTGGCCGAAAATGTCGAATCAGTTTATATACTATACTATGTGGTGAAAGTAAATTGTGTACATGTTTTTCTTGCTGTCAAATATTTTAATTTTGTCTCATTATTTATTGTTTACTTTTACTTAAATTTTTTTATAATAAATTATGTTAATTTAATAATTAATTAAATTTCATTCTTTATGTTTATTATTTATTATTTAATGTAATTTGTTTATATTTAATTAAAGTGAAAACTAACATAAAAGTTATACAATTTTGTGTACTCAAGTGAATAAAGTTTATATGTGATTTTTGTATTGTTATTATTTTTTCTATTTTGGATTTAAAATAACCGCCTTTTTTAGTATTTATATTATATATAATGGGTGAGTTCACACATAATTAATTTGTTTTTAATTATAAACAATAATTTGTTATCAGAGAAATTATAGATAAGAAAAAATAATATATATTTTTTGTTGTAAATCATATATTATTAATGTTACTATGCATAGGTGGGGCCCCACACAAATACTATGAGAAAATTATATATATAAACTAATTGTACCGTTTCTTTTCTATCATCGAAATATACTGTTACACAAAAGAGCTATAAAGAAAAACCACTTGTTGTTATACCCATTTCATCGCTTAATATTAACTCTGTATAAGGCAAAAAGGGAAAATATTATTATCAAATATTTTTTATTTATTTTACTTTAGTACTGTCAATTGCGTATTTGTGTTTTTCTAATAATTTTAATTGAGTCAAATGTAAGAAAATCGTGGTTAATTATTTATTCCTCTTTAGTTTAATTTAATAACAATTAAGTCATAAAAAGTGTCATTTTCTTTATTAATAATTTAATTAATTAATTCATTAAAATATTTATTTAAATGCAAAAGATCAAATAATAATTAATTGTTTTAATTTTTTTTTTTGTGAATCATAATAAAAAGTTTTTATAAGGAATTTGATTAGGTTTTTCCATAGTTATTATTCTTCGCTTCTTAATCATATATTGTGCTATTAATTATAAGAAAAATAATAATAAATAAGAGAAGAAAAAGAATATAAATATTTAATTATAATTAAAAATGCCAACGGCACGTAATACAAATAATAATCGTGATCATATTGTACGTGATGAATTCTTATTAGAAACAAATTTTGATGATGATGGAGCTGAAACAAGAGCTTATAATAATTTAAACAATAATAAT
The DNA here is from genome assembly GCA_963942525.1 of Ptychoptera contaminata. Taxonomy (NCBI): domain Eukaryota; kingdom Metazoa; phylum Arthropoda; class Insecta; order Diptera; family Ptychopteridae; genus Ptychoptera; species Ptychoptera contaminata. The sequence continues at coordinate 34,983,358 of OZ012636.1, read as the reverse complement.
AATAATGAATTATCAGTTGGTTTAAATAGGCATCGAGGATATCAATCAGATGTGTCTCTTGATCGTTATACAGAAAGTAATTATGGTGGTAATAAAAGAGGTAATTACAAACGATATATGTTTAAATGCGTTTTGTGATTACAATTAAACTTGATATTGGAATCATATAATAGTTATTGATTCTCATAGGATAAATTTAAATAATTCCTGTAGGATTTTTTAAAAGGCAATTTACTAAAATCAATGTTAAGGAAATTTGCATAATTTATTTAATAAAAATAGAATTAATAGAGTTAAATATTATTTTTGTACTGTGTGTTATCTTATCTTTTGATAAAAAATAAAATAACATGATTTACCGTCACCACACCTCTATGTAGTGCTTAGTATTTTAAATCCAATAAATAATTTTTTTTTTTATTAATTTACTTTGCTGGGAATTTTTCTCAGTCTGGTGATATTTATTTTTTATTTGGTCGTCAACATAATTCGTCCTAATGTTGTGTAGTAACTTAACGTTTCTTCGTTTATCCTGCTCATTTAGCTTTGCCTGCCTTCTGAAAGTAATTCTATGTTTAAGCTAATTTAATTTTCTTATTTAACTTGTAAAAGGCTTCCATATCCAAGTCCTTGTCATTACTGAAATTGTATTTAACGAGTACATTGTAATTGGTTTAAAAGTATTGTATTTTGGTTATTTACATTGAAAATTTTGTATTTTTAATACTTACGAATATAAGAAGACACTGTATTGTGTTTTCAAAGCATTATTATTATTGACAATAATCTGTAATGTTAATTATCACTTCCAAATATTCATATCTATCAAGATGAGTATATTAAGCATCACATGCAAAACAAAACGACATGTGTAGTATGATTCTTCCCTTTGCCGAAAATATAACGTTTAAATAAATTATTAATAATAACTCTTCCAACATTTGGTTTAGTTTTTATCAGTTTCGGGTATCTTGACAGGGATGCTTTTAATTTTTCTTTATTAAACCACAAAAACGTTTCTTTATTCTATAAAACGCTGTTTGTTATTTCTTCTGCTTGTGCCTTGTCTTATGTTTTCTGTTATTTCGTAATAGTGCATTTCCTACAAGGTTTTTCTTATTTTCCTAAGGATTAAACAATTGCAAATATATGTTAACATTTTGTCGTTTAAATGTTGTATTTTCTGTAGCTCTTTAATGTGTAAAATAAAAAAGTATCTTAAAAATGAAGATGGAAATTTAAGAAATATATTATTCTCCGAACAACACTATGTCACACATTTTTATTGAATTAATTCAATTTGATTTAAATTTTTATTTGTTTTTCGAATAAATTATAATAAATTTTCATTTTCCAGGCGACTGTTGTCGATCATGTATGACACGCATACCATATGCGACACTGATAGCGACAATCATGTGTTTAATTGGTGTCGGTATATTTTGTGGGACAATGTATCGAGGCACCTCATTGACAATAATTATGTTTGATCAAGTATTTCGTCAGAGATTATTATGGTTTGTTTAAAGAGAAAAATATTAATTTTATTTTTTTTTTTGCTCTAATTTAATAAAATTATTTGTTTTTGTAGGATTGAAGCTGTACAAATGATTTTTGTTGTTATCGGTGCCTCAATGGCAGCACTTGGTTTTATGATATTATTTGTTGGATTTTTAGCAACTGGTGCCACTCGGTATAAAGTATATAGAGCATGGCGTTCCCGTGTTGGCGGTCGTATATCTTGTGCTGTGGTAAGTTTTTTTTCTGTTTTTATCCTTAAAACAATTTTTATTTAATTATTTTACTTTATTTTCTAGTTTATGGCAATAACCTACATTTTAAATATTGTATGGATATTAATATTATGCTTTTTAGCAATAATCACATTTATATTTACCGTATTTTGGAATATGTGCTCTTATAATGATGATACAAAAGGTTCATGCATTGATTTATCACAATTTCGTAAGTTTTTTTTTGAATTATTTATTGTGGTTGTTTGTATTAAATTAACTTTTTATTATTTAATTAATTTAGATTTTATGTTTCCATCAACAATAAGACCAGAAGAGGATTTAAAAATATGTGAAAAATTTCAAATAAAAGCATTTTGTAAGGATGGCGTTGAAAAAATCGAAATAATGTTTATATTAGCAACAGTTTCCTGTTTATTAATTGTATTATCCTTAGTACATTATTTAATGTGTTTAGCGGCAAATTATGCACATATACGTGATCATGAAAAATTTCAAGAATTACAGGAAATGCAAAATTTAGCCGATTTAAATGATTATTCGACAGCATCTAAAGAGCGTTTCTAGGATACGGCCAAGGAGATTCATGCTGAGTATATTATATAAAATTGAATAAAAAAAAAAATAAAAAACTACAGAAAATTAGATAAAAAAATAAGAAAATTATTTTTTTTTAAGGTAATAATTTTTGTCTATTTAAATTTTCTTTTCCATAATTCCGAAAAATTCTTTTTACAATTTTGCAAAGAAAATGATTTAAGAAAAGAAAAAGTTTCCGTCCGTCTATATATTATTTTCTCAAGTAAAATTATTTATTTTTAATTTTAATTTATCGATTAATTATTTTACTACAAAACTGCAAACATAGAAATATACAGTCGATTTTGTTTATATTAATTAATAAACGCATAAATATATTATTATTATTATTTTGAATATAAATTTGTTCTCTGCTATGATCTGCTTGATATGAACAAATCAATTATTAATCATTGTTTTTACACACAATCGCATGTCTATTCAAATAATAATAAGTTTTTCATGTTTTAATTTAGAAAAACAATTTCTACTGTACAATTTCTATAATTAATTTTAATTTAATTATTTTGTTTTTTAAACAATATAACACAAATTAACAGCTTACAAAAAAAATTATTATTACAACGAATAAAAAATTAAAGAAAAACGAAAATAATTTGCTCAATATAAGTCTCCTGGTGGCATAAAATCGTGTGTCAATTATTTATTAAGAAAAAAAAATTAATAAAATTGGATAATTAATATAATTTCCAATGTAAATGTAATAAATATGTGAAAAAGAAAATTTGCTACGATATAGAAAATACGAAAAATAATCAAAAAGTATAAATTATTTATTTGTTTTAGTAATATTATTATTACTATTTAAATTTTAAGAAATTATTTTTCACATTTGCCAGTACACCCATCGCCCCATTTATGCGGCATTTTTTTACTCGATTTCACTATATCGCAGTGAAGAAAAATTACAAAATTTAAGCTTATTTTGTAGTTTATTTCTTCGTCAGTGGTTTATCCATCTTATTCATTCCTATAAATAATGATGGCCCATTTTTACGCGATTTCAATTTACGCGAGTTTCTGCGAAACATATCTACCGCGTAAATGAGGGGATGGGTGTACAGCATCAACTTTGTTTAACAATTTTAGTTTATTTTCAAAGACATTAACAAATTTATTTATAGTTTTTTCTATTCTTAATTAATACTTTAATAAAAATATAGCTAAATCGTGATTAGCATAATAATTTTGTATAATTATGCCGGTTTAATAATTATTAAAAACAAACAATTAATAATAAGTATTAAAATCTTACTTTATTCCAATGTAATTAATAAGAAAGGTATTTTTTTTTGGTTATTGAAAAATTAATATTTTTAATAAAATGTTTTAGACTGATTTAAGAAAAAAAAATTATTTCTAATACATTCCAAACACATTCATTTGCAATTCTATTTAGATAAATAAAAAACATTTTTAATTATTAAAAGAAAAAGAAAAGCAAATTTTTAGCACAACTACACACAGTAAAAATTATAAGCAATAAACAATCAACTTATTTATTAAGCGTTTGTCTGATTTTAATTAAGCTTAATCAATCGAATAATTAGTGGTAATGTAATAAAGACATTTTATTAGAAGTAATTTCAATCATTTATTCACTTTAATTACAATTTTTAGATTATCATTTTAATAGTTTTTTTTAGAAATAATTATTGCATTAATATTATAATTTTATTTTTAAATTATTTTGTATAAAAAATGTTTTTCTTGTTTTTCTCTTTAAATAATTAATTTTATTATAATTATTCTTAGTTTTATCTAAGTTTTAGAAATTTATTAATTAAAATAATATTCCTTGTAGAGAGATAACTCTGAAGATGAACAAGTAATATTAGAGCAGGTGTATGAGTTTTTTTTTCTTTCTTTAAAGAAATCGTTGGGAATTTATCCGTTTTCTTTTCATTTAGTTTTTTTTTTTGTTTAACTAAAATCTATAATAAACAAAGATTTCTTTTTTTATATATCACTAATTACAACTATAAAAAACTGCCAATAGCAACGATAAATTGTTTTTTCTGCATTTTTATAAGTATTAGCAAAAAAAAAAAACTAATTACTTATCATGTAAATATGAATTATTATTTTTGCTATTTTAATACATAAAACGTACTGTGTTTTAACAATCTATGCTTTTATTATATTTATAGTTAAATATATATATATAAAAATTTAATACCATTCTAAATAATCATTAAAATTAGATTAAGACTAACTAAAATAATAGTATTTTTATTTTTATCTATGTATAATAATTATGTTAATTTTAATTATAATAAGTAAAACATAAATTAAATTTATGTAAATTTTTATGGAGAATTAATATTATGTTTTTTTTTTTTTTTTTTGATAAATAAATACGATATAAATTTATTATTAGATAGATATTTATAAAATTATTAAAATTTTATAAGGGAAAAAAAGGCATAAAAAATTGAAGAAAATAAGAAGATAAATTAATTATCCCACCACTTACATAAAAAAAACCTTTCAATTTCAATATTTTAACAATAATAAAAAAGCATTATAATTGTTTTTTCTTAACCACAATTTTTGAGAAGTTATTTTTTCAAATTCAATAAATTCTCCAATTTTTCTTTTTGGTTTGTACATCATACAATTAATATTAATAATAGTTTTTCACAATTATTGAAATAAAGACAATTAAAATAAGAATATATTAAATTAATAATCAGAAATTAAGAATATATATACAAGAAAAAAATAGAAAACATATTTTTGCACACAAATAATAATAAAAAAAAAATACTAATTAAAATATATTTAATTTGAATTTAAATCAAATTAATTACCTACATATAATTGCAGCTTTTTTAAAAAAAAAATATATATATAAAATTTTATAATAAAAAAATAAAAGTTTTTAGGAGCAAAGTAAATAATAATAGTAAGAAATTTCTTTAATTATAATTTTTTTTTTTTATATATATAAGTATATTTTGTAATAATAAAATTAAAATAATAAAAGAAAAATCTTTTCTCTTTTTTTTTGTATTCTTTTGATTAAAACTTTGTTTTGTATTTTACTCTCTTACAATATAGTTAAGCAAACAATATTTATCTTATATAACGTCTTCCTGGTATGTTGTTTAATGCCGGTGATGCTGTATCAAAGAATCGTCCGATACAGTCATTATTATTATTATTATTTGCGATTGGTGTTGATGATTGCATATTTAAATGTTTTATAATAATTGGTAAATGTTGCAAACGTTCCTTTAATAATTGTGGTAGTTGTGTATTTGTATTAAATTGATCAGTAGTATAATCAATATTAAAATGTGTCGGTATGCCACCCACATTATTATATGTAATGCCACCACCTTGATCTTTTGGTATTATTGAAATTTTTGAACCATCTGCATAATGTATTTGTATAACACCCATTGATAATTGTGTTGCTACACCAATACCAGGTATATTACAACGTTTTGTCGGCACATTTACATTATTTAAATTTGTCATAATTTTATTTGTATTTATTGATGGTGTTATATTGTAATTATCGTTAAATAATAAATCTGTATTATTATGTGGTTTCGATGTAGAAAATGTACTTATTGTCGATGTCATGGAAAACGGTGGCATCTAAAAGAATATTAATTAATTTAAATATTAAACCATGCAACAGCTTTGTTTTTTAGAGAATTTTTTTTAGCAAAGACACAAAAATTGTGAAAATTTTTCTTTTTTCATTATTAATTACTTACATTTGGAGTTTTTGGCGTTTGTTGCAAATTAAATATTGGCATATTATTCTCTTTAAAATTATTAACATTATTCGGACGACGTCCAATTATAATTGGAAAACATTTCTCATTTGTAATCATATTTGTTAATAATTTATTTAACATTAAACAATGTTCATAACAATTATTGTAATGTTCCCATAATATTTTTATATTAAAATCATTATCAACAATATTAATCGTATTTGTATTTTCATATAAATTATTTATATCATTTATATTTATTATTGATTTATTTATTAATAATTTATTATTATTATCATAAATTTTGCAACCGTCATTTAATGATTTTATTACTTTATAATTATTATAAAAATTTAATTCATAATCACTTAGTGTTTCCATTAATTGTGATTTACCTAAACTACTATAATACGTTATTTTAGGTGTTTTTGCACGTACCAAATCGATAAAACGTGACGCATAGATATACTTTTTCCAATGTTTTTTCGGTAAATTATAATAATTATAAAGTGATTTTGTACCATTATCAGGCATTGGTGGTGGTTCATCATTTAATTGATCCGAACTGAAAATATACAAAAGAAAAATTCATAAAATAAAAGTAGAAAAAAATACAAATATTTATTTAAATACCGATAATTGGCATTCGGTTGATAGAGAGTAATATTTAAACCATCCGGTGAGATACGACAAACATCTACAACACGTTCCTCTTTTAAACGTGTCCGATGTTTTATAAACTCAATAACCACTTCACCTGATTTTTGTATGCTTAAGATTGCATTCTTGGTGCGATGTCGTGTCGGCTGTAAGCGTTCTGTATTTAATACAGCGACATTAAGATGTTCTTCAGAATTATATTGATTTTCATTTATATTCATTGATTGTGGCACATTATTGTTATTTATAGTGTGTAATGAACTATAAGGACTCGCTGCCTTTATAATCATCTGATCATCATCATATTCTCTATTTAAATAATCTGGCATTTGTGGTACATCGTGATGTAAATTCTCTTTACGCACGATACCATTTAGTACATCATATTCAAATGATTGTTTTTTATTAGCCATATTATTATTATCATAATAATCATTTTGTAAATATGAATACTGTTTTGATTGTTGATTCAACAATGAACCATAACCACCACTTGAATTTACTCCTGATTGTTGTTGCTGTTGTTGTACTGTATTCTGTAATTGAAAAATATGATTTTGTTGCTCATGTGGTTGCTGATTACAATTAAAACGATCTGCTGATCTTGAACGTATTATCGGCTGATGGATTCTAGCATTACTATTATTTGTATTGTTTAAACCTCTTGTTGAATTCGTTACGTTACTTGATAGTGTCAATATACCACTATCAATTGAATTTACTGTATTATTATATTTATTTGCATTACTCATTTGTATATTCTTATTACTATAACGCTGTTCAATATTCAACATAAATGGATGTATAAGTATATCACTTAAATGTAAACGTTCAGATGGATTTTTTTTTAATAAATTATTAATTAAATCTTTGGCTTCGTTAGATAAATAATTTGGAAACTAAAATTTTTATAAAACAAAAAAATTTTGATAAATTTTATAATAAAAAAAAAAAATTTATAAATATTTTTACCGTGTAATCAGCCATAACGACTTTTGTCAATGTTGATTTTACACCATCTGTATCAAATGGTGGTCGTCCGACTAATAATGTATACAGCATACAACCCAAACCCCATACATCAGCCGGTAGACCATGCGAGGCGCGTGATACAACCTCTGGCGATATATAATTGGGTGTACCACACATTGTCATATGTTTTTCATCTGCACGCGTTAACATTGTTGCTAAACCAAAATCCGCAATTTTGATACGTAAATCTTTTGTTAACAATAAATTCGATAAGGACATATCACGATGTAATATATTATGCGAATGTAAATATAATAAACCGTCGACAATTTGCTTAAATATTATTGCCACTTCATTTTCCGTTAAGAGTTTATTATTTTGTTTTAAATATCGTTGTAATTCACCATTATGAGCCAGTTCTAATATTAAATATACATAATTAATGTCTTCAAAAAATGTATATAGCTCTAATATCGATGGATGTTTTAAACGGGAATGTATTGTAACTTCTTGTCGCACTCGTTCCACCATACCTGCTGTATTCATTAAATTTTTATCAATCTAAAAAAAAAAATATCTATCATTTGACATGGAATTCATTTAAAATTAATTTTCAAACCATTTTGATTGCAACTGGTATATTAGTTTGAAGACATCTAGCTTTATAAACACTAGCAAAACCTCCTTTCCCCAATAAATGAAGGACCTCATAATCCTATTAAATTAAATTTCACAAACAATTCATGATAAATATCCATTGCAAAATCATTTGTTTATCATAAGATATATGTACCAAGCACAAAAACTAACCTCAATTCTTTCACCAAAACCATTATCAATTGTAGACATTTTAAAAAACACTCTTTTTAAAAACAAAAATTACATTTAATTAATAAATATTTCAATTTATTTAAATGAACATTATTAATTATTAAAAATTAATAATAAATATATGTAAATACAAAAGCAAAATAAATGTAAACAAAAATAATGATACAAACACACAAATATAACAAAAAAAAAATGACGGTTAGTAGTAAAGCAATTTATTTTCAGTTTGAAAACCGTCGATAATGCAGACCAAAATGGACGGCATAATAAATGAAAGCAACAGATGCCAATACAAATTATATAAATAAACCAAACAACAGATGTCGCTAAGCACAGTTCAGGAAAAATAAAAAAAAACCTTTTTTAATTGCATTTTCTATTTAATTAATTTATTCACATGAAAAAGTTTTTTTAATTATGTTTTTCTTTTCTTTATTTAATTTTTTTTTTCTTCCAATTTTGAATGTGACAATTTTCTTTTTTTTTTTATTTACATTTTTTTTTACTACTATATTTAATTTAAAAAAAAAATAATAATAAAAACCCATTAATGTGCAAAATTAAAATTACAAAAAAACAATAAGAATAAACATATATCAACTTAAATTACATTAAAAGTTAAAATAATAATTAATTAATTTATTATTAAAAAAAAAAAAACATGTTTCTTCAGATATGTTAGAGCAAGTAACACGAAGAAATCACAACAAATTTAAATAAAAATAATTTTTTATATCCTATATACTTAAGATATTGCAATTTTTTTTTTTTATTTCCTTTTTTAACAATTGCTATGATTTTAATTAGCAAATTTTCTAGCATTAAAAATAATTGCAAAAATGTTTTACCATTTTTCGGATACATAATAATTATAATTTTTTAATAAAGTCTTTTCGGGGTCATTCACATAAATTTAGTATAATATTGATAACAAAAAATAAAAAAATTGAATTGATTTTATTTATTATAAAAACGCGACTTATTTTTTATAATTGTTTTGCTCTAAATATTTTTTTTTTTATTTTTTTATATTAATTTAATAAACATAAAATCGTAACCGAGTTAAATTCAATATTTATATTATATAAACAAAAAAAGCAATAAGGAAGTTATTTTATTAAGATTATTATTTTTTTTTTTTAATTAATTAATAAAACTAGAACAAAATTTATTGATTGGTTTTTATGAATTTATTTATTTTGGGGTTTTAGTTGTTTGACTGATTTAATAAGACATTTATAGCTGAAATTTATAAGCATATCGATGATTAAACTAACTAAATGTGTTTTAACAAGAAATGACTAATGAAATCTATAAGATGTATACAACAACAGTGGTACATTTTTGCTTTTAATTTCATTTATTCCTGTTTATCCTATTTAAAGATGCACATTCATAGCTCATCGCAGCATATTTCAACCAAAGAGACAGCATTTCTTGATCTCTTTAAAGGTGCAAATTTTAAAAAACAGGAGATTAAGCCTAATCATCGACTACAATTATGAAATCTTTTATTAAATAGTAACGATTTGGTTTTACTTATGATAACTATGTCATAAATTTTGTGTTTTCAATAAGATAATATCGCATTGAACAGTTACTAAAGATTCCAATAATCCATTTATCATATACTTGAGTAATAATATCCACTGTAATCAGTGGGATATTAATGCCTGGGTTTTTACAATGTATTATAAATATTTAACGAATTGATAATTAAATATTGATTATATCACGATTTTTATTTATGTGTTTTATAAAAGTAAATAAATATTTTTTTCAGCGAAACACTTTTAAACAGGGATAATCATCATAAAGAAAAACAGTTACAATTTTAATGCAAATATTAATTCTGCTTTTAGTATTATTGTTATTATTATTATTGTCAAGCAACAGGTTTATTTCTATTTAACCAAAAAAAAAAAATTATCGAATTTATTCAACATCTTGTTTTTTTTTTGTATAATACTAATATGCTAGAAAATTATTACAAAATATATATAATTATAATTATATATTATTAATATTAAAAAATTAAATAACTTTTATTTAAAAACGAAAAAGATATCCTTAAGTAAAAATACATTGAGGGGCAAAACAATATATAAAATCGGTCACGTTTTATTCATAAATTAAAGGTGTTTTATTTATTTAATCGATTTAGGTACTAAAAATATATATTGTTGTTTTAAATTTTAATAATAATAATAATAATAATTAAGAACAAAAACATAATAAAACAATTTGAATGCAATATACTTTTTTGTTTGTTTGTTAAATATAATAATTACATTTTGTTCATATAATATATAATTATTTAATTAATTAATAAATTTCTTTTCTTTGCATTTATTTTATAGATATTATTATTATTACTTTCTTCTTCAATTAATTATTATTATTACTAAAAATTTTATAACTTATCTCCCTTATTTATAATTATTAATAATTAAATTATTTGTATTGTTTTTGTATTTTTTGTTTTTATATTATTAGTATTAATTAATTAATTAAATGTATTTATTTATAATATTATATATAAAACTATACTTTTATTTTACTCAAGTAACATTAATTATTATTATTATTATTATTAATTTCTTCTTTTTTTATCATCTTTTTTTTTTTTGTAATTTAAATAATTTTTTTTAATAATAATAATAATTAAACAAAATTTAATCGTAAAAGAAAAATAGAAAATAAATAAATACAGAGAAATTGTTTAATTTAAATAAAACAATATTTTTTTTCTTTCTTTAAATTAATTTAATTTAAATGAATTTTTTATATTGTCGCTATTTATTGTGTGTGTGGTGTTTGCGTGTATTTTTTATTTTTACTTAATTTGTTATTAAATTACATTAATCATGAGTTCATTTTGTTTAAATTAATTTTATTTATAAACATTTAAAAAGTTAATAAACAAATTGTATAGGTAAATGCCCCCAATAATATCGCAAAAAAATAAATAATTTTTGCAGCATTAAACTAATAAAGAACTATTGTTTGTTAATTGTTTATCAATTCTAAAGACATTTAAATAATTTTAAAGAAAACACCTGGTTATTATATAAAATATTGTTTATAATTGTGAAATATTGACAATAAACTCATGATTAACTTTTTAAGGCCCATTAATTGTAAAATTTCTACATAAACTCTTGCAAAACATAGACATATGTTTACAAATACGATTTATGTAGAATGCAGCATTTTAGCAAATCGAGCTTAATGTTATTTTTTCCAATTAATAAATACAATTTGTTATCTCGCGTTTATCAATTTATAAAATTAACTAAAAAAAAAATTATCTATTATTTTTGTTAATTTTTCCAACTAAAACATTATTTAAAAAAAAAATAATAAAACAGAAGGAAAACAAACATTAAAAATAAAATAAAATTCTAACTAAATGTGATATTATTAATATTTAATTAAATCATTTTTAATTAATTAATAGTGTCACTAACTTTTATTTAATTTTTCTTTTTTAATTTATTTTGCATCATTTTTCGTATGATAAATTATTAATTAGTTTTTTTTCCCTATTTTTATTTATATATAATTCAATTTAATTCTTTTTTTTTTTTTCTTTATTTCTTTTTATTAATGTTAGATGATATTTATATAACTTAAATGTTTTATTAATTACATTATTCTAAATTACAAAAAAAAAAAAAAAAATAGCGTCTTTACCATCGCTTTGGTTAAAAAAAAAAAATTAAAAATAAACTCACATTCACAAATAATGGGAAGTATGTATTATTATAAAAATTGAAAATCTATTCAAAGTGGCAAATTTTATCATTAAATTTTCAGTTTTTTTTTATTTAAGATATCTTGTCGTTTGCAACTGATATAAATATATAATTTTTTAATTATAACTAGTATACTACAAGAACAAAAATAAAATATATATAATAATGGCGAAAAATTATTTATTATTATTTCATTGTTTCTTTATATGTTGTCTTTTGCGTAGTTTTGTTTTTATTTTTCAACACACAAAACACTTCACCAAGGTAAAATAACTAAACAAAATCACAATCATTCTTTGATATATTGTTCTATTATAACACTAACTTTAAATTTCACTATCAGGTAATTTGTTAGGTTTTCCAGGTGGTAGATTTTGTGATGATTCTTGTTGTTCACGTAATTGGCGACGACGTTTTTTACTCCATAATTCATGACAATCCTGCCATGTTGGTAGTTTTGGAGGTGGTAATCTAAGAATAAATTAATTTTAAAATTAAATTAAATTATAAATACAGGTATTTTATAATAAGTAATGAAAAGAACAAACGTTTCTGTATTAATTCCTTTTAACCATATTGATTTTAATGCCTCTTCAGCCGTGATTCTTTTATCAGGATCTAGTTCCAGCATTTTATCGAGTAAATCTAATGCTGCACCAGGCATGAATATAAAATCTTCACGTAATCGACGACGATGCTGTTTTTTAGCTTTTAATACATGAAATAGTGGCAACTTAATAACTGTTGGCCAAACAGCTGGTGTCGGTGTACCACATAATCGCGATATCATTTCTAACTGAGCAAACTCAGCATTTGCTTGGAATAATGGTTTCTTTGAAAATAATTCACCTAATATACAACCACAACTCCAAACATCTATTGATGGACCATAGCGTTCTTCACCCAATAATAATTCAGGTGGACGATACCATAATGTTATTACTTTATTTGTATAAGGCCTTTCTCTATCCTCAGCATTATATAATCTTGCTAAACCAAAGTCGGCTAATTTCACTTCACCCCTATTAAATTTAAAAGAAACAAAAAAACCATTTAATTAGATTTTTCTTTTTTACATTGTAATGGTCTATGGAACTTATAATTATTAATTTATTAGTGTTAATCAAAACTATAAAAACTAAATAAATAAACAAGCAGATAAGATTAATTAAATATAAAATATAGTAAATAAGATTCAACTTACTTATTGTTCATTAGAATATTTGAACATTTAATATCACGATGTAGAAAATTTTTCTTATGACAATAATTAAGACCATCTAGTAATTGCTTCATGATACTGGCATTATTTTCTTCACTAAATTCAACCATTCCGGATTCTAATAATCCCATTAAATCGTGATCCATATATTCAAATACTAAATAAAAGGAACCTTTATCTTTACGAAATTCTAATGCATCTTGTTTATCCGTTACAATTTCACGTAAATTAACAATATTCTTATGATTTAATTGGCGTAATATTTTTATTTCACGTACTGCTGTTATCGGAAAACCTTCCTTTTCATGCTCTAAACGTACTTTCTTTAAGGCCACCATTTCATTTGTTTTTTTATCACGAGCTTTATATACCTTAAAATAAATAACGGAAAAAATTATAATATAAAAATTTACATTATCTAAATGCTAGTGATTACCTGTCCATATGTTCCTTCACCAATTTGTGTAATTACTTCAAACACATCAACACAACGTTCACCCCAATCACGATTTACTAAACCAGTACGAGATGATCTTCTATTTAATATTCTTGGCCTTCTACGAGTTATCATTGAACTATTTTTTGTTTGTGAATTTGAATTCGTACTACTACTACTGCCACTGTTTAATTTTCCAGTTGAATTTTTCATACTCCATGATTTTGGTGGGGTACTCGTATCATCATCACCACTTAATTCTTCAGAACCTGGAACCATTGGTGGCATAGGTAAATTCAATAAGCCACGTTTGGTTGCCGATGACGGTATTAAATTAGCATTGGATGTAGTCATATCTTTAGATAATGACTTAATTTTTTGATGCTGTTGTGAACGTATTGCTACTGGACTTATATTATTTGGTGGACTTGGTGTTTGTACATCTTCTAGTTCAGAAACATTGACACCGGGTGGCATCGGCAGTTTTGTCAGACTTTTATGTTTACTTAATGGATACATATGTTTTGATTTTATTGAGGCATCACTTAAATTCACTGTATTATTATTATTATTATTATTACTACTATTAATATTATTATTACTATTTATATTATTATTGTTATTTATATTATTATTATTATTATTATTACTATTGATGCTATTATTGGTCGCTATTGACAAATTATTTTTTTTTTGTTGACTTAGTATATGATTTGATAATGTTGTCAAATTTGAATTAGTTGAGGTTGATGACATTGGTGCTTCATCACCTATATTAGGTATTAGTGGAGGTGCAACTGGTGGACAATCCACTGAGGCAGTCGCTGCAGTTGTAGTAAAATTCGTTTTAGAATTAGGCACACCATCTATTGTATCATGTATTTTTATTTCAATTAAATTTCTATTATCAACAGTTGATGATACTGGTATTATATCTGATGACGTTATTGCACCAGGCATTGGAATGTCACCTATTGGTATTGAATTTGATAAATTATTACTATTATTATGTACAGTAACTCTCAATCCATTTGATGTTGGTGCCACTAAATTTGAAGTAGACGCATCAGATAAAGGTCCATCATTTGATAAACTATTGTCAATAACAAAATTTTTCTTAGATTTATCATTATTTAAAGCCGCTGATGCATCACCAGCCGCTAATAATTCATCTTTCTTATCCAGGATCTCTTTTAATGCCTCCTCACGTTTATGCTTATCTTTGACTAATTCCGCGAATAAACTCGTATCACTAATTTTTTCTTTTAAATCTATTCGTCTTTTGATTGGAGGAGTTGTTGAAGGACTTCGTGAATGGCCACGACTATTTCTTAAACGTAATGGCGACATTGGGAGACGGGTCGATCTTGGACTTCTGCTTCGGGAATGTAGCTTAGATGAACGCGATCGAACTGGTGATGGACTATAATTTCGTCGCTTTGAACGTGATCTAGAACGTTTTCTTCTTCCTGGACTTGGTGACCTATGCATAACAAAAAATTAATATTTATGATTGTTTTAAGCAAAAAGCCAAACTGTACCTCGAATAACGTTTTCCATATCTATCTATTCGATGTCTATCTTTATCTCTATTAAAATCATCTTTAAAATCTTTATCACGTTTATTAAAACTACGCCTATCAATACTATAAACAGAATCTTGAGTTCTTCTTCTTTTATGCGGTGGCGGACTATACGCAGGATGTCTATCATCTGAAATTTCGTATAAAATATTTGTTATAAGCAATTTATTTAGGAATTAATATTAAATCATATCACATACTTAATGGTAGATTTTTTCTAACAGATTCTGATGATGACGAATTTTGATGATGATGTTGATGATGGTGCTGGTGTTGATGATGATGATGTGGATGGTGGTGATGATGATGATCTATTTCATCGATTGGACTATAATTTTTTTTAGGCATCAGTGGTGGTGTGTGCGGTGACGATACATAATGTTCACGATCACGTTGTTTTTTAGTGGTAGACCCCGTCATTGATGTTGATTGCTTTGGCGGTGTACGTTGTGATACATCTGAAAAGGAACTAATTTGACTGGTTGGCCGGGGAGGTGGTGTACCTGTTACAAAAGTTTAATAATTAAAAAAAAAAATCAAATTATCAAAGTAAATATTTCCTTTTACCTTGTGATATTCTTGAGAGGCTCGGTTCTTTTACAATTGGCGTATAAGTTTTTTCCCAATCTGGTGAGGCTTTGGGTGGAGGCGTTAAATTTTCTATGTCAAGTAAAGACTCAACACTAGATATACTTTCAATGCTTGATACAGATTTTTGACGTTTCTTTTTTCGTTTTTTTGCCTTTTTATTTTTCTTATGTTTTTTATCTTTTTTATTCTTTTTCTTTTTTCGTTCAATTTCTTCTTCATCTTCTTCTTCTTCTTCTGCTTCTACATCTTCAAAGCAATCTTCAATTGCTTCTGGAGGAGTAGATATTATTCGATGCTTTTTCACCGAAGAACATTCAGGAGACATTGACAATTTTCGTCTTGACAAAGACGAATGAGATGAACCAATTGGTGACCCGATAATTACACGGCGAACATCAGGGGTTCCACCTCTATTAACTGTTCTTAATGTATCATTACTTGGTACATTAATATTATGTTTATTAACAATGTGTTTATTGACATTATGCTTATTAACATTTGGAATAAATGTTTTATTTGTATTATAGTTATTTGTTGAAATACGACTGTGATTCATTCTATTATAGAAGACCTCATTATCACTGTATGATAAACTTTCTTCTGTTTGTATTTCGCCCGCTTCTGGTGCAGAAAAATCTTCGGAGCTGACATCTGAGTATTCAACAATCCGTTGTATCGATGATGAAATTGAATGCAATGGTGTTGTCGATGATCTGTCATCTCCTGATTCATTAAATCCATCACGTGACCGACGATTTTTTTTCGATTTTTTATTGCTTTTCTTTGAACGTTTTCTACCATGTCGATTAATTCGATCTTTATCCATGTCTATGAGTTATTTTTAATTTATGCATTTCAATTGAAAATTCTAGAGCACTTATGGTTATTGGGTCCAAGGAAATTTCAAATACCTAAAAATATATATATATATATTTTTTTTAATTTTTATTAATTTGACACATTTAAAGAAACAAAAAAATCACTTTCAAAAACAGCACCGCACATAAATTATTCACTTAATGTTTTACTATTGAATTTTGACATCTTTATATGATTTATGACGTCATGATGATACGAAATTCATATCACCATTATTTAGGTTAGCATTTTGTCATTTGTCAAATTCAGGTAAAAACAATAAATATATTTTAAAATATGAAAAATATAACTTCACAAGGCACAGTTATCATTAATTACTTATTTAAACTATAAAATTCACGCTAAATAACTATAAATATTATATTGCGGGGTGGTGTCTTTGCAAAAAAAAAAGAAGAAGGTTTTAAGTCTTGTCAAAAATTATTTTAAAAAATCGATCAAACATCACTAATCAAAACACAATAAACTAATTAAATAAAATAAATTTATTAAACTCACCTTAGAACTAATTGACGCAGTGCTGCGTCTAAACATTATCACTTCACATAATGTTCACGAAACCATATTTATTTATAAAACATAAGAACAAAAAAAATTAATTGGAATTTTTTTTTTAATATATAAATTTTATACAAAATAACGTAATCAACTTTTTTTCTATTAATATTTTGCTAAATTATTATCCGTAGATTATTTAAATATTTATGATTTATACTTTTAAATTAAACAGAGAATCTTTAATTTTATATCATTCATCGCGATGATGCATTTTTCATTAGATTTTTTTAGAAATTTTAATGAGATGTTAAAATCTACGGGAATAGCATACGGGATAATATCCGCCATTGTTAATATAATATTTACATGTCATCATATTAGCGACTAATTATTGAATTTATACTCAAAAAAATTTAATATAATAAAAAATTATTAATTAATTAAATACATTAAATTGTAATTAGATTTTATTTATTAACACCTTTTATTTATACAACTTATTAATACAAAAATATTAAAAAATTTGATTTTTTTTATAAGCGATAGGTTTTCTTTTAACGATAAGCTATTAATAAGTGCTATAAAAAATTGTAAAAAATGTTAACATGTTCTTAAGCAAAGAACAACACCGAGGTTTATAGCTTAGATATTTATTAAAATTAAACGGGGTTTTCGCATGAAAATAAAATATAAAATAAATATTAAATTAATAGACTTTGGAATTAATGAGCATATAAAACTGTCATTTACCGTTGTCGCATCTAAGATTGTAAAAAACTGTTTTCAAATTGCATTTATAATAAACCCAGTCGGGTTAGAATCTAACTTGAATTCCTTATTGTTGTCCATTTTGAGTGATTATTTCACTTTACAAATGTCTTTTACATTGAACGTGACGTTAAATCTTACATTTGTCAGGTTTTTCGATATAATAATTAAAACACAAAACAAAAAACAAAATTAATTTAATATAATTAAAACAGACACATGTCTATATATATTTTTAAAATTTTAATTTTATTTAATTTAAAGCACCAATTTCGTGTTTTTTTATGTGACATAATAATAATTAATTACGCTGTAAATTAATTTTTTTTTTTGTGAAAAAAACAACAACATATTCTTAATTATAATAATGAAAAATAATAACTTAAAATTACATAAAAAAAACATTAATAATAATAATAATAAACTAATTGTTTCTTGTCTGCATTTATCACATTTAACTAAAAAATAATACAAATAATGTAAAAAAAAAATAATAATAATAAACGAATTATAAATAATTATAGAAGAGCAAAACGATATTTGACAAAAACATTGATATTTTTCTAATTATTTATTATTTTTGATTAAATTTATGTAAATTATTTTTCTTTTCTTTTCCTTATTTTTTATTCATAATCACTACATTTCTTTATTTTAAATCTTTCATTTAAGCGTATAAAATTTTTAATTATAAATTAATTTTATTATTATTTTAATAAAATCAAATAATTTATAACATTAGTATTGATAATTCGTCATTCCATTCCACATGTATATTTTTTTCATTAATTTATTATTAATTTTATTAAAAAATTTATTTTATTTTTATAATTAATATTATACTTAGAATATTAATTAAATATTTTCTTATAAATTATTAGTAAAATACATATTTAAAAAAAAAAATAAAATATTTACACTATTATTAAATACAATTAATTAATTTCTTTGTATACAAAAAGTAATTATCAATAAATTTTAGCAAACATTAATAAAAAAAAAAATAACATTAAAAAGCACAATTGTGTCAGGCTTTTCATAGGTATAAAATACAGTTTAAAAAATCAGAAATATATGGTGATCAATTAATTAATTAACATAAATTTTTTAAGCGCTATGCTTTCGCTATTTATATTTAGCAATATATAGCTCTTATTTGATCAACCTATATTACATTAAAATATTTAAAAAAATGAGTTTTTATCAAAAACAGTTTTTAATTTTTGTAAAAAAAAAAAATTCTTTTTTGTATAAAAATTCGTTTCGTTTCGTTACAAAATTTTGCATAAAGCATATTGTTGAAGGGAATGTTGGTGATTGTTGTTGACGGATTACAATTTCGTTTTTTTACTTTTTGTTTTTTTCCTATATAATATAAATAAATTTTATATTTTTTATTAAAATTATGTCAATGTATGCCCATTGAAAGGAAATCATGGTTAGGATAATTATTAATAATTTTATCATAGGAATATACTAATTCATTTCTATATATTAATGCAAAAACTATGCTCTACTTATATTATTATTAATATTAATTATATTCGATATAAAAAATTTGACTGTATATATTTTCTTTTCCAATAAAATGGAATTAAAATAAAATTTAAATGTCATGTACATAGTATGATTGAGAATCATTGTACACCGCGTTGTACAGTGTCATTACCAAACTGTTTCTTTGCATTGATTTTATGAGAAATGTAACAACGTAATGTGTGTCGTCACGGTGATTTTTACTCCTTAAATCCTTATTAATTTATTTATCTTTACAAATCCATTTCTTCCATTGTTCTTGATAATCGATTACTATCAATTCTACGTCTTTGACTACGTCGTACAGCATCAGCACGACGATAAGGCTCACTTTTCAGGCCCAACAGAATATCTTCTAATGCACCATTATATACCTCGTCCTGATGTAATAATTTTTTTTCACGTACCGATATTGTTTTATTTTTTAATTCATTTATTACAGCTTCCTGTTTAAATCAAATCACAAAAGAAAAAGCAAACAAATCATCAATAATAATTTTCAACTAAAATATTTTTAATTATCAATAAAAATATATTAATTATATTTCTAAAGATTTTAATTTTGTTTTTATCCTTTTCTGCGTTTTTTTTTCTTTTCTTTAAATAATTATTTATATTTTCTTTTCACTTTTCTTTAATAATTTTTCTATACAATAACTTATTAACTATTTATATATTTAATTAATTAAAATAAAATTGCAAAACAAATATTTAAGATAATAAAAACAAGAAATTATTAACAAAAGCACAAACAATTCAAACAAACAATTTATCTATATAGTATAAGCTTTTCTTTTGGATAATAAAACAAATTAAATCACAAAGTAAACACTGTGGGGTTTGTTGTTTTATACAAATGAATATTTACAACAGTGAAGATTTTTTTTTGCCATTAATTAATTAATAAATATCACAAGTTAAACAACAAATTACTGATTAAATTTAGGTTAATTTTTTTTTTAAAATCTGTTAATTAATAAGACAAAATTAATTAATTAATATTAATATAGAAAACATATAATTATATTGGTGCAATATTTTTTTTTTTTTGTATTATTAAATTTTAAACTTTTTGTGTAATTTTTGTTTTTAAAAGAGTAACATCGTCTGTACCAATAAGGTTTGTTCCATAGCCTTTACAGGAAAATTTCTGACACCAAATAAGAAAAAAAAAAGACAAAAAATAATTAAATTAAAATAAAACACAAATTTTAAAATAAAAAAAACACATTTTTTGCAAGAATACCATATCAAATGAGTTATTATAATGATAATGTTGTTCATGTGCCAGCCACACAATACAATGGCATTTCAATTAAACCATGCATGTACCATGATAATTAATTTTTGTTATCCAGTCAGTAATGTCTTTTTTTTTTGATTAATAAATTTTTAAATGAATAATATTTGTTAATATTTTTATTATAAATTACTTGCGTGTGTTATGTTGCTCTTGTTTTTATTATTAAAAATGTGTTATTTAATTATTGTAAATTAGTTACAACAGATAAAAAAAAAATTATTTTAATAATTATAATTAAATAATTTATCAGTTAAATAAACGAAGTGGTAATAATGATTTAAAAGCGTCATAAATTCAATGTTTGCTGAAAATAAAAATGTTTTCTTTCACCTGAATTTAATTGATAAACATAATATATATTTATATATCAATTATTCTTGATATTTGTGATATTTTATATAAATAAAAGCAAACATTTATTAAACATTCCATCAACAAGTGAACTTTATCACAAGGTAGTACATAATTACGTTTGCAAAGTTACCTTCTTTTTAATTAACAATGGCTTAAACAATCAATCTAAACATATAAACGATGAAAAAGTTGTTAGTTTTGTTACGTAAAAAAAATAAAATAAAAATAAACCAAACACCAATAATCATTTTAAAATATATTTTATCGTTTTTCTTTCGATAAAATATTTAAAAATAAATATATATATACAAAAAATGAATTAGTTTTAAAAATATATGTATATAAAAAGTTAAATAATAATATGTACAATATATTATACAATAATAAATTTATACCCTATGAATAAATAAACATAATTATATACTACACATTTAATAACACATGCACCTATTTATTATTTATTTCATTTAAATTATATAAAAATGCTGATGATAAGCATAATGCAGGTCGTACCTGTTGTTTTTTCTGATTTATTTTATTATTACGTAATACAACTTCTTCGGATTCTTTTTTTATTGCGGCCAATGCTGCTGCTTGTTCTAAACGACGTCGTTGTTCATTTTCTTGATCAGTTGTCTAATTATTTATATATAATATTTAATAAAAAAAAAAAAACAGAAAAATAAAATATGTTTAAAATTAATTAACATAATTAATTTGATTTATATTAATTCGCTTACCTTAAACGCTCTGACAAATCTTACTAATAATAAAAAGAATGCATTTGCATCAGCATTGCGTGCAGATTCACCAAAATATTCAACACATTCTTTAAATACGTCCTTAAAAAAGAAAAAATATGAAATATGATACAATGATATATATATATATTAATAAAAAAGAAAAAGTTTTTACCTGCGCATTTTTAGAATCAAGTTTGACTTTCTTTAATTTTTCTTCAGAATTATTTAAGAAATCTTTAAGTACATGATTGTGTGGCCCCTTACCACGTAACTCAGCTTCTTTTTTGACAGCTTCCATACCTTTTTCTAATTCATGTACATCTGTTACAATATTTTCAAGGGATACTTGTGCAGCTTTATCAATGCAAAATAATTCTGAATCGAAATTTAATAATTCGGGAAATTTTTGACGTATCGTTGCAACAATATAATGTAATAAACATATTCGTTTATCTGTTGATTTTGTATCTAGAAGCGTATCCAAACTTTGCAGTTTGAAGCCATAGGCTGGTCCACGTTTACTACTATTTAAATAATTTCCAAATGCTAAAATTATTTCAAGCACAGCTTTGAATTTTTTAGACGATTTTGCTGAATTTGATGCATTTATAATTGCATAAATTTGCTAAAACATTAAAATTATTATTAAAAATAAAAATAAATAAATAAAAGTTATTGATACTAACTGGACTAATTAAATGTAAACTATCAAAGAAATTTCCCATATAATTCATAATTGATAATTTTGATGAAATACGTTCAACTTTGGCTAGGTGCATCATAAATTTATCTTCTTCTGTTAATAAATTTAAATCCTTTTTCTCACCAATATATTCTTTATATGTTTTTATTTCTTGTTCGGTCGGAACCATTTTCTGTAATATTTCAACATTTTCTAATGATAATTGCTTAAGATCTAAATTATTTATTGCTTTTATAACCAAATCGACTGGCATCTCTAATTTACGACGCGATATTGCTATTTAAACATTAAAAAGAAGAAATACATTAATTAATCTGTATTGATTAAATTCAATTATTCATGCTTATACCTATATTTCGTAATCGCGTATGTTCTAATACAGAAACATTTTCTGGTTTCTTAAAACGTTTACTAGGGAATGAGTTAAGGCCATCGATCTCTGATGATCCATTTGCCAATGTACCGCTCATGCCAATTTTGAAACGTTCTTCAAAATCAACAAAATCAATTGACCTATGTAATCTTTCATCATCTAATTCGTTAAATATTGTTCCTCGTACCTAGTAATCAAACATAAAGTATAATGTTAATTAATAATTACGTCAAATTACTGTTTTTGTTTTTTGATTTTTATTATTCATTGTAATTACCTGATTTGGCTTCAAAGCTATCCAATTAAGTGTCGGCAATTTATATTTGGTCTGTACTTTGCGTTTTATTGTCATTGCACCATCAGGTGCTGGCATAAATCCAGCAACCGGTGGTGGTGGTACAAAAGATGGTGCCATTGGAGGTTTAGGTGGTGCTTTTGGTGGACCATTACTGCCGTTAAGCATTGGTGGTGGTGGTGGGCAAGGTGGTGGCGGCGGAGCAACAACTGCTACTGGCGGTGGTGGAGGTGGTGGTGGTGTAGCAGCCATAGCGATTGGCCGATCCATTCCATTTATTGGACCCAATTCAGATATTTTAGTCATTGAAAGTAATTCAGAGACATTTACCATTGATGTCCCCTTAGGTAATGTTTTTGCTAATGTTTCCAATTCTTGTACTTTACTCTCTAGTATCGATTGTTTATTTCTTGATTCCATTTCATGTTGTTTTAATGCCCGTTTCAATGTTGACATTTCTTCATCATTTTGATTTTGTTTTTGCAATAATTCATCACGTTCGTCTCGCACATGATTTAGCTCTGTCTCAATTTCAGCTAATTTAAACATAAAATCACGTTCCGTTTCAGCCACCCTATCCAATGCCCGACCTAAATCATCTTCTAATTCTTGAACTCTTTCTAATGCTGCGGTTTTTGTTTCGCTATCCTCCATTAAGGCAGCTACATCAAATACATTATCTAAATAAGCTGATATTTGTACATGCAGCTCTTCCGATTCGGTAAGTCTTAATTTCTCCAAATATTCATCTAATCCGAGAGCAGTAAATTCATATTGCAAATGTACTCTATAATTCATATCCTCAACTGAATGCACAACAATATTGACAAATTGCATACACGCCACCATAAAATCAATATTAAATAACTCATAATTTATAAAATATTCCATTAATGTTTGAAAACGTCGTTTCTCTTGGCAAACCTCCTTAAAATTATCAAACGATGATAATATGATCTCGTGGCCACCTTTTACTAAGCATATTGCTGCTAATAATTCTAAAACTAATGCTTTGGTGCGCAATGACTTGTGTATTAAACTTAATGCAATACAATTGATCGCTTCGCGATGTTGTATAACCATATTAAAACCATATTTATTATTCATAATAGCACGTAAACACATTATACAAACATGAATATCATCTGTTGATGCACCCATATTTAATTTTGCAACGTGCCGTGATCGTCTTTTAACACTTGGACTATCTAATATATTATTAAGTCCAGGCCTTAAAAAACCATTTAAACCTATTTTACTATTTGTATCATTACTACCATTAGATGCTAATGTTGAATTTGGATTTAATCGTTCGCTTGACTCATCTTTAGCCTCTTGTATTCGTTGTTCGTGTCGCATCATTGCCAATCGAAAACTTAAATAATCAACAAGTGCATCTAATCCTTGATTATTATCATCTAAAAATTCTTTCACCCATTCTATATGATTTGTACGTAATGATATTTCTAAATCACGTAATACTTGTGTTGATGTTGATTCGCCAACAATTTTACGTTTCTATCATAAAAAAGAAGAGAAAAAAAAATAATCATTTGAATAAAAATATTACTTTCAAAAATACAAATGAAAAAGAACAAAAAAAAAAAAAAAAAAAAAAGAAACAAATCTTAGTGATAAGAAAAGGAAATAATAAAAAAGTCAACGGTCATTTTACACTTATCAGCAACAACAGCAGCAACAGTTTAGTATATAATGTGTATGTTTTTTTTATATAATTATGATTTAGTTACTAGTTATTTAGTTAGATAGTCGTAGTTATTACAAATATAATTTGTCATCGTTTTTCATTATTATTATTATTGTTATTTTTCTAATTATTTTAAAAATAGAAAATAAATTATAATTTAACAAGTTCATTGTTATTAATATTTATATATATATATATATATATATAGTAATAATATTTCGAAATATTATTAACGACAGTTAAAATATGCGACCTTTGTACTTACATACATTAGGGTCATAAAAATTCTCTTTTACAACACATAAATACATAATTTCTATTATGATGATGATAATCAAAATAATTTATTCAAATTATAGTTAAATTAAAAACGAAGAATAAGAAACAATTATTTTAAAAACAAGTTTTCATCTTGTTTCTTATAATTATTAATTATATATATTATTATTATTATTATTATTATTATTCATTTATTTTCATTTTCATCATTATAATCTACAATTATTATCTCTCTTTGTGCATTATGTTTTATATTTAAATATGTTAATTAATTTTTACGTTTTATTTATGTTTTAAATATATAATAATTAATAAACTATTGTGCGTTACAACTATTTACATAATAATAATAAAATAAAAAAACTATTAAATAAAACTATTCAATTATAGTAATAAAAATCATTAACATATTAATTGTAGTTATGTGTTGCTACTATAAATACCTATATTTCTATGCGATACATTCAATGAATTATTTATTAATTGAAATTAAAGAATAAAGAAAAATTATTTCCAACTATAATTAAATAATTTATATTTTATAGAAAAAAAAGGAAGGATTATAAAAATAAAGATAAAAAACCGAAAGACAATTAAAAATGTTTAAAAAAAAAAAACAAAAACGTACACTCTGCTGATGTTGTGCAAAATGATTATTAATAAAAATTTGTTATTGACCGAAATAAAGATAATTTACTTAATTCACTGCAATAATCTTTAGAATTATTTTTACATTCTTAAAAATTAGCGCATTCTTTTTCTAAAAAGCAATGAATTATTTTAAATATTTTATAGATTGATTAATTACCGCATGCAATTATGTCATTAAAATTGTTTATTATACACAAACGGATAAAAATAATTAATTAATCTTAATAAATAATCGGTAAATTATAAAAAAAAAGTAAACTATATAATTAGGGTAATTCCATTAAATATTTATCACATTGCGGTTTTTAGATAAAAAAAAATTAATTTTTAATTATTCCCCTTAATGTATTTATTTTCCTGCTAAATAATTTTTTTTTTTTTTTGTAAATAAATAATAATATTAGAAAAGAAAAAAGATTAAAAATAGTATAAAAATTAGTGGCTTTTGGTTTAATTACATTTATAAAACTTACACGATGACTTCTAGATGCCTTTGGATCAAGATATGTTCGTAATTTCGTTAAATAATGTGATGGTGGATCTTTTGCATGAACCATTTCCTGTAAATATAAAAGGAGAAATTATTTATTAGAAATTAATAATAAAATACCAATAATATGTAGATGTTATCACTATTTTACAAGCATACTTAATACATATTATTATTCATAAATTGCAAGTAAACATTAGAATTATTAATTGGAGAAGTACAACACAAGGGCTCAACATTAGGGTAATAAATAAAGCAGAAAATACTTTCACACTTTTCGGAAGAAGCAGAATACAGACAGAATACAAACAGAGCATATGACTTTTTATCTATATTGCGATATATTTATTCATTGTACCCCTTTTATACATGCCATAAGCTCTTTGTTTTTAAACACTTGTTAATACTACTCAATATTGCATAGTAAACATTGTTATGTTTTTTTATCATTAAAAATTCCGACATTACGCAACAATGCAAATTCTTTGAATTATTTTTATATCCTTTTTTTCTTTTTTTATATAATAGAAATAGAAATAAACAGTCTTGCTAAAGTCACGTTAAGTACGTCCTTTGAACAATTTCTTTAAAGGTTATAATCATTTAGAAAATACGATGGGCAAGTAAATAGTATTGTTTCTATGGTGAATAATTTTTAGTTGTAAAGCTTTCGATGATGAACTTTATTTTACGCAATCATTTTAAATGTCGCTGATGTAGTATTGTGCTTTAATCCTTGACTATGAATTTTTTAAACAAGAGTTCGATCCCTACTTGCAGAAGTTAAAAAAAAGCTAAGTAAAAAAAAGCTTGAAAATATAGAATTTGAAGCAGCAAAATCGACCATTAAAGGGTTTTAGACAATTGAAAAGTAAAAGCCAAGCGCTTTCAATTCAAAATTCATATTGATTTCACCAAAACCATTATTGCTAACAATTGCTAAAATAAAATAAGAAAAGAAATAATTTTAAGTCTTAAATTCGTACCAACATGCCGTAGCAAAGTAAAATTTATGTTAAAATGTTATTTATTTCGTTTTTTTTTTGCATGTCACCGATATAGTTAAGAAACAATAATAATTTGATTTATTTTATTTGCAATAATTTATTACATAAGAAAATTTGTCGTGAGCGGTAAAAATAAGAAATTGATTTCTTTTTTATTTTTTCAAAATTTTAAATTTAATACTAAAAGGAAATTATTTAATGAAAACTTTAACATTGTTGCAATCAAATAAATTAATGAAAAAAAAATAATAAAATAAATAAATAAAAAGTGTAAACGATGAACACCGTTTGTCTTAAAATAATAAATTGTTAAATTGACAATATTAAAAATTTGCATAATTTTGCATTTAATTAAATTCAACACATAATTAATTAGTTTATTTTTTTTTTTTGATTTAATTAATTGGTATTTTTATAACAAAAACAATTAACAAACGAATCATTTTTTTTTATTCTTGTCAAAAATCAATTACAATATTTCAAAAAGAAAATAAAAATATTTTTAGACCATGACCAAAAATTAACAAAAAAAAAAAAAAAATAACCGAAAATACTTAAAAACAGAGTACAACCGGAAACAGATTAAAATAATAATAAAAAAAAAAAAAACAAAAAAAAAATAAAATAAAAAAGAAAAATTATTAAAGCTTTTAGAGGATTGTAGTTATTATTAGTAGGAGGAGAGAGAACTATAGGCAGGCATTAAAAAATTATAATAATTCGTTTGTATATACTACGATGATGACATTATTTTATTTACTTATTTTTTATGGTAATAAATTAAAAATTATAAATAAACATTTATTTGATTATTATTATTATTATTATTATTATTATTATTGTTGTTGTTATTGTTGTCGTTTTTGTTCCTTTTTAATCCATTAAAACTATAATTTATTGTTTAATCATCACGTGTACAAAAAAAAAAAGCATACAGTTCTTGTCATTTCAGGTATTGTGTTAACTATTTTATTGTTTTAAATACTGTTGACAATTATTAAATTATTTTTAAACAAACTTTTTTAATTTATACAAAAATAATAAGAAAACAATTTTTTTCTGAAAAAAAAAAGATTCAAATTGTGCAATAAATATTTAAAAAAAAAAAAATAAGTAAAAATTCGCTTATAAATAAATTAAAAAAAAAAAAAATTATGTGCAATCTCTCTGATACAATGAGTATAAAATTACAATTTTATAGAAATAAATACCTACATTAATTACACAATATAAAAATAAAAATAATAATACTCTATTCTGGTTTATTGCTACTATTTAAATAAAATAACTAGATATGTTTTGTTTTGCACACGCATACCACACTTGTTTAAAGAGCAGCAAGAAGGAAGAATTAAACAATAATGTTTATACCAAACACAATAATGATACGACAAAATTGATTTAACATATGCGCGCTTTATATATGACAATAATATTGTTTCTTCTGTTTAAAAATTCACTTGAAAACAAATTTTTCTTTATATAGCTAATAAAAAAAAAACAATTTTTTATGTAATTAATATACATACAGTGATGGCAATAATATGTAATTTTAATTAAAAATAAAATAAAATTTCAAACAAATTATTCAAGGTAAAATTAATTTTGTAATAAAAATTATTTAATAACAATAATAAAAAAAAAGTAAATAAAAATACAATTTTCTTGTGAATAATTTTAATGTTTTGTTTTTATTTTGACCAAGCCAATGTCATGTAATTAAAAATGTCGCATAATTATTGCATGAAAATTTAAAAATTGTCAAATAAATGTTAAGAAAATTTTAACCAAGTTAAATTGAATAAAATTATTCCTATAAATTGAATGTGCAAATTTCTAGAACAAATTTTTACTAAGCAAATTTATAATAACAATTAATAACAGTAATAAAAAAGAAATAGAATGTTGATAAGCGCGGTTAGCTTTGTAAAAGCTTCACAAAGCCGCAAAATACAATTAAAATAGGTTGTAAAAGTAGGACTATAATAATGAAATGATTAAATGATAACATATGGATTGGCTTAGTTAATAAAATAAATAAAAATTCGCATATTCATCGAAGCAAAAACATAATCAGTTACAATTGAATGAATAATGTTTACTTTAGGACACATAAATAACATAAAATAAAGATAATTAAGTTTTTGCTATGTTCTATGTGTAATCAGAATATTATTATATTACAGTGTTTTTTTATTATTTTGAAAATTTCTATGATTTTGTTTGACATTGTGTAGTTAACCTGAAGGATTATGAACTTTGTAGTTTTTTTTACAAAGAGCAAAAATAAAACACGTAGACAAGACACACAGTCAAAAGTTCATAACAAATAACCATCTGTATATTTTCCGATCAAAGTAATTATCTCATCGTAAATGCCAATGCTATACGTCCTTTTAAAGGTGAGTTTAACACAAAATAGTACGAAACCAACACATTATCGATTATTCCAAAAAAATTAAGAATTTACATTTATAACAAAATTATGTTTATTTCTAATAAAATTACTTCTTTTAGCCAAAACTAAAAAAAAAACTATGCTTCTAAACTAAAGAAGAAATCATAAATAATTTTTAATAAAAATAAATAAATAAAATATTCAAAATTTTACAAAGTTTATAGTTTTATTATTGTTAAATAACCTTAGTTGACTTTACTTAAACATATACATATCTAACACTTAAATTTATTATTATTATTTTTTATTTTTTTCATTTACAAAAGTGATGTAACTTTTAAACTTTAATCGTTAAAAATTGTTAAACGAACAGTCATATTTTATATGTTTTATAAGATTAATTGATGAATCATACACAAATATAATGTTTTTTTTTTCCTTCAAATAAATATAAAAACGATATTTCGACAAGTGATTACAAATTTGTTATTTGGTGACTAATTCAATAATCAATTTTAATCAATTAATCAACAAAGACATATAATATGTTTCTAATTGTTACACGACGCAAATTTATTATTATTATTATTGTTTCTAATAAAACGATTTTAGGGTAAATTATTTATTAAATTTGAATGCGATATTATACATAATACTAAATAAATAAATAAAAAGTATAAATGTCGGTTAAATAAATATATATATATATTATAAAAATAAATAACAATATAGGTCAGATTATTTAAATTTATTATATGTTTTTATTATATCTATGATTATTTTATAAAATATTTTAAATTAATATAATAGAAGAATGGAAAAATAGAAAACGATTCACTCAGTTATTTCTATATAAAGTTTAAAACCATACTGAGGGTTCTGTTGTCTAAAATATACGCAGTATTCAGTAGATACTTAAACGATGGTTATGCAAATCAGACAAGCATACCAAAAGTATTTGATCAGAAAAATACAGAAATTCAAATATATTTTACATTCAAATGATGCTTCTAACTTTTTGTGGTTAGATAAATTCTATTTTATTTTTATAGTCGCTATAACACCATTATAGACACCATAAACCATAACATTAATAATAAATTAAAAGCGGGACCTATATACTATCTTAAATTCAATCCAATAAACTTTTTGTCAAGAATTAAAATCTCTCTTTGCCACTGCGACATTACGAATTACCATCAGACAAAAATATATTAAATACAAAAATACCGAAAACAATAATAAACATGAAAAATAATTATAAAAAAAAATGCAAATGTTATTTTTGCACGAAATCAAGCAACAAAAAAAAAAACATGTCACGAGCAAAATATTTAATTTTTATAAATTTCAATGTAAGAATTAATTAAATTATTTAAATGAGAAAAAAAAGAATATTCTACTTAGTATATTGTATTCACAAAGACAGTAAATTTTAAACGTTTAATTAAATTAAATTAAAAAGATGAGAATTGCGGAACTGGTAAAATAAGTTAATAAAAAAAAAAACAACAAATGCTTGACATTTTAATCAAGAAATTCAACATTGATATAATATATAATTTAAAAGAAATAAAATTAATAGAGCTATTAGACTACAGTGATAAACAAGACAGTGAAATAAAAACTTAATATTTGTTTGATGATTCTCAACAATTCTTATAAAAGTTCGCTTAAGTATTGAATTTCGTTTTGTTCACCCACTCAACGTAATTCATTTTCTGTGTTGTTATTGACACGCTCCTGAAATATAAAACGTGAGATCATACGATATTGTTCTTAATTTCAGTAATTATTTTCAACATTTATAAGAGTCTCATTTGTTGGCATTCAAAACACTTAGACAACATCTTAAACTTGCTAGAAACTAAATGTGATTTATTTATATTTAAGATTTTCAAATTTATATTGATTTTATGCTCTAATTAGTCTTAGGGGAAATAATAAAAATCTGCTTTTAATTTATACATTTTTTGCATTTGCCAAACGATAAATATTATAGGAAAAAAAACTATTCACAATATTTTAACAAGAGTAGTGTAGTTGGGACTGACTAACCTTACATTTTGCACAGAAGTACCTATTATTTTCAATAACAGAATCAAATATCAAATATTTTTAGAATCAAATATCACAGCAATGGAAATATAATCTAGGTAAAAAGTGACGATTTAATAGCTATCCAACTTTTATCTAATATATCTTAGAGATTCAAAAATAAAAATCACAACATCACTTGTATAAGCACTGATGATGAATTTTTTCTTATCTCTAAAAAACAAGATTTCTCGAGTCCCATGATATTATAATCAACACATGACAGTATTATTCAATTAAGTAAAATTTAAATTTATAAAATTTAACAATAAAAATATAATTTAAGAAATAAATAACAAGAAAGATTTAATCATATTTAATTTAAATATAAATAACAAGACGAGGGATAAGTAATCAAGTTTAAAAAGAAAAAGTAATCATTTTGTTTTTTTTTTTGAATGCACTTAAAAAACAGTTTATTCAAACCAGTTGCTGGTGTTATTTACTACAAATTGTTGTGTAAAAAATTATTATTAATATCACAATTTGGTCACTTTTATAGTGGAAATTAAAGAATAATTTAAAAAAATAAATAAATTAATGTTTGTACAGAATTTGGTGCTGCTGATCATGAAATATTAAAGCAAAATTATAGCCTTGTAACAGTATTTTGAGGATCAATAGTTTAATATACGTTGACAATTCTTTAACAAACATTATTAGGAACTCTTAACTAAATGCCTTTTTTATCTTTGTATCATCCATATAAACATTGTAAAAATCGTTGATAATAATTTAAGAAGCATAAGCAAATTGATTTATAAACTTTTCTTATAAATTATCTCAATCGAACATTGCATATCTTTGAAAAAAAAAATGCTAACATCATTTTAAGGTGATGAAACATAAGTATATTTATAAACAAAATATTAAATCAATTGACTTAAGCGATTATTCCATATTAAGCAAATTTAATTTTAATGAGAAATAATGATTCATACATGAAAAACGATCCATTAGTTTTAATTAAAAAAAAAACGACAACAATACAAATATAATTACAATAAATTAAAAGAAATAATTTTAAGTAAACAAAAAATGATTCTTAAGATGTTTTCATAAATATTCTTTGACTCATCATCATTAAATAAAACAAAATATTTTTAAAATAATTTAAATAAATTGCAAACCAATTGAAAACAAAGATACGACATAGAGTAAAATGACGACGTTGTATTTCTATATAATTTTTGATTAACACATAAAAGTAATGAGTTAATAAATTCATGCTAAAAATTACTTATTCTGTTGTTACACATTTAATAAAATTAATCACAAGATAATTTTGATTGAGTATTATTATTTTGTAAAGTATTAAATGCTAAAATCACGTTCAATACCCTACTGATAAAAGCAGTAAATTGTATTTTCTTTAATAAATTTTTATTAGAAAACTTTATGATTATTTTGTGCATATTTTCTAGAAAAAATTAATAAAAAGCTCACTTCAAGATCTCTTAAGGGCAAAATTCAAATGAACATTATTTAATTAAATGAAACAGCATAAATCTTATATAATTTAAATATTTATTTCTATATTATCGAAATCACAAAAGCAAAATCGCACCGCAACACTAAACATGTTATTCAGATTTTTTTTTAATAGTCCTAGATCGTCTCAACCTTTAACAACACAGAAATTAAAAAAAAGCAAAACTAAAACTTATCAAACGAATAAATAAAATTTATAATAAAAATATGAATAATACAGTAGAGACTCGTTTACTTAAAACTATCACGGAAAAGGTATCTACGATAAACTTGAATTTACAAAAGAATTTGACTATTGTCGTTTTGTAAAAACGACGAATGCACTTCAAATGATTAATAATTTAATTCAAATCAATAAAAAAAAAGATAAAAAGGTAACTTTTTATACATATGTTATATAAATGAATAAAAGCAATAATATTACTATATTATGCAATAAAAACGTAATTAATTATTATGAAATAAACAATTTGTCAAAGAAACAAGTTTTTTCAGAAAAAAAAACTAAAGAATTCTGTTAAGTGCTGCCAGCGTAAACAGCATTTTGCAAAATATTAAAAAAGAATAAAAAAATCACTAACCTACAGTAAAATAAAGACAAAAATTACAATTTTTAATATGAAAGAAAGAAAAGGTGAGCACAGCGAGCAACAAAATAACACCTGTTTTATTTTTATAATTAAATCTGTTTTTTTCTTTTAAAAATACAAATTTAAACGTCAAATTTTTTTAAATGAAATTAAAAGTTGCTTATAAATATTAATTAGAAAGATTAATATACTTTTGTTTAAAATGTATTTTCGTAATGAAATTTTCTGATTTTATTAAATAATTCAAAATACTATTTTAGCTCGATTAAAATCTTTATATTGGTTCTATTATGCTACAATTATTACATTTATTTTCATTGCCAATGAAAAAAGAAAACACAATAATTTTCTACTAAATTATTTCATTTTCAAAGTGATTTTTTTCAATAAATTTTGCATTTTAATCGTAAAAAATTTAAACGTAAAAAAAATAAGAATAAAATATTTAAAAAATAAAAGAAAAATTTATCAAAGCGCCACTAAGTACACATACTTGAATAAAAACAATTATTAATTAGTTAAAGAAACAAAAAAAAAAAAAAGCATTATAAGAAAATAACAAATTAGCAATAATAATTAGCATCTGTTCCATTTTCTATTCAATTCAATTAAAATTAAAAAATAATTAAAATAAATTTTATATATAAAAAAAAAATAATTATAAATATAGAACACACAGTAAATATTTGATTAACATAAATACTTTTTCCGTTTTTTTTTTTCTTCTATTTTTATAAACATAACAATTAAAATAGCGCAAATACTATACACACTAAAACATCAAACAAATATTAAACAGATTAAATAAAAACCGAAATAATAATTGTTAGATAAATTTATTGTATTACGAGTATTAGTTAAATATTTATTTATTTTTATTATTAAAAAAAAAAGAAGCATAACAACATATTATAGTATTTAAATGAAAATTAATTTAAATATATATATATAACAGTATATGTAAAGGCATATTAAAGATTTTATTATAAAAACAGATCACATCCTATTATAATACATTAACACACATTTTTATATACATATATATATGCTTTATGTACGATAATTTTCCATAAATTTAAAGTGCATCCCATTAACTACTAACTCAGTCAATCAACTCAATTTACTGTTTTATTTATTATTTTAAAATTAAAATTTATTTACATTAAATAAATGAAAAAATAAATAATACAATATGAAAATACTTAAATTAAAATGAGAGATTTCATTTTGTATTCAAACACATCCTGCTTATTTATTTCGTTCATTTTTTTTTTTGCGTTTAATATAAATTTAATTCAAGTAACAATATGTTGTTCCAAAATATTTAATAAGCCTAACAAAAAAAAAAATCTACATTTTTTTTTATCAAATAGTTTCTTACACACATCAGTTTTTATCAGTAAGAAAAAAAACTTATTGCTGCTATATCAAAAAAAAAAAATATGCAGACTGTAAAATATGCAATTTTGTGCAATATTTTCTTGCAGTAATTTTTTTGTTTTCAATTCCTTTAAAACAATATGTTTTTTTTTTATTATAACATCTTAAACCCCACAGCAGCAACTGCTGAGCAAACAAATTCATAAAATAAATATTTTATAAAAGAAAATTATTAATTAAATTAAATAATTATAATAAAAATAAATAAATATTTATCGTTTATATGTGCTTAAATAAGTATTAAATCAAAAACAAGCTGATTAAACATTTATTGTTATTTTTTATAGGACATTTTTTTTAATTAAATAAATTTAGTGAAATTTTTAATTTTATTTGAAAAATAAAAACACTTTTTTGATATAGTCAATAAGTTGTTTTTGCTAGACATGGTTGAGGAAGAATTACGATGTAAAATCCACCTATAATTAATATGAGGTACCATGTAGATTTACACGAGTGCTATGAAATTGTTTATGAATTCAAAGGATTTATCATTTAATTGAAACAGAAATATGAATGATATTCATATGTGTTTGTTTGTTGTCTTACTATCCGTGTATAATTTGTTGTATTTCAAATCGCAACTAAAGTAAACAGCTGCGTAAGTGGGCGATAGTTCCAGGCCTAGATCCGCGTATACGTTTTACTTGAGAAAACATTTATTCGGCAACATTTAATTATATTAATGCAAAATATTACGATCCAATACAAATACAAATAAAGCTATGCATTCACAAATGTTTTATTCAAAAAAATATTTTTAAATAAATCTGAAGGCCTGATGTCATTACGGGCTATAGACATTACATTTACATTTATTAGTGCTATAATTTTTTTTCTCTTTTAATTTCATTTTACTAAAATGATAAATTTGCATTAATAAAAAAAAAAAATTAAATAAAACTTTCAAATAAAAAAATTACTAAAATCGTCACACAGCAATTTTTTTTTCACCAAATTATTATTAAAAAATAATTATTGTTCTTGTTATATTAATAAATAAATAAATAAATAAAAATATATATATTATTATGATTATTACAGCCTTGATATTAACATAAAAATATAAAGCAAATATATGTGTATAAATTTAATATTTATGTCTCGTCGTGTTTTTTTTTTGTATAAAATAAAAAAGAAAATAAAAAAAAAACCAAGAGAGAAGAAAACATGAATCATAAAAAATTAATATATAAAAACTCCATGACATTCTAGGTAACAACTAAAGTCGTCAAAATAATATATTATAAAAGCAAAAAAAAAAAAATTTATAGTAAAAACAATTTTACTCAAAATTAAAGACGACGACGCGACCACTTTTTCTTCTTTTCCAATTCAACAATTAAATTATTCTCAAATAAAATATTTAAATTGTGTATAAAAATCATCATAGAAAAAAATATGTAAATATTTTTCTCATCAATAAATCATTAATAAAATCTGTTTAATCAATTAAATTAATAAATGACTAAAGACTAAAAAAATAAATAAATAATAAGCAAACATAAAACTAGAACAACAAAGTCATCACGCTGTGACATTTTTTTCATTTTTTTTTTTTTTGAATATTTAATGAGATGACATTTAAAAATTCTTTACAACTTATTGTTCGCGATTTCTATACAAGCATTTGTATTTCTGAAATTTTAAGAAATTGTAGTGTATTTAAAATTTCTTATAATAATAAATAAAAATATTAAAATATTAAAATATTATTACGTCACGAAAACAAAAAAACTAATATTTTATTTATTGCAGATATAAAAAAAAAACTACATTTTCCGCCAAAAATATACCAATAAAATTTAAACAAACATAAAAATAATTAATAACTAAAACAGACACTGATTCTTCATAATTAATATTCTTAATAGTTTTATTAAAAAACATCAATCATCGCGTGTTTATTATTTTAATTACGAGAAAAATAAGGAACAAAATACAATAATAATAAACAAATTATTTTCTACTTTTAGTTATTGTTGTTGAAAATAAAAAAATGATTTATTCAATTCTTCGAAAAGTTACTTTTATTAAATGGAATTAATTTAATATAAATAACATAGTGATAATCAATAATATTTATATACGTTAACACTAAGATTACCGAAATCATTTATATGATAATCCTTATTAATCCTTCTTTTAAATCGCATCATACCTGACTAGCACTTTATACGTTCATAAATAATCAATAAAAACGTAGAAAAGCACCCACCACAAAGTTTTCAAATATAAATATGACGTAAATGTACTTAGTTTTACGTAGTTAATTTATACAATTTTTAAATATTATTAAAAATTAGTTTATTTTTTATATTTATGTAAATATTATTGTTTATTTTTTTATCTCTTTTTAGTTTTTACATAATAAATTGAATAAATATCAATAAAAAATTAATCCTTTGTTACGTATAAAGTGTTTATTCACTTTATTTCCTTTTTTAAATTGACTATGCACTTTATAATTATATCACTTTTACGAAAATCTTTGGTTTATTAAATTTTTCATTTTTCATCAATTTTTTAATAAAAATAAACATATTTTGCCACACAAAGATGAAAAGATATGTCAAGTTTAATCATTATAATTCCTATTACACAATAAATGTAATATAAATAGCATTGGAATTATCATTGATTCAATAAATAACAATGTATCTAGTTTGCTTCAATTGAAAAAATTAATATCACGAAGAAACTCAACATTGGAATTATTAAAAAGAAAACAATAATAAATTAATTTCACCATAAATTTTCCATCATGGATAAATAATAAGTGTGATAAATTAACTAGTATGCATATTATCTAAAACTCTAAATATTAATAAAAGAAAACTAATAAGAATTAACGACATTGCAACAAAATAGCACTTTTTCTTAACACACTTAAATACGGTTAATTTTTCAAATAGAAAGACAACAAGAAAAATATTAAACAATTAAAAATAAGATATTTGTATGTAATCAATACGACGACTCTACCTTTAAATAAAGTTAATGAATAACATTAAAGGTAATATATATTGAATTACAATAAGCATTTATATTGATTAAAATAAAAATAAATTAAAATTAACACACCTAGAATATTATTGATTAATGAGCGATAATTGAGTAGCTTAAGAGTGTCGATAAATTACTCATGTTAATTAGATTATATTTTAATAAAAATAAATTTATCATTGATTAGAATGACATTATACAAATACGTAAAGAAATTAAATATATATAAATATATATATAAAAAATATAATTAATTATAAGTAATAAAATATAATTTTATTTTCCATTTACATAGTATAAACATCAATTTTATTAATAAATTCTTTAAGTAAGAAAATTAAGAAAAAAAAAGACTCATGTGGTGTGTTTACCGCATTAAGGAATTTTTATAAAATTAACCACAATTAAAATTAATTATTATTATTAATATTGTTGTTTTAGTTATTAAATAAAATCAATTTTTTATTTAAACAAAGTTTGCTTAGTTAAGCAGAGAACTTTAGTGGTATTTTTGTGAACAAATATTTCAATAACATTATTATAACTCTGTTTAAGTTGATTAAAATAATTTTTTTATAAAGAAAATTTTAAATGGGAAAAAGGAAAATAATTTTATAAAAAAAAATCTATAAAATACTTAAATCATAATTAATTAAATGTTTTGATTGTTAAATATTGCAAAAAAAAACCATAATAAATTAATTAAATAAACAAAATTCCCGCCATTACACATATCCATAAATAATTAAATTTTTATGTTAACAAAAAATTGAAATTAATGAAATTATTCATACAAATAATGATGTCGCATTAAATATTTTTTTCTGTTTTTTCCTATTATTTTAATTAATTACAAAATTAAAGTCATTTGTAATTTTAATAAAAAAAATAAAACATTAAATTAATTTTACATTGAGTGAGACAAGGTCATAATGATAATTATTTTAGATTTTAAAATGAAAACAATTAAAATATAAAGTTAAAAATATAAACAAATTGTGATAAATACATGATTGTCTTGTGTAATGTAAAAGCAATGTAAAAAAAAAAGAATATAAAATAAGAACCAAGAATATTAATGACATAAACATCTCAATTAAAACAAAAATTGTAGCAAACTTTGTTCTACATTTAATCAATCGTATATACAAAATTATTAAAAATTGAAAGCAAGACAGCATTGACTGTCAGTAATAATAATGTACAATTCATTACCATACACAAATAATGCTAAGTAATGCCTGCCAATCATATAATTAATAAATCAATAGTTTTGCGAATTTTTTACTACAGTAAAAAAATAAAATACTCTGCTCTTGTGAAACAGTTTTGCATTGTATAAGATTCAAAAGTTACAATTCATTTTTAAATATAATTTGTCATGTGGATTGCATATGTTAATTTTATTTAGCATTAAATGATAAACATATTTAAAAAAAAAAACGATCAAACAAGGTTTGATAACTGTATGTTGTGTCTTTACATATAATTTTCATACATCATTACTTTTGCTTTATCTGTTTTCATTTTTATTTTTTGATAATATATTTTATTAAATAAAAAAAATTAAACAATCAAATTCTTTGTTAACTATAAAATTGACTTAAATTTAAAGTTTTTTATAGATTATTAATTTCGCAATGTCAACAACACACATATGTTGAAAATAATTAAATAAGAATTTATAACATAATTCTATTTATAATTATTGTGCTTAACTAGATAAATCGTTATAATTTGTTTCTTTTCATGTAGAATATAATTAGAATTAATAATGATTTAGATTAATTATTAGAAAAAAAAAACAATAGCTAAATCAAACCATATAAAAATGCTAAGTAACTACACTATGGAACTAGTATTATTAAAGTGGCTCTTCATACAAATAATTATTAAAAATGTAAATAAAATTCACACACAATTTAAATAGTAAAAAAGCAAATCAAAATCAAAATCAATTGAAATTTATAAATAAATAATAATAATAATAATAAAAAGTCATAAATATTTATAAGGCGTGGGTTAAAAATTAAAATTTAAAAAAAACGCACAAAATGATTTAGCCTTAAAATTATTAGCTTATGAATATGGAAATCGTTATTGTTTCTGTATTAGAGCAAAAAAAATATATAATAAAAATCAATAAATAAATAAATAAATCACAAATTGTCCTTGCTGAATTACCTATAAAAGGTATATAATAAAAGGTTGACACATTTTATTTGTTCCATTTCATATTTCTATATAAATACAGGAAATAACAAATAAGAAATAATTACTTATTAAAAAAGCAAAAAAAAAAACATATTTCAATTGGTAATTAGTGGTTTTTAAATTGTGTACTTCCTCGTTACGTTAAATGAATTAGAAATTATGCAATAAAAAGATAAAATAATAAATTGTAAATAATTTAGTTATGCAAATGTCACTTATTGACATTATAATTATAATAATAATAATGGAAAAAGGTTGAATCATCTAAACTGCTGTCTAATTTCTATCCCTTGTAATTTAATTATATTAATTTGTTTAACATAAATGACCTTTTATTTGAAACACCTTTACTCAAATAATGGTTAAGGCTATTATATTGAAATAAAAACAAAATTATTCACACTAAAATAATGAAACATAATATTATTACAAGTAATTAATTACAGATCTTTAAAGAGATCTATAAAATAGCAACAAAATTTAAAAAAAATCTTTTGATATTAATTTACAATCTTTAAGAAAAAAATAAAAATTAAAGTAATTTATACAAACATAAAATTGTGATATGTTTACGGCCTAAAACAGGTATCAAATAACACTAATTTATAAACATAAAATAAAATTAATTAATTAATATTGTTCAAATAAAAACAAATTTTAATACATAATTATGTTAGATATTATCTTTATTAATTTCATTTTTTAATAACAATAACTAGCTCTGTTTACATTGTTTTTCCTAATTTAATAATTGAAGAAAAATTTACACGAAGATATCACTATACAAATTACATACTAATAATTTTGTTAAATTATTAATTTATATTCGCGCACCCAATACAAAATACATTTTAATTTTTGATTTCATAATAAATTTATGAAATTATAAAAGTGGGAAGTTAAATTATTAATATTAAAATATGAATAGAAGATAGTTGTCAAATCATAGAGAAAAAAAATCATAATTTTCTATTAAAAAACATATTTATACTTTTATGCAATAACAATACAATTTATTTTCTCGTATTTTGTACGTTTTTTCCTTTACTATAATTGCTATTAAATACTTTTAATTACAACAAACTACATAACAATAATAATCAACAAGTTAATTACATTAGAAATGAATTTTTAAGGTAATAATTAACCAATGTAATCATAATGAATGTAATGTAAAAAAAATGGTTAATTAGGCTTGCATAACTTAATAAACACCGAAAATAGAGTGGAATAAGTAAAACAAAACAAAAAACGAAATGAAAAAACATAAAAATATCTTGTCTATAAAATTGAAAAAAAAAAAACCAAAAATAATTAAAAGAATGAGAAAAACAAAAAACTTGTTTTTAATGATAATAAAAAATAATATCATTATTAATTTTGTTAAATTTATTAATACATAATATTGTAAAGCAGGTACTTGCTTTCTGGTTATATCACTGCAATAAAAGCTTTATTTTTAATGAAAAAAAAGAAGTAAAAGTACTGTTTTGTTTTATGTAAAAAAAATTAAGAAAGAAAAAAAAAACACTTCTGTTCAAAAAATAATAAATAAAATACAATTAAATTCAAAATAAAGTTGTATCAATGTTACAAGACGTTACACTTTTACAAATATCCCGTAAGTAAAGATATCCATTTTCCTGAATTGGCCATTAAAAATAATAAAAAATACAAAACAAATTTTACGTTTACAAAAAGAAAAAAAACTATCACGATATTTACATTAAAATCTTTTTTTAATTAAAAAAATAAACGTGTTAATCTTTTTAAATAATCTGATACACCAGCATCTGCTTTTTAATGCATCATTGAATATAAGTAAAAAATAAAATTATTTATTTTTAATCAATTTAACTGTGTAAAAGCATAGAGATTAATAATAAATTTAGAAAAAGAAAAGAAATTTGCAATAATGTAACACGAAAGGAGCTAAAAAGAGATATTTACAATTTAATTTTGCTAACCAGCAACACCATCATAACACAAAATAATTAAATCTTTAACTAAATATTTAAACGAACATTACATAAATGTAGTAATTAAAAGAGAAAAACTTAAATGGTAGGCGTTAACTATTACATAAAGCGTCTTACAAGCATCACAAGCAGACATCAACAACATGTCGATAAACGACAAATAAAATATTTTTTTGTAAAGGCAACGGAACAAAAACATGGTAATGTTAAAAACTAGCAACATGATTTTCCTTTTTTAATTGTTATTTTAAGTTTAATTTTCTTAAACTATTTTTAATTTTGTACAGAAAACATTACAGTAGATAATTTCTTATTTAAAAATAAAAAGACATATTTTACCTGATCACATATAATATCCCATTTTTTTTCATCATCATAATTTTTTAATAATTTTGCTTTATCAGCTGGTAAATCCATTGACGCCTGTAAATAAAAAAATAAATAAAATATTAATAAATTTATTTAAATAATAACTCAATACACACATAAAAAAAGAGAAGCAGCAAAACATGTTTGCAACTTATAACGAAAAAAAAAATGTAATTTAATCTAATGCAAAAAAAAAAAAATAAAAAGCATAAAGAAAACTTTATAAAATCTTTTAAAAATCACGTTTAAATTATTTTTTTTCTATAATCTTTTTGCGATTTACTATGTATTATTGACTAGACAAGGTAAATCATCAACCTATATCAAGATATACAATATGACATGTTTTTTATTTTGTAAATAATAAAAGGTGATCCAATAATTAATCATTTTACAAGGTAAACATGAAATATTTTATAAAGATTTTTAATTACTTTGGATATAAACAAAAAAAAAATTAATTTATTCATCATAACCTAATTTACACAACCCTGATTTTCTAGAACAAAAAAAAAACTAGACGATGTGGGGAATTAATACTGGTAAATAGAATTAGACATAATAAATAGAAAAGGGTGCATTGAATTTAACGTAAACAAAAATCTGTACTTCTATAGGTGGGGAACCATACCGTCTATTTAACTAACAGAGTGGTGATACCGCAACAATTGCCACAATATGTACAAAATATAGTATTAATACATAGTCGTCACAACATCACAATTATTATATACAACTGAATATTCATATTGATTTTTCCATAACCATTTAGCTTAAATTCAGACGTTGTGGGTGGGTGGTGGCGGTGATTTACATTTATATTTAATATATATTTAAAAATATTATCTTTATTTAACATTAATATTTATTTAAGTAGATATTAAAATTTCGTATAAATATATGTTAACAACGATAAAACAAAATACCAAATAAAATCAATCAGCTAAATAAAAGAAAAATACATTTTCTTAACTTTTACTTATTTATTTTTTTTAAAACGTCAAAATTAATTCTCATAAACATATAATAACAATAATAATAAATCATAATAAAAATTACGTATCTTATTATTACATAAGTAAATATGTATATTTATGCATATATATCATTAACTATTTATTATTACAAATAAAATTTAAATAAATAAAAAAAAAACCGCTAAACTAACCTACTATACATATATTATTATTTTACTTTCCCTAGTGATTGTTTTTATTCTATTATGTATGATGACTACTGAATAGTTAAAATAAAAATTTAAATTTCATATAAGAACAAATAAATAATAAAAAAAAAACATAAAGTTTATTTTCTTTTGCAATTTTTATGTATTTTCTAAGTAAATAATATATTCATAAAAAAAACCAATAAATTTATTTGTCTTCAGTGTATTACTTCTTCAAGCTTCCTTATCTATATGTTTTTTATTGAAAAATAAAACCATTTATATTAAACATTTCTTTTTTATGACGAAATTCACATGTTTCGGAAATACAACGTAGACCTGTAAATAGCTTAAAGCTCACACATTAAGTCATAGAACTGAAGTTAAGATATTTGTGGACATTAACTTTTAAGTATTGTACATTGAATACTTGGAGAATCACACTCGATAATAACGCATAACATTTCTTTTCTGTGCGTCCAAAGAAATCAT
The DNA here is from genome assembly GCA_963942525.1 of Ptychoptera contaminata. NCBI lineage: Eukaryota > Metazoa > Arthropoda > Insecta > Diptera > Ptychopteridae > Ptychoptera > Ptychoptera contaminata. The sequence goes on along the minus strand of OZ012636.1, from coordinate 34,938,389 downwards.
TTTGGAATTTCGAAGTTCGAATTGTAGTTTCAGCCATGATTCCGTATACACGTTTTTCGCTTGGAGGCATACTTTTACAGACCTCCTTGCAGCAATGAATAAAAAAATAATTAGATTCGTTGCATAAATCTAATTTATTCGCGATTGTTTGTCCATTAATTAAACGTGTGGATGAACAAATGCATTAAATAAACACTATAATAATATTAATAAATAATTTAACTTCCACCTTAGAATAAAAAGTCTCAAATATTCTAACTAATAGAAAAAAGTTTATTACATTTAAATGCTTCTTATTTATTGCAAAGAAAATAATAAATTTAAAAATAAAAATTAATGAACAATCACATAATATGAATACTAAAACATGTGTGTGAAATAACAATTTATTATGTTTAAAGAAAATATATGTATATAAAAAAAAATCAGAAGTAGTAATAATGAGTCATCAAATTAACTTTAAATTTGAATTTAATTTTTTGTTTCTTTTTTTCTCTCTTCTTATTTAATTTATCATTTTTATTAGCAAAAAAGAAAAAAATCTATTTAAATTAAAAACAAATACTGTTAATAAATTTGTGTGAGAAAGTGTGCTCATATATGACACATCGTCATCATCAGTCAAGATCAAAATATAACCAATAAATTAATTAAATAATTTAAACAAAAAAAAAAAATCACTTAAAATCCTTAACCTAATTTTCTTATTGAATGTTAAATGAAAACAAAAAAAAAATAAAATTAAATTAAATAAAATATTTTTTTATTTAAAATAAAAAATAAAAATAATAATAATTTAACCTACAAAAAATCAGAAAATATTTATTTTTTTAAAGGCAATAAACTACTCGACATTTCGTCATGCCAATAATATTATTATTTTTTTCCTTTTTCATTGTTTTTTTTTTTTTTGTTCTGTCATTAATAAAAATAATTAATATTTTACCGTCGTTTCATATTGTTTACTTAAGCGATTAAACACGATGATGGCACACCCAAAATAACTTTAACCCCAAAAAAAAAAAAATATACAAAAGTAACAAAAAAAAAAATAGCAATTAAATAATCGTTTCCGCAATAAAAAAGAATTCAAAAATAAAACTATTCAACATTAGAATAAAACTATATATATATAATTGCAAATTAATAATTACAGGTACTTTTATGATTAGCATATTATACAATTGGTTCTGTAAAATAATCGCATTAAATAAAATTGCGTAAAATGCAAAAATAAAATGAACATGGATTAGTTAGGGATTTATTTCAATTAAAATAATACATAAATAAGGTCAATGCTACTTTAAATTTCTATTTTTAATTTTTATTTTTTAACAATAAAATATAATCGCTCAACAATATAAGTACTTAAGTAAATTAATAAATAAATAAATGAGTTTACTAAACTTCTACTAAAAATTATAATCGAATTACCATTATTGTTGTTATAAGAGTTTAATAATTTAATTGAATTAAAATAAATAAAATGGGTGGGTATTTATAACTAACCACGCTTTTACCATACGAAATGTTCTCAATAAAATATAGACACCGAAAACGTTAAAAATGCTTAAAATTTCTTATATTAAGTCTAGAATACCAAATTATTTGTGACAACAAATAATCACTAACAATACATTTATTTTTCAATTATATATTTAATTTAATTTATTATTTATTTCTAATTATCTTCGTTTATTTATTATTGACATAATTTATATATGTTAAATATTACTCTTAGTATTACTATTACTATTATTATAATTATTATTTCACAGCATCACCATGATTTAATTAAATATGAAAACGACAACGACAAATGTAAGAAAAAGATAAATAGAGAAGAAATAAAAACATAGACAGTCAGACAGGGCAGTAAACTTGAAAATCAATGAACTCTCAAGTGTGGTTTTATTTTTTTCTTTAACATTTTACTTAAGATAAATATATATATATATAATAAGAAGTTCATTTTAAAATTCATAGTAATTATTAAGCAGCAAAAATATATAAAATTTTCTCTTTAATCCACAACAACCACCATTAAAGACAAACAAAAAAAAAAAATAAAATCCTTAAAACCACAATTTTTTAACACGAAATTTAATTAAAATTCAATTATCATAAAAAATAGTAAACAAAATGTTTTAAGACAAAAACAAATCATTTGCTCTCCCTCGAGTATATAACAAAAAATAAATAATAAATAAATAATAAATTAATGAAAGAAAAAAAGAAAATGCGGGCAACAAAAATATACCACTATTTACGTAAATATTTATTTATTTATTTTTTAACGCGATATTATACTTATTTATTATTATTATTATATTTCCATGAACTAATTTATCACACAACTAATAAATTGGTAAAAAGAAAAAACATTATTCTACATGTGAAATATGTTATGTCTGTTCGAAAGTTGTCAAGTTTGTGTGGTGTGCGCGGTTGTTAAATAAAAATCTTCTTCATTTCTTATATATTTTTTTAATTTTCGGTTTTAAAATAGTTTTTTAATGAACAATAAATAATGGAAGCACCATATAAAGCAAAATAATAACAATAATAATAGTAATTATTATTATTATAGTACTAACAAAAAAATAAAAGAAAAGAAAGGAAAAGAATTGATGTTCATGATGTACAACGACGCATTATATAGTAAATTTTTCTAGTAAAATAAATAAATATTAATACCATCAAAATAATAAAGCTACTAAATAATGGAAAGCAAAAAAAAAAATCAACAAAATACCGGTGCATGGGTGCCATTGTGTCGGCAAACGACTGTGCAACCGGCCACAGTGCAAGATAACTAGAAAGAAATCGATGATGATCGTTTTATTTTTTTAATTCTTACATTTTCTTTTTGATTTTCATTACTTATTCTTTTCTTGTACGTAAAAAATATTAGGTGTGGTATCGGTTAGTAGGTATGTCAGTTAGTTAGTTAGTTTGTACAATGTCTGTGCCTCGTCACCAAATAAATATTAATATTTTTTTCACCCATATTTAATAATTTAATATTTATTATTAAAGGAATTATCATAATTTCTGAATGAAAAATTCAAAATAAAAATGCTTTTATAGGTTAAGTATAATACGAAAGCTGCTATGCTAACCAATAACAATAGATAAAATAATAAATTTCCATAAAGAAAAAGGAATATTAAAAATACATTATGCATAACCCTGTTGCAATGAACATACATAATTATAGGGAAAATTTTTGTAGTTTAATTTTATTTAAATATTAAATTACTTTTATTGAAAATAATAAAAAAAAAAAAAACTCAAGCAAAACATGCAACCGATAACTATTTAACTCAATTTACCAAAAAAAAATGTATGTATATATTTGGCTTGTATAAAACAAAACATATATTTACTCAAACAATTAGTGATTTTGTTTTATTAATTATTTAAAAGAAAAGAAGAAAAACCCATAAAGTTACTGCATTTATACTAAATGAAGGAAGAGTAAATCATTGTATTTGGGATGGACAAACAATGTTATTACTAAATAAATAAGAAAAATGAAAATGAGAACATGTGAAAATATATATGTATTAAGTAAACATATTTAATTATCTAGATGAGAAGCAAAAATATATATATTTATTTATTTTTCTCAACTTATTTACTATTCACAATTATCAATGTGACGTTATTATACGATTATCGATTTTATTATTGATTTTCTTTTTAAAAATCTTTATGTAAAATATAGAACAAATTAAGTTAAATAACATTTGTTTGTTACTTCCGGTTTAATAATTAAAAAAATTTTATAGACAAAATAAAAATTATTTACAATTTTTATAATCTTTTTTTTTTTAAATGGAACAACAACATTATACCAAAAATACATAAAACTTAAAAGCCTTCTTTATACATTGAAAAAGCACAATCAAAAATAATATAAAATAAAAAACAATCTAAAACGAAAAATTTAATTGCCACAATATATATTTATCTTAAAAAAAAGAAAAGAAAAAAAAATTACAGCATAAGTGACTTTTTAACAAAACAATATAGGCAATGTTTTTTTTTTCCTACCACGCAAAAAACAACATAACAAAAAAAATATTGAAAAGAAAGAACAATAACAGTATTAACAACCAACTAAACCGAAAATAAAGAAAAATTATAAACACACAACATATAAAAAAGATAACTTATTAACATGACTTGACAGTTCAATTGCATTATAAATCAGTTAAATTAATGAGTTTTGTATGTTGTTGGTGGTAGGCAGGCGCTCTTATGCTATTATTATTATTGTTATTATTTGTCCAGCCAAGAAAAACTAAATATTTTTTTTTTCTGTTTTTATTAATTATAACTAAAAAAAAAATAAAAGATAGTCAGATGATTAAACTTGCAACAGACAAACAATAACGTAAAAAATATGTTGGCAGAACATTTTAAAACAAATATATGGTGTCAATTAGTGTACATAAAAAAAAAATTAAAAATAAATAAAACTGCAACCAACTGTTATACATTGTCTTAGTGAAGATTAAATTAAAAACCTTTCTTAACATAAATGATGTTATTCCAGATCGCGCAAAATTCAATAATAATAATAATATCAACAATTAAATTTACATAAATGTTTCCAAAATAAATAATTTGCATTTATTACTTTTATCCTTTCGTCACATTAAATTTTTAATTCTATTAACTAAATAATAAATAATTTATCTCATAAAATAGAAAGAAACATTACATACACCCATTAAAATTAAATATAATAAAGAAGATAAAACAATAATTTTTCTATTTATAAAAATAAATTTTAAGTCATTTCCTTTGAATATTTTTTTCTTTCTTTCTTTCTTTCATCATTTTTCTTCTTCATTTAATGTTATTTGAACATAATATATGAGTTTTGAATGTCATTCAGATAAATTAAATAATGTTTAGTACCAACCCGCAATCAGTTAACTAAGTATATATAGTTTTATATTTAAATTTTCTTCAAAAATATAATTTTTTCATGTATATTTTCTTTTATTTGCTTTACTTTATACATAAATTAATGTTAATATTAATTAAAATTAAAGAAAACATTTTAATTATTTAATAAAATTATACGAAAACAACAGTAAATAATATTAATCAAGAAAATCATTATTATCACGTAATAATTAATATTAATATTATTTAATTTTTATTTATATATTTATTAAAGACAAAAAAAAAATAATAAATATGATTCATCATTTATTATTATTATTTTTAATGATTTAATTAACATAAAGCATAATTATATTAGTCATTTAAAAAAAAAGTTTATAAGACATTACATAAGGTAAATTTTAAACACTTTAACATATAAAGAATATCATTAATTATTCTTTCATCAGTTAATAAAAATAAATGAAAATTTTTAAAATAAGAAAAAATTCTCTATAAAAATGTGGGAGAAACATTTAATATAGAAATTAGAATAAAAAAAAAAGAAGGAAATTATAAATATATTAAAAAATAAAACAAGTTTATGATTTAATTTAAATTATATATCTAACGAAATGTTTTCTTTGATAATCTTTAAATTATCCAACATCATCAAACATTTAAATAAATTTTATTTATCAAAATAAAATAAAATAAAACTAATAGATCCGGGTGGTCTAATTATTACCTACATACTATAACTGACTAACTTGCATGTTAACGATAATTTATTGAGAGAATAAAAATACATAAATTTTATATTACCTTCATATTCCTTATATATATATTACTTAATTAACTAATTAGAAATGTATAATTTACTAAAAACAAAAATCAATAATCAAAAATTATACAATTAAATTGGTTTAAAGGTCATTATTATTAATATTATTTTTACTTTTTAAAATAATAAAAGCAATTAAAAAACGCATAAACGACGAACCGACAATCGAAAAAAACTCTTCAAGTCTAAATACAGTAAATTGCAAAGAACATTGAAATGCATAAATATTGTATTTTCTACAAATAATAATGCTTACATCAGCATAAATGAAAAATATTTATCAAAAACAAATAAATAAACATAATAACCAATCTAAAACCATACAAGATGGAATAACAACACTTATATGGGCATAAAAGCAGCATGGAAAAAGAATAATAAATAAAAGAACAAAATTATTTTAATACGAATATACACGACATTTGGTTTAATAATTGTTTCTTCTAATCTAAAAATAGTAAAAGAGAAAAAAAAAAACTATAAAATTCTATAATAAACAATAACAACATGTACTTAATCTATTTTTATGTATTTATTTTTCACAATAAATTCACTATATGTGTAGTATGCAACAAGATATTAAATAACATTTTAAATAAAATAGATAGAAAATGACATAAGGCAAATACAACTAAAAAGCAGAAGAAAAGAAAAACAGTATCAGCAGCTGAAGCAACAACAAGAAAGAAAATAAAACCATAATTGTAGTAAAAATAAAAAGAAAAAGACAGATTTCTTCTTTTTTATTATTTACTCGCATTTTCTTTTCCCATTTTTATGCAATTACTTTGGTTTTCATAATGCATTATTTCATTTTAGCAATTGAATTAATACAATTTTTCTGTTTTCTATTTTATATAACATGGTGTTCAGAATTTCACACAAGACTACCAGATGAAAAATAAAAACACAGTTCATGAATCATATTTATTTCGTCATAATAAATAAAGTGTTTGAATTTATAAAGTATGTGAATGATAGATGGATTTTTTTTTTTTTGTCTTAATTTGTAATGTAATAGAGAGTGAGTTCCCTGTGTTATATTCTTTATTGAAATGTTTTTTTTTTTTTATTAAACAAAAGAAAGAAAAAAAAACTCTAAGAAAGGAAAAACAGAGAGAAAAACAATTATAATTATAATTCGCAGTAAATATCAGCAGCAGCATAATACAAAACAAAAACATCTATTATAAAAACCAACCGCAAATAAATTAAAAGTTTTTCTTTCATTTTTATTACAAGAAAACGGATTCAAGTGCATACAATTTTTAAGGAATATAATAACAATAATAATAACCACGTATAATAAAATAAATAAAGAAAATTGAATAAAAACAATAAATAAATAAATAATAATGAACATATGTTCTTGTTTGCTTTACGTCTTTTAATATTTACTAATACGCAGTTATACTAGTAAATATATTAACCTTAAACAATATAAAGAAAATTCTCTTTTCAACTAAACTCTTCATATCCACATAATAATGAAAAAAAAAAATTCATTCGAATAAAAATCTATTAAGGGATAAAAAAAGAATCCAGATGAAAATTATAAAAATTCGAAGGCGTTGACCCTTTTTTACATGAAATATAAAATTTCTATAAACAAAAAACATTTAAGTTTGACTAAAAGAAGTTTTTATTTCTTTAGTGTGATATAGAGAAGTATTTAGTAGCTTACCAAAAAAAAAAATAATAATAAAAATACAATAAGTCGCGCGCGACACGTATTTTTGGTTCCCTGTTTAATATTATAATAATTATTAATTTTATTTAATATTCATCTTAGGTAATACACAAAACACGAAATATGTTAATAAACGGAAATACCGGTAGACACCACGAAAAAATTAAATAATAAAAATTTTCCTCTATACAGTCATAGGGAAGACGATTTTACGATTAAAGAATAAAAAATTACAGGTAGAGGTTATCATATTTAAGTCTTTAAGACAATTTATTACTAAAGAAGAATCTAATCACTAGTACTAAAAGCGTCAACAAAATTTAAATTAAATTAAATTAATTATATTATTATTTGATTATAAAAAAGAAAAGAAAATATATTTATTGCGCTTCTTAAGAGACAACATAAGCAAATAAATTCTTTTACATAACCTTGATTAAACATTAATCAAATAGAATAATAAATGATCAGAGACATAATTTTAGCTTACCACCATCAATGAAATAAAACATAATCTCTACTATTCAACGTACATTTTATGTTTATTATTATTATTATTAATTTTACAATAATAAAGCCACATCAGCAGCAACAACTAATATTATTGGTGGACAAACTATTTTTTTCGTGTTATTATTATTATTCTTATTAATATTTAAATATGTTTATTTTACTATTTAAATTCACATTTGTATGAGTCAGAGGTCAAAAACTTAAAAATGTTGTTTATTAAATTAATTGTCTATACAAGCGAGTACATATACCGATATGCCATACAAATGTATACATATATATTTTATAGAAAATTACCTTGTTGTTCTTCGACTGTCATTTATTGTGCTATTCATAAAGGAGGTAAGACCAGATCAATAACAATAGCAACAACAGAGAGCATAAACAATGATGACAATTTCAAATACAATTTATATATTGTTAAATGTGTTTAAAAAAAATGAAAAAAAGAAAATTAATATTATGTATTGATGATGACACGTTCGGTAAAATTTATTATATTTTAATCTTTCTTCGTCATATTATTATTATAATTTTAATAACAATAATAATAATAGAAAATATTTTTTTTCTTTTTATTTAATGTTTGATTGGTGATTTTTGTACGTGAATGTTACAAAGTATTTCACTGCGCCCCCATAGAGATATTTTTGCTCCGTTTTCTTCATATTTATTTTTAAATATACAAAAACAAAGAAGAAGAAAAATGTTACAAAATGTGTCACAAATAAACACATCGCAAAGAAAAAAAATTTAAGATAAAAAAGAATCGTGCAAAAATGTCTAAAAAATAAATAAAATTAATTCATTTAATTTAAATCATAGTGTTGAGTTGAACGAAAAAAATAAAAACGAACAAACAAACAATATGCGTGACGATATCTACTGTACATAGGCGTAAAATTAAGATTTATTCCTAAAAATACCAACAATAAGCAAGGTGAAAAAAAAACAGACAAAATTCCTTCCCTTTGATTAACTTAAATTATTATAAAAATAATAATAAAAAAGAGAAGAAAATTTTTTATAAATAAAACAGTCACACCTCTCTCATTAACCTAATATACAAGTAATAAAAAGTAAAAAAAAACCATTTTCATGCAATAATTTACTACCCAAGCAGCAACAAGACAGGACAGGTGAGTAAATATGAAAAAAAAAAATTATTAAATCCTCTTTAAACAGGAACAGAGAATTCAGTAAACAAAACCTATTTAAAAAATACACAATGACAAAAACGTAAACAACATTAAAAAGAAAACATAACTGAGGAAGGAAATTTTACAAGCAACTAGTAGATAAAGATACATAATAAACAATGCTTTCGCGGTGCGCACATTAGTATAATTATAAAAATTTATTAATATAATTTTACTGTAATAAACAACAACAATAACCAAAAAAAAATAAACATATAAAAAAGAAAGTCGTTCGCGCAAGCTATAACCACACGCGACTTTATGATTATTATATTTTTGTGACAACAATGAATGAACACGAGAATATGATTATTCTAATGAAAGAAGAAAACAACAATCATAATGTATGTAATAAAAGAATTTTCATTTAGATTCATCAAATTAATTATAATAATCATTATGTATTTTATTAACATTTACCTTACCTTACTTTACCTTTTTATTATTAATATCATAATACAAAATATACTCGTTAAGGTGTTTTAATATAACTAATAATAATTATGATCAATGAATAAAATAATAAAAGATTTTTCTTAAATAATTATAATAAAAAAAAGGTTATTAATTAATCACAAGGTTTATTATCACAATGTGATGGCAGAGAACATTTTCGTTAGCAAAAAGTAAAGGCAAAAATTCCTTAAAGGATTATTTTATCACTTGAAGTTAGTGGCTAGCTTGTCATTTATTACTTAATTCAGGGTTTGGTTTGTTCTTTTCAAAGTAAAACATAAAAATCACATATAAAACATTATTTAACACATAAAATAGACATATAAAAATTATGATTTGATCAACATAAATATAAAATAAAAATATTTAATGTGAAAATAGATATTTTTATCTTTTATTATTCCATTAAAAAAAAAAAGCAAAGAAAAATAGAAAAATTCCAAGAAGGATATAAAATACCGTATAAAACGATTATCAAATAAAATAAATACAAATCCTTTTGCCTTAACTATAAAATTAATTAAATCAATAAAAACAGGAAATAATAAAAAATAATATTATTAATGTTCTGCAGTGAAAATTTCTGGAATTTATGTTAAAGTAAAGAATTACGTTTGATTAAACAAATAAAATAAATGCATTAAGCAAATAAAATAAAACTTAAAGAATGTTTAAACATATGTTGTTAAAAGAGCATATCTGTTTATGTTTTGCTATGGTCAACCATCGCATATTATACAGATAAAAATATGAAAAAATAATTATTATATGTTGAAAAATATTTTAGTAATAACAGTATAGACAAATCGGGTTGTATGACAAATCAATTTGTTTCAAGGGTTAACTAATAATTCAAGGTTGTGCATAAAATTTGCCGGCCACATGTGTTCGTTAAGAGTAATTTACTCGCGAAAATTATCTTACTTGTGTTTTTCTAGTAAAAAAAAAAAAATCATTTATAATTTCTTGGAAATTTAACTGATTTTTAGCGTTTTCATCCATGATATTTGACATTGTTTTAATTTAAATTTTTTTTTTATTTATTACAGAAGATGAAAATTAACAGTAACTAGTACGTGACACATGTGGCACAAAAATTTTTATATATGTACTTGCCAATTGTTGTAAAGTTAAAAGCACATATTTAATGCGATAAGCAAAAAACATATATTTAAATAAACAGTAAACTTACTTATCGCGTTTTTATAATCTTTAATCATTATTTATTTATATTAAAAGAAAATTTTTATAATAGAAAATTAGCTATAGTTAAGGTTAATTAAATTTGATTTAGTACTATTCGATGTCATATATTATTAAAAATAAGGCGTTTTTTAAGCAAACAAACTCTCAGCTTCTACATCAAATTCACTCATTGGAAAAACTTTATTAAATTTACAAAAATTAAATTGTTTTTAAAAAATAATGATATCGCTTTGATGTCAACGATTATGCGAATTTTCAATCCGACAATTATACACGAAAACATTGGTGGTTTCAGCTTTATATATAAGAAGATATAATATGTCGTAATAAATCAACTTTAATTACTAAAAAAGCAATTATTAGGTGAGATATTATTTTACATTAAAAACAAAATAAAATAATTGAAACTATTACAAATATTTCATTTCTTAACTATTAATATCCTTTCTACCGTAAAAATAAGTAAATAAAACGGAAGGTTTTTCTGTAATTAAATATTATTAAATTATTAAAAATAAATAAATACTGCAGCAGTGATATGTGTATGCATTTAGAGTGACAGGATATACTGTATTCATTTTTAAGAAATTCAATAGCAAAAAAAAAGAAACTATGAAAATTTATTATATAAAACAGCAAATAATAATGACACAACAACAAATTATTATAAAATAATATTTAAAACAGAAGTAAAAAAAAAACATTAGATCTATCTATATGCTTGCTAAAGATTAAATTACAAAGAAATTAAATAAATATCACATACAGCATAAGCAGCAGCAACAATGAAATTAAAAATTATAAAATAAAAAACACGCCAAAGCATATTCATAGAATAATATAAAAACAGATAATGACGTCATTTAGTTAAAAATACAAAATTCATGCTAAAAAAAAAGCAAAAACTGTTGTGTCAAGCAGATAATCGTTTAAAAAAAAGTAATAAAAATGCAAAATAAATAATAAAAAAAAACCAGCATACATATACTTAAGTAGTTTTAAGTACCTTTTTGGGCTAAAATTCAATAAATAAATTTAAACGATTACTGACGCAATCATCAATGCGTTTCTCATTTCTATTATTAAAATGATTTTTAATTTTACGCGACTAATAGATTTTTAGATTAGATTTTAATTTTTTACTAACAAAGAAAATTAACTAAATTACCATATAATTAATGATAATTTTCTTTATGTTTTTAAATGAATTTTCATGACATTATTATTCGACAATTATATATTTTCCACTGTGCATATTCACATAAAATTATACCTATAATAAATAATAAAGAAGATTTGCGCACGCCTTTCTTTTCTATTTAAAATTTATTAAACAAATAAAAATATAAATTATTTATCTTACTAAGTTTTAAGAAGATATACGAATGACAATGAATTAATGCATAAATAAATGACTGAATATGAGTCACTTAGTGGCGCTTAAAAATTTTCTTTCTACCAACATAAACAATGAAAATATGGTTTTATAATTCTTTTCTAAAAAAAGCAAACAAACAATTCTTCGGCGGCAGCACATGCATTACGCAAATATTTATTAAAAATAATTATATATAAAAACGAACAAGAGAAGTGAAAAGCAATTAATTTCACTTAACTGTCAGTCAACAATAAATTACTAAAACTATTTATTAATTCTATAAACATATTTACCTAGAGTTAAGTTAAAGTTAAAAATTAAGAAAACAATTATTATTCGCAATTATAATAAAGTAAATAATAGTAAAATAAAAATGTAAATAAAAGAGAAATGCAATAAAGAAAAATAAAATAATAATAAAAACATAAAAGTATAAATAAATAAATAAATAGTATTAAAGAGTTATTTTTATTTTATTATTAAAGATTTATTATAAAAACTTAAAAATACAAAAAAGGCATTATCAAGGTAAATAAAATGAATATATAAAAATGACTTAATAATAAAAATCATTTAATGGTTATTAAATGGGTTTTTATGTGATTTCTATGTTTCATTCATATAATAAATGTAATAATTTTGTGTAAATAATATAAATTTATTAAATAAAAACGAATGTATATCGAATAACTCTGTATATCCCGCAATAATATCAATAATCCGGCAAACATGATACAATATTTCATTATTTTAAGAAGACTAAAAACAATTAATAAAATATAACACCAAAATTTAATTAATTTAAAATATAAATATAGACATAATTATGCATCTCGGTGATATGTTAAATATTATTAAATAACTTAAAATACATTATCATTATTGATTTGTGTTTTTATTTGCGAAAGGAAAAGATCATTGAAATAAAAATAAATATTTAAATATTTAAACAACAACAAATAAACCATATAAAATAGAATAAATTAATAATTTTTCTTTATTTCTAAATATAGCAAAAAAAAAAAACCAAAATTATGTTTTATAATAATTATTTCTTTATATAAAATTATTTATTTTAAACTTTGTTCATTCAAGAATTAACAGAAAATAAAAGTAATTAAACACAATTAACTTCATTATTTAACTAAATATTAACAGACACAAAAATGAAAACAAAACAGACAGTATGCTCATTGTACATACATTTGTTATTTTATAAACATTTATATCATATAAAAATCTGTTTTTATTAGGATTTTATTTTATTTTATTTCACAATTTTTTTTTGTATCTTTAAACAATTACATCTGTGTGTTGCGTATATATATATATATATATATATAAAGTTTATGTTTTGTCGTTCGACCGGACAAAATGCATTAAAAATGTATTTTAATTGCAAGTTTTATTAAGCTTTTTTTGTGCAAATAAAATAAATAAATAAATATTTGTCTAAAAAACAGAATAAAATTGTGAAAAATTAGAAAAACATCTGCATAATTTAATGGAGAATTTTATTCGTTGTTCACAATAAAGAAATGCGCGGAAAAAGCAAAATTCTTTATTGTCTCTGTTCCATAAAATTTCACTAAATTTTTCTAACAAAAATTCTATCTAAAAACTATCTCTTCTATAAAACGATTAGACACATGTAAAACTACATAATTTTATACTGATAATAACATAAAAATCAACATAATTAAGATAAAATTTTTAAAACTAAAAAATACATAATACCAGATAAATTTTCTATTTTATTATTTCTTAAATTACTAATAGGAGTATTAACTTTTTGAAGAAATTTTTACGAAATCCAAAATAAATTATTAAACCCAAAAAAACCTAATCTACAACAAAAGAAAAATAATTAAACACTATTAGTAAATAACAATAAAAAAAATAATATAAAATTATGATTAATGTAGGTAAAAGAAAAAAAAAATTGTGATTTTTATCACCTTTATTAAATTATTCTTTCTTCCCTTTTTTTTTCTTTATTATTATTCTTATTCTTATTTATATTATTATAATATTTTACGGAAAAGAAAAAATAAAACTTTGTAAAAAAGATTTAATACAATAAATAAACGAAACCAATAACATGTTTTGTTTATCTTATTTATTTATTATATTTCTTAGAAATTCAATATTATTAATATTTATATATAAATTTATTTATTTAATAATATTTATTTTTATAATTATTATTATTATTATTATCATTATTATTATATATAAAAAAAATAAAACTCTGTAATCTTTTCTTCTAGTTATTTTCTTTTTCATTATAAAATTACATTTGCAAACGTAGTATTTAACTATATTTGTGATTATTAAAATAAAATAAAAAATGCTAAAATACAATAAGGTAAACAAGTAATAAGAATATTTAATTAAATAAAAAATTATTACAATAAAAATAAGAGAAGAAAAACGAAAAAGAAGAAAGAAAACTCCAAGGACTTTTCCGATAAATAACGAAATAAAATAAATAAAAGTTTTGTATAACGATTAAAAAACAAAGGATTTTTTATGGAAAATTATCAATAATCAAACAAAATTACAAGTTTCTTTATGTTTTTCGCATAATAATGTCTGCACATAAGCAAAATACACAATAATAATAATAAAAAAGAAAACACTAAACTCACCAAAACTTTAGCAAAACGTCTATCAAGTTCACCAGGATCGGGCATTGGTTGTGCAGCCCTACTACGTACGCTTGCTTGTCGTACATGATGATTTTGTTGTTGTTGCTTCCAAATTGAAATACCACTAGCAGAGGTTATTGGTAATGTACTAGTATTATTATGATTATCCTGATGTGATATTATATTTGCTTGACCATTATTATGACCATTGTTTAAATTATTATTACCACTACCACCTAAAGTGGCTGATGTTGCAGCAGCAACAATACCACAAACACCTATATTCGATGAATCCGAATCGGAATTATGATTAGTCCTAGAGCTTGTTATTCCCATTTTAATTGTGTTTTTTTTTTACTTCTCGTTATTTGTTTAATTATTTATGTAAAATTTTTAAATAAATTATTTACGTATTATTTTAAAACCAAAACTTTTTTTTTATTTAACTGATTTTGCATAATTATTTTTTTTTCTTTAAATAAAATTTGCAAGTTAATTTATATTACACAAAAAAACTAAAAAAAAAACCTTGCATAAATATATATATATTAAATATAATTACCACCCACACAATTTATTCACTTAAATATATAATTAAAAATGTATTAAACATCATAACACAATACATTAGTAATGTTTGATCATTAACAATCACAATGTATGAAGAGGATTCATCCTCAGTGAACAATTTAAACTGTACCGTACTGTACTGTAATGTACTATGATGCAGAAAATATTGAATTTAACTATATGATGGAATTGGTTTAACTGAAAAAGGGATATTTATTTTTCTATGTAACACTCTACGGCACTGGAATTTCTTGTTAACAAAAAAAAAAATTGTTGCTTATTTTTTGTTGGAATTTTTTCTTTATAAATTTTTCAAAGGAATTGAATTTATTTTTATTTAATCTATATCAAGCAAAAAGCTGTCAAAATAAAAATTATTATTTTTTTTAATAATTTTATAACAAATAATAAGCATAATTTAATTAAATAAACAAAAAATTAAATTTAAAAAGAAAAACATTTAATATACACAAATTATGTATTTAAAAAAAAGCTAAAAAAAGTGCAAGTTATGCGTTATATTTACTTCAAAAAAAAAAAAAAAAACTTACAATTTTAACAACAATAATTACCTAATTTTAAATTGCATTTAATCTATATTTGCATAAAAAAATTCACATAAAAATATGTTATTAATTTTCCACTAAACGCACAAATATAAAATTTTATTTGTATTGAGCAAGGAAAAAAAAAAAGAATCAACAGGTTACATACCGCTAAAATATTGAATAAAGATTTTATCTTATTTAAAGCGAATTTTAAGCAAAATGAAGATTTTTTAACATTAATCACAATAAAATAACTACATTGTATTGATTATATATATATATAATAATTTTAAATGCACTTTTCTAAATGTATTTTTTATTTGTGCAATTTTTTCTTCTCAATTAAACAAACATAAAAATGCACTTGATTGTTAATAATTTGAATTGAAAAAAAATAATCTAAATGGCAAAGCTGTGATTTATTTATAATATTGAAAAGAGTTTAATATTTTGATTTATTTATTTTTTCCACAGAAGAACTATTACAAAAATTAAATGGCTGGCAGACAGAATTTTTTTAAACTTTTTATTATTTTAATTTACATTTTTTTTTTTGTGACACAGGATTTGTTTTTTTATTTTGTTACTGTCTGGTTTTTGTTGTTGTTCGGTTTTGCGTAGAGCAACTATATGTATACGATTCAACGACTTTACTACAAATGTTTAGCTCGCGCATTTTCCCCTTGTGTGACACCACAAAGAATATGGCTGGAGATTGAAAAAGTGATTTTTTTGTTATTCGTTTTCATTTGTTGATTGTATTCAATGTATTGCGTTCGAAACGTAAAGCGACTGCAGTAAAGCAAAACAAAAAGAGCGGTTTCTATGGCAACAGTGTAACGTTGTGTGTGACGAAATTTAATTTTGAAATTTAAAATGCGCCATCTTTGAGAAAATTAAAGAAAAGAATTTTATTTATTAAATTAATTACATATACAAATATTACAGATTATCATTTTCTATTATGCTCGAATGAGGAGTCGTTAAATCTTCTGGACTATTTTGTTGTGGTTGATCCTCGTTTTCCGTTTGGTCTGTACTTAGATTCTCCCCTTTTTGATAAGAGCAAGAAATATCTGAAGCGTAAGATGCGTTTAAATTTTTTGTTAGATTCTGCCACGGATCCTCAAGCATTGATGGATGAAAATACTGCGATATGTCATTATTAGAAGATCTATTGAAGCTCTATTAAAATATAATAAATAAACATATATTATATATAAACAATTTATCTTTATAAATAAATAAATTACTCTATTGTCACTAAAACGTTGTTGATTATTTTGACGATAATGATTTCTATTTCTATTATTAAATCTTTGTCCACCTGAATATTTTCCTCCGCCAAAACTTTGTCTATTATTATTATTTATTGGACTACTAACACCCAATGGAATAAAGCCATATTGATCACCCATTATAAATAAAATATTAACTTTAAACGTAATTTAAATCAAAATATTATTTTGACAGTCCTTTAAAACCAAATGAATTAAAAAACAAAAACAATGAAATGTCAAAAATCTTATGTTGGTAATATTGAATATGTATTGTTGCCGCCACAGGGAAATTATTATTTATTTCGCATTTAAATTTTTCTTTTATCTCGTTACAATGTCATTATCTATATTTAATTAGAATAACACAATTATAAGATAAATTATAATTATTTAAAATGTCTTATTTAATTAATATTGACATACAATTATTTTCTTTGTTTATATATTTAGTGTCATACAATATAAATAGTAAATAAAATGCTAGTGTGTGTTGATAATTAAAATGTAAATAAAATATATCTTGTTCAAACTACAAAATTTAATAAAATCTCTAGGTATATATATTAAAAGAATATATTATTGATGAATAAATTAAGCTATCAATATTATTTTAAAAATATGTATACAAATATAATATCTATATATGATCAGTCGTTTTTTTCTTTCTTTCTTTTTATTTTCCTTTCAAAGTGAATCTATAAAACTTGTTTTTATGTTTGGCTTCTTTTTTAAAATTTATTATTTTTGTTGCAATTGAATAATTAATAATTCGAAGCATGTACATTGATAAGAGAGTGATACAATATTTAATTAATAATCTTAAATGTATTTTTTTTGTGTCTTAATTTACATGGCAAAATTCTGAGTAAAATCATATTCTATTGTTGGTATAACAGTTTGGACAAATTTTAGAAATATTATTAAATACATATGAACACCTAAGTCGCCGCCACCTTCTTCTACTGTTTGTATAATTTTCTTCATAATATCGGCATGTCTATAAATGAAGAACATTTATTAAAATGATTCTATAAAAAAAGATTGACACAAGTATAATAAAATCTTACTTGCACGGATGAACTGATGCCATATTAGGTCCAGGCAAATGTGGATGAGATTCCATTGTTACAGTTTTCTTAGCATGATCTTGACTTACATCTTCATACATTTGTTCGACATTTAATGGTTTGCGATTCTAAAATTAAATATATATATTTATTTCAATATATTAAAGAAACAAAACCGTATAGAAGTAAATATACCTCATCGTAACCAACTACCCATAGTCTTGGTGTTTGATAATATTTATCATACGTTATATGCAAATCATAAGTTCTTGTATGAACAACGGAATCAATATCAGTATCTAAAACAGATTTTGTCTCAATTTTAATTGGTTTTCTAACTGTTGTTGCTGTTGCCTAAAATTAGTTTTAATCAAAACATTATTACTTAAATAAAGTTAAAAAAAAAGATATTTATTACCGGATCTACTTGTTCTAATTTTCCACTTTCTTCAAATTCTTCCATATCTCCAGCTTCATCGTCATCATCATCGTCCACATCGTCGTTACCCTGTGTATTATCCTCATCACCTGCCATTTCTTCTATCTAAATTTTTTTCCAATTACTTTATTCTCATATATTTCAATAGAAAATAATATTAATCTTACTTTGCTATTGTCCAATGTCATTTCGCAAACTTTATCTTCAATACCCGATAAGCCAGAATCATCAAAGTGATGAGTTTCTACCCAGCCACCATCACCTGCTTCCTCTTCCACCATTGTCTCCTCACCAACGTATTCAATTTGCTTACAACGACGATAACATGGTACATTACGTGTTATTAAAAATTGTTTATCTTTAGGTAAATATGATTTAACTTTAGTATCATCTCCTGTTGCCCATTGCCACGTGGGACAATGATGAACTAAATGTTCACCAGCCGCCACAAATTCTTCAGGTGTTAATACTCCGGTTTCTTTAAATTTTGACTCCTATTAAGAATATTTCCATTAAACATTTTTATATATATCTTTTTTCATAAAAAAAACTTTTCTCGAAAAATTTATTTACTTTTAACACGGGTGTCAAATATTCAGCAACGCCTAGAGCAGTACCTTTTACAGTATTTATAACACTTTGCATTTCTATGTATCAATTTTTTATACTTTTAATAGGAAATTAAATTTATTTATTTTTGAGATGAGCTCTGTCCGATTCTTTCACAAAGATAAAATAATGAATATTTTTGATTCTTTTTGTGTTTTATAAGAAAACTCGTCTGTCATTCTTATCGTTATTTTGACAGTAAAATTGATAATATTAGACAAAGACAAATAAACTACAGTAAAGTCAGTGTGGCCATAATGAATAAAATAATATTTTTAAATTATTTATTTTATTTAAAACATTATTAATTTAATATTTAAAATCAATCATAAATATGGTAATTATAAATAATTTTCATATTAAATTTTATATATTTAATTAAATTATAAGAAAAAATTTCCCTTTTATGAAATATTAATAATAACCGATAACTACAATAATTTAATTAAATACAAATATGTAAAAATTATATATTAAAAAAAATTAAACTATTATAATCGATGTTTGGTAAATGGTAAATAATTAATTAAATACTAAATTATTTTATTTTTTATAAAGAAATTTATTTTATTAAATTATAGCAGTAATATTTTCGAACAGTTTTATATTGATGATTATTGCTGTTTTATGACAGGAGCAGCCATATTAAAAAAGATACTGAAAAAGCTATAGTAAAAAAAAGAAAAGAAAAAAGAAGTCACTTGACATTCAATGTGTGTGATGATTTTGTGGGTTGCCGTAAATATTGTATTTTTGTTTAGTAAAAAATAATTTATTTTTAATTAAATAATTGAATTATAAACATATAAAAAGGACAATAATATTATAATAATAATAAAATGTGCATGATATTTAGTGATCAATTAGCAATAATCTAAAAATTATAGTGAATATTAACTATTTCGTGGTTAAGGTGTATTATTAAGTTTCAAAGGTAATTTTTAACTCATCCATTTTAGTTTTTACTTTTTTTTTCGTTCTTTTTGATAATTATTATTATTTTTGATTTGGTTTGTCAGCCTACTTGTCTTCCGAAATTATTTGAGAATTTATTTATTTTAATAATAGTAATATTGCAGTTTTATATTTACACACGGTCGGGTGTATTTTATTTTTCTATTCATTCATTTTGTCATGAAATAAATTAAAAAAAAAATAAATAAATAAATTTCTTTTTCTTATTAAAAAAATAAATAAAAATTTTTTTTTTTTGAATTTTTGACACTTGTTTATTTGTTTCGTTTGTTTTAATTTATTAATTAAATAATAATAGTAAAAAAAAAAAGAAAAACATTTTTTGTTTGTAAAACTTTTTTTCTACATTAAAATTTATATTAAGGCATTAGAAAATTATTAAAAAAAAAAAAAAAAAACTTAATTACTAAAATAAATTTAAAATTATAATCAATTTTTTCTATTTTTAATATAAAATTCTTTTTATAAGAAAAAAAAACATTAACTTGAATTTAATTTAATTGAAAAAAAAAAAATAAGAATAAATTCCAATACAGACAATTATGAATAATTTATTGAAAACTTCTTTTCCATCGTTTATATAGTTTTTATTTTTTTTTTTGTGAATGTGTTTGTGTATATTGTGCCCTGTCCGTCTTATATTCCGATGAAATAACATATGTGTTTTGTGTTATTATAATTATTATTAATAATAATAATAATTCGTTTAAATATTTTAAAATTAATAAATCAAACATTATTGTTTTTATTAATATTTTTTATTTTTGAATATTATTGATTAGAACTAAATTAGATAAAAAGTAAATATACATTTTTTTATTTATTAATAATAATATAAGTAATTTTTGCTGAATACGGAAATGATTTTGTAATAGTAATAATAATTAAAATTTCACTTAATTATTACATATATTTACATAATATTATATGATACTAAAAAAATTATATAATGTGTAATTAATATTTATGTATTTTTTTTTTTATATTAAGATTGACACCGTGTGGGGTTGGGCCTCAGCCCCGCTGCGCTTAGCGGCAAGCAGAATGGGTGACGCTCTGCTTGGGGATCGACCCCCGTCACCAGCAAGACTATCACATACATCAGAAAAACATCCACGAGTTACATTAGCTGAATTAAATGTTTTAAGAAGACATCGGGAATTATGTGATGTTGTTTTAAATGTTGGTGGTAGGAAAATATTTGCTCACAGGTAAAAAAAAAAACTACATATTTCTTTTCTTAATTAAAATAGAGAGAAAAATTAATTTTATTTTATTTTTAGAGTTATTTTATCAGCATGTAGTCCATATTTTCGTGCAATGTTTACTGGTGAATTGGAAGAATCACGACAAACTGAAGTTACAATACGTGATATAGATGAAAATGCAATGGAATTATTAATAGATTTCTGTTATACATCACATATTGTTGTTGAAGAATCAAATGTACAAACATTATTACCAGCTGCATGTTTATTGCAATTAGCTGAAATACAAGATATATGTTGTGAATTTTTAAAACGTCAATTAGATCCAACAAATTGTTTGGGCATACGTGCATTTGCTGATACACATTCATGTCGTGAATTACTACGTATTGCTGATAAATTTACACAACATAATTTCCAAGAGGTTTTTATTCGCTATACTATTTGTCTTTTCTGATGATTAAATTTTAAATGTTAAATTGTGTTTTTAGGTTATGGAAAGTGAAGAATTTTTATTACTTCCAGTTGGACAATTAGTTGATATAATATGTAGCGATGAATTAAATGTGAGATCTGAAGAACAAGTATTTAATGCAGTGATGGCATGGTTAAAATATAATGTAGCTGATCGTAGACAGCATTTAGCACAGGTAATTTATTATTTCTCTTCTTAACTTTTAATTAAGAGTCTGAGGAAAATTTTTTTTCACTTTGTTTATGCTTGAAAAGGAATAATTAATTTAGTTTATTTTTTTTTTGATTAATAACAGGTACTGCAACATGTACGTTTACCTTTATTAAGTCCAAAGTTCCTGGTGGGTACAGTTGGCTCTGATTTACTTGTTAGATCTGATGAAGCTTGTCGTGATTTAGTTGATGAGGCTAAAAATTATTTATTATTACCACAAGAACGACCATTAATGCAGGGACCAAGAACCCGTCCAAGAAAACCAACGAGACGTGGAGAGGTATTATTTGCGGTGGGTGGTTGGTGTTCTGGAGATGCTATTGCATCTGTTGAACGTTTTGATGCTCAAACAAATGATTGGAAAATGGTAGCACCAATGAGCAAAAGACGTTGTGGTGTCGGTGTCGCAGTACTTAATGACCTTTTGTATGCTGTTGGTGGACACGATGGACAAAGCTATTTAAATAGCATCGAACGTTACGATCCACAAACGAATCAATGGTCATGTGATGTTGCTCCGACTACCTCGTGTCGCACAAGTGTAGGTGTGGCTGTTCTCGATGGCTTCCTATATGCAGTGGGAGGACAAGACGGTGTTCAATGCTTAAATCATGTCGAACGCTACGATCCAAAAGAAAATAAGTGGTCCAAAGTAGCACCTATGACAACCAGGCGATTAGGTGTTGCCGTCGCCGTTCTCGGTGGATATTTGTATGCAATTGGTGGCTCAGATGGTCAATGTCCTCTAAATACTGTAGAGCGTTATGATCCTAGGTAATGAAACACATTTAATTAATTTAATTTTTTTGGAATTTATTTGAATTTGTTTATTTATAGACAAAATAAATGGTGTGCTGTTAGTCCAATGTCGACACGACGAAAACATTTGGGCTGTGCTGTTTTTAATAATTATATATATGCTGTTGGTGGCCGTGATGATTGTATGGAATTGTCATCTGCTGAAAGATATAATCCACATACAAATACATGGAGTCCTATTGTGGCTATGACATCAAGACGTAGTGGTGTAAGTTATTATAGTGATGATGTATTTACCTTTTTGTTTTTGTGTTATATTTGTATGGTCACCAGTCATTTCTTTTCATAATTTTTTAATTTAAATATGATTTATTTATTAAATTTTTTTGTTTACTAACATTACCAGTTTTGTGCTATTTTGTAAATTTACTTATTTTCTATAATTAAATTGTGAAAGTTGTTTTTTAAACAAATAATTGATTGTAGGTTGGATTAGCTGTGGTTAATGGACAATTGTATGCTGTTGGCGGTTTCGATGGGACCGCATATTTAAAAACAATTGAAGTATATGATCCAGAAACGAATCAATGGCGTTTATGCGGCTGTATGAATTATCGTCGTTTGGGCGGCGGTGTTGGCGTTATGCGTGCTCCACAGACTGAGAATTATATGTGGTATTAATTTCAATACAAAAATCATAAATTTTTACTGTTTTTATTTATAATTTTCTTTTTCTTTTTTAGGATACGAAAAGATTCAGTTGTTTAACGTTGAATATTTATTGAAAATGATGAGCTATAGAAAATAAAAGAAAAAAAATAATTAATAAAATTTTAAACTAAAAATAATTAAAATAAGATTTAATAAGATTAGATTGCTGCGATGGATGCATGATTAAAAAAATAATAAATTATTAAAATTAACAAAAAGAAATTTAAAAACTAAATAATAATAATAAATAAATTTAAAAAAAACCATTTTATATTTTAAAAGATAATGTCCTGAAATATGAAAATAAAATATAGAATTATTAAATAATTTTAGCAACGATTAACGATGATGTGTGACTGAATAAATGCATGTTTATGCTTGTATGTTAATATTGTGTGTATCTATGGTGCATGGGCTGATTGTAAGAGTCTGCATGAAATAATAATTTAATTAAATTAATTAAAGAGGACAGATAACAAAATTAATAATATTTAAAAATGAAGATGAAGACGAGATTAACTAATTACTACGACAACAAAATCAGAAATTAAGAAAAATCATTGCAAAAAAAAAACTATAATAGAAAAATTAAATTAAAACTAAAAAATAATTAAAAAAATTAATAAAATATTAAATACACAAGAATCGTATATTATAATTTCTATTTTTTTTTTATATGTTTACCTTTTTTTATCATTTAATTGCTTTTTATGTTTTTGATTATTTAAAATGTATTTTTTTTATTTTTAAATATATATATATATATATATATATTTTTACATACTATTATTATTATTATATTAGAAATATTTATTAAATTAATTTTTAACTTAATAAAAATATAAAATAAAACTAAATGGAAAATAAACCTAAGTGAAAAAAATAAAATCAAATTGATATAACTAAAAAAGAAGAAGAAGATGAAGAAATTAGTAATTAATTAAAAATGCATTTTTTATTTTCGTTTATGATAAATAAAATATAAATTGTTGAATTATGCTTGCTGTATATATGAAAAGAGATTATCATGTATTATTTAATTAATTTTATTAATTGATAATCTCTAAGAGTAAAGAAATTAATAATTAACAAATCAGTAAAAGTAAAATAAGAAAATCGTTTATAATTTAATAAGCGATGCTTGGTTTTTTTATTTTTTGTAATGGGATTAGAAGTGCCTGATTAAAAGGGCGACAGATTTAATAGGAAAAATGTCCTTATTTGTAATTTTTATTTAAAAATAATAGAAACAGACAGAAATATTATCAGCCTATTAAAAATCAAACTAAAGTGTAACATTTTTTTAATAATAATCATTTTATTGCTATAATTTGGTATTATTTTTTTAAACTATGCCTGGAAAAACTGATTAATTTTAATTATTTGTTCGTTTTGTTGCATAAAATCTAATCAATCTAGAGAAGCAAGGTGAAATCGGACTTTCGACACATTGAATTATTTTTTCTTTTATTAATATTTAATTGTTTTGTTAATAATATTATTGCGAAATTCAGTTGTAACCGAATTGTTAAGTTACTCAGTTTGATTTTTAGTGGGTGGTAATGCGTTACAGATTAACAAAAAGAAACACTTTATTATTGTTTTGTATGTGAGAAATACTCACTTTTTTATTTTGCCTTAATTTTTATATAAAAATTTATTCAAATTACAAATACACAAAAATTTTAACGGAATTTAAACTGTAAACGAAGCGAAGAAAAATTTAAACCAATCATTATATATATATTTTGCTTAAATTGTATTAACGCATTAATTAAAGTAATGTTATAAAGAGAAAAAATATAATGTAAATGAATGAAGAGATAATTAAATATTAAATTAAAAAAAAAAAACATTAAAAAATAAATTTTAAATTATAATAAATGTTAATTAATATTATTAAAAAAAAAACTTGAATCATTTTTGCAAGTAAAAATTTATTTTTTTAAAAGTAGAATTCAGCAATTGAATAAACTACTCAACGATAGATGGCGATAGATGTTTTGTGTTTATTTTCTTGTCACAAATTTACTTTGTGACACTTTATGATTTGATTTGAGTCTTGATGTGATTTTTCGTTTTAAAAATTTGCATATTTTTGATTTCATTTTTTTTCTTTAAATTTTCATTATTAAAGCAATAAAATCATAATTATTAAATATCCATAGTAATAATAATAATAATAATATTAAAGAAAAATTATTATTCAATTAAAAAACGGTTTGTTTGATTATTTACATCATTTTGATTATCATTTATATTTGCTTCTTTCTATTTTTGGTGAAAAATAAAACATCTGGTTCCGTTGCTTGCATACATTTTTAATTATTAAATTATTTTTATATAAAAATAGAATAAAAATAATAATAATATTATTTTTGGCGAGATAAGACAAACAGTTTATATATTGTTACTTATGTGTTTTTAATTTTTCTTTTACTGCTTAAAGAAAACAGAGTATTTACTTCTATATGAATGAATGTTTACTTGAGATGTGCGGATTTACAATAGAAATAACACTGTCACTAGCTCAGAATGAGAGATCCTTAAATCGGAAAATTTACATTGTTCAAATTGGTCAAAGTAATTCTAAATGGCAATTTACCATTAGTAACACTTTTTATATTTGATTTGCAAAACGGTCCAGAAAGTTCCAATCATAAAAATCTTTTCAAACTTATCTTCTTGCTTAATATAAAAATGACTCCAAGTTCCAATACATAAAACGAAAAGTGTATTTTTAGTATTAAAGAATAAAGCGCGAAAACAAGTAAAAAAAAAAATTGTTTTTCTCAATTTCTTAAATTAAATGTTATGTTATTTTCGGTTAAGGTAAATATTTATATTATGTTTACAGTATTAAAAGAAAACAGAAAGAAAAAAAAACCCATTAAATGTTTAATAAGTTCATTTTATTCCCATATTCACCTGTTTTATTTTTATCGCACTTCCAGACAAACAAACACGATATTCTCAATATAAAGAAACAAACAGAAAATTCAATAATAATAATTATTATTATTAAAATTTTATTTATTTATAGAATTTATTTTTAAATGAATTATTCTCGGGCATTCAAATTTTTGCGAAATTATATTTTAGAAGAATTTTTCTCTTCGATTTGTTACAATTTGTTTGTCTATTTCAACTGTTTGTTTTATTTTTTTAAATCATTTATCATTACTGTTGGCAAACTTATTTTTGATACAATTAGAATATCGATTTTTGGTCAATTCAATCTATTTAAACATGTTAACTTTGTAAACGTATTTCTCTAATTCTACGGATTTAATGTGTCTTCCAGGTCGTAAAAAATAATAGTAGGGCAGAACACAAATTCTCAGGATGCTTTTCATCATGAATTCTATATATTATTCCGCAAATATTATAATCTATCCCTTTAACCATCTCTAAATAATATTAATCAGCATAAATTCCATGAATTAAAACAAAGTTAATAAATTTGTATCATTAAATACGACACTGTATCTTGTATTATATTCAAACAATGTTAAAAATTAAGTGTCTTCAACTTTTTTATTTAATTTTTTATCATAATAACACATCACTCAATAAATCTCTTATCTAATTAGGAAAAATATTTTTTACATATTCTCCTTCAAGAGTGATACATTCATTCCAACGTTTGTCTAACTTTTATCAGAATTTTTTGAAACTTTTACTACGTATCGTTGGAAAGTTAGAGTATTATTCCAGAGTACTATGGGTTTGTCAACGTGTTGCGATGTATGTGTCAGACCGGAGTCTTATTATGCTTATTTTAATTTATGAGTGGAGTTTATGTTTTCACTTTTGTGTTTGTTTTGATTTATTTATTCTTATTTCTCATCTGTGAGTTCCTCTTTTTCCTGTGCAATTTTATTTTATTTTATTTTATTATTTTTGGCATTTAATCAGCAAATATATACTACATATGTATATATGTTTGTTTATATTTATATACACGAGTATATTTTATTAAAAATTTTTACTGTAAGTAAGAGCGAAACAATTAAACAGGAAAATAAATTAAAGAATTTTATTTTTAAGATAGAAGAAACCAATTCTAAGAAGTGCTTTGTTTGTTTTTTATTTCACGCTTTTCCTCTGTTTTACTTTTGTTACTTTGCTTAAATTTTCAATAGATTCGTAGAAACAATTTAAAACGAGTTAGTTGATTTTTTATTATTATTATTATTATTATTTATTTTTTAAAAATAGTTAATAAATATAAAAATAATGTAATTATGATATATTTTGAATTTTTCTCGCATGTATTTTTATTTTTAGTTCATAATTTGCATAATAGTTCCAACAGAATTTGCTTTTTTTTTGTGTTTTTTTTTGGTTTGTTGTATGCGAAACAAAAGATTCATTTGCACATACTTATATTTAGCGTATTTCCATGTAACTGCACTTTTTTATTCTTTAATATTTTTTCATAATACATAATGATAAAAATAACAATCAAAGACTATTCTTAAGTCTAGACATTACAAGTATGACTAAAGTTTCTGAAGTGACATGCAATCACGACACTTTTATAAGCAAAAAAAAAAAATAGGATATTGTTATGATTTTTTTTTTCTTTTAATTTTTCTATTTTTAACACTGAAACGTGAAGGCAAATAGCAAAAAAAAAACATTAAAAATTTATAACTGACTATACCTTATGTAGAGACTTTTTTTTGTAACAATTTTATCGATTCTTATGTAACATACATGGTTAAACTGCGGTTCGTAATCCGTATGCGGATCATTTTCTTTATCAGTGCAGCTCGGATAATATGTTTTTAAAATCAATTTGGAAAAAGTACAAATTTTGAACATATAAGGACAATTGTATCAATGAAGACTTTACACTATCAATATATCTATCACTTGTCACACCTGATACAAAATTACAGTAAATAATTTAATAGACATCTGGAAAATTCAGCAAAGCATTCAAGTGGACTAATAAATCCAGTAATGAAAAACATTAAATCAAAGCACTGTATACAGATGACAAATAAACATTTAACAGAATTAATTCATACTGTATTAACTAAAATAGTTCAAAAATGTGTTAAAATCCAATAACACAGTGATTGCATCTCTAACTCAATAAAAAATGTATGCAAATTTGAATAAATAATTAACAAAATGAAATATGTATTGTTAAACTTGATATTATTTGATTGCCTTAAAGTGGCTCGCCAAAGAATAAGCTGTATGCGAATACGGACTTGAGTTTGGAGGCTGGTAGTTTTATACATACAATTTTAAACTCTTGTTTCTTATACAAAGCTTTAAGTTTTTTGAGATTTCTTAATAATGATTAATTAAGTAATTAATGATGTTAGTTACCAGAAATGGGAGATTTAACTTCAATAGTAAAATGATAGAAAAATGTACAACTGATGTATGATTTATTTTTGTGTTTATTTTGTGAATAATACAGATTGAACTGGAAGTTTTACGAAGTGATTGTATGAATTTTGGAAATTTTTTCATTTGCTTTAATATTAATTAATTTAAATATATATGTTGTATTTTATGGGAGGAATAGCATCATTTAATAAAAATTAAATGTTAACTTCAGTTTTAGCCACAGTGTTTCTGCATTAAACCATAGTATTCTACGAAGTTAAATCGTCTTTAAAACATGCATCTTTATTAGTATTTAATATATCTTAGATCCTCGTAATACACCGTACAGCAAGTTGTAAACAAACTGAGATACTTTTTTAATGGTTTCGTTGATTTGTTGTTACTTTTCGATCGCTTAATTGTGTATTCTGTAACTTAAATCTATATAAATAAAATATATATTATTCTGATCATTAGAATTAATGTTATATAATAAAGTACATTACTAGATAATTAAGTTAATATTGTTGGTATCTTTAGCAAGCGTACTATCCAATAGCATTTTATTATAAACTAGCTTTAAGCAAACTTTTAGCTTAAATTAAGACTTCCTTAATCGTTATAATGTAAGTTTATGCATATCAATCGATTTAATTTATTTTCCACCAAAAAAATACAAAGTAAAGTAATGCTTAATATCGCTTTAAAGTCATAATAAATTTAGATTTTTCTTCCGTATTCAATCTTAACAGCGATAATTAACTAAACAGATTTTTATGTTTCGCTCTTTCTTTATACGTAAATTTTAGAATGTTTGTGCCTTAGATAAATTAACACAATTAAAATAATAAATAAAAAAAAAAACTTTATTTTTTGATCACAAAAGATAATAAATAAAAAAAAAAAATAATTACCCGTGTTGGATATAAATACAAAAAAAAACCCATTAAGGTTTATATTTTGATCAAAGTATAATAATAAAAATTAATATATTAAAAAGCTTTACCTAGCTAGTAGCTTTTTTTTTCTAAAAAAAAAACCCTAATTAAATTTCATCACCGAAATTATAATAAAAAGTAAGAAAAAGTAAAATCAAATGAATAATTTTGTCTATTTGTTTATTCAATGTATTATAATCTTCTAATGGAAAATTACCGACTAATTCTGATTTAATGTTTTCAAAAAAAGATTCAATACGATTAAAATTACCGATGATGTAACATTAACATTAGCACCGTTTTTTTTTTTAAAAAATATAATTTTAATTTATTATTTTTGATTATTTTTCTACAATTTTGTTTTTTTATTAGCAGACGTAAAAATATAAAACGACAAAGAAAGAAAGAATGAAGAGAAACGAAAACAATCGAAAACACTTAAACAAGTTTTAACCAAAGAAAAAAGAAGCAACTTGCATGGTATAAAGTCGAATAAACAGAGAAGATAATATCAAAACAGCTGATTATCTTGCGAATTTTTTTTGTTCATTATTTATTTATTTATTATAAAAATAATATTCACGCTATTCTTAATTTTTTCTTTTTAATTTACCTCTCGTAATTAATATATAGTTTTTTTTTTTTACTTTGCATTTTTATTCTTTAATTATATTTTGTTTTTAAATGCTAAAGATTTTTTTTTTTTATTATGATGACTCACACTGATGTGTTTTTATAATTTTATTTTTAAATAAACAACAACAGCAATAACAGCAAATGTGTTAATTTTAATAAGCAAAAAAAAAAAAAACGAGTAAAGAATATTAAAACTAAAAAAAGCCGGCCGGCATTTATATTCTTAGTAATATTTTTTTTTTTTGGTACATTTGGCTGCATCGAATCACAATAATAACATAGAAGAGCGACTTATGTTATAATTTTTTTAATTAATTTATACTAAGCATATATTAATTATCGTTTTTTTCGGACTATCGAACGATAAGACACAGCCGGAAACTTATAAGATGATTTTTAAAAAAATATATTGTAACCTTCGGACCATAAGACGCACCCAAAATTTTAAAAGCTGCGTCCAATAGTCCAAAAAATACGTTATTCATATTTGTGGTGAATTTTTAATTAAAAGATTTGAGCAGAGTAAAGTTTCAGAAAGTTTCGTTGATAAGCTGCTTAAAGTTTTTTTTTGTTTTTAGAAAAGATACTAAAGTTTTGTTGGAAAAGTCGTGAAATTGACTGAAGATCATCGTTATAACTAAAGCTAAGTAAATTATAGTTATATAATTCTTATTAAGTATTTTTAGTTTTATTTCCAGAAGTATGCCAATAAAATATAAGCCTTAAAGCACTTGTTCATGTCTATAGAATTTACAACTTAACTGCTGAATTTGGTAATTATATTTAATATCAAATGAGGATATATTTTGGTAAATTAAGTTTGTTTGTTATGCATATATATCTACCGTTTCCAGCCAGCTGTATGCTACTTTAAAACAATAGCAAATTTTGTTGTTTCTATTGGAATTCGCGATTAAAACATTGAAATTAATAAAGAAAATGTTTTTAATGAATTGTTCTTAAATTTTACTAACTTTAACACTTCCGAATTAACACATTAATTTGGATAGCCGTTGCCTTAGTACTCCTACAACAATGAATATCGTAGCATTTATCTTAACTAAAATAATTTCTTTCATTTAATCGAGGATTCTTTAAACAGAAAATTAATAAAATAAAATAATTAAATTTAATTTCTTTGTTATTGTTTTTTTTTTGGTTTGATTCTCTAATAAAAATTATTATTATTATTTCTTTTATTTAATAATTCAGCTACAGGCTAGCCATTTTCTCTTTTATGTTGGATTTTGTTTTCTTTTGTTTTACCACTTTTAAGGTAATAAAATTATATTAAATATCATTATTATTATTATTTTATTATTATTATAAAATTTAATTTTTAATTATTTTGACCATGGTACACGAGTTTAGTGCTTTTTTGAAGTTTATACAAATTCGTTTATTTTTCGCCACTTTTTAATGCAATTTTATTGTTTTGTTTTAATTACGTCTGAGTTGTATAGATTTAGGTCATTCACTAGTCACTATTTAATTGTGTTTTAATCTCCGTGTTTTCATTTTATGTTAATATTTATAGACAATTTTATAGTTAAAAATTACCAACCCCTGTTTTACTTATCTGATGATAACGCAAATCTTATATTCGATGAAAAAACATTTTTATTGACGTTTTTGTTACTTTTTAATTATTTTTTTTTTTGCTCATTATAGACTTTTATTGTTATATATATAATTTACTTGTATGGATTTTAATTATACACTATAATTATTATTATTTTAATATATATATGCTGTTAATTGTGTTGATTTTATGTATCCATGGTGTATATACAATAGAAGGGACAGGTAAAAGCCATAATTTCACGTCATTAGTTTTAGCAGAGTTTTTTTGTTCATATTATATTTGTTAAAGTTAATTACATGTTACCTAATTTAAATTTTATTACTTAATTAGTTAATACATTGTTAATATAATAAATTTATAAAGATTGAGGGTTTTATATATTTCTCGTACTCGTCTACATTTAATGCATAAAGCTGTTATGTTTGTGATTCTTGAATTTCAGGGAAATAAAAAATTCTCTGTTTTTTAATTTTTATTAATGTTTTTCTCACTCATTCAAAATTCTAATTAAATGGCTAGCAGAAATAATAACATCATTATAGGGTGAGATAAATTATGTTAGTTAACAAAAAAAATCATGTGCAGTCGCGTTTATAGTTTATTTAAGTGTGTCTCGCTCAAAAACATTTGTGTCATGTTTTTAGTTATTTAATTTTTTTAATAAGGAATCAAACCTTCAATTTTAATTACTTTCGTTTTACGCCTTAGTGACATCAACAGTTTAAAAAGACAGTTTCACTACAATGTCAGTGTCTTTCGTCATAATGTATATTTTTATGTCAAAAATAGTTAACTCATCTGTGTTGATTGCTCGATAAAATCTTTGTTTTCGCTGTTTACTCTGCTAATTACTTTACCGTGCTGTAAAAAATTTTGTTTTTAATTATTTTAAGTGGAAAAAAACTATAATATCTACGACAAAAGTAATATTATTTATTTTATTTAGAGAAAAAACTTACTAAACATTAAGTTTAAAGTTTTTTCAGGAATTACTTTTGTATTCAAGAGAGAACTAAACCAAGACAAAGTGTTTATAGTTAGAGACTGACTACAATTGCTAGTCAAATTAGAAGTAATTTCCTTTAAAAGTTCTTTAATATAATCAATAATGTGTTCTAAAAAAAAAGACAAACAAGTTAAGCAAATTTTTATTTTGGTATTTCTTGACAATTTCTGAGGAAATTACCATGTAGACTTGTAGATGAATTAAATCTCAAGAAAAGAAATAGTAAATAATGTATTTTGGTTAAATAACTATTATTTAAGTTTAATAAATAACCATATTTTGGCAATTTGTTATAAGTAAAACGTACGATTTCTATTACATTATTTTTTTTGCAAAACATTTCATAAATTTAGCAAACGATTTCCTTATAATTTAATAAAACTTTCTGTTAAAATCTTACATATTATCGTAATAAAGAATAATACTTTATATGTTTTCTTATCTTTTACTTCGTTTTTAAACTAAAGGCGCCAATATTTTTTTTTTTTTTTATTTTTTTTATAGAAAATTTTCATAAAACAATGAGAAAATCAAAACACCATCATTGATGAATGTTAATTTACTATTTATTCTCTTTTTTGAACAAACATTATGTTTAATGTTAAATGTTCTGTATTTTATTTTATGTTTCTTTTCTAAATATCATCATCATCATCATCATGAGCATCAGAATCATTTTTTCTAAGTTTTTATAAACATTTTTATTTATTTTTTTTTTTTTTTGTAAACAGAGAAGAAAATTTTATAATAAATATAGCAAAAAATATTCACATGAAATCATTGTTTTTTTCCTTTTTTTCGTTCATTTTATCATTCAGAATTTTTATTTTATTTTTTGGTGTTTGTTTATCCAACATTCTTCAATATAACAACACCCAACCTAGAGTATATTTATCTTTTGTCATTTTTTTTCTTCTTCTTCTCTTATTATTATAATTTTCTTTTATTTTTTCATTTTTGTTACTTTATTTTATGTATATTGGCAAAAAAAAAAATGTCGTCATGTTGATGATTATGGTGATAGTGATGTAGCTATATCAGCTATACAGAAATCATTTTTAAATATCACGCAATGTTATGTTTTCTATGTCCTTGTCCCGTTTTTTTTTCTAGCATGCTGATACAGTGTTTGTATTCACAGTGGTGACTGACTATAGATTATACTATAGACTTGTAGCTATGTATATATGGTGATGGTGGTTATGTTTGTGCTCGCATCATACATAAACTTTAATAGTATAAAAGTAAGCAAAAAAAAAAAATGCTAAAAAACTTAAATAAAAATAGAATCATTTTATTTTTATTAAATAAAATTCTATTAAAATTTCCCTAGCGGTCTATATTCGATGTCTATCTAGCAGTAACATCAAAACCAATCATATTTGTTTGCATAGTAAATTGTGGACAAATATCCGCCATAAAGAGTGGGTATTAAAACATTGTCGGTTTCAAAATTGATCATATTTAAATTCAGGATGTATATTAATGTTTATTGTTCCAGCAAAGAGCTATTGGCTCGAGGGCACGTGCCCAGAAAAATTTTCTAAGCATAAATAATTTGTTTATTTTAGACTATCCAGGTTTTAATGTATTTTACTAAGCTATAATAATGTAACTACTATTTCCTTCGTATTATTATTGATTTTATTTTTTTATTGTGAAAATATTATCGTGATACCACACTATGCTTAGTTAGTTTAGTTTTCAATGAAGTGTGCTCACGTTTAGGCTATTATTGCTGTATTAAAAGCTTCGTTCAATAACTACCCTTCTTATAATCAAAGTTTTAGGCTCTACAGTGCATTAGCTTCATGGTCATATGTTCTTTTTTCTGGATTAATTTATTATTTGCAGAGCTTTTACTTGATTTAATTTTTATTAAACACTTTATAATAGATTTAATTGCATATTTATAGATATAATTTTCTAATTATCTCAATGCAATAGCTTAATGCCTAAATTAAATATTTTTCATTTATGAAACTATGCTTAGATGAAGATACACGTATTGAAAGCAATAATCAAGTATAAACATTATATAATTATTAAATAAAGAAAGATTTTTAGTTATTTCTCAGCGTTTTTTTATTAAAAAATATTGGTATTCTGAAACAAGCGTTTTTCAAAGATGCACAGCGTCGATTTCTTAAGCGTTGATTATTTAAAGATAATTTATGGCATACATGGATTAACAAATAGCAGACAAAGATAAGACTAAGTCTAATAGTATTAAAAATCTGTCTAAAATTAGTGAAATAAATATAAATAAATAAAAACAAATAAAATAATTGCGTCAATAGAAAATTTTTTAAATTATATTTCTTGTTAGTATAGCCAAAAGGTTTATTTAATTAAAAATTTATCAAACAAAAAATTGTGCAAATTAAATTTGTTTCATTTATTTATATAAAAAATATTAAAATAATTAAATATAAATTATGTTAAAACAAATAATAAAAATAAATATAATTATTTTGTACATTTATTTGTTAATTTTTATTTATATTAATGAATAAATATAGACGGTCAAAATAAATATAAATAAATATAAATAAAAATAAATATAAATATTTACTAATAAAATCATAAAATGTAAATAAATATTTGGTAAAGTAATATTGTTATTAATTTTAACAAAAAAAAATAATTCGGGGGAGGTTTTTCATCGAAAGAAAAATAAAAACACAATAAATGAGACGTAAAAGAAGCACCAGGAGAGTATACCACGGAATATAAATAGCAAACATAATTACGTGCACAATGTAAATAGTCTTATGTATTTAGAAAATATAAATTAACTATTATTTTTATTTTTTATATAATATTTATTCGGGATGTGTTGTTTGCTGGGTTGATAAACAAACCCGATAAAGATCGAATATTTAATAATAAGAATAAATAATACGAAAAACATTGATAAATATTTGTTTGTTTTTCGTTTATTTAATTTAATTAAATAATAAGTCTTAAAAATTTGCCAGCATTTGGATGTATGCTGCGAGTATGATGCTGTTTTAATATTTCTTTTTTAATTATCTAATTGCAAGCAATAAGGTGTCTATTTCCGATTAATATCAATGCTTACTCATTGTTCCAAATGATTGTTTTAGAAATTACAAATAAAAATTAGTAATTTGATTTAAATTGTTCATAATGCTTGGGTTAATTCCACTGGTCGCTAGAATACCACTTGAATTAAATTTAAAGATTGACCTACAGTTTAAATTTTTAACCAAGAAACTACTTGCCACATACAAGATAGAACCGTGAACTGAGTGTTCTTAGTCGCGAAACGTTATGACAAATAAATTAATCAGTAATAATAAAACAAAATAAAAAAACTCACCTATCATTGTGTTTAATCTGACTTTATATTTAATTTCTCTACATTTATAATTGTCAGATCTTTGAAAACCTTCCTTAAATTTAATGCTTCTCTGTTTAAAGTATAAAATACGAAACAAAACAAAAAATAGATTGCTTAAGGGGTTGGAAAGGATCTATAAACTCCTTATCAGCTTGAATATCTTACTTAATCAATGGTTTTTATTTTCTTGACTTGTTTTTCCTTAAAATGTTTTTGTTTTTTGTTTTGTGATTTCAGCCGCCAGCAATAAAATGTTTTTGTAATTTCACCTCTATACAATTCTGAGATGTTTTGTGTGCTTTTTTCTTTCTAACTTTTTACTATTGTTGTACTACGATTATGCTTTGGATATTATATTTATTTTTAAAGAAATAATAAAGAGTCATAATGCCGAATGGTTAAAATTTGGTAATTGCATGATTTGTGTGTCCAACAATTTATATAAACAAAATAAGCAAAATAAGAAGAAATATAATAAAGTTTTTTATATATTTTTTTTCTTTACATTAAGAGGTTTGTTGCTTTTTTATTGCTTCATAGAATATTAACTCATAGAAATTGCAAATAATAGAAATATTATATATGTGCAAATATAGCTGAAATGAGTAAAACGCGTAGAAAATCATAAAAAAAGTTGTAATAAAGCCAATATAGCATTAGAAGTTATTAAATAAAGAAGGAAAAACGAAGCGAACTTAAATGGCAAAGATGAAAATACAAAACAAATACAAAAACCTAAAATAATAAAGAAAAGAAAAGTAAAGAAATTTTACCCACAAGGACGTTGTTCATAAAGTGGAAAAAAATATTCCTTATTAACTTTTTCTTCTATTTTTAGATTATTTATTTCGGTGAAAATAGAAAACGTTAATTCTTTTATTTATATTTGAAGAAATGAAAACAGAAAATGATGACCATAGACTTAAAGTTGTATATATATACATATAAATTTCTATATCACTTGAAACAAATGGACAATCGACCCTTGTTTTAGTAAAATGTCAGTAGCAGAGTTATAAGAAAATGAAACCTTAGAGGAAGATTTTATTACATTCTGAAATGTCAAAATGAAAATAAAACTTAAACGTTGAAGAAAAATAAAATTAAAAAAAGAAATTACAAGAAAATAATATAAATATTCGATGGCTTAGTTTCGTTTTAAAGATATTTTTCAAGACTTTAGAGATGTTGAAAACTATTTGCTTAGCTTCACTGAAACGATGTCGTTGCAACAGAATGCTCTGAAAGTGCGCTCAATATCACAATTGCTTGATGCTGTCATTATTTCATTGAAGCTATATTTGAACCGAGTATAACACAGATACGTTTAAAGATTTATAGTTTCTAATAATTTAATTTAAAAAAATGAATTTCGGATTATTGTCTTCAACAATTATTTCTGGGAACGACATATGTCTAAGATTTTTATTCATGTTGTTTTGTCTTAGTACACAGTGCATTATAGTACAGTACTTTCAAATGTATTCTTATTAAAAAATCTATTAAATCATCGAAATAGAAAGGGTGTTCTAGCCTGGGATGCTCTATAAT
Source organism: Ptychoptera contaminata (assembly GCA_963942525.1). Classification (NCBI taxonomy): domain Eukaryota; kingdom Metazoa; phylum Arthropoda; class Insecta; order Diptera; family Ptychopteridae; genus Ptychoptera; species Ptychoptera contaminata. Next base: position 34,900,261 of record OZ012636.1, on the reverse strand, counting down.
ATACTAGTTTGGGCTACCCAAATCAAATAAACGTTTTATATTTATATTTTTAAGTCGTGTTACAGAATGAATAGTAGCAATATAATGAAAAATTCAGTAAAAAACAAGTTAATCTTATTTATTTCTTCCAAATACTGCACTGCATGCTTAATGTATGCTCGTTATAAAGCCTCCTGTGTAAGCATATAAGACCTATAATCTAAATTATTTGTTCCAGATTAAGTAAACCACATATTTTCAAATTAATAAAAAAGTTCAATTTAAAGGGTGTTTTGCTAAACTAATCCCAATTATAAACTTAAATGAAAAATCATTTAATAAAATTGTTTCTAAAGTAAAAAACATCCTACTTCATACTCAAAACTTTAAAGAAAAAGGAAAAAATTACCACAAAACTTATTAGGTTTTATAGAGTTTGAAGTTTTTTTTTATTTATTTGTTTAATTATTTATTTATTTCCGTTTTTTTTCTTTGAGATCTAAGTGTTATTTTTTTTACTTCTGCTGGAATTATAAATAAAACGAATTTTAGCTTCATATTAACTGAAAAGGGAAGCTTTGAAAATTTATTTTATTTACTTTTTCTATTGCAAGTATAAAAAAAAACCCTTTTTTGAAACGTGTTAAGAATAGGATTTCGATTTAATAAACTAAAAAAGAAGCAACAAAATGTAGTTAATTAAGTTATTGAAGTTAAGCATGTTTTTATTTAATAAGAAAATCCAAAAAAAAAAAAGAAACGTCTGGCATTTGGTTGCTGTATTGCAATATTATTGCATTAATTTAAAAAAAAAGTAATAGAAAACAGTTTTCTTATTTTAATAATTTAAATAATTTAAACTTTTTTTTGACAATTTCCTGTTTATCTTTAACATTTGCCAAATGGTTTTAAATTTAAATTTTGTCAATTCATTATTTTTTTGCTGCTGCATTTTTATAAATTTTATTTTTATCCTATCATTCGTTTTATATAGAAAATTATTAATAATATTTTATTTTCTTATTCTCATCTTTTGTGCACGCGAAAAATAAAAAAAATAATAAAAACAAAACTGTGAAACTTATTTCCTGCATTTTTGCAAAAAAAAAAAAAAGAATTAAAATCTACATATAAATTCATAAATATTAATTAAACTCTTCACCGTTGCTCGTTCACAATAAACGATGACATATTTATGACATCCGTTATATTCTTCTTTTTTTATTAGTTTTGACGTGAGATTGGCTTGTGGTTTTTATTTTATTTTCTTTTCATCGAATATGTAAATTGTTTTTTTTTTTACTTCTTGTCATAACGCTTTAATAGTAAAAATAAATTTTTTTTGGAGATAAATAAATTGTTGCATTTTATTGGGTCAGTAATTTTAATTTATGATCGATTGGTATTTATAAAATAAAAATTGTAGACAAATTTTAGCAGCAAATTTTTGCATAAATTATAAAGTAAAGATAATCATTTATGGAATTCAATATATATAATATCATTCTTGAAATGTAAGGGATGTCCATTAGACATAACTTAATGGGACAATACTTTAGATTGTGAAAATTGACTAAATGTTTTCTTTTTTGATGATTTCTAGGTGTAAATTCAAAGGCTCTTTTTTATAAGCAATTTTAAGTCTTGGATTTTTCGTTTTTTAGTGACTTGTTGTTGATACATAGATAGATTACCAAGTACTTTATCATAGGGTTTTATATAATGTCCGTGGTTTATAGTTTCATATAGAGCCAACACTCATTGAAATTAAATATACTATTAGCTAAATTAAAGATCAGTGGCATGCTTACTTCGTTTACTAATAAAATTTTGTAAATTGTTCCAAATTAAAAATTTCAAGTACCTTTATTAAGTTTTGCCAAATCTTTAATATCATTATATTACTTCCAACTGCATATTGTTGATTTGTAAATCGAAAATATTATCAGTTTCTGTGATATGGTATCAATTTTGATAAAAAATTACAATAATATCAATTGCAATCATATATTATCAGTTCAAAGATCCATATTATCACTTCTCAAGCAAATATTATCGGTTCTAACATTTTATAAGTTCCTACACCATCATATTGCTTTGCAAGTTGATATTTTCAACATTACGCACTAAATTATCAGTACTTTTAATATATCTATCCATTTATACTCTATATATGTAGTTTTTTTTCTTTATCAATTCTCTTGGTTCATAATATTCATTTCTACAGATTGTACTCGGACACATTACCAACAAAGATATTTATTAATATTGGAAAACTTATTTTTCTTTTAAACTACTGACCATATAAACAATAAAACTTCTGAACAAATAAATACAATGTTTAATAAAGCATAAAAATCTATATATGTAGAAATATATACAGCAAAAAAAGAAAACAAAACACTTATCATCCAATGTCAAAAAACCAAATAAAAAATAAATCAATTAATGTCTGCACAGCTGCTGTATGAACGAACACAGATTTATTTATTTATTTTTTTTTTATAATTTTTTGCTGGTTGGTTTATTGTTTGTTTTATTATTATAATTTTTTTTTTCAATAAATTATAAACTTATAACCAAAACATATATACACATAAATAATTCTATAAAACATAAATTTATTTATAACCAAAAAATGAAGAAAAATCTATAGCGTAAATTATTTATATATGAAAATTTATTAAGGGATGATGACAAAGTTGTGGTGTAAATTATTAACTGTACAACAATATGGTTTTTATATATTTATTAAATAAAGCATAAAAATAAAAAAATACTTTTGAAAAGTAATAAATAAATCTATGAATGTCAAAATAAATAATTTTCATAATAATAAAAGTGACGATGGCAGCAGCAATAATTTTCATTTTTTATGCGTAGAAAGTATGTAAATTATATATAATTTTTATTCACTTTAATTTTCTCAATTATTCAACTTTAATTTTTCTATATATATTTATTGTGTCCTTCGATTATTTTATTAATAATTATTTACTCGAATAAGTAAAATAAGTTATTTTCATTTGTTAACAAACACAATGGGTGGTAATAGAAATAATGGTAATGATCAACTACTATGTAAAAAAAACGAATGACCACCCATTGCTTGGAAGTGAACACAGAAACATAAATACAAAATTCTTGAGTTGTTTCTTTACATTTCATCTATCTTTTCCATTATAATGGTGATTTTTTGTTTGTTTTCGTATTTTATGTATTTCACCCTTGAATAGTTTAAATTAAAAAAGCTTCTGGTTCTGATGATAGCCGTAAAGCACATCCGGAACTTTTATAACCTACTGTGTTATAGCCATAGCATAAATTTTATTATTTTTCCCTTTTACTTTGTTCTATTTTTCTTTGTTAAGATTTTTCACATTCGTTTGCTACGAAAATAAAAGGAGCTTTCTCTATCAACAAGAACTTTTCTCACATTTATTGTATATATTTTTTTTGGGCTATGTTAAGGACGTTTTTCACTTTTGCTATTTTTTTATTTATTATCCTGTGGTGTGTATAATGCGTATGCGACAATACACAATCATACGCGATGTGATCAACTGTGCTTAATTTCATTCTTTATATTTATTTATTATTGCTGTGCTATTCCACCGAAGTAAATAATTAAAACACGGTTATTTCTTTTTCTGCTTATTTGTTTTCTTATTTATGCTATATATGGTATTTATTTATTTTTTTTTTTCATCTTTTTGATTTTAATGTTTTAAAAATGATTTACGTGTTTGTTCATTGCTTTATTTTCGGTATACAACAGGATATTGTGCTGCTTTCTCTCGTTTATTCTTATTTTTTATATATAAATATTTCACTGGTTTGGATAATAATTTTGGCGCACGTGTAACATTCAGAAATTATTATTAATATTTTTCTTCTTAAAGCGATAATATCTGATTTGTATAGAAGACAGAAAATGAAAAATTTTTGCTTCCACAACTAAATGAAGTTTTTCATTTTTCAATTTCAATTCTTTGTTGCTATGATTATGGTCAAGTTTATGTTTGTTGTTTGATGAACTAACTTCTTCTTTGTCTTCTTCTTCATCTTATTACATTAACAGTTAGTTGTATTTCGTGATTTCTTATTAAAATTTCTTCAATTTACCATCAGAACTCCCTACCATCATCATTCATATTATAATAATAATAATAATATTTTTTTTTTCATTTCTTTTTATATTTTTCGACAAATTTAATTTAAAAATTTAATAATAATAATAAAAAAGATACGGATGCTGCTTCTATGCGTATCATATGTTATTAATATATATAAATTTTGTAACTCAGTATAATAATATAATATAATAACACTAAATGTCTTCTGTAATGACTTTACTTCTATTTACAAGATTATTAAAATAGTAATAATAATAATAATAAAAATAATAACAATAAAATTGCTAGTAGAAAACCGGCTTGATGATTGTATCAATAGATGTGCGTTCTATCTTTCTTATGATTATTTAATTCTTTATTTTTTCTTATAATATTTTCTTCATTATTTTCATTAATATCTTATTGATAGATATATTTTTTATCTTTTACTCTTTATTTATTTTATCATATATTTTCCGAGTGTAGTATTATAGCATATATACAGCAGTGTCTTGTATGTGTTATCTCTGGATACTTACATGTTACATTAAATAACATTTGACACAACAATTAATTTTATTGTTGGGCGTCTGTAAAGATGTATTTCTAATGTACTGTAATAGTATAATAAAGATCAAAAAACAATTTTAAGTAAAATTATTATTTTTATTATTATTATTACTGTGTCTTATTTAGAACAATTATCTTATACTTATATATTTATCAAGATTATTATATTTTATTTGTTAATATGATTATTAATATCTATGATAAAATATAATTAATATGAGGATATAGAAATCTATTTTATACATTTATTTAGGCGAAAAGATTTCTGTGGCAATATAATTTAGCATAATTGTATTATTAAGATAATTAATTGTCTATCAATTTTTGTAAAATGCTTTTTTAGAAATCTGGAAGAAAAGGGTCTGTATTATTTTTAGTAAATAGAAACTAAAGAAACCGAAGAGATTGGCTTATGAATTGCGTGTTTGAAGTCTATGATTATTGCACAATTCAACTTCATTGACAGGCGACTGTTTCCTAGTACAAATTAGTTACAATATTGTTTCTAGTTCACCTGTCTCGGTTTGCTTATTTATTGAATAGATGTTAATGAATAATCAGATGTCTTGAACCATCTTTAACAGACAAAAATGTTGAAAAGTCTAGAAAACCGTAGACAAAACTATCTATAAGCAACTAATTTGTTTTATATGAGTTTTTATTACATAGAATACATAAGTTGAATTAATTTGTATTAAACACATAACTGAATATTTACATAATTATTAAATAAATAATGCATAAATTTCGATCTTTAACAAAATTATTGGTCTTTTTTTTGTTTAAATTTTCTTTTTACGCAACCACAGCTGCTATAAACAGTAAACGACTTACTATCAAAACTAGATATTTTTATTAAATTTGCTTATATTTTTAAAATTAAACGAAAAATAGATATAAAAAAACCAAAACGTCAAGTAGTATTGTCATAAAAAAATATCAGAATAATGTGGCTGCTGAACCAGGTCGTTGTAACATTAATCGCATGATCGTTGCGATGACCAACTACTGCATTTAATTGCTGAATAATCAGATAATCTTTTAAATATTATTTATTTTTTTATGTTAATCCAAAGATTAAATTTCAATTTTTTATTGTTTTAAAAATTTCAGAATATTTCTCTCAATTAAAATATGCAATTTTTATTTTCATTTCTTCACGTTTTCGTGTAATTTCAGTTGATCTTTGAACAAGTTTTATATATTTATATACTTTATTTTTGGTGTTTATTGTTAAAATCCCTTCCATTTTTATATTTTAATATTTTAATATATTTATTTTTTTTTTCATTTTGTTGACTTGTAGTGTTGTTGATGAATATAACGATGATCATGGTGATGCGGTGTTGATGATGATGATGAACAGTTTGAGTACCCATTGGCAATTGAGTAACCATAACATAAATGTATTTATTTATGTATTCAAAATTTAAATAAATAAATAAATAAATGAAAATCGCAGCAGGGCGCTACAAACTTAAATTAATTGCTTCCAATTTTTTATTTAATCGTTTTTTTTTTTTCATTTCATTTCATTTCTTTTGTATACATCAACATCCGTATTAAAGTAAAACTGTTCGTCTGTCTGCTTTTTTAAAAAATAATTACAATATTATATATATATATACATTTTTTTATATTTATTATTGTTATTATTAAATATGCCCTCAAGCAATATGTGGTCAATTTGAGTTGAAAAAAAAAAAAAAATGAAGAAAAAATTGCTTTAAATAAAATTTTATTTTTGTTGGTTGGCCTTTTGTTATATTTCTTTACGAATAATTTAAGTGTTAAGTGTTGAAGAGACACAATTAATAAACATTTTTCGTTGTTATTAATATTTTTTTAAAATTAAATATTAAACGTTAACATTTTCAGATAATGTGTTTGTTATTTGTGAATAAAATATGCAAATTATTTATCAACAATAAAATTTATTATATTCCGCGATGCTCGTTAAATTATTAAACATTATAGAGAAAAAGAAAAACTAATGATTCACTTGATTAAACTAGATAATATTATTTATTTATTTTTTTATTAATTTAGAAAATAATAACCTGTCCGTGTGTTAAGTCAAGCGATAATAATTTTTAATTTTATTATTAATAAATAAGAAAAAACAGAGACAATTTAATTTCTTTAATAAAAAAATAAATTCTTTTTGTATCAGAAATAAATTCTACGATAGAATATTAATTAATTAATAAATAAAAAATTAATTTAGGAACTATAACTGTGTAACTAGTTGCGTTAAATTAGATACGTTTTTGTGGTGAATTTACCGGAAAAATTAATCTTTCTCAATTTTCTATGGTATCATGGTGATCAGAACAATGTTAAAATTTTTGAACAAACAAATATATATATTATATATAGTTAAAAAGGGGTTTTTAATTGATTTTTAATTAATAACTATAATAAATAATTTATCAAGAAGATGTAGAAGAAGTAGTAGTATTATTATTTGATATGGAAAATACAAACAAGGAAATTACTATTATTTAATATGACTGTTGGGTCATAATTTTATAATATTATTCAGGTTTTTGTAGGGCTACAAACTATAAATAAATTATATCTTTATTTGTATTTATTATTAGTTATGTAAGTCTGTTATTTGATAGACAAAATTGAATTTTAATAATATAAAGTTCTTTCAATTTTTAAGATGTTTCTCCTTTTTTCCTCTTATTTATATAAATTTAATTGAAAATTGATTTGGGATGTTATTTAAATAAACTGTATAGTTTAACTATAATTAATACTATTTAATTATAATTGTAATTTGAAGGTTTTGTATGGGTAATATCCTTTTGTTAAGTGTTTCACAATTTTAATATAAACAAAACCTATGATGTCTCAATCACGATAATTATTTAACGATTACGATGAACAATTACATTATTCATGAGAAATAAAACGCTTTTCATACTGATCACTAGTCAAAAAAAAAAAATATTTTACTGATATGGAGATGCTGAAATTGGTTGATCTTATTTTTGTTTGATTATCTATACCTGCATATTCCTATAAGATACAGTTTTAGATGTTTAAATCATATTTTTAGAGATTCTTAAACCTGGAAACATAAAATTAAATAAAAAAAGTTAAATTTGTTATAACAAACTGGTTACAGTGCGATACTATTTGATCTGTATAGTCTATAGTGTTTACTGATCAAGTATTCAGAGTGTCAGACTGTCGTTATATACCTGAATAATAAATATATATTTATTACTTAACAAAAACATCGGTATCGAGACAAATTTCTTGATATTAATTGAATTATTCATTTAGTTGATTTCTTATATATATTTTAGAATTAGTCTTCTGTAGAGTCTTCTGCTTTGCTTCGACCAACAAAATTCTGTACGACTAGATATACTGTAAACTATTTATTGCTGACATAACTGATTCATTGCACAGTGAATAATTTACATAATTTTTTTTTTTATTATCATTAATCTTTAATAAATCATTTGAATAAATTAAAAAATAATTTAAAATAATTATTAAATAAAATCAAAAAAAAAATAATAATAATAATGTGTTGGTTGATAATAATGGTGCTTGTGCTCGTGGTGTTGTTGTTGGTACATTTAAAGGTGACCCAAACAACAATAATAAAAATAAATTTTTAAGTAAATACAAAATAATTTTTTTATTTTAAATTACTATTGTTTTTATTTATTTAAATAATTACATCATCTCATATATGTGAGATTAATTAAAATAAAAATTAAAACAATTAATGTTAATTAAATAAATTTAAAAGCAAAACGAAAAATGAAGAAGAAGAAGAAGAAGAAGAAGTAAACAAAGATATATAATATAATAAAGGAAATATTATGCAAATTATATTAACACAAATTTATATAATTTTTTTTTTTTTTTTTTAATTTTAATTAATTCACTAATTTATTTTTTTTTTTTTTTATTTTGTTTACATATGATAAAATCATAAACATGTAAAATAATTGTTTTTTGTTTTACAGTTATGGTTCTTTGATGATAAAATAAATTAATTAAACACCCACATAAGTTCATTTATAAAATATTATTATAATTATTATGTGAATTTTAAAAAAAAATTACCATATTTGTTTATTATTTTATTTATTTTTAATGATTTAATGTTGTGACCTTACGATTCTGAGTGTGTGTTTTTTTAATTTAATTTAATTTTTTTTTTTTTAGGGCTTATGCTATTAATTTGACTTATTTTTTATTCATTTAAAATTGTGAATGTTATGACTTTATAAAAACTATTGGAAATGAAAATTTGTCATATGAAAAACATAACAAAGTTATTCAGAATGAAATTTACGTTATCTAATGTTAATTTCTTAATTATTCTACTTACCTCTGCAGAAGTTTAATGGTTCAATAAAAAACATAAAAGATAAAAACATTAAATTAGAGGAACCTTCTTAAATCAATTTGGTAAAAGCAAGAAAATATTTAATTTTTTATTAGAAAACCACATTACGAAGATAATTTGTAAAAACAAAACTATGAGATATATATTCTTGCCTTGTAGGAGAGTAGATATAACAGAATTAAATTTTATAAAGAATATTACAAAATAAAAATTACAAAAAGTAGTTTCTTAACTCAAGTATTCTGGGTATATTAGAGTAACAATTAGGGAATATTTCTTAGAAATATTTCTGAATTTAGTAAAAAAATCACGAAAAATATACTGAATGTGAGTAACTGAAATAATCCTAATGCAAATGTTGATTTTCGGTATACTGATTGATTACATGTTAAGTACACTCAGGAGATTTAATTTCTTAAACCTTTTACAAGTCTTCGTAACAAGAGTGTACAGAGCGTAGACATAATTCAAATAGTTCACAAGAAAAATTTGATAATAACTTTACTTATTATACTATTTTCTTATCCAAATTTATACATCAATTAGCAAATTTTGTTTCATTTAAAAAAAAAACTAAAGAGTTGTGTTATTGCTAAAGCCAAAAGGCTAAAGCTATTTTTTTAGTACGAAAAACTATATAAATATTATTTTACTGGCTTATATAAAATAAGTGAAACATTTTTGAACCACAATGTTCTAGATTATTGTTAATTTTACTTCCTAGAATCGACCGCAAAAACCAGTAGCATGTGCTATTTATAATACCAGAGATGGGTTGTTTTTTGGGTTATTTTTTAATTAATAAATAAATGCAAAAATAAATAAAATTCATTAATTTATACAAATGAATAAAATATTAATGAATTTTTTTTTTGTTAATCAGTTTAAATTATTAAAAGCTTTATGTAAAATTATGATGTATTCTATGTTCTACAGTTTACTGTATTATAATTAAATATGTTTTATTTACAATTATATCTCGTTTGACGTGCTGTTTTAATTTTATAAAAAAGACTTTATTCTCGATTAAAAATTTTTAAATTCATTTTTTTTATGATGTAATATGAAAACTTCTATTATGAATTAATAATTATTTATTCAAAAATAAAAGCTCCTTCAGACGGTGTCTCTTTATATGTTGTTACTGATAAAGGCATACTTTATCACTGAGCATTATAGCACTGTTTTAATTGTAATTGTCTTACCGCGGTGTATTTTCATCCTGAACGTTAAACGAGGTATTCCTGCATCTTTTACATCTGGAAATAAATATTTTATTAACGTGAAATAAGTTCGGGTACTTTGAGATTACCGAGCTTTTTCTAAAATTAAAACTATCTATAAATATATTAAAATTACAAATTAGCCATTTAGTAAAATAGTTTATTAAATTCATTTTCAAAAAACAAATAATGTCAATACTCTTATTAGACAAATTATGCCTTTTAAGACAAACCACGTTAACAGTCAAATATAAAATGCATTCACTTTCGCTTGAGTTGGCATGTCTATGCTTTTAACAATCCATTATATTCTTTAAATCCTTAGAAATAAATTCTGAAATTGTATCTGCATTTATTTTGTCTATAGGAGATAATTCATCTAATAATTAAATGTTTTTTATTGGTTTCAAACACTTTTCTATGTTATAATGTTAATAATATCAGACATTTCAGCTCGCTTTTTATGGTGCCCTATCTCATCTGGATCTGTTACTACGAACAAATCTTTTTATTACTGTTTTATTATTACGCTCGAGTTGTTTAAGAAAGAACTTGAGCTAAATTTTAAGCAAAGTTTATGAGCTAGCTCTGTCTATAAACTCTATTAAAAATCAACAAATAATTAATAAAATAAATTATTTTTAAAATAATAATTAACAAAACAATATAAAATAGATAAATATAGAATAAATTAAGTATTTATTTAATGTTTAATTTGATTATCATTATAATTATGTTTAACTAGGATGAACATCTAACACAAATACATAATAATAAAAAAAAAATATATTAATTATAATAATAGCAAACAAACAAACAAACAAGTTAAGTCACGCCAATTAGCAATTATGTGATTATTTGTTTGATTGCATTATTATTATAACTATTACTATATACTTATATATTTATTTTTTTATTCTAAAACTATTATTCATCGTTAAAGTATTATTCTTATTATAAATTTTTTATTTATATTATAAATGCATTAAAATGGGAATGGTAATTAAATAATAAACGAATAAATGGATAAAATTATAATAATAAAATTCAAATGAACATAAATAAAAGAGAGAAAAAATATATTTAGACCATTTTTATTGCATCGATTAAAGTTAATAGAAGCAAAGTAAAACAATAACAACAGCAAAAAAAAGGTTAATTTATGATATTCACTTTATTGTGATAAAAAAAAAAAAATGAAATAGAAAGGATAAAATAAAATTTATGATTAAATTGTAGAACAGAAAAAAAAATATATAATAATAAAATTACGAGAACAGAAAGATACGCTTAAAAAACGCAGTATGAAGTCGTATAATAAGGTATTAGATGGATATTAAAAAAATAAAACCGGGGAAACATTATTCTTTATCCAAGGTTACCATAATTTACTGTTGTCAATGTCAAACGTTTCTATATATTTAATAAAAAAAAAAAAAAACATTTATAAGAGAAAATAGCACTTAAATTTCATGTCATAAAAATTATATAATTGGCCCATAGTGGTTTTAAATGGGATTTTTATTATTTATTTTATTTTTTCATTTTCACTTTAATTTCTTTTAATAATTTTATAACAACGCAAATATTTTTTATTTTTATATTATAACTTGCATAAATAACACTTTATTTTACTTAACTAAATAATTAACATAAAATTCTGTAATGTTAATTTATTATGGTTGATTGAATGAAGAAATTTAGGTTAAATTTACCATTAATGATGAATAAAAAAAATAAAATAATAATAAAGTAACACTTTAGAGTTTGCACTGCCTGGTACTCAGTAATAAATTTATTTTATTTAAATGTCTCCAACGTTAAGGATTTATTATGCTTATTTCATGGTTTAAAATTATTTTATTTTTATAACTTGTTTTTTTTTTTTTTTTGGTTTTGGTTTTGGTTGTTGCGGTTTTTCTGCATTATTTACATCCTTTACGGTGTTTTACATAAAAGTTTTGTATTATTTTTCTTTAATGACTTTTTTCAACAACAAATAATTGTTTAACAATAGAAAATATTAGGTGGTCAGGTGTTTCTGGTTTATTTTTTTTTAAAGGATTCTAAATAAAGTGAATAAACACACTTCTTGGCAAAGTTTTTAGTTTCGAAGGATAGTATTCACGAAGAATAGGCTCTGTTCTGTACGCGAAACCGAACCCTTGTTGCCACGTTTACGATATTCATAAGGTAACACTGTAACACCACATTTCTATAAATAATTCGGTTTTATATATTTTAAACTTTAATCTTGTAATTAACATAAACATAACATATAAAATTTAAGAATCATTACCATCGTTCGTTATCATTAAAAGCAGCAAACGATTAAACTCACAAATTTCCAGTAATAGAAGTAAATCTAATGTAAATTTACGGTGTTAATGTAAAAAAGAAAAAAGAAAACAATGATTTTTAAGGTAAAAACATAAAAAAGAAAGAAAAAACAAAATGTTTTTATTGCCTTTAAAGGATCTTTAAACCTAATTTAAATAAATTTTATTACCGATTAAGAGAAGCCACATAACATGCTAATTACTACAAATAATATAAACAACGGTATTTTATTAATCATAAAAATTGCATTTAATCCAATATAAACATAATATTATACAATGTAAATAATAATAATAAAATATAAATAAATATATAAAGTTGAAACTATATGATAAAATATGTTTAATTATTTTATTTCTTCTTCTTTTCTTTTTTGCATACAAATTTTCTAAAATAAAAGATAAAACCCAATTTTTAGACAAAAAAATGATGAAATTTATACAAAATAATGATAATAAAAATATTTAAAGTGTTGATTTTATGATTATTTATTTTAAAAACATTAATTTAGATTTGATATTTTTTTATTTTTATTTTATTTCTTGTTGGGTTATTATGTTGCTTATTTGGTTAACAGACTTTAATAATAAAAGTATTACAGTGGATTCTGGGTAATCAGACCACACCGAGACACTACATTTAAGTTTAATGTGTCGATTGCTACTATTACTCAATGTTCAAATAAAAAGGATCATTTAATGCTTATATGTGATACAAATTATGTGATTAATTTTAAGGTGTTTGTAAGAAAGTAATTAATTAATAGGAATTAGTAAGACAAAATACTTAGAAATTACAATAATTAAACATAATATTCATTTTTAATACATTTTCGGAGATATATTTTATTAACAGCAATTAATACAAAATAATAGCACATATTGACATTATTTCAGATATTGAATGCATTTGGAGTATCTTCAACTGTTGATTGCATTCATTAACCTGGTAAACAACATTTTAGACCCATTAATAAAAGTAAAATTGTTTTATTTCCTTGATTCGTTTATATTTTTCTTCTTTTTTTCGATTTGTTCCGAGTAAATAATGGTTCGGATCAAGAGGATTCTACTGTATTTATTATTTTTATTATTTGTGTGTTTAAACTGTGTTGTTTTTATTTGGTTATAAAAGATTAATAAAGTCGTTTTTGATTATAATAAAAGTTTTATTTTATTTTATTCTATTTTATTATGTATGCTTTATTATACATTACATTGTCTATTTAGCAATTTTTGGTTTTTATATATTAAAATTTGTTTTTGTTTAAATCATAATGATTAGTTGTTTAAAGTCGGGTAAATTATTATGTAATTAATGTGAATTAATAAACTGTGCAATGGCTTTTTTAAAAAATAGATAAACAGTAAAATGTTGCATTGAAAAAACATTCAGCTGCTAATCAGTTAATAAATAGTTATCGATTATGATAACTTGCAAAAGAACTACCCGAGATACAGTACAAGAAATAATGATTTTTCTTTTGAAGTTTTTCTTAAGTTATAATATCAATTTGCCAATTCTAGAGTTTTAAGTCGTTTGCTACTTCATATTACAGTACTTTAGTAATACGTCTTTTGTAGTTTAGTTTAAAAGTGTTACAGCATTTTAAATAGCAAAAGATTTTAGACTTTTCATTCAGCTTTTGAAGTTTTTTTTCCACTTCTGTTTTACTGTTTTGTACTTTAACAGGAACTCTTCAGGGTTTTAAGGCAATTGAATATTTTTATTTTACCAAAAATCCTTATGTTACTTAAATCTATCCTTGTTTTTATGTAAATATGTATTCTACTCGATTAGTAGCACAAAATATATTTCAAATCATTAAAATGTCTTTGTCTAGTGAGCTTACGTACATCATAATTTAAGACTTACTTCATATGTTATTAATTTTTTAATAAATAACTAACAATAGTAGAATATAAATCAGGTGATGGCAAACAAATTTAAGTTCAATATTTAATAAGAGGACATATTTTTAATGTTTTTCATAATAATTTTTCATAATAGTAATAAATATAACTTATAGTAAGAAAGGTATAATTCTTAGATTGTGTAATACCAACAAGAAACCATAGAATCAAAGTTTTTGTTACATAATAAACGAACAATATATGTATAAAAAATATTGAACAACCCTTGGAACATTTATTACGATAATAATATATATTTTAATAAGGATGGGAAGTCATAAACTATATCTCTCTTGTATGTAATAATTTTTATATATATATATATATATATATATATATATACATTTTTTTACTTTAATAACATTTTATCTTAAGGTTTAATGGTATTTCTCATCTTGTGTCTTATATAGAAAATAGGCTTTACTGAAGAACGAACGAAAATAATCAAACTGTTTATTATTTAATGTTCTATCATTAATTCAATATTTCTTCTTTTTTTTTTTGCTTTTGCTTTGTTTAGTTGAAGATTTCTGTTAAATTTCATCCATTAAATATATATATTCTCTTTTTTTTTTATTATTATTATTATTATTATTATTATTTTGTTTTTGATTTTTGATTTTTATTTTTATTCTACTATGGATCATTAAATTTTTGATAGGAAATTTTTATTTTCTATAACAAAGAAATTTTTGTGTTTTTCCTTTTCCTGTTTTAATCGTTATACTTTCCTAGATTACATGAATTTTTTTTTTCTATTTTATTTATTATAAAAATATGATAATATTTTATTATACATAAATAAATAAATTCAGCAGATTTTGCAATTAATTTTTTTTTTTATTTTTGTAAAAATGTTAATTGAAAAAATTAAAAAAATTCTAATCACTGCGATAATACGATCGTGAGTTTTAATCTCTGTTACTGTCCGTTAAATTTATCATCATATAATTATAACTATGAAACATCGTGAATAAAAATTTTATATAATAGAGAGAGGAAAAGATTAAATAAAAAATAAATAAATATTTAAATAAAATTAATTCTTTCTTTCAACATCAAACAGAGATGATTTTTATTTTTTGTTATAATAATAATAATAATAATATTTTTCTTTATCTTTTTCTCTTCATTAATATAATTGATGACATTGAGATAAATTTATTGTTATTTCGATAGTTTTGTAATAAAGAAGAGGAACAAAAAATAAAAAATAAAAATAAGATGAAGATAAATATATTAACGAAAAAAAAAAATATGAATAAAAATAAAAAACAAAAAACGTATTAATAAAAATCATAAAAAAATTAATAATAATAATTTAATGACAACGTTGAAAATTAAAAGAGAGATGAAATAAAAAAAAATGTTAAAAAGAAATCGAAATGACGAGATCTTTTTCATTTTTTCATATTTTTTTTTGATTATAAACGATTAAAAATGTTGCACATAAGTTTTTTTTTTTTTTTGTATATAAAGTTTATTAAATGAGGTGCTTTTTAGTAAGTAATAGTGTTTTCTGTTGCTTAATATATTTTTCTTCCATTTGATGAAAAATAAACGTTTCGGAAATTATTTTGTTCTGTTTTTGAACTAGATTTAGGAATAAAGATGAAAAATTCATCAATGTAAACAGTGTAAAACTTCCATGCCAAATGGATAAATTGATTTTGTATAGTTATTTTGTAGAAAATAGCAGAAATATTAATAATTTAAGGAACATGCTTCGTTTCTGAGCGAATGTATCTGCTGTACTGTGTTCGTCATGTAACAGCACTTGTGACATATATAATTTATATAATAAAGAATGAAGAATAAATTGCATTAAAAACTAAATCATTACAAAGATTAGTTTAAGAAAAATCTTAATTCTTAAGAAAAATTAAGTTAAATACAATTAAACGACTCAATAATTAAATAAACGGTTTTATTATCCTCTAAATTTATTATTAATATTTATTTATGACTAATAAATTAAAAAAATAAAAATAAAAATATTAATAAAATATATATAGCGGTCAATGAAAAATGATATTAGAAAACAGCAGGCGCGACATTGTTTAAAGATTAGAGAAAAAACAAAAACAATCATCAATATGCAAAGAGTAGCGGCGTCTAAAAACTCTTGCCATACATTTGAATGTGTCTGTTGTTGCTATTATTATTATTATTACTATTTATATTATAATTATTTTCGCTTATTTAATTAATTTTTATTTAAAATTTATGCAAAACGACATATACAAACGTTTTATATTAATTTTTTTTTTTATTTTTGTTTTGCTTTATCTCATCTTTGGTTGTTTTGATGGCCTCGCACGCCATCGCGACACGTGTAGCAAAGTTATTATTATTTTTGGCCTCTTTATTTGTTATTTTGATAATATTTTAATAAATAAATTATTATATTTTATGATTGTTATTATTTTTTATTATTATTATTATTATTAAAAACAATTTTTTGTTCGGTGTTGCTGCTGTTTTTGATTTGTGTTTAATATTTATTTATTTATGCGATATTTAATTAACAATCTTTCGTATCGTATTGATGATTTCTATACGTTTATTTGTTGTTTACCTTTTTGCAATTATTTATAAGATGTCGTAACGGTTTTACACATTGCAATTTTGTATTTTATTTTGTTACAATAAAGGTGATAGGGCGTTTAGTGTCTTTAAAAAAGTAATGTTTATTATTGCTCTTTGTAAAATTATCGTACATATCTGAGACGTGTACTTGATGTTAATTATAAACACCTTTGTTATCATTAACAATATAACTATAAATTTCTTTTAATTATTTATCACTGAAACGAACAGTAATCTTCGAAAATATTTTCGTACTTTATTCAAAATAAATTCATAAAACTACCATATATTGACAGAATAATAATCAATAAATTGCTTAAAATACATAAATTTGCATAAAAGCTTTTTTCTGTAAATCTGTCAGAAAATAATGTAAATAAAAAACAAATTTATTAAATATTAATCATGTAAATAAAATAAGAAAAAACACAAGAATAATATTGTCAAAAAAATAAAAAAATCACGTGAAAACTTTCTAGACGCGCCAAACAAAGGCAATCGAAGAAAAATATTTCTTTTAATAATTACTCGTCTTGTTTGTTTTTTGTGCTATTTCATCATATTGCTTTTTTGAAAAAAATAAAAAATAGACAAGAATAAGAAACTTTGTCTCGTGTTATTCGTTTAAAAGTTCTTTAATACAAGACTGTCCAGTCTTGGTAATCGGATCGTCAAATAATGATGTTTAACCAAATGAACATATTTTTATTTAGAGGCAATTTGAGATTTGCACATTATAATAATAATAATAATAATAAATGAATTATATGGCTTAAGATACGAAATGTAAACAAACAACGACAATTTATATAATATTCCATATGTAGTAATGCTTATATAAGTAAAGAAACAAACAAAACATATATCTATTTTTTCGTCTACTCTCTTAATGTTATTCTTCTTAAACAAACAGAAATTGGTCATCAAATTACCATAAAAAAAAAATTATATTTTTATTTTTCTATTTATTTTTTATAATTTTCTTCGTTTATTTATTTTTTGTAGTTAATTTTGTGGTTTTGTTTGCTTTAAGTAAAAAAAAATAAAAATAATAATAAATACAGAAATAGAGTTAAAAGAGAAAATAATTCTTTTACTACCAATCTGTGTATAACGATTTAAATACCCTAAATACAAGAAGACAAACATTATTTTCTCCTTTATTTTCTTTCTTTTCGTTACTGGTCTATGTTGTTTTATTTATATTTATTTTTTATCTACTAAATAAATGACAACATTAAATAAATATAAATTATAGTAAGACCAGTGTTTAATGAAATGCATCAAGTTCTATCTTATCGTATGCTCATTTATTCTTTATATAATACTAGCTGGTATTGCCCGGCTTCGCACGGCGGTAAAATAAAGTTTTGAATATAATGAAACCCCGTTTATGCTAATTTTTAAAGTCCCGACAATATTTAGTTTTTATATTTATTTAAAACCTCCGATTTGCCTTTTCCCATTAAAAATAAACATAAAGTAATAAATTCCATAGCCTGTTGATGTATTGTTAATGCAATTCAAAATTCTATTTCAGGGATGAAAATAAAGTTTTTATCAGAGAGCCTATATTTTGTTTTACGTATATGTTCACTTTCTAAAGAGCCTATTTTTAAAAAATCAAAGCATTTATAACAATTAATAGAAGATTATTTTTCTCTAGTTTTTACGTGCATGCGTACCTGAACCAAACAAAAACTACCTATTGTAAAATTCAGCTGCATTTCTCTTTACAGTTTAAAAAACAATTAAAAATAATTAGCAACAAAATTTTGTTTTTGTTTTGTAGTTTCTGCAGGTATATCGGTAGCCCGCAATAAAATTTTGTTAAACATCTCAAATCGGAAAAAACGCCGTCGTTTTGTTGTCTAAAATCAAAATTAATTTACCAGTATAACGATTTCTTTTAAATATCTAGAGTAATTAAAAAAGGTATAAAAAAATTAATAATTTAATTTTTACGGTTTCATTGTTTAAGCAAATTGAACTTGCCGTAATAATTTTTAAATAACCTTTTAAAACATAACATAAATATTTTCAGGACAATAACATTTTCTTGTATTTATAATTTGATAAATACAGGTAGTCCCCGACTTACGACGAGTCGACTTACGACGGTTCGCACTTACGAACAATTTTTTTCCAATTTTTTTCATAGAAAATGACCCTAAAAGTTAGTAGTACAGTATATAATTTTTTTCTTAAATTTTTTTTATATGAGTCTTATATGAGATTCGACTTACGACTTAGTCGACTTACAACCGATGAGCAGGAACCTTTCTCGGTCGTAAGTCGAGGACAACCTGTATTTCAAATAATTTGAATGATTGATCCTCCTTTTTTTAAATTATTTATTTAATTTGCAAAATACAATTAAGGATTTATATGATTCAAAAGCATATTTAACATTTTTAACAGTTGTATTTTAAATTTTTAACAGTTGTATTTTAAATTAAGCGCTTTTATTTTTCTAGTAAACAAATCTTTGCTAAACAATTCATATACTCAATCCATTTTAATTTTTTAATAGTACTTTTTCAAAAAAGAAAAAAGAGGGAGTGAGTTGTCATTATTATTTACATATAATCTAGTTTAGTTTCTTCCCACTCTACCTAAAAAGTATCAATTTTTTCCCTTATGCAAATAGGGCCAACATAATAATACACATATAGTTTTTTTCGCAGTTCAATTCATTTTAAAAAATTGTTACTTAGTTAAAACGTTAGTATTTATTTAATAATTTAGTTTTGTTAGTGGTGAAAAGAATAGTGTTGTTAGTTTCAAAAAATTATTTTTATTATTTTTTTGTTAAAATTGTTTTATTAAATAGAAATTGTAACTAATTTTAAAAGTGTAATTATTAAATAATATTCATTCATATGAATCATTCAAACAAAGAGAATTTCTAGTGATAGGTATGTATGTATATGTGTTATTGTATTTTTGTTAAAAAACGTAATAAATTTTTAATTTTAGGATCTGCTATAATAAAATGGCGTTACATAAAAGGTATTTCAATAGTACATTTTCAAAATAGAAAAGGGGAATAGAGAATAGAGAGTGAGTTGGAATTATTATAATATAGTTTAGTTTCTTCCCCCTCTACCTAAATAGTGTCAATTTTTTCCGCTTCTACAAAAATTTTTCCACCTCTACAAAATGTTACAGAAACACACGAAAAAATCGGACTTTACTTTATATATTAGATTCTTAAGACATAATGATGCATTTTATTGACAAAATGTTTTTCTTTTAAAAAAAAGAAGCAAATTTAAATAATTTTTATATCAAAATGTTTATTTAATTTTAATGAAAAATACAAATTTCTAAAGATAAACACGACTTTAATTTAAATAAATAATTATTTTTATTTATCAAATAACTTATAGAATAAATAAGAATTTTATTTGGCTAATTTAATGTCTGAAAATAATTATAAAGCGTAAAAAGGTTTCTTAAACAATTTTATATAATTATTTTCTATTTAAATAATTAATAATAATTATAATTTGGCTGTTATTGTAATGAGATTTGCTTTTTACTTTAATTATTATAAGCTGAAATCATACTAAAGCAAAATTTTTTATATAATTTCAGAGAATTTCAATTATTATTTTAATTGTCTTTAGAAGTACATATAAACAATACAATTAATCTTTAATTCACAAGTCGCAATATCTTGATTTATTACAGTTAAAATGATATTTTTTCGAATTTCCATATAATGTTGCATCCAAGATAGGCAGTTTTGCATTAAATAGTGATTGTCAAGGTCCTAGAAGAATACAAGGACGCAGCAATGAATGACATACTGTACCAGTACATCTAGCATATCTTTCCGCGAAAAATTCTATGACTGTAAAATGTTGAGCGTTGATCAAGCTGAAGTCTTTTAGTTGCATTCATTTTGCTAAAGTTTTTATTGAAATTGTTTTTATTTGTCATTAAATCTTGACACTTAAGAACAAACCAGTACTAAGAGCTTAGTGTATTTAATTTATTATATAAAATGACGTTGAAATGACAAAAACTATCTACAAATAAGGTTAAACACGTATTTATTGTATTTATACATCCAAGCAAAAAAAAAAAAATAATAATCACAAGACAAAATATGGAGTAATCAAGTCAAAACTAAATCGTTTTAATGTTTATGAAAATATAATTAATTAATTATTTATTGAAAGAATAAAGAAGCAGAACAATAATCACAATAGAGATTGCAATTGATGAATGTATTTGGTCCCAAATCGCGATCTAAGGTAATTTAATGTAAATAAAAAGAAAAGAAAAAAGGCTACGGATAAGACAACAATTCTTTAAATTTTTTTTTGTGTCTTTTAATATTTTTTTAACAAAAAATTGTTAAAATAAAAATGATTGACTTGTGTTTATATTTTTTATTCTTTATTTTTAGGATAAAATAAGAAAATGAAGAGAAAAAGATTAAAAAAGAGCACAGAAGAAACGAATATAATACAAAAAAAGGACATGATTGAGGCTTCACAAAATAAGAAAGAATAAATCAAGATCTTGACTTGTATTTATCAAATTTTCTTCGTCTTCCTTTTCTTTTCATTTTTATTTAAATAAAATTAATATTTCGTCTGTTTCTGTTCCTATCGTTTATATTCTTCATTTTACCATCTGATCATCATCTGTTTGTAATCTATTTTCTTTTTTTTTGTGTTATTGTTTTAAAATTTATTAAAATTTTTTTCAGGTTTATTTTTGTTTTCTATTTTCTGTTAAATTTTATTCAAAGTCAAGCAGACTAAGTTGCGTTTAAAGATTTTTGTTATTTGGGTTTTGTTATCTTTTTCCTAACATTCTAACTAATTTGACAGATAAATACAAGTTTCTTATATCTGTTTTTTTTTTTGTTGCTGTCTTTTTAATATTATTTTCTTAATTTTATTTTATTATAATTAATTACTCGCTGAGTTACATAATGCTAGTAGAAGAAATACAAAATAAAATATGAGTCGTGGCGATTTTTTGGATTTTTTTTATAAATCTTTTTCTATTATTGTGTACTTCTAATAGATTTTGTCATTTATACCTTAAAAATAAAATCCTTTACTATGTAGTATTATTTGATTTAGTAACTGCACAGGCGTTAGAATTATTTAAATTAGTTTAGTAATAGTTACTTCTAAGTTAGTGAAGAATTACACTTTCTAATATATTTGGTAAAAATTGTTAATTATCTAATCCAATTATATTTAATAATCTTAAATAGTACAGTAGTAAGTTTCAGTAAAAGCTGCTAGAAAAAGCTTAAATATATAGTTTATAAAATCAGAAAGATTCTGAGTGCCTCGGTGTGGATATAACATAATGCCATAGTATTTTCTGTTGCAAAATCATTTAAAGATAAACTACTTGTTACAATGTCTTTGTAATTATAGGTATTTAGATATAGGTAATTTAGGTATAGAGCAACTGCACATTAGCATGCATATATTAATTATTAAATTCGTATTTCGTTATTCGTATTTTAAGCAATCGTTTTCTGTACAATTACTCATCATATTATGTCTAAATAATATCGTACGTAAGTTTAACTAAGAACGGGTTGAATGATTAAAAATTTACTTATTTAAGGATAACATGCGAAATACATGAAATATAAAAACCTTTTATATCTCTAATTGTAAATTGTATTTGGCTGTGTAAGGATATTACTCAGTTTACTAATAAAATATTATTTCTGCTTTAAAATATTAACATTTGTATACAACATTGTTTATTTGTGCTAAATTACAAAATACAATGTCTCTTTTACCATAAAAAAGTCATAATGACCGGATGTTATTCGATATTCGATGAAAAAATCCAAAAAAAAAGTACCTTCACATACAAAAGACTTATCTTTACAAATAAAACATTTTGCATAATAATTCTCAATTTTAAACTATACAAATATATAATTAATTAATCTTTATTTTTGTTTAAACTAATATTGATAAAATATATTTATATATTTACAAAGAAAATAAAAAAATCAATAATAATAAAAAAATATTTTGTGACAAAAATAAACATAAGATTCATTAAAAATACGGAAAAAAATAAAAATTGTACCAGCAAACGCAAACAAACATTGAAAAGAAAATAACCATGTCGTGTTTTTATTTTTTTTACATTTATAATTTTAAATTCAGTAGCAAAACAAGTTTCTTGAATTATAAATACAAAAAAAAAAAAATAATAATAATATTAAAAACACGAAACCAAGAAGAACTAACGAATTTTATATCTGAAGATAAAAAAAAAGTAGCTTGTAACAACAACAACATAAGCAATGTAATATAAAGAAAGAAAGAAAAAAAACTTCGCCTACAAATGAAAGAAGAATAAACATAATATTTTACCATCAGATACAAACAAAACAAGTAAAAGAAAGAATGAAGAAGCAGAGGAACAACAAAAAAAATGACTAAAAAAAAAAAAAACTCGTAACGAAGAGTTGTAAGGTGTTCCTAAATCAAAATCCATAGGGATAAAAGTTTACAAAAATAATTTTTTTTTCCTTATTTCTTTGTTTGCTTGCTTATTAATCGAACAATATGCTTTTCTATGCACTTGTTGTTGTCTTGTTAAACATAATCAACAACGAAGATGAGGAACAAGAAGTATTTTTTTATAAAGGGAACATTAAACAACACAACTGAAAGATTGATAAAGTTTTCTTAATTTTTTTTGTTCTTTACTTAGTTTTTTACCAAAATAAAAATTTTTTCTACCTGCAATTTTTTTTTTATTAATTGTGATTATTTTGTGATAATATTTTGTTCTTTTAAATTTACTTTTAGATGCAGTGCTGTAATTGACTTTGCTCTTTGTAAGATGCGGACCTTAGATTATAGTTTCTTAAAGAAATATTTTTGTTGCAAAATATCTGAGGTTTGAAGACGGTAAATCAGGATTAAAATTTCAATAATAATGTATTGCATTGAATGTTGTACTTTTGGTTAATTTAAAATATTAAAGGAAACTACACAGGAGAATTATATATATATTAAAATAAATAAAAAACACTTCTCTTATCAGTAAATTAAACTGAGGAATCTATTATTACCTTTTCATACTTTATTCGCTTGATATTAAACCTTTTCTCAAATTTCTTTCTAAGCTCTGACTTTTATAATAATCTAAAGCTACGGCACTGTAAAAAAGACATTAAAAAGCTAAGATGTATAACCATAATAAATGTAAATACAAAAAAAAAATGTATATATAAATATAAAAAGAATAGAAAAAAAACAAAACGAAACAAAATAAAATAATATAAATTGTCTTCTGTTTAATTTTAAGAAAATGCAATCAAGCTTTAGACGCATACGATTAATGTAAATATTTACGTTTTTCTTCATCTTTTTTTTTTAATTTAAGTTATAAGAACTTTCTAGGTGTATATTTTTCGTTATATGTTAAACACATTTCTCTCGTACCTTAATTTAATAAAAAATTAAGTAAAACAAAACAAACTTAACTTTACATATAACTTATGTTTATTTAAATATAAATTTATTTTTTTTTTATTCTTTATTTAAACTATTTCAATTTCTATGCAAACTAAACTCATATTTACTTTAAATAAGTAATGAATTCTAATTAACAAAAAAATAATATTCTTATAGCTAAAATGTGTGATTTATTTATATTCTATTTTTTATAAATGAATTAAAAGTGAAAATCAATAAAGAAACAAACTAAAAAAAAAAAAATTGTTTACTTAATCTTTACGAAAATTTACATAACATGACTTAGTTAATTAATTTTTGAAGAAATATCTTATATGTTTTATGCTAAATTTAAATTAACCATATGTGATTCTGTATGTGTTTTGACTTATGATACATCAAAACATAGTAATTTATATAAAAATTATTAGCTAATAAAACGAAAAATTGTTTACAAAAAAACATTATTTTTATTTATTTTTATAATAATATTTTGAAATACCCTGTCTTATGTTAAATAAGTAACCAAAAAAAAAAAAAAAAAAATACAACAACATTAAGATTTATTTTAAGTAAAGTAGAAATAAAAGCATTAAGCATTAACGAAGCGCAAAAAAAGTTACTTAACCAGTTTTTGTCATTTATGTTTATTTTTGTTCACCTTTTGTACACTTAAAAACAGATAATGACAATAGCAGAAGTTTTATTTTTAATTTAATATTTTTTTTTGTACTAGGTCAATCGGTAAGCTTTAATCCAATTTCTTTTTCTGCAATGTCTCTTGTACAGATTTATAAATAATAAAGAAATAATAATTTAATTAATTACGAAAAACAGACTGTCGCCAAGTTGACGATGATACTGAATACACATATTATTATTGTCGTTTTATTAAAATTTAAGATTTTATAGTGAAGCATATGATGCTTTACGTTGAGTAAATATTTTTCTGTGCATTTTTTTAATTATTGAAATTTAACCTAAAAAATGTAATTAATTAATTAATATTGGTGTCAATTTATTTTGATAATTAACATGTCATATTGGCTAAGGTTGCACAAATAATAAACGTCAAAAAATCAACAATAACAAAACAATTTCTTAAAAGAAATTAAAAAGAAAAGAAAAATAAAATACAAAAGAATAATAATAAACCATGAATAAAAAAGTGAGAGTAATTTGCTGTTGACTTAATTAGCGAATGTATAAACAATCAAGTAAACAATCATTAAGTTAAATTAATAATATTAATATTTATATAAACAAAAAATAATAATAATAATAATTATGACATATTTTCTTATCGCTTTATGTCACAAAATAATTTTCTTAATTACTTTAATTATTATTAATCAAAAGAAAAAAAAATGAAAAAAATAAATAAATAAAAACGCTAAAGGTTGCAAATTTGTCATTTTTAAAATTGTTTATTATTAATTTTGTACACAATACACACTGTCTCATTATCAAACCGTGCGGGTGTTCTTATATATATTATATACAATTTTGCATAAAAGGAAAACAGATAAAAACATAAAATGTCAAAAGAAAAGAAAAGAAAAAACAAAACATACAAGAAACAAGTGAATAAATAATTATAAACGATACGAAATTGAATATTTTATTTTGTTTTGTTTTTTAAGTATTATGCGGTATGGTTGGTTGGATAAATAAATTTTAAGTTACCATAAAATTAGGGCAAAATAGTATAAAAAATAATTTTAATTAATAAAAACGTAAAATTTTTGTTTTGTTTTTTTATTTTTATTTTTATTACATAAGTTTACCTTTTGTCGTTAGCATTATATTTATTTATTTATTTTTTCTTAGTGTTTTTATGTCTTATATATATGTAGGTATTTTGTTTTTCATATAACTTTGTCCTTGACTTTGAAAGTATTTTATTACTTTACATTGCGGTTTTTTTTTATATACAACGAAATAATAATAAAAGAAAAAAAAAATATAAAAATAAATGAGGAACTATTGTTCTTTTGTGTTTTGTTATTTTTATTTAAGAAAAAACAAAAATTCTTTTTCTTTTATTTTGTGCGTTGATTTTGTTTTGATTTTTTTATTTTTAAGCCGTTTCTTTGCTTGTCTTTTATTTTTCTTACGTATATAAGAATATTTTGGACAGGTTTCTTTATTATTATTATAAAATTTTTATTCCCTTCATCTCTTAGTTATATAAATATTTTTTGTTATTAAAGTCATAAGTAAAGAGACTTAATGTTGAAAATACTAATCAACAATCATCAGCCATCTTTATTGTTTATTCTTTGTAGATTATTATCCATTAAAATTAAAAGTAAATATGTATATAAAATATATTTAAGTAACATTATAAAAGAAAAAGTGTGTTTGTGATGATGAATTAATAGATAATAACAATAATGACAATAGCGAATTTTTCTTTTTTCATTAGTATAATTATAAATAATGTTAAAATATAAAGGATCTGTATGAACATAATTATTTATTTATTCATTACTTTGCTTAAATAATACTACACTCAAATTATATTGAAAAGTATTAATTAGATTGCAATTAGATGTTTGTACAAGGGTAGTTATATTTACATACAACTATTTATTTATAATATTATTAGTTTTAGAGCAAATGGGCTTTTAAGTATTATTTATTAAGGGAAATTATTATTTACTTAAAGCAAATAATAAAAATAATTTTTTAGCATTGGGTCGTTAGTGAATTATTCAAATTAAAATCGTATTTGAATAATGATTTTTTTATTTAAAATAAAGTTATTCCTGGCTTTTAGACTAATAATTTAAGTACCTTATGCTAACTATTAAATTTATTAATAATTGTGTTTTTAATAATAATTAAACGTGGGGTAAAGTAGAATGTACAAGTTTAGATGCCCCAGAACCTGAGGCTTCTAAGCATGCTAAAAGCAACAAATATTCAGCAAGCCCCAAAGAAATGTTGATTTTTGTGAATGCTCATTATTTTCCTTTGTTTATCCAAAAATTCTAATGTAAGCTATGCTATTAAACAATATTGTTTTCTATTATTCTTAGATAATTTGAGCTATTTTCCACGGAAAGCGTCACTATTACATTATACTAAGAGTAAAACAACGATGTCCACTTTGAGTTCTATCCGACAAAATTTCTCCTGATTGTTTTGATTCTAAAAAAATCGATTCACATTGTTTATACTAAGCGGAAGTTAACAAGAATATCTCAACTCACCAAATTACTCAATTAAAAAAACAATTAACAATAGTGTCATTTCTATATATAATATGTAAAAGAATTAAACGAAAATAATATATTTTTAATAGACGTAAAAATTTAACAACAAATTAAGAAGGTAAAAATGAAAAAGAAACATTAACATAGCAACAAAGCAGTCTATTTGTCTGAGACATTATATATATTTATAAGAATAGTCTTATTCGTCGTAAAGTTGAAAGTAAAAAATAAATGAATAAAATAAAATAAAAGAAGTAGAAAAATGAACATTAATTTTAATTTAATTCTGTTTTATTATTTTTCTTACATACAAATTACAAATCATTTTTCTCCTAACATTTTTGCTTAGTTTTTTTTTTTCTTCAGTTGTTATTGTTGCTTATTTAATTTCTATGCTGTTAAATCAAAAAAAAATAAAATAAAATAAAATATATATATATATATATAATTGTTTTGACTGAATTAAATATAATTTTTTTTTGTTTCGTTTTTATTTTTATTTAGCTGAAAAAAAATAAAATAAAATAAAATTACGAAAGAAAAAAAAAATACTGCGGTGGGATAGCGTATATAACGTGTTGTGAATTTAAAATTATATAAAACAACCAGCAAGAAGCATAAAATAATAATAATAATAATAATAAATAAGCAAAAGAGGCTAACGAAGAAAAAGTGAATAAATAAAAGGAATCAGAAAAATGCAAAACTAGAAAATTGCAGAAACCAAAAGAAAAAAGAACTTGAGGCGTTTTTTCTTCTTTTTTTTTTGTGGGTTATGATGGAACATTTGTTGTTTTTTTTTTGTATTGTTGTTTTGCAATTTTTTATTTCTGTATTTTAAACATAAATTTAAACTAATTTCTGTAAATGGTGGTCGACACGCATGAAGTAAATAAATAATCAAAAAAGAAAAAAATAATTAAATTTATATAAAAAGAAACAAATCGAATGATTGATTAGTCGCTGTTCGTAATTTAATATTATTTCTTTTTTTTTTTGTTCACAAAATAAGCGGACAAAAACAGTAATTATATTGTCGTTTCTTTAATTCATTTTATTTTTTTAGTTTTGCTTAGAGAGAGAGTTTTATTACTTTACGTCTGCAATTATATTTGATTTAAATTGCTCTTATTGAAGGTACATTTATGTTTTTTCTTTTTTTATATTCTTCGATGCCTTAAGTAAAGGCGAATAACCGGCTTTATTGTCATTAAAAAAGAAAAAAATGAAAATAGTAAACCGTACGAAATACGATAAGTAATAATAAGAAAAAAAAAAAAACTTTACAATCTCTATTTTCTCCACCTCCAAGTTTAATTTTTCTAAATTTATTTTCGCTGCTTTAGTTTCACTTTTGATTTTTTTTTTTTTTGCTTTTTGGTTTTGTGGTAATTTGATTTAATTAGATAATTGCAGTTTAATTGTATATTTATTTCATGAGTTGAATAACATTTTTATTTAACTGTGCTTGCTGTTTTAATTTGTTTTTTCATTGCTTTTAGTAATTATTACATTTTTTCTTGTAATTTTATTCTACTTTTAAAATAGATATTATTTTTTTCGTTTGTGTTTTGATATCGTTTCTATATAACAAAGAAAAAAACCGTCACAATGGACAGAATTAATTTTATATTTTAATAACAATTATTTTTGATGTCAGGTCTGTAAGTAAAATGCGTTCAAAAAATATTACTTTGTGTGTTTTTTCATTATTTTTGTATTATGAGTCAGTGGTTCAATATGGTAGATATATAAAGAAATATTTTTCGTGTAATTGATGGTTAAACTTTTCTATTAATCTGCAGTAATCGATAGGATTATCAGTAAATGTTTTTTTGTAACCTAATGATAACTGGCTTTCGCAATACTTTACTTAGTTCGGGTTATTAATTTTATGGACATCGCTATATGAATAAATTGCAATATTTCAAACTATACTATCCTATCCTATGCTATACATATTATGGTTTTTTAATCCTCACAAACTTTGACCTACAAATGAATGCTTTAGCGACGATGAATCAACACTGATGCTCTACATTAATCTCAGACTTTAAATACTATGACTCTATTCATCTTAAATTTTAATTTCAATTTTAATTAAAAATCAAATGGTTTTATAGCGACCATCAAATAAGTTTAACCACCTCAAATCATAATCATAAAAATAATTTTATTTTCCCAATAAAACTAATTAAAAAATAAAATAATAATAATGCATTTATATAAATTAATTAGTTAATTATATTTAAATTAATTTTTATTATTCTTGCCAATAAAATCATTTAATAATATTTTAATTAATCATAAAAAATAAATCACCTGCAGATTAAAACTACACGTTTTTACTTTTTTATTTTATTAGCATCATTATGTTAAAAAAAAAAGATATTTTCGTATTTTCAATAATTTCAATAGTTTTTCTTAATCTAATAAAATTTAATTTTAATAATAGATAAAATAAATCTCTGTCTCTTATATTAACTATTTCTTATATTATAAAAAAATAAGAAAATAATCAATGTTTTTGCTGGCGTCGAAGCTTCTCGATGATTTTGTTGGATTTATTTTGCTTCAGCAAATATATAAAAAAAAAAATTGTTAAATACGACAACCAATCAGATTTAATTAAAAAAAATAAATAAAAATCCAAAAGCAAATATAATTTTAACAAAAATTATTAATTGTATATTAAACTTATACCGGTTTCTTTGGTAAGTTTTTTTTTTGCAGAAAAGAATAAAACGTAAATTATTAAACCAAAACATACATATATAAATAATACTACTTTTGTACTTTACTTTGCACAAAATGAAAAATTATTTGCTGTGTGCTTGTTGTGTGCAAAAAGTAGAAATAAAATTATTAAATAAAACCTTTTATGTTGTTGGCAAAGTTAATAAAAAAGAAAGAAAAACCACCAGAAATAACAATAATAAATAGAAGTATAACCATGAGGAATAACAAAATTATTGATGGCTAAAGAAATTGAAAGATTTTTATAAAAATAATAATAATTATTTTATTTTTCTTTAAATTTATTAATATTTTTCAAACAGATAAAAAGGCAAAAGAAGTAAGAATCGCAACAAAAACAACAATCACTGTTTCAGCTTGATCTCAAGAATATTAACGAAAGATTTTCGTTTATTTCGTGATTTTCTTGTATTTTTTCTTTCTTCAATATCAATTTTTATTTTTAAAAAATAAAATCAAAGAATCGTACCTAGGAGAATAAATTTAAGAAGTTTGAAAAAAGAGTTGGTTCTTTTTTTCTGATGTTTCTGTGACTGGTGAATTTTGTTTATATTGCTCTCAGCTATATTTAAAATTGAATAAGTTTCGTGCCGAAAAATTTAATTTGCAAGGAAATATGCCATAAACTGTGGACTTATTAATAATATTAATTGAATATTAATGGATACAGTCGTGTCTAATGTAATCAATATTAAACGTCATGAATATCGTTCACAATTGAAATGGTTTTTGTGTTTGCAGATTTTTTCAAAGCTTAAAGACTTGTACATATTTAATATAATATTAACTATAGAAATTTATTACAGTGAATAATAAGGCATTAGTACTTTAGTAGATTTGTTGATTTGTACTGATTTAATACTTATTTTTATAATTTTTCTCTAAAATAAATATCCTCAAAAATTTTTTACCAGCTGACACAAGATTTTATTTCAAAATTTAATTGATTTATAATTAAAGTAATCTTTAACCCCAAAGAAGTTTAACTAAATATAAGAAATTGTATTCAAATTATAAGTTTATAAGTGCTAAAACAAGTCTAACTGGTTTTCACTCTAAATAAAATAAATATTATAATTATAAAAGTAATTGTATTAAATTTAAGAATCAACATCAAAGTTATCTTATCATATATAAAATTATCAAAAACAAAAACACACAATTTTCCGCACGAAGTTTAACAAACAACGTCATATATTTATTATATTAAACTTGTTGAATTTAATAATCGCGTTTTTTTATTTATATTTCCTATGTTTCTCATAGTTACAACCCCTTTTATTTTTGCATTTATAAAAAGCCTTCTTTTTTTATAACTTTTGCATAATTTATTTATTTTTCTTTTTGCTTGCTTTGGTGTGTTTCCTTCACTGTTTTATACGCAGTTTCTTGTGAGTTTTTATTATTATTATTACTTTTATTTATATAAAAATGAATTATATATTAAACTGTTTAGTATGACATTTGTTAGCATTGCAGTTATTATTTTTCACTGTGTTTTTACTCAAACATAGTGACTCTTAAGCTTCCTTTCCGATTTTATTTCATCCGCGATTAAAATAAAAATCATTGCCTCAAATATAAATTGAAATTTAAACCACTGGGGAGTAGAGTATACTAGTATATGTAGTATTTTTTATGGTAATATTAAATTTGTATTAAAGTTTCTTGTATCACCATCTTTTCCCACTAATTTTCATAAATAAATTTCTTTTTTTTTTTATTTCATTTGTCAAGTCATGTCAACGCACCACCCCATATACAATAATTATATGAATAGAAATTAGAAAAATAATTATAATTATGATGATGATATGAATTTTATTATTTTTTCTTTTCTGCTTTGTAACACCCACAGGTAATATCATAATTTCTATTAAACATGAAATTAACGCATTAAAAATCAGAAATTTGATTAAATTTTATGAATGATAAAAATAATTTATTCACGATAAAATCTAGTTAAATAATTAACTAAATTAAATAAATAATTAAAGAAAAATTTATAACGCTTTTTATATAATTTTCTAGAATTTTCTCTCAGAAATTTTACGTGATTGAATTCTCATTTCTAATCAATTAATTTATTATTATTATTTTTTTAATCTTTTTAATTTTATTTTTAGTATGATATTACGTTTATTTCAATTAATTTCTATTTGGTCTATTGATGGCTTAATATGTCCTTTGGTTTTTGTTGACATTCTATATTTTCAACAAGCAACTTAATATTATTTCTTCTTTGTTATACGAGCAAAAAGATATAATTTAACAGTTATGTTAATTAAGGAAGAAATAGAAACAGGAAAAAAAAGGTCATGCAAACACATTTACGCAATATATGTATATACAGATAATTTATGCTTGACTGGGTCTCAAATGATGAAAATGTGTTAAAAGCTTTCTACCATCTCTCACTCAAAATTTAACTTTATATATATAAATATTTTGTTATATAAAATTTACATAACATTTTCCATTCTACGTTCTGATAAGATGATGAAAGTTAAACAGTTTTTAAAGCAGCAACAACAAACACCACCATTATAAACATCAATCGTTAACTTGTAACAAGTATATCGTCCTATCATCCCTACAGATATCAAAATTTATTTATATATATATGTATAGAGACTAGCTATAGACCGTTATCCAATATATATTATTT
The DNA here is from genome assembly GCA_963942525.1 of Ptychoptera contaminata. Lineage (NCBI taxonomy): Eukaryota > Metazoa > Arthropoda > Insecta > Diptera > Ptychopteridae > Ptychoptera > Ptychoptera contaminata. Next base: position 34,867,030 of record OZ012636.1, on the reverse strand, counting down.
AATTTAATAGCACACATATGGCAAAAACAAATATGCAATAGAGATAACTTTGTCTCATCTGCTTAAGGCCAGGGTTTGGGATTAATTGATCAGCTATAAAATGTTTTTTTTTTTCAATTTAATTTTCTTTTCTTTTTTTTATTTTGTTCTATGTGTGCTTTAACACACATATGATCATACGAAACAAGGGTTCTCATAAATATAATTATATGCCTAAAAGGTAAATTAAACTTATTCTTTAATCTTTTTCTTCTTCATGGGCGTTTTTTTTTTTTGTTATTTTATCTTTACGTTTAAGTTATTTAAACGCAATAAAAATGAATTACCTAACTCATCAACTAACAATATTACTCTTATACCATAAACATGTTATTTTTAAACTTAAAAAAAATGACAAAGATACATACTTTATATAGATATATTCATGTATATTAATAACATGACTAATTTTTGACAAACATATAGTTGTGTTAACTAAAGGGTATGAGCTAACGAATATTCACCTTGTTTTTCGTTCTAAAATTTCATATTATATTAACTTAATTAGTGTCAAAGCAGATTAATTTTAACTATGGTTGATCTTTTTTCTGTATTTTTTTTTATGTGTATTTAGTATAGTAAAAAGGGAAAATAAGAAACTGATTAAACATAAACATAATATTGAGCGAATAAAAAAAATATCTAGTATAAAAGGGTTTAAATTTTAGTTCCTAGTTTATTAATTTTAATAAAATTTAAAGTTATTTAAATTTTTGGTATAAATGAAAACAACACATAATTAAGATAAAAAATGATCATATAGTATTTTTGTTTTTGCTACCCTATGAAAAATATAATCACCCTTTTTTTTTTGTTAAAAACAAAATTAATTAATAAAAAAAGAAAAACCAAAAGTTATTATTTTTCGATTTGTATTTTCTCTAACCTTTTTTTTTTCTTGCTTACTGTTCATACAGTTTTTGCTGCTATGATAGTTTATTTTTTTTATTCTCCTTTACTTATTTTTCCCTTAATGTTATGTTGCTGAATAGGTTTTTTGTTTTTCCTCCTTGTTGGTGAAAAAGTAAAGCAAAAGCAAGCGTACAAAAAAATAATATATATATATATATATAATAATAATCGCAACAAATAGATTAATCATTATATTACATAAATTGTAACAAAATATTTTTTATGCCATATCAAATAACAAATAAATAGCAAAAATACTATGGAGCAAAAAAAAATTGTATATACTATAATGACGAAAATTTATTTGTTAAGAATAGAAAAAAAGAATTAAAGGACTATACACCTCTTATAAATATGTTTTATCCTCTATTCAAGTGGACACAGCATAGTAGCATTAGTGTTGACATTAATGTTACGAAGCACAAGTGAAGAAAAAAAAAACAAGGAATAAAAATCATAATGTGGAGGAAACCCACTTGAAAATAGTTGTTGGTTGTTAAGCAAGTTAAGAAGGCCAAAAAGCCATTAGTGAAACATAAACGAGAAGAAGAAAATTTTTTATAAAAACATAAAAGCGTGTTATTTTGTTGATGAAAATGTTCGTTTTGTTCGCTTGTTTGTTTGTTTGTTTGTTTACTTGTCGGGTGGTTAAATTGATAACTGGTATGATAACGATGACACCTACATAATCAGTATAGAATTATCTCATCATTTTCTATGATAAATTTTTTTTTCTTTGTTATTATTTACCAAAAACTTGTCGTTAGGAACATTCACCATCTTCCAACCAAAAAACATATATAGATATCTAATAATTGGGAACACGCAACAAAAGCTTTTTTCACTCCTTTTTCTAAGTATTATATATTTTTCTACTTTTTTATTTTTTGTTATTTGTTTGCTTTATATAACATAACCGTTTTTTCTTCCCTTTTAGTCGGGATTTTGCTTCTTTTTTGTTTTGCCAAACAACAGGACTAAAGCTATTAATCACTTGAATTATATCCAGTATTTTATATTTTTTGTATATTCTTTGTCTTTGTTTTTATTAATGGAACAAAACACCAAGAGAACAATACAATGAAAATGAAAAACACACAACTATTAATGTAATACTTTAATAAGGGTTTCACTTGCTTTGGCTGGTTGATAAGTACCTATTCCCTTTAAATATATGAATAATAATAATAATAAAATGAAATATTATTATTTTTTTTAATTTAATTGATTTTCTTATAATTTTGCTATAAGAAATTACAACATAATTACATAATACATACATTGACGCGTGTTATTGTGTTTGTTTTTTTTAAATATATTTATTATCTGTGTAAAACTTATGGTGCGCCTTCAAAGCTGAAAATGACAATTAAATAACATTAAAGAAAAGCATTGGATGGAGAAATAAGATACAAAATTAAAAAATAAATAAAATTTAAATATTGTGACAAATGGAGAAAAAAATAAAACAAAGGGATAAAGCTTTAAACTCCCTTAATGGATTTTCATTATTAAAAATAATAATAATAATAATAATAATAAGAAAGGAAAACAAAGTATAAAATCGTTAGTGAAGAAAAGAAAGAAAAAAGAGTAAAAACAGCGATTTAAAACAATTTTATAACAAGTTAAATTACCAAGGATGAGGGAGTGTTTTGTTTTTTCGCTTATCGCACCATGTACATGCCTTAAACTCTTTTGTTATTGTCTTAAGACTATTTTTTTTTTTTGCTTTGTTGGCTTTTTTGCCTTTACGCGTTCTGTTTTTTCTTCTCTTTTTTTATCAATTAAATTAAAATTAATGGAAAATTGGTAGAAAAAATAATATATGTATATTAAATCTATTTAAATTGTGTTTTAATTTATTTATACAATTTGTGTTATTCTTGTTGGCTTTTATATGTACTCGTTTTATGTTAAGAGATGAAGGAAAAAATAAATATAAATATAAATAAATGATTTTAATTTGTTTTGTGCAGAGATGGAGTTTGTTTTTTTTTCCAGTGAAATTGTACAAATGAAAACGATTCTTTATTTATTTTCAAGTGATTGATGGTAACAATATTTAATGGAATAATTTTTATTTAAGCTTGTTATAGATTTGATACTAAACAGCCGTTGTCGTGCATGTACAGTAATTTGATAATGCATAAAGCAAATTTTGAATTGTTTTATCTCTTATAATCGATTACATGTCGCATTTGTTACATTAAAACATGAATTATTTATTTTATTTTTTACATTTGGTAGATTTATTTTTAATTGAATTTAATGACACGCGACACTCTTTAAAGATTCGTATCCTGTGTATCCTTTTAATTGAATTTTTGAATGCACATTATGTGCATTGCGTTGATAATAATAATTTATTTATTTATCACATACGACCCTGTACTATGTGAATCATTTTCATCGCGTTGTTATACTTGTGCTTGTACTTCTGCGGTTTTAATTTTTTTTTCTGTTTTTATTTGTTGATGTTTATTTATTTAACTTTATTTTCTTTATATTAAAAATATCGTAATTTAAATTATACTTATTTCGCCGTTGTTGTTGTTGTTGTTATTATTATTGTTGCTGTTTAATTTTTTATTTTTCATCTCTTGTACGAAGAAAAAAACAGCACTAAAGCCAATAATAAACAAGAAACCAGTTTTTTTTTCTTATAAATGTACTTAATTTCATGTACAAAAATGAAAAAATAAAATACAAAAAAAAAATTATAAAAGAAAACGAAAGAAAAACATTTTGATATAAAAAAAAAATATAAATTATTTTTTTATTTGATTATAATTTCATTTTTGTGCGATTTTATTGCTAAAGTTAATTAAAATCAAAGGTTATTAAAAAAATGAAAAATAAAATTTAGCAACAATAATAATAATTATATTTTTCGTTTGTCCTTTTAACACACAATAATTTAATGAGTAATTTATTAATTTAATTGTTTGAGTGCTCTCTTAACACTTGACTAAGCAGTCTATACTTTCTTTTGTTGATTGCTATTTTTCCTATTTTTTTGCTCTAACGTTTATTATGACAACGAGCTTTAATTAAAACTTATTGGCTACATGATACATATTTATTATATTTCTTTATTATTTTTATTATTATATCTTTTTTGCTTACTTTGATCTTTAATTTTATTTAATTAGACAAGCGAATAATATAAAAACGTATTTTAGCAATTTGTATTTCTTATCAATATTCAAATTAATTAGATGAGAAAAAGTTTTTTATTTTGTCTGTATTTCTTTCATTTAATTGAAAACTTTCAATATTGTATTAATTGACAGGAAGTCTACAGTATTTTTATATATATATATATTTTTTTTTGCTCTAAAAGTGTTCATTTTTTTATTAAATTTATTCATGCAAATTTTCAATGTTTGTACTTTAGTTATATATAAAAATGAGAAGCAAAAAAAATAATAATAATAAAATTGGTAACAAAATACTTCGTTTCATTGTAAATCATTGAACTGGAATAAGATTATTGCTTGAGTAGCTTTATTATAATTTTTATATATTTTATTTTTTGGTAAAAGTTTATATTAAAGAAGCACGAATCAAATAAAATATCAGTAAATTATATTTAAAAAAAAAATAAAATGTAATAATTTATCTGCTTTAATGATATTTATAGGAGATGGTTTTCTGCAATTATGATTATTATTATTAAAAAACATTAAAACAAACAGGGATTAGTTATCTTATTTTTTTACCTTTAAATATCAAACAACGTCCAGCAAGTAATACAAGAGGAAAAGAAATAAAAAAGAAAATTATAATAATAATAATAATACTGCCGTTACAGAGAAAGCTTATTTATATTTCATGATAAATAAATTGTGATAAAATAAAAACCTTTTTGTAAAGACAAAAAAAAAAAACATCATCAACTTATAAGACTAAAGAAGAATAAAAAACAAAAAAAAATAACAAACAAGTAACAACGATTGAAGAACAAACAGCAACAACCAGAAACATAACACACAAAATAAAAAAAAAAACAGCACACAGCTTTTTACTATCCAAAATTACAATCAAAAGACTAAAAGTTTACGTGTACATCACTTATATGGTTGTTTGTTAATAGTCACGATTTAACCATTAAAATTTATACATTTTATATTAACGTGGTAAAGTCTGTATAAACACAAACAAAACAAAAATTTATATATAAATAATAAGGAAAAAACATAACGTAACATATGAAGGAGTGACAGCACAGATTTCAACTGTATGGCAGAGGAATAAAAAAAAAAAGTCAAGAACAAACTACGTAGATGAAGTAGAAGAATAATAATAATAATAATAATAATAATATAATAGTGGGTGGGTCTGAGTTTAAGCTAATATATATTTTTATATATATTAAATGAAAATAAAAGAAAATTATTAAAATATTTACATACATATATATATATATATATATACAATATTTAATAAAGAAAACATAATGATGTATTTGTATATCCTTCAGTATCTACTCTGATGTTGTTGTCATGACGAAATAATACTAAAGGAATAATAAAAAAAAAATTAACAAGCGAAACAAACTAAGCCAAGCGAATCATCTATATTTATATACAGTAAAGCTAAATAAGGGTGGTTTTTTCTTTTTTTTTTAGCATTAAGATGTAATTTTATTTTTACTTAATATAAGAAAAAAAAACAACAGTATTACAAATGACAACAAAAATGTTATTATTATTATTATTTTATGAATTATGTATCTAGAGGAAATATATTGAAAACAATTTATAATTGAATAATAATGAGGGGGAATTGTTATTTTCTTTCCCTATTAAAGCTTATATACAATTGTTGTTATATCTAACTTATACTATCCAACTATAACAATAGAAAATTAAACATGATAAGAAGGAAAAATCCACAGATAACACTGAATCGTATTACATTAAATCGTTTAGCTTGACTTTTTTTTTTTTTTAAGTGTAAAATTAGTTGAAGTAAAAAAAAAAAATTAAAAGAAATGTTAAAAGCAAAAAAAAATTAACCAAGAAAAGAAAAAACAAAACTCATACACCGAGTTAACTATTGCAAGAAATAAATGAAATTTTTTCTCTGTTATTCAGATACATGGTTTGTGCCGTTGTAACTTTGTTAGAAGCTTTTGTTGTGATGACAAAGCGATGGTTTTTTTTTCTCTCCATTTTCTTAACTTTACTTTTGTGCAGAATAAAAGGCAACAAAAAAAAAAAACGCCACATAAGCTATTATTATATTAGAAACAAAATAAAGAAAAGAGGATATAACGAAAATACAAAAAAAAAAACTAAGTAAGTAGATTGAATTAAAAATTAGATCCTTTTTTTGATGATGACGGTCACAGTGGAGTGGGCTTTTCGTTACGGTTTTTAAACGTACAGCAAGTTTTAAGCGATATTTTTGTTTTTTTATTTATTTTCCTCTATCTTATTTAGCTTTTTATATCAGTGTTGCAGCTTCACTGAACATATTCTACTTTGTTAATTTAACAATTTATTGTAATATATCATTGCCTACTAATTTAATTAATTATTTGTTCTTTTACGGTTTTTATTTGTTTTTTTGTAAAATAATAAAAATTGTATTAGAAAAAAAACAGTCCACTAAAAGAAGTCAAAGGCGAAACACGCAGAAGAAAAAATTAACATATGAAAAATTTTGTAAAAACCTTTCCAAATTTCAATTTAACAATTTAAATAAAATAAAATGTTAAATATCAAAGAAAACTAAAATACATCATTATTTTTTATTTCCAAATGTTTAATGAAGAAACATTTTTTGGTCCTTCGAACCGGATATTTATAAGTAAGGAATTTGGAAAGTAAGTAAATCAATCGGTTGCGCGTATACATTCAATTACGGCAATAATTCATAATAAAAATAAAAAAAAAAACTATTGGTGCCGATAGTATACCGGCATAATACATAATAAAAATGGCTGACTTAATAAGAAAACGTGGTGTTCTGAAAAGCCAGATAACACGCATTTATACACACATTAAAAATTTGGAATTAGATCCAAATAATATAGAAAATGTTATTGAAAGATTAGAAAGATTAAATATAATTAACGAACAATTTGAAAATATTCAATTTCTAATTGAGGCAGATGAATGTATAGATACTGCAGCTCAAGAAATTGAACGCGAAAATTTTGAAGAAAAATATCACGCTGCCAATACATTGGCAAGAAACTATTTAAAAAATATAAAACAAATTAATACAACAGGAGTTCAAGATGACTCAGCATCACATTCAACAAATAGTGGAAATTTAACGGAACTGAATACAGCCATTAAATCATTAATGGATCATCAAATATCCTTAGCTGAATTAGTGATCAAGATACCAACAGGTCCAACTGCAACTATACCGAACAGTCAAATTAACAATATTGGTCAATCCGAAGTAAGATCGCATCCTATCACGGTTCCTACATTCAATGGAAATTTCAAAGATTCGCCAGATTCATATAAGAATTTGGTTCACAACAACAATAGGTTTTCACCATGTGAAAAATTACAATATCTCAAAAGATCACTAGTGGGAAATGTTCCAGATGTGATTATTGATTCTAATTTTCAGATTGTTAATGAACATCAACTTAATTCAAATACTACTGAAGAATTTACCATATCTGATAATAATTCATTACTTTCAACAACTAGAGATAATTATAAAATTGATAAAACATATTATCCGACAACCATTAGTACACCGAAATATACAACAAATAATAATAATAATAATAATAATAATAATAATAATAATAATAATAATAATAATAATAATAATAATAATAATAATAATAAAAATAATAATAATAATAATAATAATAATAATAATAGTAGCAGTAGTAAAAATAATATAAGTGTTGTGAAATCAGTGAATAGGAATAATAATAAAATAATAAAAAATAATCAATCTAAAAAAATAAATAGTAGTAAAAATAAAATAAATAATATAACGGAGGAGAAATTAATTGTTAATCAGAAAAATTATACACTGACAAGTTCAAGAAATTTACGATCTCATAACGATACTAGTATTGCATTATCAGGTTCAATACAACCATCCACCACAAGTTCAACATTTACGATATATAAAAATAATATAACACATATTGGTATTGCACCGACAAAACGACAAAAGGTTGCTGATTTATACCAAAATCAAGAATCTAGCAGTACTAAAGCTCTGAATCTGGGGTCACATCTGGCCAAAAGCAGTGGTAGTAGGGAGCCCCAGAATCAAGCACAAGAGGCTCAGAGGGATCCACCTAGCCTGCTTAGACGCAGTTCACGAGGAAAAGGTCCAATTGAGAGTGTCACACACACTATAAGTTTACATAGTTGTATTACCATTGATCAACGATTAAAAACATTTTGGGAAAGCGAAGAGTTAAAATCTGTCGCTACATATATTGATGAAGAAAACCAAGCTGAAGAACTTTTTATTAAAAATTATTCAAGAAATAAAGAAGGCCATTACGTAGTATGTTTACCATTCAAGGGAAATGCTGGTGTACTTGGAGTGTCACGAAATTCCGCGTGGTATACACTTAAATCGTTAGAACATAGATTTGAAAATAATAATAATTTGAAACGTGAATATATTAAATTTATAAATGAATATTTAGATATAAGTCATATGAGATTAGTGCCGAAAAACGAACTAAATTTATTAGAAAATAGTTGTTTTTACTTGCCGCACAATGCTGTTATCAAGGAATCGAGTTCAACTACTAAAATGAATGTAGTATTCGATGCATCAAGAAAATCATCAACGGGTATTTCGTTAAATCATTTATTGATTGATTGTATGGTAGGTCCTACCATTCAAAAAGATATTTGGTCGATACTTTTGAATTTTCGTAAAAATAAAATACCATATACATCAGATATTTCAAAGATGTATCGCCAAATTAATGTTGATCGGAGAGATATTCCATTTCAGAGAATTCTGTGGAGTAAATCTGTCAATGAAGAAGTTAAAGAGTATGAATTACAAACGGATACATATGGAAATGCAAGTGCTCCATATTTGGCAAAAAGCTCACTGAAACAGCTGGCAAATGATGAAAGAAAAAGTTATAAACTTGGTGCTAAAGAATTAGTAAATAATTTCTATGTCGATGACTTTATGACTGCTTCTTATACAGTTGAAGAATCATTATTAGTAAAAGATGAATTAATGTCATTATCATATAAAGGTGTCTTTAAATTGAGGAAATGGTCTTCCAATTCAGAAGAATTTCTGTCAACAATTAAAGATGATTTAGGAGAAATAGCATTTTCTCTGCCATTACAAGAAGATACGTCAATTAAAACGTTAGGATTACGCTGGTATCCTGTGAAAGATTGTTTCACATTAGAAGTAAATTTAGATTCACATGAAGAATATACTAAAAGTAGTATTTTATCAGAAATTTCAAGATTGTACGATCCATTGGGATTCTTAGCACTGTGTGTAGTTGTCGCAAAACTTATCATGCAACAAATATGGGTTTTTGATACTGGATGGAATGACAAACTTTCAGTAGAGATAATAGACAAATACAAGAATTTTAGAAATGAATTGAAATTATTGTCATCATGTAAAATTAAAAGATACTTAAATATCAAGTTTAATTTATTGGTTCAAGTGTGTGGATTTGCTGATGTATCTGAATCAGCATATGCAGCAGCAATTTATTTAAAAGTAACTAACGCTTATCAAGTTAATGTACAACTGTTAGTATCAAAAAAAAGAGTATCACCAATAAAACAAATTTCTTTACCACGACTTGAACTTTGTGCAAATCATTTGTTATCAAAATTTATACACAAGGTAAAATATAAAATGAATTTTCGATCTGTTAGCACATTCGCTTTTACAGATTCCTCAGTCGTATTGGCATGGTTACGAGCTGTTCCACGTAAATGGAAAACTTTTATAGTAAAGAGGACAAAACAGATATTAGAAGTTATACCATTTAATGATTGGCGTCATGTGAAATCATCAGAGAATGCAGTAGATTCAGCATCAAGAGGTTTGTTGGCACAGTATCCTATCAATTGCAATGTTTGGTGGAATGGTCCATCGTTTCTGCAAACAGAAGATTTTAATACAGTCATATCAACAATTTCAAACTGTGAAACCAATTTAGAACAAATTTTACTATCAGTTATACTGCATTCAATTATAAAAACTGAGGATCAAAATAAAACAAGTAAATCATTTTTCGAATTGCTACTTTTAAAATGTTCAACACTACAAAAACTTGTAGCAGTGGTAGCAACATGTCGTCATTTTATATTTAATTTAAAAAAGCGCAAAAAAAGGTCGAAACAAATTCAAAATAGAAAATCAAATGATATCGTGCTAATAAAAGAAGACAATTTACTACCGTGCAGGTGGTTAATGGGAAGAATCGTGGCTACGAAATCTGGAAGAGATGGATTAATAAGAGTGGCTACAATAAAAACGAAGATCGGCATAGTTGATAGAACTGTTAGAAAATAAATTATATTTTTGACAGTTTAAATTCAGAAATTTAAATAATTTAAAAAATAGTATTTTTTAAGGTGGGCGGTATGTTGCAGCTTCACTGAACATATTCTACTTTGTTAATTTAACAATTTATTGTAATATATCATTGCCTACTAATTTAATTAATTATTTGTTCTTTTACGGTTTTTATTTGTTTTTTTGTAAAATAATAAAAATTGTATTAGAAAAAAAACAGTCCACTAAAAGAAGTCAAAGGCGAAACACGCAGAAGAAAAAATTAACATATGAAAAATTTTGTAAAAACCTTTCCAAATTTCAATTTAACAATTTAAATAAAATAAAATGTTAAATATCAAAGAAAACTAAAATACATCATTATTTTTTATTTCCAAATGTTTAATGAAGAAACAATCAGCTTAGTGCTAATTCAGGAATGAAAGTGTATTTTTATTATTTTCGTTTTTGTGAAAAGTCTTTTAAATTTTCAGGAAATAACAACTTCCACTGGTGAATCGAGTTAAGTGATTTTTTTTTTAACTTTATTGAATTATTTGAAATGTTTTACTTAAATAATAATTATTATTAAGTCAAGTTGTGTATTTTTTGATGAAATTTTATCCAAAATTTATTTAAACTTTTTTCTTTTTGTATTTATTTTTGTCTTTATCAAAGTTAATTTAAAAAAAAAATGCTTTTAAATTTTCTATGAATTTCTTTAGCTGATTTCACTTGTTCGTTATCAAATTACAGCAATTATTCACATTTGTTCGAATCAAATATAATATTTGTAAATAATAAATTTAATAAGTAAACGTACAGTAAATTTAATAAAATAGAAAAAATTAATAATACAGAAGAAAGCAATTAAATTCTGTATTTTCTTTTAAAAAAATAATATTTTTCATTTTTATTGCTGTTGTTATTTAAATCTTAGTGTAGCTATAAAACCTACAAATATAAACGACAATTGCTGCTTTTATATATTATATAATTGTAATAATAAGACAAAAATAATTGTACTATGTTAAAACAATTATTATAAAAATTATAAACGTTAAGAGAAAAATATATATTTATAATTAAAGAAAAAAAATTTCCATACAAATTTATAATGAATCACGTAGTTGGTAAGTTGGTCTCTTGCTTAGATTTATGTTTTGTTGTTATGTGTGCTATTATTAAATATATAATTATTAAATAAAAAGTCTAATAAGTCTTTTCTATTTTCACTTTGTTTGATTTTCTATGTTTTCTTTTAATGTCATTTTCGTTAGTGTTGTAAACCCCTTTATTGTACTATTAATTGGTATGTTTGAAACAAATTATAGATTATTATATTTGTGATATTCTAAAACATTGTGATATATTAATAGGGTGATATTTGTTCAATGATGATAAAACAATTTTATTATCGATGAAATTATATTAATTATCTACAGTTGTCTTGTCTGTAAATATAAAAATTAACTTGACCAAGCTAACTTAGAAGCTAACTTGCACTAAATATATTTTTAAGCTTTAACAAACTAAGTAATTTAAATAGGGTGCAAACAAAATTTTCGATACACATTTCATTACTGATATTAATATTAGCAAGATGATATTTAAACTATTTCAAATTAATTAATTATTTATTAATAAACAATCATTTACATAAACATTTCATAAAATATAATTTTTTTTTTTTTTTTTTTTATAAAGAAATTGACATGTTTAGGAATTACGACGTGAAGTCGACCTGTGAATAGCTTTGAGCTACCATGTCAATTTATAGGATGGGATGTAAGATATTTGTGGACATTGGTTTTAAAGGATTGGATATTAAATTGGTTTGGGAACGCACACGCTGGTAAGGCGTTCCATTTCTTTGCTGTACGAGTAAAGAAATCGTTTTGGAACTTCGATGTTCTTACCGTTCTTAGAGTTACCGCTCGACCGTGGGTGGTAGTACCAGCCCTTGTTTCCCGTAGCCGTTTTTCGCGCGAAGGCATTATTTCGGAGACCTCTTTCGAACAATGCCCGTAACTATATTTATAAAAAATCGTGAGGTCCGCTACGTCCCGACGATGCTTTAGCGAGTCTAATTTATCTGTGATTTCGGGATTATTTATTTATTAATCGAATGGCCCGGTTTTGTACCCTATCTAATAAATCTAAGGTGGTCTTTGCCGCAGCGCCGCATACATGACAACAATATTCCATACACGGCCGTATGAAAGATTTATATATAAGACAGAGTTGCTGCGAGTTAAAAAATGACTTGCAACGATACATAATGTAATATAATTAATTGAATTTTAAAGAATTATCCTTAACTCTTTAATATTTTTTGATTTACAGACTTATCGCTCAGGTTACTTTCTAGGCATTTAAAGCGTTTGAGGAATCAGCGTTCCAGGTACTGTCTTAAGGTTTTAATGAAATGAATTTTGAAATCATTTTTTAAGCAATAATTAATAGATAATAGTATTTTCCATACAAAAAAAAAACGAATTAAAAGATTCTTTTAAGCGAAGATAAAGTATTTTTCCATCTGAAAACAGCGCTTAGTGAGGAAGCATTAATAGAGATGCATGCATTTAAATCATAATTAAGGATTCTAAGGGTTCTATTTTTAGATTTGTCTATACTTTAAGCAACATAAAATTAATAAAATAGCATTAATAAATTTATTCTAAAACTTCTAACTTCTTTGGTGTATACAAACAATAATAAATTCTCTCTGAATTTTACGTTTAAAAAATTATTAAATTCATTGCATTTAAATACAAGACGAACAAATAAAAATGTGTCATAAAATTATTATTTCTCCTTTAATAAATATTTAATAAAATAATTACCATTAATTATTGCCTGAAAATTATTAAGAACAAATAAAAAAATCAAAGTATTTATTTTACAAAAGTATTAAATGAAAGTGATGATACGCAATTAATATAAATTACTAATTATTATTTAAATAAATAAAAAAAAATAATAATCATGTTCATAATTAACAAAGTAAATAGAGTTTTCTTTGTAAGAATTTTATTTTCTTTTACAATTACAATGTCGATGTCACCATGTTGTCCTGATTTTTTTTTTGTATGAAATTTATTAATTATTGCTAGATATTTGCTTTATTTTTTTTTTATTTACAAAATCATTTTTGATTGATTTTACTTTTATCTTTGTGTACTCAGTTCAGCTATAAACAAGAAATTTATTTAACAAAAAAAAAAAAAAAGAAAAGAAAATAACATAATAATCGAAGCGGCTTTTTTTATCATCGATTAGTGCGAATGGATACGCTTTCACGTATAACAGATTTTTGTGTGTTGTTTTTTTGATTACATTTCAGGATGACTGATGAGTCAGAAAAGGTTTAGTATAGAACAGTTAATGCACAATAATATGAACAAAGCATTAGGTATGCCTTCTATTGTGTTATAGACTAACCGATGCTGTTGTACAAAGGGTTTTTTCTTTTATTAGAATTATGTAGCGGTATTCTTCTATCCTAAATTATTTACCAGCTACATATTATATAAAAAATCATTTTTAAAAGTTTAATATTAGGATTTTTTGTGTTTATTTAACCGATTAAATGGTACCTGATATTCAAAATATTACAATAACATTGATATGCAGAATAGCTTTAATTTTATTTTTATTTTAAACTCAGTTAATTTCAGTTTACTTAATAAAAGTGTTAATATTCTACTGCCATATAACGCTTTTAAAGTCGAGTAATTCAGGATTTTGTAATGTGAATATACATTGTGCAATGACCACCTATATAATTTTGTTTAGTAAAAAGAAAGGTTCATTGATTTATTTAGGAAAAATATAAAATTGCTGTTAAGTATTGAATTTATTTTTACTTTAAAAACTCTTTATTGATTTTCTAACTTGAGCTCATTTGCATATGAAAAAATAAGGAAAATATATAGAAAATAGAAATAATTTATATATATTTTTCAAAGTTTATGATATTGTGACTCTACTGTGTTCTATTATTTTTTTTACAGAGAATAAATAAATTATTTAATAATAATAATAATAATTATAGACATTAGTTGCCAAATTTTATCTATCCATTCAGTTGACAAACAGAATATGGATTCGAAATTAACAATACATTTTATTTTTTTGATCCTTTGGACAGTAATTGTCCAATTTTGTTTAAACATTCAGCTAAAAATATGCAAAATTTGCATCAAAATAGGCATTTAAAGTTAACAATACTGTTCATTTGATCTTTTATTCTATAAATATAATGCATTTTAGCAAACCAAGACTGAATCTATTAAATATATCGGTTTGTTTCAAAAACAATAAAATGTACGAAAGCTGTTACTGTAATTGATAACACTAGAAAAGTATAACATAAAAAAGAATTCAATAATATAAAAGTAAAGAAAAATAATAAAAATAAAACAGATTTCAAAGTTGCATAAAAATAAAACTTTTGACATTCATTATAAAATCTTTAAATCTGAAACATTATTTTTTATTATATTTTTCTATGAAAGACATCGTCATCAAGAAAAAAAAAGTATTAACAAAGAAAATAAAAAATAACGACAATTCAGCAATTGGAATAACTCTTCAAATGCTTTTTATGTTCTGTTAGTAACTACGTTGTTTTTTTTTTATATAAAAATATATTTTTGCTACCTTTGATTAGAATTTTCGTTATTAAACATTTTATAAAAGTACAAAAACGTAATGTTAAGTAAAGTAAAGTAATGTAAAGTACATAATAAGCTAGTTTTATTATAATAAAAAAAAGTCTATATATGTAAACAAAACAAAAAACAGAAAACCTTTATAACAAAGAGAATAAATTTTTTATTTCTCTCGTTCTTGCTTCAAATAAATAGAAATAATTAGGGAAATAGTTTAATTTTTTTTGTACATCTTTATTCTTTGTCTCTATTTTGTAATTTAACTTTTAGTTATTATATTTTGCTTTAATTATCAAAAAAAAAAATCAACAATGCTTATGTAGAAAAACAGCTAATGATTTTTTGATGAGTAATCGATTAGAAAATAGAAACAAGTTGATTTTGGTTTGAGTGTTTTTTTTTTTTTGGTTTGTTTCACTTTCTTTGCTTTAATATAAAAATGAAAATGTGTAAAACCTCCCAGGAGGGTTTTATTACTTTCCTTTTATTTGTTTTAATGTTTTGTTTTAATAAAGATGAAAAAAAAAACACAAAACAAACTGTCATCAGCGAACACAAAATGACTTAGGGAATATATTTATACATTTATATGCTTCTGCCTTTATTCAATTTCGCTGTATAGATAGATATGTAACGAATTATGATTGTATTCTTTCATTTCTTGTTATTCTTCTACCAACTCCTTTTCTGTTTGCGATTGAGTTCGATGGATAAAATGTTTGTCAAAAGAAAAAAAGCAGAAAATGGAATTTATTAAAATTATTACAAAATATAAATATTATTGAGTTTGTGAACTTGAAAATGATATAAGATGAAGTAAAAAAGCAAAACAAAGAAAATAAGATCATAAAAATCGTATAATATTTATAAATATTCTTTCGTTTCTTGGCTTTTTTCTTTTCTTCAAGTATTGTTATTATTTAGTTTTATTATTTATCTTCTGTTATGCTCCATATGAAAGAAAGAAAAAACTCTAACCAAGCAACAACATAAAGTAAAAAAATTCTATAAAGAAACAACTAAATCACTGACTGTTGTGGCAAACGTTGTTGTCATCGTCGAACAAAATTGTCGTTTTTATTATTATTATTTCTTTAATTTTTTTCTTCTGTATTTTATTTGTTTTCTTCACGATACACGCCAAGATAAATAAATAAGATGAAAATAAATACGCTGAGAGTATAAAAGACACAAATAACATATATATACAGTTGGTTTTTTTTTCATATTTGAGTTTTAGAATGGATTAGGATATGGGGAGTGGTTGGGTGTTGTTCTTGTTTCTGTTTTTTTTTTTTTATTGGTTTCTTGAGAATTTATTTCGTTATATTTGAATTAAAGTTAAATTGAAAGTAAAAGTAAAGAAACAAATTTGTATTAAATATATTAATGTTTGTTTATTGATTAGATTTATTATGAAGAAAAATCTCTGTTGAATTATTGAAAAAACTTTCGTCACATTTAAAACTGCTGTTTCAGATGAAAAGACAACAATTTAAGCTTTAATTTGTTGCTAACTAATGACTATTCAATGCAGAGAATTGACATTTTGTTCACCTCAATCTGTTTTAATTCTTTTCTATTGCTTCTTAGCGTTGTTTTTTTCTTTCTTAATATACTCGTCATAATTTATGCATTTAATAATATCCTTATGACCTATTTGTTATTATTTAAAATTTATTTTGTACTAAATCTTTAAAAAAAGTCATTAAAGTCTTAGGACATTTGTTCTTTTTTAAGAATCTATTTCAATTGATGCCAATTGGTGTGACAGTGGCTATCGAGTAAGCTTTCGCAACTTTTTATAATATTTAAGTTTCAACAAAAAAAAAATATATATAATAATCAGGATTAAACATGTAAAGTATAACTAAATTATATAACCTGGTACCAATAGATTATTCTTATCAGTTAGTTATTTATGCAACCACCTTAAAAATACCCAAAGATGTAGTAAATCCTTTAAGAGAAAGATTTAAATGAGATATCTACACCATATACAATGAAAACCCATTTTTTATGTGATTAGAAAATCGATTAATGGGCGTTAAATCTAGTGGATGTTCCACCAATTCGCCTTTTAAATCCTTTAACTTTATCATTTTAACATTCAACACAATGAATTCACCTAAAACTTATACAAAATACTAATACGATTTAGTTAAGAATAAACTAAAAACCCACTTAAAGTCACTATAAATCACATAAATTTATGTCTCTGTGCAAAATCAATAAATTTTCGCATTTTATTATGTTTGTTTTTTTTATTCCTTTAAATGTGTATCAATGTGACAAACATTATCGTAATATTTTCTCTTCTTTATCTTTCGTCTATAATTAATTAAATTAATTATTTTTTATTAGAAATAATTTATTTGTTTATATTATTTTACTTTCCATATATTCATGTATTCATATTCACGGCATTTAGTTTATAAATTTTATTATTCATTGAATATCATAAATTTTTATTTAGTTTGCTGTTTGTTTGCCCCTTTTTTTCTTCTTATTCATCTTCTACTTTCTTAAGTAAAAAAAATAAAATACTTTTAGTTTGCTTTAACATATCTTTTAAATAATTTTTTTATTATTTTTATATAAATATAAATAAACGTAGAGAATATGAAAAATAAAATAAAATAATAATAATAATAAATAACAAGTAAAATGGAAACACGATATGAAAATAAATGAAGGTAAAAAAAGAAAAGAAAAAAAAAAACACTGAGCTTAGTACACGTTAATCGGATAAAAGAAGAAATAAAATAATATGAAAAAATAAATAAAAAACGAAAAAGTAAATTAAAAGAAATTTATGTTTTTTTTTTCTTCTTTATTTTTAAGCAAGAAAATATCAACTCAATTGTCTTTATAAATTATTGTATTAAAACTTTATTTTCTTCGTCTTGAAATTTGACTTGAAAGAAAACAAATTTTTTTTTTGCTTTATAACAATAACTGATGGTTCCACAATATTGTGCCATTTATTATTTAAACATATTTTTATTTAGTTATTATTTATTATGCAACAGTAATGTATATAGGAAATTTGTAATGATTATGAATGTTCTACTTTATAAAAGGGAACTATTTGCAACGAAAACACTGCGTCATGTTTCTTTTCGTTTTGTTTTCAGTAAAAAACACTATCATTTTTGAACAGAAAATAAGTTGGTTTTTGATTATTATCATATAAATGCCTATAACTTTTTTTATTTATAATTACATTTCTTTGATTAGTAAAATCATCAGATCAATTCCATCTATTATCTTAGATTTATCAAAGTAATTACTTATTTATTTCATTTATTTATTTATTTACTGTGACTACCTTGACCTGACGTACTACTAATATTGCAGCGAGAGTACACTAAATAAGGATAAATAGGCCACTAATTCTAATTCAACAATCCACCAATTTCACTTATTTATAATAATTAATTATTTATTCTGAATTTTAAGTGTTAAATTTAGTGTCCTGTAACAAAAACTCCGAATATTATATTGCTCCTGGGTTTTTTTCTATAATTCTGTTGTAGGTTTTGTGTATGGAATGGATCCATTATGCAGAATGGTATCATATCGTAATTCCTTAATTAAAATTTTAAATTTTAACAACAAATCTAAGCTTAGCTGTTGCTAAAACATGTATAATTTTATTTAAATAAATTACATAAAATGCTATTTTGTGTAAATGTTATGCTATTTAAGGACTTGCTTCGATATCGTAAGTAAATATTGAATAATTTCAAGCATTTAAAACACTTTCAATAATAAAATAAATATGGCCAGCTAAACAGAGCGACGCACAACTAACAAAATTATTCATATACCTGTTTTGCTTTTTTCACCCGAGATTGTTCTAAATAAATACATTTTTTATTACATTTTTTTTATACTATTGACATATTGTAATTAATTTGAATACATTTTTTATTATTTCTTAACTTTTTGTTGTTATACTTATTAATTTAATTAATAAAAACAAAAAATAAATACATTAAAGTATCAATAAAATTCTGTTTGCATTTTTTTTTTACTTTTGCTTTGCGTTATTTTATTTTTGCTTTGCCTTCGACTTATATTGATGTCAATCACATTATTTATTTATGCATGATCTAATCTCTTTATTTATTTATTTCTATTATGTATATATATATATTTATTTATTAAGATAATATAATAGTTTGTTGCTTCTTAAGTTGCGTTTTGTTATTCTACAGTAATTATCATATATATTCAAGCACTTTTTTTTTCTTTAAGTTAAACATAAATTATTGTATAAAAATCATTGTCGTTTTATAAGTTTTTAAAATGATATATACATTGAAAGAGTGTTTCTTTAACTTTTTGTCATTGTGAAACATTAACAATATAATTTATAGTTCACAAAACGTTATGGAAAAATCTATACATTGTGGCTATTCTGATTAGTATTAGGGTTTTGAAAACTGGATTTCTAGTTTAGATTCTAGATAGTTATAAAAAAAAAACTAAATAAATATTAAACATTATAATATACTGATATATACTCAACATGCTGATGCTGACAATATCTATGTTGCGTTTAGATCTTTATTCAATCCAAACAGTAGCTAAGAAATTTTTTTTCAAGTAATTTAATTCAAACATACATGTAAATTCAGTATAAGTTACTTTATTGCATTTTACACTTGCACCTTTATTACACTTTATTTTTTTAAATGAGTAAAATAAGTATAAATTGATTAAAATATAATGATTTTGGCAAAACAACACTGATTAAATATGTTGTAAATAAAAAAAATATCAAAATACTTGCAGACTTACTAACTTCAAATATAAGCAAACTTCAGAACATTTATTTTCTTATGTTTATATAATGACAAATTCTCAATGGACATTTTTGAGATTTTATCATACAAAATTCAAGATAGTTTTTATGTGAAATATCTAACTTGTGGTCTGTGGACCATAGATTAATAAACACATCTTTCTGCAGAGAAGACTGTTAGAGATGTGTTCAAAGAAAATGAAAAACACTAGAATATTGAATTGTAAAGTTAATAAATGGTTATGCTTTTTAAAACCTGATATGCACTGTAAAAAAAAAATTAAAAATAATTCTTATTTTTTAATAGATATTTGGTTTGACGCAAATTCAATATGACATAATTTAATTAAATAATTAATCGCTAAAAAAATCGAAGCATGATAAGAACATTCAACTAGTAAACTATATTTAATTTTTTTTTTCTTTAATTAGCACAATAAATCGTTTTTTATAATTATTTGTTAATTCGAGGTGGCGGGGTGGTAAAGGAAATAAGCCTAGCTTTTTTATCAAAAAAAAAAAAATAAAATCCTCGATCGTAGTTTAAGAAGCAAAAAAAGGTGTTTTGTTTCATCTTTATTGCAAAAACCGCAGAATAAAGAAGAATAATAAAACGTGTTTTTGCTGATGCTCGTCGTAAATTCGGAAATTGGTAGTATTTTGGATTGAAAGGATAAACTGATTAAATTGCTGAAAAAAAAGTTTTAAATTTTCAATTTTTTTTTGTGTGTATTTTGCACAAAATTTTTTACCCTTGAAACAACCGCAAATGGAAAAAATAAGAATTTATTGTTAAATATTGCTTAGTGTTTTTCTCAGGACTAAAATCCTTTATTTTTTTTATTCACTTTGTTTATTCCTATTTGTATGTATTTACATTATGGATTTATTTAAATGGATCAAATGGATTTTATTATTCAACTTTCATCCTTAAGAATGCATCCTTTTTTTTCCTTTAATTTTTTTTCTCTGGTATTTTCTTGTTTTCATTTTCACTTATAATAAATTTACATTTATTTATACATTTCTATGCATATAAAACCACAAATAAATATCTAACACCGATTTAAATTCTGTTTATCCTATTTATTGTTAAAATCTTAGGGAAAAACAAAAAAAAAAAATGATAGAAAATCAATGGAAATGGTTAAGAAACATAATCAATTATGGATAATTTTATTTATTTTAAAATAGAAAAATAACTTTTCTTATCGAGTTTTTACAGATAATGGATTTGTTATGAAATACATTTTTTTTACTAAAGAATACTACCGTTTGGAGTGTTTTTAGTGAAGTTTTGTAATAAAATAATTATTTTTTGATATTACATTGACTATTGCATTGTATGATATATGTAGGTTTAGTAGACTAGCTAGTGAGGCTGATGCAAATGGGTATAGATATATGTATAATATCCTCGTAAGGTATTGACTACAGGTATTAACTAGTTAATTATTTACTATTCCGAAATTGATCATAGAATTAGCTTCTTAGAATTGATTGGCAGATAGACAAACGGCTACTCTTTAGTCACTTGCTATTTTTAAGCATTTACACGATTACTCGGTGTAAATAAGACACTAGACCAGTAATAGCGAACCTATGACCCGTGGGTCATACATTGACCCGTGCAAGCTTTTTAAATGACCCAAACTTGATTTCCAAAGTAGAAGCAAAAATGTCTGAAAGTAGTGCAGATAATAATAATCCTACACTGACAATTAAAAATATTATATTAAATGTATGGGATTTTTTACCAAATAATTTTGTATCAATCAAAAACTTGCAAAAGCTCTGTTAATGATATTCAGGTTAATGATATTCGTGTGAAAAATTGTTTTCTTAAACGAATTTTGTAAAATCTTCCAACAGAAATAAATAAAGTTGAATAGACTGAAAATGCGTTAAATGCATTTATACGGAATATCTTTTTCTTCATAGAGATGCTTTTGTGACCTACGAGTTAGTGGTGAAAACAAATAATTAACAAAATTTGACCCACTTCCCAGAAAGGTTCGCCATCACTGCACTATTGGTAAATAGTAACAGATCTATTACCTAGTACTTCCGACTATTTGTCTAATAAATTACTGTCTACATGGATTCTTTACAATCCTTTAATCTTTTTCATTACATGATAAATAAAGTAGGAGCATGCATAAGCTAAATTATATCTCCAGCTAAATGATAAAAAAAGTTCATCAAACTGTTTCATATATTTATATCAAAAAATTTAAAAATTATTAACAATTTTGTCTCTGAAACAGCAAAAAAAAAATGTATTAATAAAAATTAAACGAAATAAATTAGCAAGAATTAAATTTATTCTAAAAATATTTTCTTGATTAAAAAAAAAAAAAACAAAAATTAATAAATATTTTCATATGATTAATAATTTTTTTTCATAATTTGACTATTATCTAATCGTTTGTTTATTTATTTAACTATTTAAATAAGAAAAAAAATTAAGCGAAAAATAATAAGGCACATATAAAAAAAAATAACATAAGTATGTATATGTAGAATATAAAAAATAATAATTTATATTAGGCAAATAAATAAATTATTATATACATATTAATAAAGTGAATAAAGAGAAAAAATAAATAAATAAATTGTTCAAAGTTTGTACAAAGTACAAAGTAGTTTTTTTTATATTTCTTTAGTCTTTTTTGCTACTATTTTACTGCATCCAGTTATCCATGGCTTGAACTAGATTTAACTGGTTTTCTGTTTTTTATTTTAATTTACTTAACTTAACTTAGTATTTGCTTTTTTAAATTTATTTATTTGGATTTTTATTTTAAATAGTCTTCTGTTATTTTAGCGTTCATCTGTCGTCTTTAGTATATTGAAAAATAATTAAATAATAAGTGGCAAAAAAAAAAAAACATTAGCGCGTGTTTTAATTAAAAAAAACGTTTTTTTTGGTTGTTTTCTATTTTAAGTAACAAACACCAAAAAAAAACGGTTTATTCTTAATTGAATGATTTGAATTGTTTCTGCTTTTTTTTTTTTGCTTAGTACAAAGTGATCGCGAAAGTTTTTTTTTGTTGGGTTTAATGTCATTCATTTAATATGATTTAAATATTTAATGCTTTCCGATTGTACATGTAAATCCAGTTAAATTCAATTAATTCATTTATTTAATACGTTTTTTTTTTCTTAAATATTTTTGATTATTGACTTAAATATATTTAATAAGATAAATGATAGAAATAACGTAATTTTACTATTATTATTATTTTCTTTTCTGTATCGTTTATTAATGTTTATTAATTGTAACGATGTTTAAATGAACATATTATAACAGAATAAGTTATTTACTGTTTTCAGTTTAATTTAATAAATGCTTGTATACATGTTGAAAAAATTAAAATCGGATTGATTATGATTATAGAGGTTGGGTCACTGGATAACACATTGACATTATATAAACGTTTGATCGTGATCGTTTATTTTTTTCTTATTTTTCTTTGTAATAAATTAAATTTAATGATCAAGTGCTAAGATCGCCAATTATAATTAGATTAAATTGTTACCATCTTTTAACGTTATTTAAGTACAGTTTATACAGTTAATGCTGTGATCTTTTGGTATTTTTTTTATTGAGAAAAGAACTTAAGTAGAGAAATAAATAAATTAAGAGTAACCTTACTACATGATATAGAAGTTATGATCACTAAGCTTATAAAAAAATAATTCACTAAGTAAAAACTCTATTCTTTAGAGTGCACTTACTTATTTAAAAATTATAATAAAAATATTAAACAAAACAATGAAAAAGCTTTGTTGTTATTATTGTTGTTGTAAATTATCAGTATAACGCTAATTAAATGTTAATTAACGATATTTAATAATTACATTAAGCAGATAACCATACGAAACTAATTATATTCTTTATAAATTAACTGTGGCTTTTTAATTACAATTATAAAATTGTATTCTATATGTGACAGAAGATTAATTGAAAATTTAATTAAAAAAAACAAAATCTAATTAATTAAATACAAAAAATATAATTATAAGTGATAATAATGAAACCAGTAAAAGTAGTTTATTTATTAATTAAAGTAATTATATACATATATCAATTTTTTGTTCGATATTAATTTTTTATAACAGCATACAATTGACGTACTTTGGTTTAAAAATATATATAATAATACATTAAAAAAAAAAATAAAAAGAAAAAATGAAATAAATAAGTGAAATAGATTATTTTCAATTGTAATTACGTTAATTATAATTATTATTATTTTTTTTTTCTTTTACTTTTGAAATATAAAATTACTAATAAATGTTGCGTATTTTAATGTACGCTTATGAAGGCAATAGAAATATAGAAATTTAATAATAATTTATTTGTAATTGTAGCGATCAATAGTTTATTGTCTTTAATAATTTTTACAATTATTTATTTTTTTTTTTGATAAATGAATTAAATAATTAAAATGAATGAATAAAAAAAAATTAACGAAATCCTAATAAAGCAAACAAGGGCAAAGCTATCAGCACGCGTCAAATGCTTTATTTAATTTTGTTTTGTTTAATAAATTATTTAACTATCTATGCAAGATACATGTCAGATGTAATTATAATTATTTATTTCTATTCTTTGTTAAATTATAATTATTAAACTAATTTTCCGTTAATTTTATAAATGCTTTTTATATTAAATAATATTGAGGTTAGATATAATAATTAAGTAAAAGAAAAAAAAAAAATAATAATAGAAAAATTAATATAAAAATTCTTTAAAGACATGATAAATTAGTAATTAGTGAGAAAACAATATTATTTTAATTTATTTCCTTTTGTTGTGATCATTGTTGCATAATTCGATTAATTACACTTAGCTAAGTGATCGTCAGTCTAACGTTATAAATCGTTCATTAAACCTTATTAACCTTTCACGTTATTACATATTTAATTTTATTTCCACTACTTTTTTATTTTATTTTTTTTAAACCTTAATTAACAAACGATTTACGTATTTTAAAGAAACTCATTAACGCAATAATGCAGTAAATATTAAGATGTTAAAACATTTATTTCTAGTTGATTTTTAAAGTTTTTTTTATATATATATTAAATAATTAATAATTGTAGATATTTATATCAGAATGAGAAAGTTAATAAAAACAAAGAAGTCTTCGTAAATTGCAGATACATTGACGTTGTTAAAGCAAAATAAAAAAATATTTATTATTTCGATGCAATTACCGTTTGCCCTTTAAGTTGATTCGTGTTGTATAATTTTATTAAAAGTTAAAGATTCAACTTTAGACGATTTATTATCAACAGTATTTTCCAATCTGTTGTATAATAATCTGCAGTCTCGTAAAGTACAATGATGCAACGAAAATATTAACTGAAATAAATAACTTTAAATTGTTTTTTGATGATGATTATTGCGTTAAGTAAAATAAAATATTCGTTGAAAATACTGAAAAAAGCTAAAATAAAAAAGCAGACGGAAAACATTGATAAAAATTAATCAAAATATAAATATTAAACCTTTAATAGTTTTTCTTAATTAATTTATCGATTTATTTTTGTTATCATTTGTTAAATTAGTCAGCGTTATATGATTAGTTTTGTTTTTATCAATTTTAATAACAAAGTGTAGACTAATGTTAGACAGAAACTAATACGATGATTTATTTATTAAACATTCGATCACTGCATGTTTAACGATCTCGATTAGAGTACATAAATCATTATCACAAATATATATAATTTTTTCTTATGCTTCAAATTACAATTAACATCTTCAAATATATATATATATATAAAATACTTAAATATAAATTGTAAATAGTCTAAAGGCCATCAAAGATAAAGAAAATGATAAAGATAAAGAAGAAATAAAGTAAATAATGCAAAGCAAAATATATATATATATATATATATATGAAAAAACAGTTTCGAAACTTTACAATACAATTATTGTCTGATTTATACTAGATTTGCAATTGATCTTTTAACTCTACGATCACTAGATTTTCACGTGAGATCACACCTATATATTTCAATATATGAAAGCAATCAATGTGTAGTGTCTCTCTTCAAATATTATATTTCCAGACACTTTATGTTAAATTAATATAAAATAAAATAAATAAATACACACAATTAACAAGTATTTTTAAGTAATAAGTAAATAAATTAAAAAAAAAAACTCGTAATATGTATATATTTGTCTAGGCAAATAAATAGAAAAATTATCATACTATGTATAAGTTGATGATTGTTATAATTTAGCACAAAAAGTATCTACTTTTTCTTCTCATATATTTTTACTTGAAATATTTCTCAGGTGACAAAAAATTGAATTGATTTGTTCATTATATTTTGTTGTTTTGTAAACATTTTCCGTGATCGTGCAGTGTACGTGGTTATGATCGTCGCTACCCAGTTGTTGTTTATTTTGCTTAGTTTATTATTATTATATCTTATGGATATAATTTTTATTTATATGATTAATCTTTCAATTAACAATATTGTGAGAACTAAGAAAAAATTATAAATTATAATAAAAAAGTACAGAAATTTTTTTTTCTAAAATAAATAATTCAATTGGGTACAACGTTGTTCATTCACATCTATAATTGTTTATATGTTTTGTTAATTAAATATTTTTCTTCTTTTTTTTTATTATTATTATGAAAATAAGTTTTTATTAAGGTAAATTGCATGCTAATGCTTTATATTGTAGGTTTAATAGACAATATGTTAATTGAATATTCGAACAAATAATTCTGCTAAATAAGATTAAGCGTATTGTTGCCCATTACTTGATTATAATGATGATATGTTATGAAAATTGCAGTATGTTTGCTTATAATGAATTAATTACACGAAAAAAAACTGACGCTTGAGAAAACAATACTAACACATTGAGTGATTAGGATTAATCATCTATATTGTGCCTTGTAGAACTGTAGGTTCTACTGTAGATTTAAACTATAGGTTCAGTTTTAATTTAATACGTTAAGCAATCGATGTAAAAAGATCATGTGCTTTAAAAAGATAATAACAGATCAGCTGCTTGTAATGAGTTAAGACCAAGCAAAGCACGTTATTGCGTTCCTTTTCGAGAGTTTTTACTTGTGCAAACAACGCGCTAATGTTTTCTACTTTAGAAAAAGTCCTTATTGCGTATTTTATCTAATTGTATGGTCTCTGCTTTGTTGCAATAAAAAAACACAGTCTAAAACAGATTTTTAGTAACAAATATCTATAATTAGCAATATAAAGGTGGAAAATTGTTTTTTAGCAGTGATTTGAAATAACTCAATGTAGCAACAAATAGTTAAATAATTGAAGTAATATCATTGCTTAAATAATAAAACTGTTTTGACCAAAGATTTATAATCAAAATAAGAAGCAAAAAAAAAAACTCTAAGGTTCTTCCTAGTTTTTGTCAAATATAATTTTTATCTTATCATTTTCTATTTTATTGATAATAATATTTCTGTATAGAAACAAAATTGTGTTTTCTAGCAAATATTAATTATGAATGAGATTAGTTGCAGACATATTTTTGTGTTTTTAAAAAATATAATAATTTTTGTCGCTACTATAAACAAAAAAAAAATCTACATAACCAGATATAAACCAGACGATGAAAAAACAAAATTAATCGGCACGTGCATATAATAGCTATTACGAAAAAAAAAACACAAAATTTAAATCAACAGATTAGACATAATTTTTGATTGCCTTTTGCGAGACAAAATACAAAAAGGTATAGAAAAAAAAGTTGTTATTAGCATTTTTAAGAATTATTTTATTAATTTTTGTTTACAAGTTTTTTTCGCTATTCGATTTTCTAGTCAATTTTTTTTAAATTTTAATGAAGCTTTTTTTTCGCTAATTTAACTATGAGTCATCTGATGATAAAATAAAATCTTTGACTAGAAATTATTAAATTCTTACGGAAAAATCAAGAAATGTTTAACAAAGAAATAATTAAATACATTTGTGGTATTTCTATGCAAAATAACAAGAAATAAATTTATTATTATTATTTTATGTAAAATTTTAAATAAATATTTATTATCGATGAATTTGGCGTGCGACACTTTGCTTCTGTATTTTGTTTTTTGATTATTTATTTTGAAGAATGCTTTCCACTATAGCAATTTTTTATATATTTTTTACACTTACTTATGCTTTACTTTGTGTATTTATTTGAAATTTACAGGATATATATGCTTTTGAACAGGTTAAATAAGACAAAAGACTCCAATTAAATTAAATTTAAATTTAAATCAGGAAAATAATAATTATTTATTAATTTACATTAAGATACAAAGTGATAAAAATATTGTAACTGATTAGATTATTGCTAAAACGCTTTGTATTCTTAACATCTTAGGACATTTATGTTTTAAAAAATAATTTCCAAGTATTGTATCATTGCAAAAAATTTATTTTTAACAAAATAAAAAACCATTAAAATAATTTTAAGCAATATTTAATTAAATTTTAAATAATAAAAAACAAAAAATCAAAGAAAAATGTAAATAAAATAATAAACACCAAAAAGCAGCATAATTTAACAAAGAAAATTAGAATTCAATGTGTTAACATTTAATAAGAAAATAAATAAATATAAATTTATAAATTCACATCACATAGTTCTATTATTGGTATAATTATTATTTTTGTTTTTATTTTTTTTTTGTACACTTTGCCTATAACCACCCACCATATCACCTGATTATTTCTTTATTTTTTTTTTAAAGAAGATATTTTTATTTTGTTTATGTCACGAATTACAAAAATAAAGAGCAAACATAACACCAACAAAATAATAAAAGGCATAAACAACAACAGTAACAACAATAATGAGAGAAAAAATAAAATAAAAACAGTAAACAAATATAAAAATCGATTAATATTCTAATTAAATTCGTGGAATGTAAAAATAAAAATAAAAATTGTTTTGATTCTTTTTAGTTTTTTGGTATTTAAATTGAGATGTTATTTTTACTTTTTTTTTTGTATTTCCTTTTTCTCTCTCTCACTGTTTTCGTTGTGATAATTTTAATGAAATGAACATGGTAAAGAAAAAAACCTATTAAATAAAATAAAAACAAAATAAATAAATGTAATTACAGATAATTAGAATAATTTAATCAATTCTTAAGATATTCTGTTCCCTTTTCAGTAATAAATTATGTTTAGTTTTGGATTTGTATTTTATTTTCTGTTTTGGTAATAAAATTTTAATTTTTTCTGTTTTTTTTAAGCAAACGTAAGGAATAAATGAATATGATTTGTCTTATTATCGACAATATGTTGATAATGTTTTTGCTTGAATACATATAGAAAATATGCGGAAATTAATATCATAAATTATTGATTGATTATGTCATGCGTTAATTCAGTGATATATGTATTTTCAGCAATAAGAAATAATCTGATTCTGATAACATAAAATGATCAAAATACTTTTATAACACATATCACAACTACTTTACTAATCAATTATTCTTGAATATTAAGTTAAAAGTTATTAAGCTTAAATAGTTTACTACATGCCTTTACAAAGACAATGTTCGTATAAATTTAATCAAATTTAATCAAATTTAATGAAAGCTTATGCCAAAGTTTATAATTATAATTGTGGAACCTACAGTTTTTTAAAGGAACCTGGAGTTATTTTTAATGGAATTTTTTTTCTCTCTTATGATTATTGAAAAAAGGAACAGCATTTTGCAATTCATACTTATTCTTTTTTGTAATAATACTTGCATAAATAAGTTAAAAATCAGTTTCTTTAGTAGAATATCAATTTTATATCTGTTTAGTTTATTATTTTCAGTACAATTGTGGACTGTTTAAAATATATTGGTTTAATTGAAATGCCTGTGGAAATAAAATCATAAAATTCATTTAATGATTAATATCTTAAGAGATTATAATCTGTTAGTATTTTTACTTAATAAATCATTAAAACATTAAATTTATTTACTAATAAACGTAAATAAAATGGAGAATGTACTGTATATATACATATATTTACACAAAATCTACATTAATAATTGCTACAATATTAATCATTGTGGTTTTATTATATATAAAGGCGCTACAATATATAACCTTGGCCTCTATTTTATATTTAAAAAAAAAACAAATTAAATTTATTTTCTGTTGCTCAAGTGATTTTTATTTATTTTTATAATAATTTTACCTTAAATTTAAAACATTTTTTTTTTCATCAATTTTATGGAATTTAGATTATTTGATTCTATCCTGATGTGACATGATTTATAATTTTTATTTTTATTTATATAGTTATATGAATAAATATGCTATTACATACATTTTTTTGTATGTTTATTTACATATAAATATATATTTTTTGTAATGAGATCATTTTGTCAAAAATAAAAATTCATTGATAAACATAAAAAAAAATTTTTTTTTGTTTTACTTTGGTGAACAGGAAAAAGATTAAAATTTTTATTGTTTTACCAAACGAATATGCTTTTGTTTAAAAATTTAAATTAAATATTTATATTTATTTGCATAAATTTAAAGTAAACAAAATAGTAGAAAAATCAATTATTAAAAATGCATTTGTTGAAAAAAATATTAATAAACACCTGTTCAGCAGCTTAAAAGACAGAAATACATGCAACGATCATAATCACAAAGAATAATAATTTCTTGAATTTTATAAGTTTGAGTTACAAAAAAAATAAATAAATAAATATAAGTATAATCAATTAACATCAAGTTGTCACCAAATAAATAAATAATTTAAATGAATAAAAGTAGAAAAAAAAGAAACAACAACGAAGAAACACTGTTTATACAATTTTTCAATCCACCCACATCATTTCATTTAATTATTTATTCATTTATGTAAATTTTAATTTATTTTAATAAATAAATAATGTTTTTTTTCTTTTTGGTTTTGCTTATTTTTCTACAATAAAATTATTATATAGTTATTACAAAATAATTTATAATAATATTATTATTATTATTATTATTTTAACTATATGGCAAAGTTCATGACTTACATATAAGAAATTAATTGCCATGTATAATAATTGTTTAGTTTAGTTAACGTTTATTTTATTACAAAAATAATAATTCGCTTATTATAAAATATAAAAGAAAAAAAAACTTTTAGTAGCGACTGCAGTAAACATTATACATAATGATATTAACAAACAATTGTTTGTTATGTACATGATATGAATTATTAATAAATAATTGTCATTGTTATCGTTTTTATAGCATAAATAATAATAATGGATATGGATAATATGTATATCCAATTTTCTTATTATTATTATTATTATTATTATTATTATTATTATTATTATTATTATTATTATTATTATTATTATTATTATTATTATTATTATTATTATTATTATTTTTCTATAATAATATCTAGTTTCTTCTAAGCAGTAAAAAAACTATTGCAAAATTAATAACAAATTTGGTTAGACAGACAGACAGTTAACAAATCATAAATATCTTAAGGACGTTAGTTGAATAATTATAATTTATTTATTCTATATATTATAGAATTAAGGTGTGCTTTTGATAGAGTTTTTACGTGAAGAAATAACAATGTTTAAATTAATGACGTTTATGGCTTAAATATAAAAGTTATGTAACAATCTTTGGAAAATAATGTTATAATTATGGATCATTTCTATATGCAGAAAAAACCGTGTATTGAATAGTCTATTTATTTTAGAATCTGCTGGGAATACATTAATAATAAATTCGTTATTTTATTTTATGTTAATATTTACATATAAAATGTTGTAGATAATTTATGAACTTGTTAGTTTTACTACTGTTTTATGTCTGAATTGAACAAAAATTATATATTTAAGCTAATAGATATTATTGGTCTCAATTCATACTATTTTCAGGTTTTTAATGCAGGTTTATATATGCCATGCACAGTATTGTCATAAATTTTGTATTTATATAGTCGAATTAACATGAGATGTGTCTGGTATTGTTGCTAGCAGAATAGAATTTTCACCTTTTTTAATTTATATAAAAGAAATAACAAAAAAATTAAAACGAATTTAAATACTTAATAAAACGTTTGTAACGTAAATTTTGCCCGAAAAATAATACAAAATAGTCTCAAGTATCTTTTTCAATAAAAATATAAAAATAAATCAAATCATTGTAATAATTGAAAAAAATTTCATCATTATTTTTCTAATTTATAATAAAAATCATTTTAATTTTAATGCAATTATGTAGAAACACGTAATCGGTAATTATTAACTTACTGCAGTAAAAATACAAATTAATTAAAATAATAATAAAAAACTAAAGCAGTACATAAATACATTAATAATACATAAGTTAAAAGTAATAACTATATTGTTTACATAACACTTAAATTCATTAATTGATAATTATTAATTAAATATTGTAACATACAATAATAAAAAAAAGAAAAACCACTTTAAATGCATTCTTTTTATTTTTTTAGTCATAATAAATTTTTAATAATAAAAAACACTATACAGTGTGGTGATACGCACGTTAATTTCTCAGTCGCGCATAAATATAATGACATGTAATACATAGGAAAAATGTATTATTCTTATTGGTGGAGCTGGTACGATTGAAGGTAAATAAATAAACTAATATTTATTAAAACTAAAAAAAAAAAAACTAACGAACAAACAAGTATTATTTTTTTCTTATTCAAAAACTAACAAAAGACTGCACCCAATATTTGTTTATTGCAATCACGAAATTTATTTTTACATTATTATTTTTCGTTTTGTTTTCTTTTAATTTATTTAAAAACTTTTTATTCAAATGAATTTTTTTTTTACGCTGTACTGTTGTTGTTGCTGGTTATAAAAATAAAAAATTAAAGTAAATAATATACGTTTTGTACGCACAATTTTTATATACCTTTAGTGTGGCTGTTTTTTTTTCGTCTTTTCGTTTCTTTTCTTTACTTTTTTCTTATTCCTCATTTTTTCAATGCTTTACTAATGGTTATGGATATTAAAAACTCTTTTTAATAATATTTACACTTTTTGGTACACTTGCTTGAATGGATTTTCATCTTTATTATTATTATTATTAATATTTTTCATTTCTTTAATTTAAATATATATATACTTTTTGAGTTTTTCGAGTTTATTTAATTCATATATATATATATATATATTTTTGTTGATCAAATATTGTATTAAAATGAAGAAGAAAAATAAAATTGGTAAAAGAAAGAATAATAATAAAATTACCAATGCATTGGGATTTATAAATAAATAATTTTTTTTTATAATAATAATAATAATAAAATCATGAATTTTGAACATTAAAATTGTTGAAAGTAGATTCAAGTAGATTTTAAGAACCATTCAATATTTGTTAAGTTAACCTGAGAGTATCTTTTGATGATTGTAACAAGTTATAATTCCAGTAGCTACATTTAATACATAGATGTAAACAATCTCTTTGATAATTTTAATATAATTAGAATGATTTAATTTTTATAATTTATTGTTGTGTTTGTTACAGCAAAAATGTACTTTTGATGTCTCGTAATTCATTTTGTATATGTATTTTTGATAAATTTCAATAGATTTAAATGAATAATGCATTGAAAATACTTTTGCATTTGTTAACGCATAATTTAAAGCCGCAGTGGTATCAGCTTTGATTTATCAAAATTAAGAGATAAAACAACCAATGGTTTAAGTCAGTTAAATCAATTACTAAAATAAAGGACACGCATATTTAGGATTAAATGTTTTGTTGTATTTTAATAGCTCTATTAGTAACGATAACTATTTTTGAGAATACAGTTTAAACGCAAAAAACTCATTCAATTAACAACTCTCAGGTGTTTGATAAACCCATAGCATCAAGTTTCATTTTTAGACAATTTTAAGATGAAATTTACAATAAAACGTTTAAATCGCTTCAACTGCAGTTAATTTATTTGTCAAAAAAAATTAAATTAACTAAGGTTTGCATCAGTGTATTCAAAACAAACAACATTGTTTTTCAATAATAATACAAAATTTAAAAAGTCATAAAATATATTGAAAAGCGAAGTAAACATTAAAGAAGAAAATAATAATAAAACAAAAAACTGTATAAATTAACGCTTGAGGACCTAAATTTGTTGTTTGATTTCTTCACAATTTTTATTTTTAAAAAATAATAAAAAATAAAACAAAAAGAATAAATTAAAATAATACTCGAAAAGAGCTAAGCGAGAAGAACAAAACT
Organism: Ptychoptera contaminata; assembly: GCA_963942525.1. NCBI lineage: Eukaryota > Metazoa > Arthropoda > Insecta > Diptera > Ptychopteridae > Ptychoptera > Ptychoptera contaminata. Next base: position 34,832,824 of record OZ012636.1, on the reverse strand, counting down.
TCTTGTTTTTTGTATGTTTTTTTAATAAAAATAAAGAAAAGCAACAAGAAAGGCCAAAAATAATAATTTTTTTGCTTTTAAAAAATAAAATAATTTTTTTTTTATCGTTGCTTTAACCAAACCAAAATAAAATAAGAATATAAAGAAATAAGAAAAATAATAAATAAATTTATTTTTTATTATAATAAACCAAAGTCAAAGAAGACAATTCCTCCATTATTATTATAAAATATTCTGTCTGTTCGTTTTTCGTTGTATATTCTTATGTATTTATATGTGCTAAAGCGAAAACCCTTCATAATTTTTTAAGTTAAACTTTCAGCAAAAAACCTTTAAACCAATAGGTAAGGTAAAGTCATTTAAAAAATCAACAAAAACATAAATAAATAATAATCATCAGTGAAACTTTGATGACCTTCAAACATTTTTAACACTAATTATAATAATAAAAAAAATATTTTTAATAAACTTAATTCAAATAAAGAGAAATAAAAATAAAAAACGAAACGATAATGAGAGTTTTATTAAATTTTTATTTAAGTTTTTGTAAAGAAAATAAATAATACAAATTTTATAATTAAATACAAAAGGCTTTTTGTTTACTACGTGACTCATATTATGTATTATGTAGCGATTGGGTGATTATTATTTTATTATTTATTATGATTTCTTTATTTCTTTTGATCGTAACATGTTCTGATTAAGTCGTTTTATTTTATTTTATTAATTATTTTTTATGTAACTTAATATTTATTTATTATTTTGCGTATTGCGATTAAAAAATAAATAAATAAAACATGTGTGACGAATTTTGTGTTTTGCAGAAATGGTACTTGAATTCTTTATTTATTTAAATTAAATAACAAAAAATAAATATTATTTGTCAAAAATCGCTTTGAATTACATAGCGGATTATATACTCAGTTACTTACTAACCAAAGTTTTAATATTCATGTGCTTACTCGCATTGTAGTTACTTATACAACATAAATTTATACATTTAGCAGGTGTTTTCTTTTCTATTTAAAGAACACTATTGCAGTTAATAACTTAAAATAACTCTTATAAACTATGCTCAATTAATTAAATAATTTGCAATAAAATAAAGCTTTTTTTACTTATTTTTGTGTCATATAAAGCTTTTAGAATAGTTTAACGTTAAATAATGTTAAAATATTAAATATTGCAGTTTTTAGGAATGTAAATTCAAGTAAAGAAAATTAATTTAAGAATTATTAAATTAGTTAATAATTTTGCAAAAGGATTTAAATAAAATAAATATTTCAGTATAAAACTTTAAAGCAACATTGTAGTTGACCTATGAATGCAATAAATGCATTTTGTATTCAATAAAAGATTTCAGAAAGAATCTAAGATTAAAATTAAGGAACATTAAAACCAAATTATTAAAAAGGAAAAAGTACTATAGGCAAAATTATGATGAGATCTCTAATCGATTATTGTTTAACCTGTGAGTAAAAAGTTTGTTCTCTTAGCTACCAATGTGAATTGTTTTACACCTGAGTCATTTTTAACATAAAAATAACTAAAACTGTAATTTATTTAAATATTAAACAATTAAAGTGAATGCAGCAATATAATGTAAAGAAATTTCAACAAGAAATAACCGAATTTTATCATGTTATGTAAACATCACTACTAAATTAATTGGATAGTCTTTAAATTCGATAATAAGTTTGAAATTCAAAAAATGATAATTAAATGCATCAGAGAGAAACGTAAATATTTTCAATACATTAATGCTGTTTTTATGCTGCTTTTTTTTTGTCAATTCACTTATGCGACAGACCTGAACGTCATAAACATAAACTTGACCAATAAAAAAAAAGAAAAATAAACATAAAAATAATCGTAAACATAACACTTAAAAAATATTTAATAAAATTAAAAAAAAAAAACCAACATATTGCATAAATTTTTAATGGATTTTATTTTTTGTATTTATCGTCTGTTTACCGTTTTTTTCTTCTGTTTTTTTTTTTTCATTAATTAGTGATTTAAATTGTTTAAATAATTACGTAAATAACGTATACGTTAATTTTTTAATTATTTATTTATTGGTGAGACCTTCTAATTGGAAAAACGTAACCAGAAAATGATTATTTATTTGATTTTTTTTTTTATTTACTTGTTTTATGAATTAAACTTTGTTTTTTATTTCAATAAATAATTAAAATAAGCGAAGATTGTGAATAAAATACAGAATAATAATATAATTACAGACAAGTATTGTTAAACAGTCGGCAGTAACCATAATTTTAAATTGTATTTTCTTAAGGAACATTTTCTATTCTTGCTTACTTCTGTGCCAAAGATTCACGGACTATCACGAAACACAATAAAGATATTTTTTGTTAATTAAACTGAACACTTCAAACATTTGATCATAACTCGTAAGTTTGTGCACAAAAATATTAAAGTAACATTAAAAAAATGTGGTACTAATACTCTTTGCTATTTAATTAATAATTTACAGAATTTAAAATCAACTTTTGTATTGGAATCATCTAAGGAATAAATCTTTAACAAGAAAACAAAGCTACTGTATGGTGAAAACATTGCTTCATAATGTTAAACTATAAAATTGTCTCCTTTTATATTTAGTTATTTTTTCATTGTGCATTACACATTCATGTGATTATCAATATTTCAATGGTTTTCTTATCTAAAAATGTTTTTTATGCTTAATTCTAATTCTACAGTATGAAATTTCTGAATATATTTGAGCATTATAGAAGCAAAATAAATATTTTTTATAACTTTTTTTAGTTTATTTAAAATAAAAATCGCATTGCTTTGAGAAGTAAGCATAAAGCTTCATTTAGTAAAACACAAAAAATAAAAAACAAATAAATGGATAAATAAAGATAAATAACGAAAAAAAAAACACATAAATTGTTTTTTCTTTCATTTATTTATTACATTTTACATCCGTTGGTTAATATGTTTTCCTTCTTTCTTGCTTTCGTTTCTTTATTCGATTTTAAAACAAAACCAAAAATATTATTTTATTTTCTTATTTATTATTATAAATTTTTTATTATAATATTTATGTTCGTTATAAGATTGTATTTTTGGTCTAAAATCAAAAAAAATAAAATTTATACAATTTATTATTCAAAAATAAAATAAAAACTATATGCCGTAATTGAAGGTAAATTATTTCGATAATAAATTTTATTAAATTACTTATTAATTCTCTCACTATATATATTTATAATTAAATAATTTAAACAATTTAATAAATAGTGTAAATATCAATGTAATCGGTGATAATTTTATCAGCGTGTAAACGTGTCTTGATTTTTAAAAATAATAAATATTTTCTGATTAAAACTAAACAACTATAGACAATGATGTCATAGATAGATTCTTTGGTCTTTGGTTATTATTTTTTTAAAATAAAATTGACAAGGTGTTTAACGCGCATAAATTATCTCTTTTTTTTTTTTTGTTTTGCTTTTGTTATAGAAAATTTACTTCCGATTAAAAAACTTTTAAAAATAGTAAAATTAGTGATTATGATTTCTTAAACTTAGGTAAAATTAAAAACCTTGACGTAATTTACTGATTCAAAAAGTAAAAAAAAAAATTATTTTAAAATTATAAAATTTATATTAACGGAAATTGCCGAATAATAATTATTAACCTAATTTTGACCATTTAACATTATTAATAATGATTATAATTATAATATTTTAAAATGCTAAAAAAAATAGAAGTTAATAAATGTGAGAAAAAATATTTTTATTTTATTGGAAATAGCAGTTTTTTCTTCTTCCTATTCTTTGCAGTATTGGTAATTTAAAGCTTATGATTTTCTTTGGTAATTGCCTGGTAACAAAGAATTAATTATTACAAGTAAATGTAGATTTTTTAAAATTATTTTCTAGATTTACTTGTTTAAACTTTGCTAGATCTCTTCTTTTTTTTTTTGGTACAAATATTTGATTGAACCAAATTTGGAAAACTACATGAATTTAATAATAAAATAAAATATTACAGAATGCACAATGGGTTGCCATACGAAGATTTTATTGATAAATCTCCTAATTATTTTTTAAAAGCAAAAACATAGTTAAAATTGCTGATAAACGAATATATTTGTTTCTATCACTAAATAATTTGAAAGCGATAAAATACGTTTCGTTTCGGAAAACGTGATTTTTTGCCTATTAATGTGAAAAAAATTGACCATTCTGAAGTATTCAGTAAAAACTTAGTAAAAATAATATTTTTTGGCAATTAGTTGTACGATAAGTTTTGCGATTTATTTAAAAACAGAACTTTAGAATATGATTTTGATGCCATCTGGTTTGATGCAACTCTAATAAACTATTTCTAAATTTAAAGCACGACTTATATATTTCCGTATCGTATCCACAATGCCGCTGATTTATTAATAAAAACAGTTTATTGTACATAAAAATAAAAAATAATTCTAACAATTATTATCATTAAAAGTATTTAAAAAGCTAATTAAACATAAATAGAAAAAAGCTTTTAAAAGAGTCACGCTATTCAAAAAATAAAAAATACTTAACACTTAAAATTAAATCTAATTAAATAAAAATTATAGAATATTTTTATCGTTTTTATTTTTTTTCTTCATTAAAAAAATAAATAAATGATAAGAAAATACTAAACACTTGTGCAAATAAACTTAAAGAATTAAATAAATTAAATAACATTAACAATATTTTTTTATTATTATAAATATGCAATTATATTTTCTTATTTTTTAATATAATTATAATATAAATAAAGAAAACATAAAAAAAAATATAAATATAAATTATATTGATAAGAGACTGAATGGAGACGTTTGTATTATTTTTTTTATTATCTAATATATTTCCTATATACAAATAAATACAAATTATTAAATAATTTAAATAAAAACTTTATTATTATTATTAATGTTATTTAAATTATGTAACCCATAAAGATAAGATTTAAACTCTTATTTAATTATTATTTGTTTTGATTCTGTATAAAATATATAACAATAATTATAATATTTATGTACAATAATAAATGCAAGAATTTAATTTATTTATTTAAATATTTAATTATTTATATTTTTAAATAGTTTCGCTGAGTTTTAAACAATTTATTGCAGTTTTTTTTTATGATTTATTTCTTTATTTTTTAATTATACATTTCACACTTGTCAAAGAATTATTATTTTGAATCTTGATAAGGAATATTTTCCACTTTTTATGCATCTTATATGTTAATTTTCATGCAGAGATTGTACTACAGAGAATGCAAAATAATCGTCTTCACTTATTCAGACTGTTGAAATCATGTTACTTCACATCTATACATTTCTCCTCATTACTAATTATGAAGGTTCGATTGGATTATTAATCATTAGATGAACTAAGCATAGAAGTTGCTGACAGAGCTTCATTCTGAAAGTTTCAAAATAGACAGATATGACATATTTGAAACCAATAATATTTTATAAAGTGACTAATATTTTCCAGAATATTATTTTTATGGCAAATGTTAAGTAGAGAACCTGTCGAAGAGGCACCCAGCCTTTTCATTTACATCAGAATATTAAATGAATGAGATGCACACTACAATATTTGTTTATTATCATAGTTACATCTCTTACGATGGTTCATTTATAATAAAAATCTCGTTTTATAGTAAAAGACAAGACTTCCAAAGGAACAAAAAAAAAATTGTGTAATAGTTTCAAAGTTACTGTTCTATCTTGTTGGTGGTAAAATTTTATTCTCTGTACGAACATTACAGAAAAAAGGAAATCATTCATAAATGTTACACATGTCCATGTACTTACATTTAATTAGTTTATATCATGACCATCACACCTCTATAAAAGTGGATGTTTTTGTTTCAAAAAAACATTTATTTAATATATGAGATTTTTTTCCTATCTTTAAATTATTGCACGTGTTCCTGTTTACATCATTTGCTATTCTCAAATGTACGCTATAAACACTATGTAGGAACTCTATATGGAAAGAAATGAAAAGAAAGAAAATAAGAAAGAAAACATAAACACAGCATAAGCTTTAAAGATGATTGATATTTTACTGTTAAGGGTGATTGGATTATCGTAAATAAATTTACAAACATATTTATTTATCTATGATAGATAAGTGTAAAAAACGATTGAATAAGTGACGGAATAAAAAACATGAAATGGCTTAATTATGTAAGAAAAATGTAAATTTAAAAATAAATGAAAAGGTTTTGTAAAGTATATATAACAACCGTGAATGTAATTATAAACGCGTATTTATAACTCATAATTATCTGCTTAATAAATGCTTTACAAAAAATAAATATGTATAGTAAAAATAAATAATTACAACAGGCATAACATCATAACAGATAACAAAAATTAATTTTATAATTATAAAAATAATAAAAATGAAGAAAATAAACATTTAATTTACTTTTTAACTAAAGTTAAGATAATCAAAAGTATACTTAATAAAAAAACAAGGAAAACACTTTTATTTTATTTTTTTTTTTATTTTCATGACATAATATAATATTTACATTACTTATCACTAGAATTAATTCTTCTTCTTCTACTATTTCTTCTTTATTATACTCTCTATATACCTTGTTTATTTTAACTAAAAATAGAAAATTAATTTTTATTTTATGTTGATAAAAAATATTGTTTTTTATTAATGATATTTGATGTCGCGATTATGTCTAACCCATAACGCGTGCACACTTTGTTTTTTTCTACAATTAATTAAAAAAAATAAAATAAATATAGGAATGAAATGAAAAACCGAAAAACTATTAATTAATAATAAAAATAAAAACGAAGAATTATAATAGATATGAAAAAATAAATTAATTATTTGTTAAATATTATATCATTTGTTATCTTCAGACATCTACAAATGTTTGTTTTCTTTATTATTAATTATTATTTCTATTTTTTTTTTTATTTAGTGGTTACATTTGTGTGTGCGGTTTTTATTATTTGTTTAACTTTGAAGACTCTCCCTTCATTTATATATTTGTGGTTTTTCTATGTTGATGTTGTTATTTTTTTAAGATATTAATAATTACTTAAATGACCGATGAGCTCATATTTACTGATTTTATTATATAAGATGAACAAATCTACGGAAACAATTCGTGTTTTGTGACTTTTTTTTTGTTCGTGTGCTTTTTATTAATCTTTATTTTTTGCGGAAATATTATAATTATTTTTTTTTTTTATTTTTTATTTGATTATAATATTTGGTAGAAAATGTTTTTTATTTCACGTTATCCGTGTATAATTAATATTTTAAATAATAATTTTATTAAGAATATTTAAAAAAAAACGAATTATATGTATTGTTATTGCAAAAATTCATGACTTTGGCACAATTTATTTGTTTTACTTTTGTTATTTGACTAAAGATGTACAGAGTAATGGTGATTTTACTTATTTGGAACTGCATTAGAATTCGCATATGCCTCATTATGTTTTAAATAAGGTGCTGAGCGGCTGAAGCATTAATATTACCACATCAATAACAGCAAATTTAACTGTATTATAATATTAAAAATTTTAATTTAAAGGAGTATATATAGGTAATTCGTTGTTTAAAATAGCACCGGTAGCTACTAAACTTATTTAAATTTATCAAAAGCAATTAATAAAAAAAGACATTCTATGTAGTTTAATGCTAAATTGAATTGTTTTCAAGAAAAATAGTATTCTGTCTTATTTAGTAGAATTATAGAATTTAAAGAGCATTTGATTAAAGGCATTAGAAACGACACCTCTTAGCAGAACGGCATTGAAAAAAAGTTGCAACGAAAAGTTAAATCTCTGTTCTAATCACAGTTGAAAAATTGCTTTAATCTTAATCGTTTTATGAAATAATTTAGTAATTTAATAAATAGTTCCTGAGAGCTGCTGAAATTTTAAATGTATGAGGTTTATAAATTATCGTAATGTCATTAATCATAATCTTTAATTTTAAAAGCTTCTACTGTATGAATATCTTATAAAAATTAATTATATTAAATAAAAATACTTTTTATTAAAATCTGTTAAAACAATTAAGACCTAAATTTTGGTTCAGAATATGGTTTACGGTACGTAATCAAACTAACTTATCTATGCTAATCAATTTTTACGTGCGTACTTTTTCAACAGCAACTTTAATTTTATTACTAAATAAAAATTAATAAAAACAGTCATTAAATTAGCACTTTGATAGGTTTTTAACTCTCCAAAGTGCTCAAATAATTAAAACAAAAAATAACCAAAAACATAGAAAAGATATATAAATAAATTAAAAATGCTAAACAAAAATGTTTTACGATCGATTAGAACAATTCAAATAAATTAAATAATAATAATAAAAAAAAAATTCTAAATAAATAAATAAAATAATAATTTTGATTAGCAAATAATTAAAGAAATTAAATTAACACAAAAAAAAACAATTTCAAAATAGATTTTTTCTTTTTTGTAAAAATAAATTTATTCTTCTAATTAGAAATTTAATTATTTAGCGACATTAAAAATGAAAAAAAAATATATAAAACAATTAAATGTGAATTTTGATTAAAAGATTCACGTTTTTCGATTTTTTCTTTTATTTTTTATTATTGTTTTTAATTAATTTTTAATATTTTGTTGTTTGTGGAATACATCGCGAGATATGACACTATGCATATACATATATATGTAACACGCGATAAAACTTATTAAATAGTAGAAAAATAAAATATGCATTAAAAATTGAAATTTCAATGTTTATTCATTTCAGCTTAGATTCGTTTACTTTTCAGTAATAATTAAAGCATTATAATTTTTTCTTCTTCAATTTTTCCTTATGTTTTGATTTTTAACAAATAATTATCTTTATTTTTTAATTTAAATTTATTCAATAAACGGTTTATTATTATTATTTTGTTATAATTATTTTTTTTTTTATTATTTATTTAGATTTTCTGTAAATAAATAAAAAAAAAAAGAAGAAATGAAAATCAGGTTAATTGGTTGCACGACGACGTTTCAACGGAAACTATAACACATTATATTAAAGAAAAACATACAGAATATATAAAATATAAATAAATAAAAACTATAACACAATGTTTATTTATTAATTTTCAAATAAGAATTATTTAATATTGAAGCAAAAAAGTAAAAGAAAAATTAAGAAGAAAATTTTGTCTAGAAATATCAGGTGATTTTAATAAAATTTAATTGTAAATATTTTTCAATGAAAAGAATGCAACATTGCTACGAATACAGTTTGCTAACTGAATTCAAAATTAATATTTTATTTTAAATAATTTAATTAAACACAATAAATATACAATTTTTCCAATAATAATCAGCTGGTATTTCAAGTAGAAGGGAAAACTTTGTAGTTTTTTTTTGTTTATTATGTATGAAAATTTATTAAATGATTTTATCTTAACGTTGGCTTTATTTAAATATTCGAAAATTAATTATTAATCGATTAAGAAATGTTTGTAAAAATTATATCTTTAAATTGATTTAATTCAGTTTAATTTAATTACAGTTTTCTGGAAGTTGTTTTTAAGTTATAAACATTTATAACTTTTAAAAGATTATGAAGCGAAGATAAATATATCCAGCCTGCGAGCAATTTGTATATAAAAATTCAGGTAAGGTAAGAAAAAGTTCTAAAAAGTATTTTTTTTTAAGCGTTATACATCTGCTGACACAAAGTACTCTACAAAACTACATTGTTCAAAGTTTAGGACTGATCTTCCCTGTTTACGATAAGCTGTATATTTGTTTAAGCAGCATTATAAATTTGTTGCATTTTTTAAGATGTAAACAAGCTTTTCTTTTAAGTAAGTGAGAAAATCGGATCTAAGACACAGTGCACCATTTCATAAACGAATTATTTGCTTTGTTATGCTTTTAGTTTGACTATCAGTAAGTATACCACGACGTTCACTAGCAAAATATGTTTCGTTTCTTCATGAAAACCATCATCTTGGCTCGGAACTGTATTTTGAAAATATAAAATCTACATTCGTAACTGTATAATTTAATAATAAAAACTCACTATATATGTTCATTGCTGATGTCTGTTGTAAAACCAAAACAAATCATAAAAAAAAAGTTGTATTTTCCGTAAAAGTAAAAAAATATTAATTCAAAAATAACCTTCCAAACAAGAAAATCATTTTTACAATAAATATTACACAATAATATGTAAGGACATCAAGAGCACGTAAAAGTTATAAAATTTATTTAATATGCTTAAGCAAGATCTTAATAATATTTTTCTCTAATTTAACATAATTTTTATTTGATATTTCAATTAATTAAATATGGTAAAAATGAATCAAATTAATTGTAAATTAATGCAAAGCTTATGTTTATTAAGGTTTTCTATTTTTATTTCGAAAATAAACTTGAAATGTAACAAAAAATATAAAAAATATAAATAAATTTTATTTTCTTTTATTATCTCTATTCGCTACGGTTTACATTAACGTATTATTGATTAATTTTTATTTATTTAGTTTTTTTTTACCTATATATATATATTAAAAATAATTATTAATAATAAATAAAAAAAAATAATAAACTGGTTTTAAAAGAATAATAATAAAAAAATTATTAATAATAATAAAAATATAAATAACGAAAAAAAAAAAAAAAAAATAAAAATTAATAATAAATAAATAACCGATTTGTAGGTGTGTTCAGTGTTTGTTTTGTATTTTTTTGACTTTGAATATTACAGTAAAAAAAATATTAATAATAATAATAACAAAAAGAAGAAGTAGAAAAATATATAAATAAATATCGCGATGTAACATAAATTATGTTTAATCCATTGCACCAGACCTGTGTTTTGGTTTTTTACTTTAATTTTTTATGGACATTGAATAATTTTTAGTTTGGTTTAAGTACTTGTGTTGAAGAGATAATTACTTATTAATCAACTGATCAATTCTGGTACTCATTGTATTTTTAATGCAACGATAATTTCAATAAATTTTACACCTTTCTGAAGGATATTCGTTGAAAACACAATACTGTTGTTGTACAATACTGTACTGTTAATGCCTGCCTACCTACCTATAAATAATGAAAAGCGTTAGTCAAAACACGATATCATCATAAAAAAATTGGAGAAACTTTCTTTATGGAAGCACAATGTTATTCAGATGACAAAGATGACAGAGTCCGGAACATATTACAAGCATTTTTGTTTAATTTTAAATTACAACAAAACACAAGTGATAAATCTGTGTTATCAATAAAACGGTTTTATTTTATTCTAATAATGAATCTATACTTTTGTATTGTTGAAAACTCGCCAAAGAGCTATCTATTGCAGATGGATCATCATTACAGCGATGTTATTACTATAATTAATTAAAAAAAGCAATACTATACTTTCTGAATTAGATCTGGATTTTACTTGATCGCACAATACAATACCGATTTCTATTTTTCTAATGTTTATATCACGTACCAATCCCTAAATGAATTATTCAACAGTTATATTTATGCTAAGTTTTGAGCGGTCAAGTATAAAGAGTTAAAAACAAATTTCAATAATCGAAAAAAAAAATAAAATTTAATTAAAACAGATGAATGATGATGTTATTATTAATATTTTTACAATTTTTAATGCTTTTTTTCTTGCGTTTTATTTTTTTTGTTTGTATATTTAATATATAGGCGCCCACAGTATTATAACTTTATGCATAATTAAATAAATAAAATTATTAAACGTAAAAAAGAAAATAAATTTAATAAAAAGCAATAAAAATAAAGTAACGTGATCAGGGTGACCTGATGTATAATTTAATTTTTTTTTCTGTTGTTTTATTAAAGAAATCAGAAGACGTCAAAGCATACGATCACGATCACAACGTGGTATAAATTTGTTTTCGTTTTTTTTTTTTAATTTTAATTAAAAATGTGTGTTGAAAACCGTTTTATTTATGATTTGGACCTGAGTTTGATTCAATGTAGAAATTATGACTTTTGTTACACCAAAAAGGCAAACACGTTTTATTGTTTTTTTTTTTGTTATTTTTAATTAATTTAAATAAAAATCAAATAAAAGAAGAAATTTTGTTTGACTTTAAGTGTTTTGTTTTTCGTCTGCTTGATTTGTAGAGTAGAGAGGAGAAATTATAATTTAATTTTTTTTTTGCTTTTTATTTTTGTTCTGCCTTTTATTGTTGTTGCTGTTTAAAAATCAATTTTATTTTTTTTTTTAATTATTTAGTCACGTTCGTTGATTGCTTTTCGTTATGTTTACCTTTTTCTTCTTCTTTTTTTACTCGGCTTTGTTGTTTTTTTTTTGACATTTTGTCTGTTTTCATTTGTTGTTTTTGCATTTAACTTTTTTTTTTGTTTCGTTTGGTTTTGATTTGATTTTTTTTTTTGTCAACCAACCGCACCTGAATACTAAAATTAACTTTATTTTTAATTGTTTTTAAAGAAAATAACAACGAATTAACGCAATTTTATTATTGATTTTAGCTAATGGATTTTCTTGTCAATTTTTTTTTTAGTTTTATTTATTTTCAAGACATTTATCACCATTTTTACTTTGTTTTATTATTCTTAGCTTTAAACTAAACGAATTTTAATTAATTATATATTTTTCTTTTTAATTTAGTTTAAATTAAGATATAAATAATAAAAAAATTTACAGTTTACAGTTTTATGTTTTTAATTGAAAATAATAAAAAACGCAACGATACGATTTTACCTAAGAAAATAATTGTAGACATCAAGACGACAGACAAACTGTTTATTGTAATTATTTTTTTTATTAAAAGTAATTTTTTTTTTATTTTATAAATTTATTAATCAAATAGCAAATGAAAAAACATAAAAAAAAATAATAACATTAAATGTAAATAAAAAGATACTTGAAAATGTTATCAGTGTAACGTACAGTACGCACAGTACAGATAAGAGATGTAAATAAAATTAATATTTATTTTTTTTTTGGAAAATTAAATCAACGTTTTTATGTAAATAAATTAAATTTAGTAAAGTTTTTTTTTTTATCTATTTTGTTAAATATTTATTAATTTAATAAAGTCACATGTTTTTTTTTATTTGTTGTTTTGCCGTTAATATAAATTAGATAAGAGCGAACGAATGTTATTATTATTGCTGTTGTTGTTGTTGTTGTTGTTGTTGTTTTAATAGCATTTAACCATTTAAATAAATTACCTTTTTCTATGCTTTGTTTACTGTTTTTTCTTTTTAATTCAGTTTGTTGATAAACCTAGTCGATGTGCTGGTTAAATGCATTTGCTGGTATTTACCTGTTTGGAATATTAATATAGGAATATGTTTTTTTCGTTACTATACTTGCTTTTACTTTCCATTTAATTTATTTCGTTGACTAATAATTAGTTAAAGCGAACAATCTAATAGTGATTATAACATTTTATTCTAGGATAATTAAATGCATTTAATTACAATACAAATGGTTCTAATTTTGTTTGAATTATTAAAAAATATTTGTGCTAATTGTAGATATTTTTGGTATGTTATTCTGCAGCTAATACAGCTTATATATATTATGATTTGCTTGTTAAATGATAATACATTAATTATAATAAAGTATTTTTTAAATATTTGCATTTTTTAAATGAAATTCTGTAACATGGTAAAAGATTTTATTAACTGACATCTAATTTAACTACAGCTTCTATCAAAATTTTTTGTATTAATTTTTTCTGTTCGTTTTTTCATCTTGCATTTATTTAATCATTGCTGCGTTAAGAGTCTCATTAAGAACTGCTTCTAGTTTGATATCTTTTATCAGATGAATTAACAAAAATATAAAATGTTCAGATAAACTCTGCGAATTTAATAAAAATCATCTATAAGTGGCAGAAAGTAAGCAACGAAAATAAAATAGAATATTCATTAATTTTTGTAAGATTACCAATGCAGAAATATTTAACAAAAAAAAAAGAAGCAACCGTCTGCGATCTAAAAGAATTAAATTTCTAAACAAAATAATTAAATATTTATTTAAAATTATAGGACACATTGACGTCCGAATTTTAATTTATTATTATTCTTTTAATAAAATACTTAAGCTATGTTATAAATTAAGAAAAATTATATTTAGCGAAATTTATAAAGCGAAATTCAGTATTTTATTTTTTTTTGGCTTGGAATTTAATTAATTTTATTAATTTATTAGCGCAGACAGTTTTTTTTGTGTTTTTGGTTTTTTAATTTTTATATCTATGTCTTGAAGAAATATTAAATAAGATATTTTTTTGTTAATTTATTTTATTAATATATTATTGCTATAAAAACAGTTCAATAATTATTATTTAATTAATAGTTAAATGCTAAGTTAAAAAACTCTATAAATGTCGTTTTAGTTACATTTTTTTATTTTATTTGATTGAAAGACTAAGACAACAAAAAAAAGCACTTGTTTAGCTATTTATTTATGGATAAAAAAGCATAAAAAAATAATAATAATAATAAATAAATAAATTAATAAAAACTCTGATCTTTTATAAATTGCATTTAGGTTTTTTTATAATAGCGAGTATAAATATAATTGAATTTAATTTGATGGCACTCCTTGTTTACAAGTTATTGTTGTTATTTTACAATTACTTTACGCCCCACGCTATTTAATTCTTATTTTTTTTCCTATTTCAACAATAACGAGAAATTATACAAAATAATAATAATAAATAAATAAATAAATGTTAATGTAATAGAGAAAAATAGCAGACATTTAACTGTGTGTTTCATTAAATGTGAATTTAAAATAGCAAGAAAATCTAATTAAATTGCAAAATTATAGAAATCTTTTTTTTTTTTCTTCTTTATTCTTATTTTACTCATTTTTTTTTATGAAATAAACAATTATTATGTGATTTAGTGTCAATAGCCGTAGATTAGTACTCAATTAAAGGTCATGGAGTTAAAAATGTGCTTTTTAATTTATTTTCCTACTTATTTTTATAACAACAAATTATGATCAGGTGAATGGTACACTTTCTGGAAGTATTATTTTGTCTTGATTATTAATTATGCGATTGCAACATTATATAATAAATAAGTGATTTGTTTCTTTATGCTATGTTATAGATTTATTTATTCATTTAATTATTCTTTAGCGATGGTTTATTTATTTATATTTTATTTCGTTGTAATTTTACTTTTTCTTGTCCTTGATAAAAAGATTTAATATTTTGTAGTGTAACTAAAGTGTTAAAACTAAGGCAAGGTAGATCATTATAATTATTTATTTTTTGTTTTGTATTTATAAAATTAATTCAGAAATAATTTATTATTTTCATTTGGAATTAGTGGACTGATCCGTTATTTAGCAAATAAAAAATTATCGTTGTTTTGAGGTTTGTATTGTTCTGTTCTTGATTATCAAAATTCGTTTAAATTAACTTTAAGGTTGGGTAAGTAATAAAAATCACTTGTTTTATGTTTAGAAATCTGCATACACTTATAGTTTAATGTTTTCTCGGTGAATTGCACTATAAACATATTTGTTGTTTAGAATTCTCGCATAATTTAATTTATTGTAGCATCAATTATACTTTAAAAGTAATTTTTAATAGAGGAATACTGGTGGATTTATATATTTTTATTTTTAATTTAGTATTTAATTGATTAATTAAATATTAAGAGACTATTAAGTAAACGTAAATTGGTCTTTTAATAACACAGAGTATAAGTATCCAAGTGATAAGACAACTATAATTATTTACTAAAAGCGTTTTAATAACCTTAATACATCAGCAATTATCTAAAGATGGTAATTTAATTTAATTTAATTTAAAAAGAAAAAAAAAACCATAATTTTAAATAAAATTACTGTAAAAAAAATAAATGCAACAAAATAAAAATTTTAAAATTTCTCATCAATAATAATAATATTAAATTTTTTATTTTTTGAGTGAAAATTTGTTGTTTTAATTTAAAATACAAAAAAAAAATCGGAGAAATAATATTAAGCTTAATAAATATTAATTTATGCTAATTAAGTACTTTATTTTTATTATTAAAAAATTTATATTTTGTATGTTTTTGTATGCTTTTTTTTTTTTTTTTGCAAAATTACATTAATTTAAACGAAATGCAAAAACAGAAATGTGGTTAAGAAAAGACGAAAACACTAATAATAATAAAACTTTCACTCATTCAAATAAAAAATAATTGAAAAAGATAATAGCAGAGTAATTATATTTTTATTATTATTATTATTATTATTATTATTATTTATGTTATTATTGTAGGTTGAGGTTAACAATTATTTGATTTGCTTATGATTTTTTATTATGTTTATTAGTTTTTTTTTTTATTTTATTAGTTTTACTTTAATTATAAATGAATAAAAACATTTTTTTTTTTTTGCTCATTAAAACTAGATTGAGTGGAAAAATTATATTTTAATTTCAATAAATTACTGTTAAGTATATAATTTTATTATTTTTTTTTTTAAACAAAACTTAATTATATTCTTTTAAATTAATAAATAATTACTTGAAAATTTCTTTAAAAATGTACAAATACCAAACAGTTTGTCAAAGTAGTGCGGTCTGTTGCCTGACAATAATGTTATAAAGTAAGAAAATTTTTTGAATCAATAAAAAATCAATCAGCAATTTAATAATAAAAACATGGCACGCGATTATTATTATTATTATTTATAAAAAATCTTTATAAAAAAATGTTAAATTACATCAATTATATAAGAAATAAAATAAAAAAAAATTACTTAAAACAACGAACTTACAAATAAACGATTATTGCAGCAATTTTGTGTTATTATTTTATATAAATATAAAAAAATATATAAATAAATAAATTAACAAATAAGAGATGGAAAAAGTGGATAATTTCCTGCTTTATTCACATTAATTTGTTAGTGCATTTATTTTTTATTATAATTAATTAAAGTTTTTTTTTCATTTAATATTTTTATTATTATTTTGCAAATGAATTAGTGACAGAAAAGTCCACGTTATGCTCCACTTGTTTTCCAGTTAGTTTTTTCCTCTTGACTTATTTATTTTTGTATAATTTTTATTTTTATAATTGATATTTACACTATGAATTGTTTGTATTTTTTTTTTAATTTTCTGCTTAATTGTAATATTTTTATTGCAAAAAAAAAAAAAAAATGCCTTTAAAGAGTGAAAAAAAATTTATGAAATTAATTATTTTTATTATAAAATAATTACTAATGTTAATTCTTTTTTTTATTGTAAAACTTATTTATGACTCAGATTTTATTTATTTAAAATGAAACTGTTGGTTTTAGTGTTAAAGTTTTGATTTAAAGCAATTTGTTTTGAAATCAATGTACTGTTGCATTGGCAGGGTTAATTTCGTGTAGGAACACAAAGGCTTAGTTCTTGGTTTTATCTCACTTATGACATGATTTTTTATTAATAAAACCATAAACTGTAGGTCAAGCTTTATCTTATTTACTAAAATAAATTGTGTTCTTCTAGCAATTAGTATTCATTTATTTAAAAATAAATTATAATTTAGTTAGAATATGTTTTACTCTACACTAAAACTGACATTTTATTATACTTTAATTAGCAATAATAATTAGAATTGATTTATTTTAATTCAAGCAAATATATTAACCTTCTCACAAATTCTATAAAATCTATTAAATCAACTTTCATTACGAAAAATAAAAATATTTCCATCAAGCCATATAATTTTCTTTTATAATTTCTTTTATGATTATTTATTTTTTAATCAAAAAAAAAATTATTAGAAAAATAAATTCTTTTTAAATAATTATTCGTTTATTTAATTTATGATTATTTATTTTCAATCAAAATATTTATCGTAGAATTTAAATTAAAAAATAATAATCATTAACTGAATAAATAAAATTTTTTTTATTCTCTGATAAAATTAATAATTTTAAATAATAAAAATAAAATTTATTTATAAAATATGAATGAAAATATGAATTAAGTAATAATAATAATTTTTTTGTATTTTTTAATAAATTAAAATGCAGCAACAATAGTAATAATAAAAATAAAAAATTAAACGAATAAGCAGCTATTATAAGTGCTTAGCAGTAAACAGTAGTAACAAGCAGTGCAAAAGAAGCATCATCGATTGCACATGTTTACATTAAAAGTCCATAAACCTGAGTTTGTGATTATGTAATTTTGCTTCTTTTTTATTTTTATTTAATATTATTGCATGCAATAAATGCTAATAAAAAATGTATATAAAAAAAAAAAAATATTAGTCTATGTATTAATTTAGTTGTTTGTGTTACGTTTTACCTGTTGAGGTATAGAAACAAAAACAATAAATAAAAAACAAGCTGGCGGCGGCCAACGAACTCTTATGACCATGTTATTTGTTTTGTTTTCTTCTTTTTTTTTATTATTATTTTAAATTGACTGTGTGCTGTTTTTTTTTTATTATTTATTTTTGTAAATCTGTGGCAACCGTTTGCTGTTATTCGGTCCATACAATACCGGTGGGGCAATCATAAAAATAAAGCAGCTTAAGATGTTAGATAACAAAACAAAAATCACTACATTTATTGCCGCTGATATTAGTGGTGTTTGGTGGTTGTGGTGGTCGATTTTATGTGTTATATAGAACGCGTCACAAATGTGTGAAACAGATGA
Organism: Ptychoptera contaminata; assembly: GCA_963942525.1. Taxonomy (NCBI): domain Eukaryota; kingdom Metazoa; phylum Arthropoda; class Insecta; order Diptera; family Ptychopteridae; genus Ptychoptera; species Ptychoptera contaminata. Next base: position 34,814,146 of record OZ012636.1, on the reverse strand, counting down.
AAAGAAACAATAAAATCATTATATGTGTGTAGGGAGATAAAAATAATATAAATTAAAAAAAAAATCGGCAGGGATTAACTGCTTGCACGATATTTAAATGTTTTTTATCAGTTACTTTTATCATTTTCGTCCATCCAGCATAATTTATTATTGAAAATTCAATTTTTGCAGCATAACTTATATGAGCTTAAAAGTTTTTGTATAGTTATTGCTGATTAAATTAAAGACAGAAAATCACTTAAAATAATTATTTTATCATTAAATTTTTTGAAAATAATAAAAATTTTATAGAAAAATTTCACTTTCTCTATTATTTTTATCAAATTGCTGATTTATTTACAATTTAAAAACATATCTATTTACTATTTTGCATTTTTACAATTTGTTAGTTGTTAATTTTAGAGAGAATTTGTCATCTTAACGTTATTTTATTTGTCAAATGATTAAAATCAATGAATGGTTTGTTTTTCTTTAAACCATTGCTAATTATATTTTACTTAAATTTATTACCAATTTATTGAAAACATGTAAATGCTTGTAATACATTTTTGCATGCTGATTGATATGTTTAATAAGTAGATAGTAGTTTATCTGATTTAATGTTTGCTGTTTAAAATTTATCTATTGAGATTTACAAAATAACGTGAAGACTTCAACTGAAATCTCTTGTTCATAAATGGTATAATTGTGGCTTTTTTTTCAATACAAAGATTAGACTATGTATTGAGTAGTTAATTACCCGTCGAAATTTATTGATTAGATAGATACAAATTATTTAAAGAAAACCGTAAATAAAACATTGTATCGTCGTGACTGTCTGATCTTGAATTCAGTTCCTACATTGCGTAAGGTATATTATGCTGAAAATGAATAATTAATACCAACTAATCAGAGCTTATAACCGTCAGGAAAAATGTCTATTATTTTGATTGACAGAAACATGTTTGCTTGAATGCGATAAAGATATTTTTGGCATTTTTAAATATAAAAATGTTTTGCTATAAGTTATTTTATTAGTCTCATATTTTTTCTTCGATACTTTTAAATGCTGAGAGGTGTAAAGTGCTGGTTCGCAAGAAAATTTTGATGTTTTGCAGTGTAATATGGACATCATTTGATATTTTTAATTTTTAAAATAAGTAACTTGGACGGATCAACGGCGTAAGATACATAAAATCAGTTCAGTCTCATAAGACGTAGAACATTGCAGCACAAAACCACCAACATGTTATATGCAAAAAAAAATTATTTAACATTAAAAAATCGTATTAGTGGTCCCAGAGGTCATGAAGCTGCCAGTCACTGCTGTTTTTCAGCATCTTGAAAATAATTTTTCTATCCTTGGCTGGATTTAAATAAAAATTGACTTTATTAAGATCCTTCTCAGGAATATGTTATCAACCAAGAACTTATATTATTAGATTATTATTCATTAATTCTGTATATATATAATGATTACTAATAGATATGACTTGCCTAAATAACACTTTATTTAAGTAAAAATATCGCTATATTTCTTAATTAAATAACAAATAAAATAAAATAAAATAAAATAAAAAACCCATAAAAATGTAACATAAAAACTTATCTATTAATATACTAAATAAATAACAATGATATAAAACGTGAATCTTAATAATTATAACAGAGTAAATAACAGAATACTACTTGACGGCACTGATAATCTATAGAACCATTAAAAATAAAAATAAAATCACAATTACAAATGTATAAAGTAATGCTTAAAGAAAAACCAATTAAAATTAAAGAATTTCCATTATTAATGAGAAAATAAAGTATAAATTTTTAATTTTTTTATTTGTAAAATAAATTCTTAATTAAAAAAAAAAAAAATAAAGCAGGAAAATCAGTCTTTTACGTATTTTCTATACGTATGAAAAGAAGATAATACGGAACAGTATTCCCTGCTATTTGATTGTATATTTATATTTATTTATTATTTGTAAAATAAAAATAAAAAACACAGAGAAAATAAATGAAAATATAATTAACATTAATTTTTAATTAAACCATTAACTTGTTTGTTTGCGATTTAAATAAAAAAACAGAAAATTCATTTTGTGGATTTAAATGCGATTAACTAGCAACCGTTAAAATGGAGAAATTAAAAGGAAACATCATTTATTTTGGGTTTTTATATTTTTAATATACTTCTTTATTTATTTATTTTGTTAGTATATATATAATACAAAAAAGAAAAAAATACGATAGAAAGGAAATAATGTATATATATAACAATTTAATTACTTGATGGCCATTATATATTATTTTTATTACTTTTTTTTGGCTTTTTATGTGTTTATTTGTGTTACTGTATTTGTTTCTCCTTAATCCAAAATAATTGTGCAAAATAAAGGATTAAAGTATTAAAAAAATGATTTGGATATTTTTATATTGTTTAGATAGAAGTTCATTAAAATAAATTATAAAGTTGAAGAAATTTGCTAGTGAGTTGAGTACAGACTTTTGCAAAGTGTTTAGCTAAGGATATTAACATGTTAACTGATAATACATGATTTTTAAAATATTTCCACACGTGGTACATAGTTTTTAATACCAGAGATATTATTTAAATAAATATTTTGAGTTTTAAGGTAACTTTAAAAATTCCTATGAGTTCTCACATAGTAAAATTATCAAATTTTCAGTGAAAACGTTTTAAAGTCCTCTTTTACACGAGATACATCGAATTCATGAACTGAAAATGTTTTAATGCAGCTCACTGTGCAGATCAAGGTGCAGCAAATACACTTTCAAATCCAAATTTAATCTTTAATCACGTTTATTGTAAAAGAAAAAGAAAAATAGCAACTTTAACAACTCGTTTATATAACTTTTACAAGCGAATTTGTAGAATTGTCAACTACAAATTAAGTACTAACTGTAGGCTTGTAAACATTAAAATTATTAAAAGTAGAAAAAATAGAAAGAAATAAAATTAAATCTATGACTAATTATAAGTCAGATATTCATTCAATAAATCTTATCAAATTTACTAAATCGCATATATGTATATTATTTATTTATTTATAATTTTTTGAATTAATTTATTATTGAAATAAATTTACATATTCATTGTTATGGAAGAATAAATATAAAATTTTATTTTATTGTAAATATATATATATATATATATATATATATATATAAATTATGCAATGACTTAATTAATTTTTATTTTAATGAAATGATTTTATTGTTTATTTTAGTTGTAATGAAATAACAATCAAGGCTTTACTAATAAAACAATCAAAACCGATTGTAAAATTGTGTTAATTTTTGTTATTATCGTTGATTAAAAATTTATATAAAATTGTTTTTTTCTTTTACTATATAAATATATAGTATATATAGTATAACACTTTATGTTTATTTTTTTCTTTTTGTATGTTTATGCATATGTTTTGTGGTTTTTTATATGCTGTTAAAACTTTGCGAAAATGTTTTTTTTAAGACAAAATAATGATTGTTTTTTAATTTACCTTAGAATGCAACGATTTAAAAATGCTGCAGACTATATAGGTAGCATAATTTTTATCATTTAATGATTAATAATCCTTTATTACCATTGTTAAAAAACTCTTAGCAAAAGAAAAAACAATACTTTAGACAAAATTTACATTTTTCTTTTGCTATTTCAAAATATGCTGGAATATTTTCTCTAATTCAAAATTTTTACCATCTGTAATCCATTAGTTTTTTTTATTGATTCAGGAAAATGAAAAAAAAAAATCTGTATAATTTTTATGTGAATTTACATTTACATATTTTATTTATGTTTTACTTGTTTTTAAAAATAATTTCGTAGCACATAAAAATTCTGAAATTAAAAAAATAAAATTCATGAATTAACTAACGAAGAAAAACAATCTAATAAAAGTAATTACCCAAATGCTCTCTATGCTGTACAAAAATAAAATATATAATTAAAATTAAGTTTTCAATATAATTTCTTTAAAATAAAAATTATAATTTTCAATTAAGCTTTAAAAAAAAAAAGAAAAAAACATCACAATTGCCAAATTGTCTGTGTTAAAAATAATTTTCTAATATATTATTTTCTAGAAAATTAAACATTAATTTGTTTCGTATTTTTTTACTAAAAAAATGGTTTTTTCTTTACTTTACTTTTGCTTTATTTTACTCAATTGTATGTTGTTTTTCGTATTATTTATTTTTTCCATTTATTTATTTTTACATCACTTTCTAATTACAAACATATCGTCGAAAAAATAGAAAAAAAAAAAAAAAATAATAATAATACAAAATCGTCGGACATATCGCAACAGTTTGTTGACACGACGATGACGGTGTAACCATTAGCGTTTTTATTATTTTATTTATACCAACTTTAACAGAAAAAAAAGAAAAAATAAAAATAAAATAAACTCATGGCCAGAAGAAGAGTGAAACAAACGGCAATAATATAAACAAATTAATAATAATAATCTCTGCATCGTCTAACATATAAATAAAAATAGAGGAAAAAAAAAACAATTTTATTTACACGAAAAAATTTTCCACAGAAAATTTATTTTTTCATTTTTAAATAATAAAAAAATTGCGGCCGGCTGTCTTAAACTGTGCGTTCATTGTCCTATTACAACAGAGAACCTTATTTAAAAATAAAAATAATAAAAAAAAAACAGAAATTATAAAACAAACACTTTCAACTTATTTATTAATAATTTACTTAACATTATGTTTCGTCGATCTAAATTTTAATTTTAATTATTTTTCGCGTTGTTTTTCTTTTTTTTCTTTTACTGTTTGCGTACTCAGTGCGCTCGCATTGTTATTATAATAATTATTTATTTATTCATAAAAAATTTGCAATAAACATAACACAATAATAGAAAAACATAAGCATAAGCAATAAAAAATATTATTATTTTTCCATCAATTCATAAAATAACAGCAACAACAAGAACAAAGTAATAAAAGTAACGTGACATCCGCACAATTATGCAATTTTTATATATATTTTTTTTTTTAAATAATATTAAGCGAGTATTTTGATGTTTTTGTTTGTAAAAATTAATTAAAATAAATGAATGAATGATAAAAAAATAATATGTATATATATTTATAAATGTATCACAGTTTTTATGTTTATCGTGTTCGTTTTGTAATTTGTATTTATTTTTTTGCGAAAAATTAACATAAAAAATAATATACGTATATTGGGAGTTTATAATACACTTAAGCGATTCCAAATAACTCATTAAATATGGGTGAAATCGACACTAATTTCATTTATAATATTATTATTATGTTTTGTTTTTTTTTCTAATGCTTTTTTATGTCTCCTTGGAACAATAAAATTTAATTTTTTTTTTTTAATTAACTATTTTTATTTTCGTTGTTTATTTGCTTTGAGTTTTTGCTTTGGTTAATTTTTAAGTGTTTTTTTGGTTTTTATAATTTTAGTTTTATTGTTTTATTGATGGTTGCTTGACTATGGTTGGTTTGTAGTTATTTTTCTTCTTCTTTCTTTATTTTTTATTCAGTTTATTAAACTTTAATTACTTTCTTTTATACATTTATACGTTTATACATAATGTATTTGTGCATTTAATTTGTTTAAATAATAATTAAAATAAATGTTTAATAGTTTAAATTAGCAACATTATTTATTTATTAAAAGTGTTATGTAATTCATTAATGTTTATAATTTTGTTTTTGGATATGCATTGACATGTCTTATTTATTCAAGACCAAAAGCACACTTTATCCAAAATACTGCTCTTCATAAAATTTTAACATTTGCAAATTTTAACATTTGTATTAACTACGTTACTTAAGCCTTGACTTGTAGAAGTACATCATTTTTGCTACTATTATGCTTATTTTAATTTAATTATATTACCTAAACAATAGAAATAATGTCATAATACTGCTAAATTGGCAAGAAAACATTTAAAATGTTTAACAAAGATACTAAGTAATGATATCAAATGAGTGAAAATATTTTAAAAACTCACTCGAAAATATTACTCAAACAATATCATACCGAAATTATTTATTAAAATGAGAAAAGCGATACATATCTTTGTTTTCAATTAATTGTTAACTTATTAACTTGCTTATTGTTACTGCAATAATAATTGTTCTACAATTTGTAGCCCAGAACTACTTTAATAAGATTCTAAAACGTTTTTTTTTTTAAATTATTTACTAGACTCAGGATGGTAATAAATAAGTCACTGTCTATATCAAAATGAACACAAAAATAAAAATAAAATTATTTTGTTTATTCGTAAAAGATTATTGATAATAAATATTATCCGAAGCAATAATAATAGCAAACCGAAGTATAAAATCTTTTTTGGAGTAAAAGAAATTTATCAAAAAGTTGTAAATTTACTTTTTCGATAATAATAAAAATTAGATAAGAAAGTTACGATTTAAATTTATTTTCATTAATAAAACCAAAATGTCACGAAATTGTCTTAATCGAGGCCTAGTAATGCGCAATCATTTAAAGATAATCTGTATAAACAATATCCATTTGTATGGAAAATAAAATAGTACAAATATCACACAATAATTTAATATTTGCTATTTTCTATATAAATAAATAATTAGTGCATAAGAAAATAATATTTTCTTTAAAAAATTAATTAAACTATCCATTAGAATACCAATAAATCTTAAAAATTGTTAGCAAATATGATAATCTACATTGACATTCATTGAATTTATTTTATTTTCTCTATATTAAAATATTTATTTGCATAAAACATTGACGACAAATAAATATATATTCAAAAATCTCATTAAAAAGCAATAAGAATAATATTATAATGTATTCAGTGAAATTATGTCATGTGTATATAATTCTTATTAACTGATAACAGATAAATTATATATATGCTTTGTGTGTCGTGTTTTGAAAGTTTAATTTAAATTAAAATAAAATTTTCTTCATTATTTTTATTTATTTATGTATTTTCTGTGCTTTGCAGAGGCATTAGGCAATTCATCTATTTACAATTAATTTTCACTATTTAATAACAATTTTAAATGTTAAACAGGAACATTAGAAAGTTTTTTTATTTATATTTTTGCTACAATAGATATATGGATTGTATAGACGAGTTTAAAATTAGGTTAATATCAGTTAATTTATTGATACCCTTTTAGCCCGGTCTTATCGTATATGCGTGCGTGTAATTTCTTTTATTTATTTTTTATTAAACATATTATTACTTTAATTTCTTCTTTATACATTCACATTTTTCTTTTCGTTTACTTTTTATTAATGTAAACCTTTTGAATTGTGTATGATGGTAAATAGGAAATTCATGTTTTTAAATTTCAACCAATAAGATCATTCGTTTATTTCTTCATTTTTTTGTATTCTTATTCTTATTTAAAGAAAGAAAAATATATATAAAGAAAAAGAAAACATTTCCTTTATATTCACATGCCCCACATCTGTCTTTAAAACTGATTTCAAACTTTTACTGCCTTTTACTAGTAATAAAATATTTAAAATAAAACATTCTAAACGAAAAAGATTGATTTTCTTTTTTTTGCTTTTATTAGAAAATTATATAGAAAAAAAGAATTTTCTTTTTGTTTGTTTTTATTCCCTTATGTAAATTATTATAAGAAAAAATTAATAAATTCGTTATGATGAGTTAAAAAACATCAGGAAAAATGATGAGAGTTATGTTTTCTTATTTTTTTATTCACGCTAAAAGATGAGTTAAGAGGAAAACCCATTTTTAACAATAATTTACTTCTTTTTTTAAAAAAAAAACCTTATTAAAAATAATAGCAACAAATTTATTGACATTGTTTGTTGTTCACGGTTTTTTGCGTCCATCAACTAATTGATGTTGACAGGGTGGTAATTCTTTTATTTATTTTTATTATTATATAATTATTATTAATAAAACAGGTGTCATTATTTTCAATGTATATTTTATGCTCATTTTATAGTTGCTATGTTCTTTTGCTTATTACAACATAAAGATTATTTTTATTATTATTATTATTAATAAATTTTCTATTTAATAAAAATGTATATATTTACTGAAAACACCCTGCAATGCAATAGCATTTGGTATTTAAACACAAAGCAGAAGAAGAAGACGAAAAAAACACTTTACTTTATATCATACAGCAAATAAGTAAAGAAGCAAAATAAAAAAAAAAAACAAATAATAAATGTTAAAAACAACAGAAAACGGAGTACCCTTAAAATCTCCCCATTACACATTTATCTATATATACAAATTTTGGTAAAAATGTTATTTTATTCTCCCTTTTATTATAAAAACATTTAAAGGGTATATCCAAAATACTTGAACATTTATTTATACATGAAAAACTTAAATAACTTTATTGTTCTGTTACCAAAATAATAAATAAATAAACTCCTACCAAGATTTTAAAAGCTTTAAAATGGATTAAGTTAATTATTGCTTAAAACAGATAAGCTTATAAAGATTTTTGAAATATTTTCGTTTCTTTTTAATGAAAGTTTTTCATTTATATAAATTTAGTTGTGTTTGTCTATTAGCCAAGCATTTAAAACATCCCTTTTAAAGAAACGAAAAACTCTATATATTTTATGTTTATTATAGTAACACCCTGTTCATAATTTAACTTGACTTAACATTACTTGTAAACGGAAAAAAAAACATATTTATTTATATTTTTCTTGTTACTTTAGTTACTTTGTCTTGAAATTGGCATTTTTTTATTTATCAATCTTCTTTTAAGAAGTAAAAAATTACCTTACCAGAGTACCCAACAAAAAAAAAAACACAATTTATTAAAAATATCTTACCTTTAAATTCAATTCTGATTATTTATGTTACATTTTTGATGTTGTTTATTTTTTCATTATTAAAAAACATACATAGTACTCTTGAACAAGCAAAAAAAAAAAGAAGAAAATATCAAAGAATTTCCATGGGTGTTATTGTTGACGAGGCACAAAAAGAAAAATAAAAATATGTAACGCTTTCCGCTTATGAGCTTCGTTTTTTCTTTTTTGCCAAGGTGATTTTGCAATAATTTTATTTTTATAATTTTCAAAATGAAAATATTTCTATGGCAATTGAATTATGAAAAACGCGACAAAATAAAACCCTTATCCATCTTGATGTTATTTTTCTTACTCTTTATTTAAATATGAATTGTTGACATATATTAATGGATTGTTATGAAAGCAAATTTTTATTTTTAGCTATTTGAATAGCAACCAACAAAAAAAACTGAAAATATATGTGATGGAAAATATAATATAGAATAACATTTTTCTTATAATAACAGGATAGAATCAACAACACCAAAGTTATATTATAAATGTAAGCAACCACGGCTATTTGGTTTACGGTTTTTTTTTCCTTATTTAGATACTCTAAAGAAAAATCACTAACCCTTTGCTACGAAAAAATAAAGCCGAAATAATAAAAATATGTATAAGAGTCTACTAACAAGGGGTGTAAGAAACTGTTCAAAAATAAAGTGAGAAACAGATACTTAAGTATTATAGTTACAAGCTTATTGGGAAATTATTTTAAAATGAACAAGGGTAAACCGACTGCAATCAATCTAATATTATTCATACTAGTACTGGTACTAAAAAAAGCACAACATATTATTCAATAAAATTTTATGCTTTAACAACACATAATTATGCTTATTTTTAATTAAAATTTGATTAATAAATCAAATGCTAGCTATATAATTTTGAATGAAAACATAAACTTTTTGATTCATAAAAAACACAAGTGTTAAAAATTAAAATTAAATCAAAAACAAAAAAAAAGAAAATAAACTTTATTTATTAAAGAAATTTTCATCAGATTTTCCCACATTTAAACTTCAAACAATTTTTTCTTCTTTGTGTTTTCTTTTCTCTAACATACCTTTGATTTGTTCATAAAAATAATTAAAAGAAAATTCACTTCATGCCGGAAATATATTCAATTAAATAGCATAAATGAGAAAAATCAAGTTTTTCCTTCGTTTTTTTTTTTTTTTTGTTTTGATTGTGTAAATACACTTTTACTTTAGCTGTTGATTTTCTTTAATAAAATAGATGAGATTCCTTGTTAAAACAGAAAAAGAACTAAAATAAAAACATTTTACTAAAGCACATTTTCCTTTATTTGAATGCATTTTACCGTTTACTTTAGAATATTTCTCTTCTTTAATTACTAATTAATTTTTTTTTTCTTTTATATTAATTACTTTGCAAATAAAAATTATAACAATTTATCTTAAAGTTTATTAGACGACATAATAGTTATAAATATATTTTATTTTATTTTATTTTTTTACCACTAATTAAGTGACATTACGTTAATTGTATGCCGTTAAAGTTTTTGATTGTTTACTAGTTTTTCTTCCTTACATCCCTATTATATATATTTTATATTTATTTTAATATTATATTTTGTGAATAAATAAATGTGGGTATGGTAAAATATACATAAAATAAGGGTATTGTATTTTTATTTTTATTTTTTAGTTCATATCGATGGAGGCGCCAGTATTTTTTGCTCTAAATAAAAATCTAAAAAAACATCGTGCATCACATTGTCAATATGTATAGATATAGATGATATTTAAGTATAGATATAATAAAAAAAATATTATGTTATAGATATATATATTTTTTTTTTCATCTTCTTTAACAACAATACATGTAAGTTTATGTTGTGATGTTGTAAAATAAAATAAAAGCATATAAAACCACTATATGATCGTTTTATTGGCTATTAAACTCGACACAGATGGCATCAGAGAGTCAACACTTAGCGCTTCTGGTAGTGATGCTGATGCTGATGTTGATGCTTTTATATGGTGAATTTCGTTTTTGTTGCTTTTCTTTTATTATTACTAAAAACCCTACTATATAACACCATCAAAAAAAAAAAAAAATCTCATACCATTTATATTTTACATGTCATCATCGTTTCAAGTGTGGCAAACATTTAAAAATGTTCTTCTTGTTGTTGATTTGGCGTCATCGTTGTTTGTTTTTGTTTTTTCTTTTATCATTCGTCTCAATTTCCCTGAATGATGAAGGATGGTTATTTAGTTTTTATTATTTTTATATATATTTTTCTATACTGTTTTTATTATTACTAGCCGATCATAAACCAAATGAGGGAGAAAAAAGCCAGTTTTTCCTTTTTGCTTTACTTTACCGGCACCATCCATATTATATCGCATATATAACCTAAGGGGTGATTTTGAGCTTTACTTGCGATAAAATAAAAATAAAAATTGTTTATGTGATGAAAGAATGTTTTCTAAAGATATAAATAGATGAATTGATACAAAAATAATAAAATAAAAATCTAATAAAGTAGCAATAGGTGGTTAAATTTTGGAATGATCAGTTTATTCACAATTGGACAATATAACATTACTTTTTGCCCTTTTAATATTATTACTGTTATTATTATTTCTGTTTTATTTTTATCTATTTCTTTTTTTTGTTTTTTAATATAAACTAAAAACTAAGTCCAATTTGTTATTCTTTTTAAGAAGATTGTAGTGAAAAAGTGAAAAACATTAAACACACATAAAAAATAAAAAATAAATATTTGTGCTAAAATTATAATTTGCTTTTGATTCAATGACAAAACATTAATTATTTTTGTTTTATCATTTAACTGAAGGATAATTTTGCAATAAAATCACGAGATTAATTCAAATAATAATAAAAATAATAAATGTAATAAAAATACAAAATGTGTGTTAAACACAATAAATTTATTTGTAGCAAAAAAAAAATGAAATAAATAAATATAACGAAAACGAAAACATTTGATTTTTATTTTTTAATTTAATAATATTAACTACGTAATCATGCTGAATAAAAAGAATCAAAGAAACGCATCGTATTTTCTGAAAATAACTTTTCGCTGTTTTTTTTATTATTTTTGTTTCATTACTGCATGAATTGATTTTCCTTTTTTTCGGGTTTTTCTATTTTAATTCTGTGGCTTTTTTTATTAACAAAAAAAAAAAAAAAAAAGAAAAATTATTTTCGCAACTGGCGCAAATTTTATTTTCGTTTTTTTATAAATTTAATTTAATTTAATTTATATTTTATTTATTTTTTTAATAATTATTTTTAACAGTGGGAAAATACGTGGCTGACGTAATTTTAGTTTTTATTTAAATTAAATTTTTTGGTTTCGGTTGTTTCTTAAGAAAATAAATTTATTAAGATTGTTTGTAAGAAAAACTCTTTAATAATTTATTACTTTACAAGATAATTTTGTGTTTAGAGTGTACATCCATTTACTAAGTATAATTTAACCCCCTATTTTTAAGAAAATTATTATTAATGTGATACAATTTTTTATTTCACAAAGATTCGTATCATAAACAAATCATGTCTGGTACTCAGGTGCATACACTAACTGCATATTAAGACTGACTTTAAATCACCGGTTTTTTTATGATCGTGCATCGTTTATCATGCCTTAGATAAATAAAAAAGGAAAATTAGGAAATTAGGAACAAGGAAAATTAAAATAATCAGGGATGAGACGTTTAAAGTAAGAATAGGCGTTTTTTAATTTTTGGGGAATTTTTTAAAATTTGAATTATGTTTATACTTTAATGCGGAGGCAGACATTATTTAGGGAACTGCAAGTCCAAAAACCTGTAAAAATGTTTTTTATTTAACGGAAAATATATATAAATGTTAAATTTTAAAAAATTTCTAAATAAAACTATGCTTAACCTTGAGGATTAGTAAAATGATACAAAAAGGCGATTTTCTGATAAAAATTATCTGCCATTTATTTAAGGAAATAGAAGGAAATAAGTAACTATTTATTATTATGCTTTTACTATTACATTTATTGTTTAATTTATGTATGAAATCCTAACAAGTTGGCAATAGTATTAGATTTCTATTAGGTTTTTTGCATTTATTTTCGTTATAAATTTTGATTAAAAATTTGTTTCATAAAATTAAAATTAATTACACGTTTGTGCAGCTAATAATTGCTATTATTAATAGGATATTATATCAATGAATTTTAGACACTAAAATCAATATATTAACTTAATTGATCTGCATAAGAAATGCACAATCTAAAATAATAAGAAATATAGAGAAAACACTGCAAGTACGCTAGTCATCCGTGAATATGTTAAGTACACCAACACCAAAATGCTAAAAAGTGATTTTGTCTTCTAATTATGCATACATCTATAATAAATAACGTTAAATACAGTAATTATTTCTGATTAAAGCATAATTCATAAGAGAAATAATTTTAAAACTGCAAAAAAAAAACCCAAGAACTTAAAAAACGTTATGCAATCCCTGAAAAGAAAAGACTGAAATTGAATGAATAAAATTAAACTAAACAAAACCTTAATATAAATAAAAAAAACATAATATCAATTGGCATAAAATTATGTTTACTACATTTCTGTTTTTTAATGAATTTATAAAATTATTATTATTATTATTGTTTACTAAATACTAAAAGTGTGACATCAAAGTCATTTCAATAGAGAAAAAAAAAACGAAGAAAAACATTTGTAATAATAAATATTCCGATGAATTAAGAAAAATTAAACCGACAGAAAAATTATAAAACAATTATATGAAATTTATCACATATACAGATATTATCTATTTAATCATTAATTAAGTATTGTAAAGCTAAACTAAACCACTTAAAATAAAGAGAAAATAACTTTATTTAAGTGTTTATAGGGAAATATGAAATGATTGATACAAAATATAACGTTTTTACTTTAATTTAATAAGCGTTTTAAGTAGGTATAAAGTTCGTTTGGGGATTGTGATATCTATAATATTACATCAGGGCTTCAATCGTATTCATATACTTATGTGTTAAACTATTCAGTATTAATAAAACTAAAGGTTTTTTTTTGTGTAAATGTTTATTTAAAGAATAAATAAACAAATTTTGGTATGAAAAATTTTAATTATAATTATTATTAATATTAAAAATACAATTATATTTAAGTAATTAAATTTATTTGTTATGATTTTTAATTTGGGTCAAGCAATTTAACTACATTACAAATGTTTATTTAATTTTTTTTGTATAAAAATTCTAAATTCAGATGAATAATTAATTGTTATTATTATTGTCTATAATAATTATAATTTTTCTTTTTAACTAATTTAGGTTAAGGATAGACATTTATTATGCATTCTTAAAATAATAAAGATTAATAAATTGAATAAAAATATTTTTCTGTTCCCTAAATTATAAAAAAGAAAATATATTTTTCACACTTAACACTGTATTTTGTCAATATAAATGTTATATGTTACTTTACGTTATACTTTATTTACTTTATTATTCATAAATAAAGTACGTATTCACGTACGATGTATATTAAATAGGAAATTAATTAAATAAAATACATATGTATATAATATGTAAGTTATATAATAATTAAAATAGAAATAAAATATATATATATATATAACAATATTATATATTTTGTTATTTCTTGTTCTTGTCATCGTGTCATCTAGTCATTTAAATAACCTGTCGCGCTGCTACATAACATATATAGAAAAATTTTATCAAAACATTAAAAGTAACAATTAACCATTAAAATAACCCACCCAAGTATTTATAACAATAGAAAAATTTATTATTATTAAAAATAATTATGGGTGGCGGGTTTTCGTTCTTCTATATATTAAACAAAATTTCGTTTTAACAGGCAGCGGTATGTTTTTTTTTTGTGTTTTCTTTCTTTCATTAATTTTATTACAGTTTTTTTTTTATTTTACTTTTGATTAATTATTATTAATCGTGAGTATGCGAGTTTAATGTCATTACATGTTTATGCTTTATTTTTTCTTTTTCATATTCATTTTTAGTGTAAAAGTTTCATAATAATAATAACAACCTTTAAAAGTGTCGTACTGGTGACATTATATTAGACTCGTCAGGTTTTTTTTTTATTCAACAATAAATAGATAGAGAAGGTGAAATGAGTGAATTTTATATAACCAACAAAAGGAAAAACATTACAACCGGCAAAAGTAAAACTAATAAAAAAAAAAATAATTGAAAAGTATGAGTATCTCGTTAAAATAATGGAAAATTAATTATTAATGGTTAAACATGTATATAAAATGGAAATAATGTTTTATTCGTTATAACAAGCATATTTAAGGCGTAAAATGTGTCATATGGTGGTGAGGTTTTGTTATGTACTTGTGTGTGTATATGCGTATTTTTTTTTTTATGTGACAAATGTAAATTTTGATTCCTGAAATTATTAACAAAATATAAACAGATTTCACCCAAAAATATATATTATGCTTCGTTGAAATAGAAAAATAATAACAAATATCACATTGCATATTTGTCAACAGAATTTTTATTATTAATATTATTATTGTTGTGTTTTGTTTTCTTTTAGGAAAATTAAAGAAAAATGTATAAAGGGTGATTATTTCGGTTGCGAATAACAATGAAATGATATTTTTTAGCGCTAATATTATTGTGTCGTCCTTTGTAATAAGTACTTGTCAAAAAATTATTGTCTATTTTTTTCATTTTAATTTTAAAGGTGTTTTCTTTCATTACTCACTTTAACACTTGAAACATATATAATTTTCATTCTATATTCTGTATGTATGTATATTTTTCCTTTATTTATGCTTATAATAAACGGGTGTCTAAATTTCATTTTTTTTTTAAACTAAATCGCACATATGTAGCACATAAATATTAAAATAAAGTATGTTATTTAAGATTAAATTGTTGTTTGTGTTGTTAAATACTCGTTACTGATGCTACTGTTGTTGTTGATGTTGCTGCTGTTGCTGCTTTTTCTTTAAAACATTAAATCAAGTTCTATGCAACATATATTTTTGTTTTGCGTATTTCGTTGCCTTTGTAATCAAATAAATTTCTAAACTTGACAACAATTGTCGTTTTGTTGTTACAATTTGTTTTAATTTTGTAATAAAATTATTTTATTTTTCTCTTCCGTATAGTATTGTTTCTACTAAAAATATATGTATATATATTTTTCATCAAATGAAAAAAGAAAACGAAATGAAGTAACCTGTGATGTATGATGTACAATAAATACAAAAATATATAAATGAAGAGAAATGATGTAGCAATTAACAACACCCCAGTGGAAAATAATTTTAAAATATTAAAACATAATTATAAGTGTATAATACTGAATAATATTAAAGTAGGATAGGACTGGATAGGATGTATGTATGTAATTAGGACAAACTAAAGAGATAAAGAAACAATGTAGAAAGATTTTTTATTTAAATTTTAAATTTGAAAACAAATATGATGTTCTGAAATTATAAATTTTGCAAATGTTTAAACTATTAACAAGTGATTTATCAATATTATTTATTTAATTAAGCATGTAAAGTAGTAAGACTAACCTCTCTATATTTGAAAAAGGTAATACAATTTATTATCAAGAAATAAATACAGACCAAAGGATGGAAACCAAGGAAACAAGGAAAATAATGAAAATGTTTATTAGAAAATTATTTCTAAAGAAATGTGTTAACAAATTTACACGAAAAACACAAGACAAGTAAAAAATGAGTAAAAACTTTTTAATGATTTCTATACCATCCATCCGTTTTATAACATTTACTGAGGTAAAACATTTATTAAATTACTTTTGAAAAAGGGAAAAATTTTACAACCAACAATGTGGTATCTTCGGTTTTTTTTAAAAAAAAGTATTTTTCTTATCTTTTATTATTTTACTTATTGAATTTTCGTTATGTATTTGATATTGTATGGCATCTGGAGTATTATTTTTATGTTTCATGACTGTACGACGAACTTTAGCATAAACTTTTAAGTTTTTATTGTAATCTCTTGTGGCAGAGAAGGTCAATGAAGGTATTTATTCTTATATTTTTCTGATTATCAATCAACAAATTTCATTAATTCTGACAGATTTTTGGTTGGGTTAACAATCCTTTATTTTCAAGAAAAGTTATCGCTATTATGTTCTGAGTTTAAAAAAGTCTCTTCTGTTTCTGGTATTCCAGGAGAATCTTCATAAATATAGATTAATTACAACCTATTTAATGCTTGGAAAAAGGACCAAATGTTAAAGCGGTTTAGTTAAAACAAATGTGTCATATCAAGCCAAATAGCGCATCCTAAGTACTTATCCATATCGTTGTCTGGACGTGTGTCTGTATTTTAAACAATTTCTGGTAATTTCATAGAAATAAATAATGATTTTTCAATAAATATTGACATCAACAAGTAAATTATATTTAAAAGAAAAATGATTAAATAACAAAAACACTTGCCAGTACTCACTTTGTTAATAATTTATTTTAAAACTTTCTATTATTTTATATATTTCAATTTGTCATATCGTACAGAAATACTTTTATTCCTTAAAATAAATAAATAATCAACTTACCAAAAAAAAAAAAAAAAACCATAAAATATTCTCTTTGCATGAAACTTTAACATTATTATTATTACTTATTTTTCCTTGATTAATTTATTTACCTTATCGTTGTTTGTTCATTGTAACGTTTTTCTTTTTTTATTGTTTCAAAAGTTTTTTTATTTACTGTATTTTATCATTTTAATAAGTTTTTTATATAAACTTTTCTAAAACAAAGTAATAATGTCCTAGCAAATTCCCAACGGTGTAATTTCTCGCCAGTGTATATATTTTTTTTTTTTGTTTTTTATTTTAGATAATTTACGCGAAATATATTTGTTGTTTTTTTTTCTTCTTCATTGTTTTTATGTTTTTCAATTTAGTAAAATTCTGATATAAAGTTTGGAATATCCTATTAATAAACAGTGTAACAATGAATATATAAAAACGAACAAAACCATTAAGCTGCTAAACAAAAATAGTTGGACGTGGAACGAGGTGTAAAAGGGTTTTAAATGTTTCTAGTTTTTCTTTGCGTTTTTCATTATTATTATTATTATTATATATTTTTATCGTTCACTAAGGAATTTAACTTGTTTTCCTTTATGCAAAAAAAAAATGCTTGAATGTTAATTTAAATCATAATATTAGTTGGTCTCTTCTTTTTTTAGCATAACCTTTCCAACAAAATTGCGTTTTGTTAATTTAGTTTTTCTACTTGATATTCATAAATTAATTGTTATTTTTCCTTTGCTATTTCTATTCTAGATCTTTTAGAAAGTTTAAGTATTTTCATTAAATCACTTTAAAAAAATTTCTTTTACATAAAATTAAGGATCAATTCCTATATGAATTCAATTTTTTTTTTTTGAGTTTCATTTTCTGTATTTATTTAACGTTACATACTGCTTTTGTACTTATCCTTATCCTGGTGAATATGTTTTCTTTGTTCGGTTTTAATATTTCTAAATAAATAAAATAGAATCTTATAAGGGTGACAAAGGACAAATAATAAATATGCATTTGTAAACAAATTTACAAAGAAGCTATCAATTTTTATTTGCTTTTAGTTTGCATAAAGTATTGTATAATTCAACATTAATATACATATATATATAAAAACCATAGAGAAATACTAAAAACCTACCTTAACTGATAGGGCTTAGTAATAATATCTTAGTTTAAAGATAAAGTTTGTGTTAAGAAAATATTTCTTGCTTAAAAGAAAGATAAGAAAATATTTATATATACGGTGAAACTGATAATTTTAGAAATTTTTTTTTTTAAATGCGCTAAACACGGTATATATACTGTGGTTTTACTTTACAAAACAGTACAGTACATATATACTTAAAAGGGTTAATACGCTTTATATCCCAATGGTAAAATAATAGAAAATCCCAATGCAACAATAGAAATATTGTGTAGAAATATAAGAAAATGAATTTTGTAATCCTTAATTTCCCATAATGATAATAATAATAACATCAACAATAGAAATGAAACATTAAAGAAAGAAAAAAAAAAATATGAATTTTACTTATCATTTTGTTGTTTTTTTTTCCTTATTTTCTCTATTGAAACCATAAAAAGAGGATTATTCACCAATTTTAATTCTATTTAGGTAGTTATGTTGTTTTTTTTTCTATTTCTCTAGTCTTTTTTATATTATTTTATTTGATTAATAACAGCTAACATCAGGTATCCTCACACTTGTGTTTACTTATTTTAGTAGCAAAAATATCTTTTAATATATATACGTTATTTTTTTTTTTTTTTGTATTTCATAAACATATAATGCGACGATCATATTTTATACGGATGACCTATTTCAGTATTATTATTATTATTCTATTTTTTTTTCTCTCTATATATCTATTTTTAATCTCCTTTATTTGAAGGACAAGGCAAACAAAATAAGAAAAATATCCCTTGGAAAAATAAATTGTGTTTTTTTTTACAGGTATTACAGGTGTTTTGTATTCTATTTTCAGGTATTTATTTATTTAAAAAAAAAACGAAAAGGAAAATATATATTAAGGATCAATTTTTTATTTTCATTTATTTGTTTGTTTGTTTTCTTCGTTTTTTTTTATTACTTGTCGTCTATTTATTGATAAGAATACAAAATATTTTATTAACCTTTAAGGAAAAAAAAAACTACAAGAAGCAAAATGTCTAATCCTCATCAGGATTTCTTTATTATTATTATACATTTTTTTTTTCATTTATTTTACCTTTTACTACTTTTGATTCTATTTTAAGAAAGGTAAAAGGTTCGAAAACCTTGACACATTATGGTATTTTGTAAAATATAAATAAGAAAGAAAATCTTTTATTGCAATAAAAATGTTAAAAAATAATTATTTTATTTTTTTTGTAGTGCTTCTGATGTACTCTATTGCTAGGCGACATTGGCAAATTAAGCATTAAATAAAGCAAATATGACTCATTTTATTTTTCTTTTTGTAAAAAAATAGTAATTCCAATTCTAACGTATAAAGTAATTTCTTAACATTAGTAAATGGGTAATGGTTATTATTTTACTTCTATTCTAATTTATAACATAAAATTATAATTTCTTAAAGCAACAATTAATGTAATATGAGCCATTAATTAACGTTCATTAATTTTATAAGGACAGCATAGATAATAGAAAAAAGTTCTATTTCTATTGTTAGTAATATGTTTTTATCTAAAATATAATTTTTGTTTATGTCTAGTCTTCTGTGTATATGTATAACCAATCATTTACCCTCTATATCACTGATAAACAATTATAATAATTTTACTTAATGGCCTGTTTTTGTTATTGTTATAGGCTATCATACTATATATTATAAAATAATAGACAATGTCTAGGCTCCGGAAATATTATATCCTTTTCTAATAGAGTAGAAATATATAAAATTAATGGTAAAGAAAAAAAAAATTATAAAAACCATTTTCAATACATTATTATTGTTATTATTTTAATGATTATTGCACAGTATCTGCAATGTGACTAAACTCAATGATAATAATATTATTAATGATTATTATTTGTGTTTTCTTTTTTTGTGTATTTTTATATTCTTATTGATTTTACTAACTATTGAAAATCACTCTAATATTACAAATTTTATAATAATTATTATATTATTTGGGGTTTTTAATTAATTATAAGTAATTTACTAATGCATTTAATATGTTAACAAACTAAAGTAACAAAATTTACATTGATTTTTGAATAAACAAATAACAAAAAAAAAATAAAACAGTCAATATTGATTATTAGCACTTTTTAATTTGTTAGTTATTAAAAAAAAAAATTAATATATAAAAAGATAAAAACACCTTAACACGTTTCCATTACAAGGCCAAGTTATTTTTTTAATAAATAAATAATTTTATTAATAGTTTCGTTTGTTTAATAAGCGAAATACAGAAATAGAAAAAAAAAACAACAATACAATGAGGATCTTTCATTATATTTACAAAAAAAAAAGATGAAAAAAAAATGTGTTAATTCTATTTACACAAGTCAAGAAGAAGTAGAAGCAAAAGATACAGAAAAAGATTTAACAAAACAAAAAAATCAAACGCTCACACATATATTGGAATCACCTTTTTAAAGTTTAAACTTTTTTTCTTATGAATTTACTTTTTAATTCTAAGAATTTTGTGGATTTTTCTATGAATTTTAAAGTCGCCAGTCTGACAGTATTTGGAGAAGAAAAAAAAAATATTATTTAACTCATAAACTGGTTTTTCTATTCAATTTATTTACCTTGGTTAAGTCAAGTTTATTTAACTTAATGTAAATAAAGTGAATTTTCTCTTGGTTATTGTTGTGGTTTTTTTTTTTTGCATTTTTTGAGTTGTTTTAAGACATATTAATGTAGACGACCAATCTAATTTTATATTATTACTCATTTATTTTTAACATAGTTCAGATAATGGTTACCGATTTATACTTTGTTATTAGAAAGGAATTACCTAACGAAGAATCCTATACAGTAGAATCTTTTTTTTTTTTAAATTAACCTTCGAGTATTGATAAATGTCCAGATATTCGTGTTTTATATAATTCTTTTACCTAAGATGAGACACAAAAGTGTCAAACATACTTAATGAATAATAAAATACTTGAGTTGCGTATGTTTTATACAATATATGGTAGTATGCATTAACACTGTAGTGTTAAATGTATTAATAAGTAAATAAATTAGCATTGTTATGTCCGATAAGTTTGCAGTTTATATTTTTTTGTAATTTTAACTTAATAACAACTTATTACTTAGTAACGAAAAATCATCAATTGAAAAAAAGTACTAAAAACACTCAGTTCCGAGTTCAAGTGTTTTTTGGTTGTTACTAAACTGCAATTACAACTTTAATTATATTCTGACCTTTGACTTAAAATAATACAGACAAAAATACGTTCAAGACGTTTTTCTAGATTCCTAAAGCATAATGCGATCACCTAGTTACCTTCCTTGACTTAACTTCGATGATATCCTTTGTAGATGACACTGAATACTTAAAAACATAAGGATTATTGAAATTATATATAATAAAATTAAATAAAAAAAGGCAGCAGCTACTAAATACCAAAACATAATTACATCAATACATTAATTATGTTGTGGGAGAGAGGATGGTAAATTAAATGAAAACAGATGACACACAATTGAATAAAGAAAAATGAATTGAAAAAAAAAATAACGAAACTATTCCAGCCATAATGTGTCCCTCTATAAGATATCGCTCTGTCTGTGCTCATTCAATCCCATTTACTTTTCTATTTAAATTAAAATGATACAAAATTACCAATTACTGTTGCTTCCTTGCTACGTTTTCAAATTGTGTGTTTCAGTGAATTAAATTTCGTTGCAAGCTAATGTAGGGTAGGTAAATTACCTAATTTAGGACATTTTTATTTTGATTATTTTTTACTTCACTAAAGATCATCATTATTTTTTTTTCTTTTCATTTTCTTCATATATTTCAAGTCTCCCCCGTTATTTCTTCTCTTACGAAAAATTAAACAAGGTTCTCATTTTTATTATTATTTTATTTTATTTTTTTTTTATATTTTTCCATTTGCTAGCAATATCTGTTTTCAAGCATCTTCTTCTGCTTAATTGATTACCGACCGTCGCAGCTATAAAATAAAGAAGAAATTTAGAGAAGATAATCAGTTTTATTTTGTCTTCGTTTAATTTACGATCAATTTCATTCAGCAAATGATAGAACATTTAAGTGATGATAATAATGATAATGTTTTTGATGTTTATAATACGAACATCTAATGTCCAGCATTCAAAGTTCAACCATTATTATTTTTTGTATTTTATTCAAAACAAACAAACAAATAAATTTCAATTTTTCCTCTTAAACTCGGTATATTATTTTCCCTTTCGTTTATCTTTTTATTTGCTTAAATTCTTTATTTATTTACAATTTTTTTTTTACCAAATTCTACATCTATATCTCACTCCAGAAATTTGTTTTTCTTCCGTTTTACATGGCGTACAAAGCAAGAAAAAAAAAATACGTTTTCTAATCGAATGAAATGCAAAATTGGTTTTTCTTTTCCGATATTTATTCAAACTTTATTTTTTTTGCCTTGCCTTTGTTGCTCTAGTTTACATTTTCTTGCATCATTGACAAATAATGTCGCATAATTTTCTTTAAAGCTTTTAAAAGGAAAATAAAAAGACGCTGAAAAGAAAATTGAAGAAAACAGAGTGGAAAATAAACAGCAAAAAAAAAAGAAAAAACTACAACGACTTGGGTGGTTTAGAAAATTTACCATTCTCTGTGATTTTTGCTGTTTTTTTCCATAAAAATAAATTCAATTCATTCATTTTATTTGGAAAAAAGAAAAGAATAAAAATAAGGCTCCACCAGTTGTATCCATAAACATAAATACGATTTCTATTTTCTCAGCTGTGTTAAAGCATCGTCTTTTACCCAAGAAGAAAAAAATCATGAATTTTATTTTTATGCTTCCACTGTTTATCATTTCACATTGTTTGCTTATGTTTATGTTGTGCAAAGTGCTTCGTTTTTTTATATTCTCTTTCTGTATTCCGAATGTTCCCTTCATTTTTATTTTCATTTTTAAGTGTTTACAAATATCGTTAGATGATTCTATCGAGTGGTTGTTAGTTTTTTATTTTGTATTTTAAAGGAAATTTTATGAACGTCCTGTGTCAAATCAAGTCTCCAGTTACTAATTTTTCCTTTATTCTATTTACGATGTGCTCTTTACCTTCATTAAATAAATTAAATGCGTTTAGTAGCGAAATATTTTCTTATGCAAATTTTTAACACAGCTGCGTTATTATTATGTTTTTTTTTTTTTTGTTTTTACTTCTGTAAGATATGTAATAAAAAATTTATAAATAAAATTAGGATTTTCTTCTTTTTTTTCTGTTATTTATTTATAAATAAAAAAAAAAATTTCTTTCCTTTTTCATTTTGCAAAAAAACAAATACTTTCCTTAAATTCTTAGAATGGGATTTAATTTTATATTATTTTGTTTCATTTATTCTGTGTCAGTATTGAATATGTTTTGCATAGTAAAAAATTTTCCATTTTTCTTTGGAAAGAAAGAATATAAATAGAAAATAAAAAGTAATAATGGTTGCATGGAGAGATTGATGTATGTAGATGACAGAATGTCACGTAATCATATCACTGTAAATTTACTGATATGAAGACATCAAAGTCAATAGACGGCAACGAAATGGAAATAAAAAAATTATTATAAAAAAATAAATAAAACTTTTCATTTTTCTTCAATCTCTATTTTATTTATTATTTTCCATTTGATGTAATATCTAACCACCCGTTGTCCGGATACAAACGTATTCATTTTATTTTCATAGAATAGTTATATTGACATTATTATTATTATTACATTTCAACAAACAGACGGACATCTAAATTGTAAAAAAGAAAAAGTAAATAAAAGAATACAACGGGCAAGCTGTCACTCGCGTCATAGTTTAGTTATAATAAAATTCTGAGTGGCAAATGTCTATTGTAAAGCAGTGAATAAAAATGTACAAAGAAGGACAGAAAAAAATATTTTTCAAAACAGAATTTTCATTAAATGCAAATATCATCATCATAATCATAGAATGCAAGAAAAACCATTCTCATTCCAGTTCTCGTTCACAATAAAAAATAGAATCGAAAACACTTTGCATTTGTGTTTAAAACACACAAAACAACAGCATGTTGTTGTTTTTTCTGGAACTTTTCCTTTTTTTAGCAACATGAATATTCTCTATTTACATTATTATTACTTTTTTGAACTTTTTTCATTCCGAAAAAAAAAAAAAAAAACAGAGGAAAACTTCTGAATGTTAAATGTTGATTTGATTCAAAATTTCTATTTGTTTATTTGGTATTTGGTAGGGTTAAAAAATAGTGCAAAATTAAATTCCTTTTATTTATTTTATTATTTGTTTCCTCGCACAGGGATACTTTTTATTTGCTTAATGGATAACATAGACTGTTATTAAGTTTTCATTTTGGATAGATTTTATTTTGTAATTAAAATTGTTCTTTGATGAAAAACTTTGTGCAGAATTTTTTTATTAAATTGGTTGTTGGTTAAAGTATCTTCTTCTGTGTTTTAAAGATTACTTTAAAATAATTTTCAATTAACTTGACATTTGATAAGATGGTTTATTGCTGGTCGTTGACTTGCCAAATTTGATTTATAAAAATAAAAATATTACTTTAATAGGCAAAATAAAACGTAAATATTTGAGAATTTCCCAAAAATAAATTCTATGAAATTTAATTAAATTTTCATTTAACAAAAAAATTAAATTTTTTACTTTTTTAATTTTATTTATATTGAAGCACAAAGTGGAAAGACTTTAATGTAATAATAATGAAAATAATTTATCAACATTCCTATATAAATAATGTATTTGAGAAAGAAAAATCAATAAAATATTAAATTAGATTTTATTTTCTCATATTTTCACTCAATTAAATTCCATTGTTTTACCTTTTTGACAATCATCTGAATCTATTTTAGATTGTCTTTTGATTTTTAATTAAGTTTAACTTTATGTTTAACAAATAAACACCATAACAAATCTGCTTCTAGCTAAACATAATTAGTTTTTTATTTTGCACATTAGAAAAATTATCATTGACGCAAATAAAATAAATTAGAAATAAAACTATCAATCAATTGACGTATTTTTTATTGAAAATAATTAATTATTAATTATTTAACAATTTAATTTGAATATTTGTGTTTATTTTAATTTAATCTATTGTTTAATTAAGTATATTTTTTTTTAAATTATTAATTTTATTTATAAGATTTATTAATAGAAAATTATTTGATTATAAAAAATGTTTGAATTATTAATTATCTGCCCTTTTAAGTTTTCTTGTTTATGTTTTATTATTGTTGCTGCTTTTAAAAAACAATTATAATTAATATTTTATTTTATAAAATTGTGATCGATACACGTGAAAAGCTTCTTTTAAATTTTGTTTTGCTTTTTTATATTATGGTTTTGAGAAATTTTCTAAATTAAGAACGAATTTTTATATTTGTTATTCGTAATTTCAAGGTAGGTGACCGCGTTGCCTAAATATTTTAAAGATAAATTTGTAAATAAAATGATTAAATAGTTTATTAAACCATGTTAGGCAACACATTTCCAAATGTGAAAATTTTGCATGTAGAAAACTAAATAAATAAATATTTCTGCTTAAATATGGAATTAAAATAGTGGTATCGACAGAATCTACCAATGCAGCCTGCTTTGTCTGCAACAATAACCTTTTTTAATCAATTTTCAAGCTTTATCTGTATCATATATACTATTTATGCTTTGCATAGTTACTTTTCTAGTTAATATGGTCAAATGAAGCCCACAGTTAGATCTGTTTCATGCGGAATTTACTTATTTCGATACATAAAAATCAATCATAAATTGCATTTAATAAAATCAAATGTTCTTGTTGGATTATAGGTATCTTTAGGATCCTAATAATAAGTATTAAGACAATTGTTTTACTGTTTGTGTTTTCAAACTTAAATTGCTATTATCCAAGATTAAGCTAACAACCTTCAAACATAATTTCTTTAATTCAATTTTAATTCATTCAGAGATGATTTTTAATTATTAATTTTATGTGATTGTTTTTTTTTATTTATTTTCAGTATTAACCAGGATTAATTGTATTTTTTTGATAATTTCCAACAATACTGTCAATTAAAATTTAAAATTTTTGTAAATAATTAACAAGAATATAAACAAATAAACCATAAAATTATAATAAGTAATGCATATATTATTTACGTTGACGAAATGATAGACAAAGAAAAGGTAAAAACTCTTCAAAAAGACAAGTAATAAGTAATAATTTTAAGTTGAAATAAATTGGTGAATACCTGATTAGAAAATAATTTCTAATATTTATGTAATTAATTCAAGGCATAAAATTATGAATAAAAAATTAAAATATATATAAAAGAAGACAATAAATTTATTTATAATATTTACCTTATTTTGTATGTTATATAAGAATAAGAATCATTTAAATGAAAAATAAACTAAAGAAAACGTAATTGAATACGCGCATTAAAATAAAGGTGGAAAATCAATGAAGCAAAACGTGTGCCCAATAAATTATTTTACATAAATAAAAATAAAGAAGAAAAACAACGAGTAAATAATGCATAAATAAGACATAAAATTGAAGTTAAATCGTTTGACATAAAGAATAATAATTATTGAATACAAAAAAAAAACAGACAATAATCTTAATAAATTTATTGTTCATTCAAGACATGATTTGTTCACTTACTTGTTTGTCTAAAATATATATACATATTTTTTTGTTTTTGTTATTATTAATATTTATTTTATTATTATTTAATTATTATTATAATTTTATATTTATAAATTTGTATTCATAAATGACAATACAATTAAATCGTGGTTTACTCAAAGAAATAAATAAATAAAAAAAAAATTAATAATCGAATGAATTATTTATAGAATAATAAATAATAATTATAATTTATGCGATAATAAATAATAAATATAATTAAGATTAAAAATCGATCGATTAGAAAATATATTTTATTTAATTTCTATGTAATATTTTCAATTTATTTTTATGTAAAACCAAAATAAAGAAAAAATAAATCCATCAACCCTTATCACCAAGTGTACATAACATTAATATAACCATTAGCAATAATATCGCGTTTGACTAAGTTTTTTTTTTAAATAAATAAATAAACAAACAGAGAAAACAGCAAATGATGGAAGAAGATTTTCCGTGTTTTTTTCTTTTTACGTACGAATGTTGACATAAAAAATGTTTATATTGAAAGAAAAAGCTTCCACCGTCAACTGTAGAATGTTCAACGAAGGAAATAAAAAAATATATATATAAAAAAAGAAAAAGCAAGGTGAAAAACAGAAGCCATGGAAAAGGGTTGACAAGTCACCGCAACAATGTTAGGTATTACAATTATGGTGGGTAGAAAAAAAAAACAATAGGTGGTCTGATCTACCCGTAAATATTAATAAGTGAGTATCTTGACTTACTATTTTTTTCTTTTTTTTACTTTAAAGAATGGTAAAATGAAAAACATAAACCGACTAAGATGTTAATATAATTAAATACGAATGAAAGTTAATGGTTTAAAGTCTTCGTGAAAGTGAAAAACTGAATATACGTTCTGTAAGTAATTATTAGAAATACAGTAGATTCTAGTTTTAAAAAGCGTTTAACTATCTTGTATGATTAGTGTTATTTCTCCAATAAAACGGTTTTAAGCTTTTATTGTATATTGTCTGTGTTTATACGTATGAAAATGCAGGATTCCCTTTGTTTTAAGAAAAATCTTAATAATATGAAAATTCTGTGCGATGCAGTATTAACAGTTAAAATTAACATAAAACTTTCACATTAATGCAACACCAATAAAGCGTTATAAAAGCTTCAAATAGATTAAAACCTATCTATGTCCCATTTTGAAAAGTTTTTGAACTTTTTTATTCTAAAGGTATTTTTCGGCGTACCTGAACCATAAAAAACCCAAAATATCACCAGCATTAAACATAAAATTTCTTACCATCAACTCAACACTTTTTAAGGTATTTCGTTAAATCGCGACACTACTCGCATTTCATAAATTATAATTATACACTGTACTTGAATTTAATTATCATTATCTTAAATATTATTATTATTTTTGTTTTTAAACATAATAATAATCAGGAGTAGTATTGCCACTCTTTAGAAAATTAATGTTACAAATATACAACCCTTGCTTAAATCGTTAAAATGTAAATGCATAATTTTGATAAACATAGAAATAATAATAATAACGCGCAATGGTCTGTATATATAAACGAAACAGGGGTTGGCTTTACTTATTTAGTAAATTAAAGTTAAACAATATTTATTTTTTTCTTAAGGATATTTAATTATTATTTTTATTTCTTTATTTTCATCTTTAATAATATCTTTGCCATTTTTCATAATAATAATTAAACCAAATTGTTGAAACATTATGAATTCAATGTAATCAGATATTCTTGATTATCATATTAAAGCTGACTGCTTTTCACTTTTATTGTTGATGAAAGCTCTTACTATTTGCCTGCTACTTGTTTTTTTTTTGTTGTTGCTATAATTATCGTTACGTTTCACATTGTTGTTGATTTTTATAGCAAGTCCAAAATAATACGCTTTGTGCTGTGTTTGAAAATGTTTTTGGGTGTTTTTTAGGTTAAAAATATAATTTAAAATATTGATTAGACGAGATAAAGGCAAAAAGGAAAGAAAAACAAAAAAAAGAAAATAAGGAAAAATTTATGCGAACAAAGTTAATAGGCGAAAACATTACTACTATTTTATTACATTTATTTCCTCATTTTTGTTACTTCAAAAATTATTTTCATTTAGTTTTGTTTTTCTTATAAAAGACAAAAACTGTATAAACTGACGATTACTATTGTACTGGTGGCATATTC
This sequence comes from Ptychoptera contaminata, assembly GCA_963942525.1. Classification (NCBI taxonomy): domain Eukaryota; kingdom Metazoa; phylum Arthropoda; class Insecta; order Diptera; family Ptychopteridae; genus Ptychoptera; species Ptychoptera contaminata. The sequence continues at coordinate 34,784,698 of OZ012636.1, read as the reverse complement.
ACGGGATCTGCTACATTGGTAAGATTTGACTATGGCTTTATTATTGTTTTTTTTTTTTATTTTATTCGGTATTCTATTACGTATCGGTTTAGCGTTGGTTACGTTTACGTGTTTTTTACAGAAAAATATATAAAATTAACGTTGGATAAAGGCAGTAAGCTTGCGCATTTCTCTATTATTATTTTTTGGTGTATTATTTCGATTATAAAATTATTATATCTTTTCGTACAATGCTCTTTACCGGTTTTATTTACTTTTTTGCTTTGTTATCCATGCAAAATTAACAACTATTATTTGTTTTAAGCTATATTTTCACCTTTCTATTGTTTTATTCAATTTTCACTTTGTTAGATGCTTCATGTTTTATTTGGTTAATTTTTTTTGCAATTTTGAAATTGTGCCGCTAATGTAATTTACAGTTTAGTTAATCTACTTACAGCTAGCTAACTACTTATGACTCTTCTTAACGAAATGCGATTTTGTTTATTTGCCTATGTGTTATATTCTGTAATGTAGATGTTGTTGTTTCGATTCGAGTAGCAAATACTTGTGTTTGAATATGCATAGTTTTCTTTTTTTATTGCAAAACTGATATAATAGTGTAGCTAGGTGGTGGGCAATACACTGCACATATGTACAAATGCGTTTGTGTAATGTAAACCAAATGATGTGATATAATTGTTTATATTGAATTCGAAATATGCAAATTATATAGATTTGGTTCAATTTAAATGTGACATTTTTTAAAATTATTATTGCACTCGTTGATATTCTTGTTTTTATTTTTTGTGGATTCGAATGTAGAAGTTTATGTCGTTTCAACTAGGAGGACAAAAGATATAATCACATCGCAACGCATTGCATCGGACGAACGCTTGATCGGTCGGCTGGTTGATTGGTATGTGAGGAAATATTGGTGGGTGAAAATAACAAACAAATGAAAATAATAATAATAAAATAAACACATTACTGTATAAATGTAAAATGGTTAATGTAGTCGGTGCAGTATGGGCAACAGCGGAGGAACGTAAACCTAAGTAAAAGTTGAAGCGAGAGGCGTACGAGAGTTGGATTTAATGACGCTCGTGTAAAATTTGTGATGTGTGTAGCTCGTGACAGATTGTTGTTTGAGCAAATGAAAATAAAATACAATATAGAACAAGCAGAGCAGGCCAGTCAGAGCAGAGCGCGTATAAAGCTTGACGCTCGCCGTTTTATTGAGCGAACAAAGTTGCTATACAGTTTTGTTACGGCGCGCGCGGCCAGATTCAATATACATATATATATATATATATATAGATATACATACAAAGGTAACTCGAAAAGAATAAAAAAAAAACATCATCGAGGAACGACAAGCTCGTTTGGCTTATACAAATTTTCGCTCAGCGTTACGTTTCAGTTTTGTGAGCGAGCAACGCTTCTGTTGACGCGTTTTTACTGTGTTCCTCTATTATCGTTATTATTATTATTTTTTTATTGTTATCATTTGCAAAAAAAGAAGAAGAAATTCATTTGCTTTTTTCACATTATTTCTTTATTTCATTGTAATTACACAACATATACACAAAACAATGACATCAATAAACGTTGAACGTTTCATTAATGATGTATTCCAACGTCCAGCTATTTGGCATCGTAATTACCATTGTAACAAGTCATTTCTTGAGGATACATGGGATGAACTTGCCGAATTACATGGTATTCAAAGTAAGTAATTAGATATTAACTATAAGTACATAAATTTAAAGTTATTTAATATTAATTATTAACGCAGCATTTAAAGGCAATACTTTTTATTATGATTGTAATAATTTTATAGTAAAATTGTCCACATCATCATTTATGTCGCAGAGTAGAGAGTTTTTTTTTTTTCATTTTAAATGTAATAAAAAATTTATTTTGTTATGTAATTTGTATTTTGTTTTATTATTTTTGTTGCTAAACGACTTTGTAAATGGACGATCACTTAGTTCTGGCATACGAAATTATAATAATAATATAAAATATTGTATAAATATTTATACAAGCAAAAAATTAAAAAAAAAAAGTAGAAAAACCATCGGAAAGGGAAAGCATACAATCAAGCTGAACTGCATTTTTATAACTAAATAAAAATTTATATTAAAAACAATAAAAAAAAATCGCTAAATAGTATGGAAAACATTACAGCATACAAGCATAAAGTAATGCCTAAGTAAAACAAAAAAAAAAAAGAATAAAAATTGTTATTGATTTTCAACAGTTGAAGCCGAGCAACATCGTGATGCCATGCCAGTTATAAAACAAGTCAAATAAACAGCCCAGCGGCGCTCGTTCAATATTTAATTTACATTTTATTATTATTTTCATTTAAAATCACAATTCCTGATTTAATTTTACTTCTTTCTGTTCCTTTTTATATTTTTTTTAACAGAGACTACATTGAAGGCTAAATGGAAGGGATTACGTGATAATTTTCGTGTTGAATTCAAAAAGGTACCTAGAAATGAGATAACTGGTGAACTATTGCAGCCAGCTGATGATTTTGAATCGAAATGGGCACATTATAAATCGCTGACATTTCTTGTTGAGCATATGCGGGCTAGAGGTCCAAAACAATACTTTTATTCAAATGATGTTCCTAGTTTTGAGACAATACTTGAGCAACATAGAAATGCAACGGCTGCTGTTGCGGCTGCACAAGCGGCTGCTGCAGTTGCAGTACAATCAACAGCAGCAGCAAGTAATGATTCGGATCCACCGACTGTTACCGCTGAGGCGACACTAAATGTTGATGGTGTTACGGTAAATTTAGGCACATTATCAGCACCCACAACATATCACGGTGGTCATCATGGTGTAAATGGTATCAAAAGATGCCGGTCAGAGGCTGACGAAGACTCATCCGATCCTGAAAATCCCCTTAAGAATTTAGATGATGATTATCATTTCCTACTTAGTTTACATCCGTACCTAACACAATTAAATGCATCACAAAAATTAAAAGTGCGTATGAAAATACAAAAGTTAATTTTTAAAGAACTATACAAAGAGGAGGATATCGACGATGGTAAATGACAGCAGGCGATTGAAGACAATTTTCATCGATTGCATTACTTTACTAAGCATAAAATTATCTAAATTAATTAACTAGTGTACATAAATAATATATATAAATATTTATAAAATAATTATGTTTTCATATTAGATATAAGATTTTGATTTATTTATTTATAAATCAAAGAGATATTAGCGAAAATTTATAATAAATTAATTTATGAAAAGAAAAGAAAATAGAAAATTAAAACATTTGTCATAATTTTTTTTTTATTATCTATTCCTGTTTAGTTGAAATTCCATTCTAACTTTAGAAGCTTATACTACGCCACTGTTTGCTTGAAGGCAACATTATCCGAATATACAAAAATATATACAAAAATATATAAATATATATAATTCTGGTTAATGCTTACGGCTCGATTAAATCGAGCTTATGAGAGAAGAGCGATCTTAGCGTGTTGGTTTGTCACTGTCTTTTTCAAGTAAAATTGTAGAGCACAAGCCCCAACATTTTGTGATTAAATTTATTATAGAAAATTTTTTGGCGAGCGTGAGAATTAAAAGGTTTTTCTATCTGCACTTGTGTAGGTTCACTGTATTTAATGTCGTTTATATATGCCTATTTTAGTGCCAACACCAGAAGAACTGTTAAAATAAAACAAAAACGAAAAAAACAATCCCAACAAGAAGTAAAATTGTAATAAAGAGAAGCGTTGAGCGATTTTGCGTGTATTACATTGGCATTGCTAAAACCAATACCGCTTATAACATTACAATTATTATCATTGTAATTATTTATTAACTTTAAAGTTAACATTGTATAACATTTTACACTTTAAATTAAAACAAAAAATATAAATAATAATTATAATTGTCGAGTTGGTGTGATTATTATATTTTCTTTTTTAATTCAGCGAACTAACATTATCGAAACAGAAATCAGCTGTGCGAAAAACAAAACACGATAGCGACTTTATTATCATAAAACAAAAGATGGCAAAATAAAAACAAAACATAAACGTAAATAACCTCAGTGCAGCATAAATAAATGTATAAATTTTGAGTAAAAATTCTAATTTGCAATACACATTCGTATAGCTACAACGTCAAATTTATATTCGCGTCTTTTTTAAACATCTTTCTTGTTGTAAATATAATTAAACTAATTCAATGAATTTAATGCTAAATAAATAAATGAATGATAATCAAATCAAATCAAACAAACACTAAGCACAGAAACTAATTCGATTAATTTATATATTTCATTTATTTTTTGATAAAACTTTGATAATAATAAATTCGATTGAAAATTTATTTAACATAAAAATCACAAAAATACAAAAAAGAAAAATATCAGAGCAATTCAATAGGAAGGTAAAAAAAAAAAAATAAATAATCGAACGAACGAATGAAATAACAACGCGTAGTTGATTTTGTATTGAATTCCGACAATAATAATAATAATAAAAAAAATACAAATTTGATTCAAAATGATTGATTTATGTTTGGAAAATTGATTTTCACTCAATATTCTATCAACACATGATATAAATCGTCTGCCTGCCAAAACAGGATATTAAGAATTAGGGATAGGCGACATTCAAGGCATTATATAACAAACACTACAAACTAAGAACATCATCATTCCATCAATAAACGAAGCAATCAGATGGATTATTCAACTTAAATTAAAGCAAAAAAAAAGAGATGTTTAAAAAACAAACAAACAAGCAAAAAAAAAAAATGCAAAAACAACCCACATCTACCCCCATTTGTCAATCGTGATAAAAATAAATGAAAATTGGGTAAGTTCATCTTTAACGTGTTCGCACATAATTTCCATCCGTTGTTGTTTTTTTATTATTCTCTTTTTTATTATTATTTTCTTTCCTTTTTAGCAAAATATTCTCAATGTCATTTTATTACTGTGCCACCAATTGCCAGCGTCCTTTTATTAGAATTTTCTTTGCTCAGTCTTCTGTTTTTTTTTTGTAAGCATATTTCTGCTGCGTCGTGTTTTATTATTATTATTTTTATTTATTATTAGAATCAAGGTAGATGTACTAAAGAAGTAAAAAAAAATATATATATATAAACCAAAAGTAATACTGTAGGGTGATATATAATGGGTGTCGACGTGCGAAAATAATATGTATATATAATTTAAGTTATAAACACTTAACGATATTTTTGCTGCTGCTTGGTTTTTTCCTTTTTTTTTTATGAATTTCTTCTGTCATAAGATCTATGGAAATTCAGTCTATATTTCGTTATTAATATTTCATTTTACATTTGTAATTTTTACGTTTACTTTGGTTAAATATGAAGAAAAGCGTCAAAAGAAAAACAATTTTACATTGTATGGACTGTACTTTATTATTATTATTTTTTGGGGTATTGGTGGATTGCTTTTATAACGTTAAAGAGCAACAACGACAACAGCAATAGTAATAATAATAATTTATAAATAAATGAAAAAAAACCATATAATGAATTTTTATAGTCGTTTTACCATTACTTTAACATTTAACTTTTAATTTTTCTTTATTATTTTTCTTTTTACTTTTGTAAGAAAAGTCATAAAATAAAATCACGTGATATGGTTTTCATTCTGACGAAAATTTGTTTTTTTTTTATGTAATTTTTACTCTTTGTTTAATTTAATTATTTGTATTTTCTTTGAAATTTTATTACTGTGCAAAAATCTCTCCGTTTGAAAGTTTTCAGTTGGTGACATTGTGCTAAATTTTTTTCATTTCTTCACGTTCAATAATAAAATTTAAATAATTGAATATTTTTTAAGAAAAATATTCGATTTGTGTGCAAAAAAAAAAAAGATTTAATTATTTATACCAAAAACTATAACAATCAATGTGAGTAACGCAGTGATTTTGCTAACGCGGTCTTACAATGAAAAAAAAAACATCAATAGCAAGATGAAAAAACTGAATGAAATACTGAATAGAAGAAAAAAAAACTCTCGAAAGAATATATAAATTCCTGCGTTGAAAGTGAAAGGCGACAACAACTATAGAGATGTCGGACGAGTTTCAGGAACGATATGAAACAGATATCAAAGTTATTTTCTTCTATTTTTTTTTTCTTTTAAATTATATTTTTCTTTTTTATTGTTGCTTCATGTCTGACTGACTGACTATAGAAAGAATTGAGTAGAAAATATGGGTTGCTTTGTTTGGTGGAAAATTTATAGAATATAGCAAAAAAAAAAAGAAAACGAAAAACACAACTTTCTCTCTTTATTCCATGAACAAAGAATCGAAAACGAAAGGAAATTTCATTTTATCGTCGCTATTTTTTATTATTATTATTTTATTTTACTTTTTTCCTTATTTATTTTTACTTTTATCGTTATTTCTGTTAACGGAGAGAAATGAATCTGTGCTGGTTTAATTTATTTTTTTTTTCTTAAATTCTATAAAAAGAGAAGAGTCTTTATACTGAGTTTGTTTATATAAAGTAAAATATATTTATATATATATATATATATAGTTTTTTTTTCACCCTATTTTGCGTTGAATAATTTTTGAATAGAATTTTTATAAGTAAATTGCTACGTGATAAGGATATTACTAGAGCTACTAGATTGTCCGGTGGGTGGTTGACTGTAGTCATACTGATTGGTAGTGGTATAATAATAATAATAATCTACAACAACTGATTATAAAGCACGATTAAAATATAAATGTGTACATTGTAATGAAATCAAGAGAGAGAAAAATTATGATGAAAATTCTGTAGCGAACAACAGAACACAAATTTCAAAATAGAAAAATTATTTATTTGTAGATTATGGTTGTTGGAATAGCAAACAAGAAAGAAGAAAACTTTATATGAAGTCAACTAAATTATTTATGAACATCAACAAAAATGGAAAATAAAAATAATTTTTGTTTTTTCTTTTTAAATATGAGGGTGTCAAAGTGGAAAAAAGGGTTGAAATAAAATTATCAAGGTTAAATTTGTTGCTGCTGTTCTTTTAATTAAAATGAAAATTATTATGTAAAAATCATAAAAAAGGACGAAAAATTATAATCAATGCACAGGTTATTTTGAACAAATTTAACCAGCAAATAACATATGAACAAATATATAATAAAACAAAAACCCCTTTTGATCGTTATGTTTTATTTACTAAACTGATTAAAGCATTAAAAAAACAACAAAAATAAATATTGTTTTTCTGGTACAAAGTGTAATTCGCGTAAAATAAAATCAAATAAAAATGTTCATATTTAAAATATTTTTTATATCAGTTGAAATCAGTTGTGTATGTGGGGTATCGATCTGGAAGCTTTAATATATTTTACAAAAGTAATGTTATGGTTATTGGAAACGTATTGGCGTTATATTTTCAATACTTTTATTACATTTTCGTCCCTTTTTTTTCAACCACCCCCTATGAAAAATTGCAATGCAACTAAATTTACCAATCCACAGCGCCTAGTACACTTAATATTATTTTATTTTTTCCTTTGGAATCTTCCACAAAAAAAAATATAACTTTTCTAATAAAATGACTGACGACTACTGTTCATTCATTTCTGACAATTGTTCAGCCCGTTAAAATGTTTAAGTGGAAAACAAATAAGAAACTTCTGTTGAAGGTTTATTATTATTTTTTTTTATTTTATTATTTTCCCTTTTCCTTTGATAACTTTTCGTGTACCGTGTGTGCTGAATGTGATCTTTAATAACTAGAAAAAGCATAAACATTTTTATTTTTATTTCTGTATATTATGAGGGTTTGGTTAGTTTTTACTGCGTTCACTACATTCATAAATATAAAACTTGAAAGTAACTGTGTGTAACAAGCTAGCTGTTCGATATTACTTTAGATGTTTATGATGTTTTATTCGAGCAAAGAAAAAAAAAGTAAATAAATCGGTAAAAAATGGCGCCAAGATGTGATTTAAATTTAGTTTTTCTCTCACATTTAAAAAAGTGTAAAACTTTTTCAATAAAAATCATTACTTTATGACTTTATGGCATTATTTAAGTGTCGCTTTTTTAAGCTTTAAGTGTAATTTTGTTAGATTTATAGTAGTAACGTCGGGGTAAGTTATGATTCTTAGTCAATTGAAAGCGTTTAATGTGAATTAAAAATTGTTTGATAGAAACATAAAATGCATTTAAGATTATAGCGTCTTGATTATCACAGATTAAGTCGCAGATTAAGTCACATTTTTAAGTTCGAAAGATCTTACTTTCACTTGTGATACTTTAATCTTATTTATATTAACAGGATCAGCTTACTACATGAGACTTTAAAGTAAAATTTATGCTACTAAGCAGAATTTTTAATAGAAAATGGGACTAAGTGTTTGTAATCCATGGCCAACTCACCATGTTACATAGCAACAAGTTCCAATTTTAATATTATTATTTAAGTAATTAATAAAGATGAATTTTACTTATCTTATATCCGTAAAAATAATTTAAATTTAAGTAATTTAAAGTAAAATAAAGTGACTAAATGTATCATTCTGTTAACAAATAATTTTTATTTAAAGAAATTCATCATCGCTAAAATAAATAAACACTGCTTTTGTTGCAAAAAAAAAAAATATGTATATTATTTCAAAGATTAATCATAAGATAAATAATATTATTAAAATAAAAACAGTAAATACCAGTTAATATTATCATTTATTATACATTGTATTCAATTAATATGACACGAGCACAGCAACAACACTGTCCAACAATCATAATAAATCAAAATCATTTAAATTGATTAAAATTATCATGAAAATCATTTTCTGTGCATCATTTAACTAGTGTGCTTATTAATTTATTTGTTATTAAGAAATATTATTGCAATAAAATTGTTTTTCTTTCTTTAATTTATTACATTTAATTAAAATTATTTTTATTATTTGTATTTATTTGATTGTTTAACTAGTATTATTCATATTTTTTTTTGAATTTTATTTATAAATTATGACATTAATAAAAGAGAAAAATAAATATTTTTTTGAAATAAAACTAAAAATAAATAAAATAAAGCAAACAATTAGGTAGTTTTTGTTACCGATCATAAATTATTCCAAAAAAAATTAATTTATTCTTATTTCTTTATTTATATTATAGATTTTGTAATTAGTACGACAATATTCAGTAATTTTTGTGTATTGTTTCCAAATATCCTGTTTCTTGAAAAAAAAAAACAAATGTTTGTATTGCAAACTGTTTACAGAGATGGGAAGTTACCAATGTTTATTAATTAATTAAAAAATACGATATAGACGTGTTAAAATAACAACAAAAAATAAATATGTTTTTTTTTAATTAAAAACATAAATTATAAATTTCATAAAATTTAACAAAATAATTTATTAATTAAGTAATTAATCAAGCAAAGTTTATATAAAATAGTCGTCTTAACATAATTGATAAAATTTAATTGTGCCAATATTATACAGGTAGCAAATGCTTATATATTTATTAAAGTTTTACTGTTAAATATAAATACTTTTAATCAATTAATTATAATAGCATTTACAAATAGTAATTTGGTGGCAATTTCACAGTCAAGGATTAATTAAAAAGTTGAAGAAATGTTTGTTAATTATTTTTTAATGCAACAAACGAAGGAATTGTATTTTTGAGACTATTTTCTTTGCTATATTGATTAATTTTCAAATATTTGCTGCTTTCCTAGTACATATTTTTTAAATATTTAAGAATCTGTTTAGCAGTTTTGATTAAAAACATTTTCATTCAAATTATATGAATCTTTCAAATGAATCTACTAAACTGGGAGCACTATTACTTGTTCTAATCTGGGACTATAAATGAGTTTATTATTGAGTATTGCTCTACATAGCTGATTTAAAGAAAGTTCCTTCTTTTAATATACTTTAAGCGGTAAAGAACTTCTATCCTCAACGGCTACAGAATATTTAGCTTTAAAATTTAATCAAAAGTTTAAAATTCCAACAGAAATTCTTTGTCGTGTGATTAAATCCAAATAAAATCTAAGCTAACTAGCAATAAACTTTTTTACTAATTACAAGAAAAGAACGTTTAGGCAAATGTTCCATAAAATTGACAGCCAACAATAACAATCAATAATAAAGAAGCCAAAAAATTAGCCATAAAAATTAAGAACAAACGAAAGAAACTAAATATTATTTAACCTTGGATAAATTCTGTAGAAAAAATTTCTGAAAACTAATAATTACTTTATTTTTGTTTCACTTACAAATTTAAGTCAAACTAACCAACAACATTAATTTATTCCTTCAAAATAATATTAAATAAATTAATTATAACAAAAAAAATAAATATATATATAAATATGTTTAATAAAAATTCTCTCTGCTAAATTCTTGCACATTTTTCTTATTCTTTCTTTTGTTGAATACAAATAAATTTAAAAATTTTAAAAATTGTTTTTTGAATTTATTAAGCCAGCTGAAAAATAAATAATCAACAGCAAAAATATTACAGTAGTAAAAAGCACTAAATAAAATAATAAATAAATTAATTAATAATATATAACATATTTATATATATATTTATTTCTTATTTAAATGCACGATGACATTTTATTTCGCGTATTTAAAAATTAACAAGAGAAAAAAAAAACTTTAATTTTCATTTTTATTGAAATTTGTATTTTATTTTTTATGATAATAATAATAATAATTATTTATTTTCTCTGCTTGGCTTAATTTTATTGTGTTTTTATTATTATTAATATTTTATTTATTTTTATTTATAGGGTGATGATGCGTATAGAATTATATTATTTTGAATGTTGATTATTGAATTATTTAATCATAAATATGACAAGGTTTTTTGGTTTTTAAAATTAATACGTTGATTGATTATTATTATTATTATTATTTGTAATTTTTGATATAATAGATATGTTTATTTCAGAGATGCCAAACCTTAATGCACAAAATACTTTAAAGCCTAAATAAGATGATTTAAAGGGTGTTTTAGTTAATTTTTATTACAATTACTAACATCTATAAAAATTGATTATTATCTAAGAAATTTGTTTTGTAATACCATATTTCTCTCAACACATTTAAAAAAGAAGGTAATTTTCCACGATAAAAGTGAAGCAAAAGTTGAGAAGCTTTATTTACACGATTGACTGTAAATTGGACACAAAACAATTTTACATTATTTTATGAGTAGTTAAAACATTATTTATGCGAATATTACTACTGACTCTTACTTATTATTTATGTCGTCAAAATTCCTTAACATCAAATTTTCCACGTTATATTTAATAAAGCTTAAAATTGACTTGCATAATTTGCAGCAGCTAAAATTTTATGCTGCACGTAAAGTAGGTTTTAAGTAGGTTTTAATTATATAACTGGTCTTCATTACAAAATGGCAAATGACTAAATAACTTGTTCAGGAGTGTTTTATAACTTATACCAAAATTCTTTCTATTTATATTTTCTAGATAGATAAATTCATGAAACTAGATAAAACTTCATAGTTTGTGTGGAAACATTTATAAAATATAAATATTATATATATTTATGGAAACTTTATGAACACTCTGTTTGATTTTATAATAAAAATAATAATAATAATAATTATTATTATTATTATTTTTATACAGCGTTATGATAACAATTGTTCTCTGTGTTGATTAATTCGGTTTATTACTTATAAAATTTTGTTGTTTCGTTTCGTTATATATTTATTTATTTATATATATATTAAGCAAGTGCTAGTTTTAACCAGTTTACATATTTTTTTTTTTATATATTTATTTAATCATAATTTTTATATTTATTATTATTGTTATAATTTGCTTGTTATGTTATTTTTTCTACTTAATTAAATTTTTTATTCCATTTATCTTTAAATGCAAATAAAAGCATTTATTTTTATTATTATTCATTTACAGAAGTATTTTATTTGATCAAAATTTTAATAATTATTTATAATAATCAATAATTAGTATTAAATTAGCAAAAATAAATAAAAATAAATAAAATAAACATAAACATTTATTCAGCATTTAATTAAATAATATAACAAAATAAATTTATATGAAATAATAATACAAATAATAATATTATTATTATACTTCCGCGTGGAATTCATTGTTACAGTGTTTAACAAACTGTTACAACTGAGACTCTTTTAAAATATTGCGAATTGCGAAAATATTTGCCCTTTCTGAAATATGAAATTTATAAAAAACACTATACGGTAACTAGATAGAAACACTCCTGAAATACTTAAATTTTTATTAATTAATTAAAATTAGTTTTTCTTTATAAATTGAATCAAAAAACCGTGTGTCTATTTATTTTTTTCGCATAAAATGTTAAGATAATGCGAAATCAACAAATTTTATACGTGCCTTCTGAATAATCAATCGGTTAAGCTATTTCAGATCGGAATTTTCATTTTTTCTCGTAGATTATCTAAAAACTAATCACAATTGTGTTCCAACAAATTAAAAGAATTAAACTCGTGGTGGGAAGTATTTTTGAAAATCTTTATTAAAATTTGCTCGTCAGTTAGAAAAAGTACAGAACCGGTAGAGTTCAAATTTTAAAGTTTTCTTTTTAAACTACTTAACAGTTGAACTTGAAATTTGTATCATAAATTCATTTTACTATAATTATCAAATTGGAATGATATTCACGGTTACGTTATTCACAGGTATCAGAAAACGTATTACATACAAAAGTTCGTGGCAATTATAATCAGTTAATAATTTTACAAGAATTATCTTTAAGCAAAAGATCAGCAATTTAAAAATTCTAATTTGTAAAAAGAATAACTTTTTAACCGCATGCTGTGTCCTACTTCAAATCAGCTTCAAAACCAAAATTCTGCTAAACACTTGGCTTAAATAAAGCATTAAGTTACCACAGTAAATATATATATGTGTAATAAAGATCAAAATTATAACAGGATTAATAAAAATTCAATTAAAAGCAAATAACAAAAAAAAAAAAAAAAACAATTCAACCAAAAAATTATTTAATCTATGATAGAATGACAAAAAAAAAAATAGAATTTATTTCTTCTTTATTTTATTTAAAGACATAACAACACGCTACTGTACACTTGTATTATGAATTACTTAAGGAAACCAACAAAAAAAAACACACACACGCAGAAAAAATAATAATAAATAAAAAAAAAGTAAAACAGAAAAAAGGACGAACTGTTAAAGGAAAGTTATATTAATGTGTTTTTTTTTTGCTTTCGGTGAGAGATGGTAATTGTATTTTATCATATTTTTTTCACCACATTAAAAATAAACTAAAGGAAATTAAGGAGCACAAAACGAACAAATAAAATAAAATAAAATAATAATAAAAAATAAAGAAAAATTGAATTATATTATGCGTGCGAAGAGGACATTCAATTGTGATCCTATTTAACTATATATATACATATAAATAAATATGTGTACACCATTAAAAATGTCTCAACAATAATAATAATAATAATTTTTATTAAAAGGAATTTCTTTTTTATTTTATTTTATTATTTTTCTAGATTTATATCGTTATATTTTGGTGGTAGAAGAAAAAATTGAAATTAAAGTTTTATCCTGGATTGAGTATCATCAAATGAGACTATATAGACGGTCGCTTTTACATAGCTGTAGGTATTATAAGCGTAGAATTTTTTGTTATATAATTTTGCAGGCCTCTAGTTTTAACAATCATTCAGAATAAAAAAAAAATTGCAAATGATAAATCAGTGTTAACAGCATAATGATTATTTTTTTAAATCGATTACTTAAGTTTTTGTTTAATTAATGCGATAAATAATAACATTTTAGAATACTTTTAAGAATTTTAAATTGCCGCAAGTGATTGCTGTAATCATTAACAACGAACAGTTGCTGCAGATTATGAAAAATGTATTCAGGAGTAGTACCTTAATTGGTGATTTATTGATGATCTGGGTTTTAAATACAGTTTTTATTTAATTTATGTAGTTAAAAGAAGTTGAAACGTAGACATAACTGAGTAAAATTATGTGTTTTTGTCGAAATAAAGGTATACACTACAGTGAAGCAACTCATGAACAAATTCCAAAACTCTTCTTTAATTAGAATCTAATCTGCAATTCCAAACAGATTTTATTACATTCAATAATTATTCATTTTCAGGCATGCTAATAAAGTCTAATAATATTTAAAATTGTTAACAAATCGGACAAGACGGAACTCACAAAAAAAAAATTGATTTGTTTCTTTATATTTAAAAATCGCATTAATAGTTTTTAATTAATATAAATTTTGATTGTTTTATAATTTTTTTGAATTTATAATTATGTAATTAAATTTGCATTTTATTTAATATTAAATTAAACAAACGATTTAACCGAAATATTGCATAATTATTTATATTTTCTTTATGTTTGTATATGTTTGTTGCGTTTTTATTGATTTTTTTACAAAGAAAAAACTTTTATTCTTTTTTGACAATTTTCAAGGTTATTATTCTTATTATTACAATTACTTTTTTTTTTAATTAAATTTAATTAGTGATTTATACAATTTTCAATTAATTATATTATTTCTTTTGCTATATGATAATATATTTGATAAAACAAATCACGTTACAAAAACATGACATTCTAAATTGGTATTTATTATTTTTTATTAAATATTTTTTTTTTTTTTGGATTATTTATGATTTATATTATTTAGAAGAATATGTACATATGTATATGGAAAATGAAGCAAAAAAATAAAATACGAAATTATTTCTCAATTGATATTAATTCATGTATTTATAGAAATAGTTTTAAATTATTTTTATATCATATTATTGATGTAAAAATAAAGAGACAGACAACAATTGGTTAGTTCTGTTTTTTTTTTTGACATAAAATTAAACTAAAATGACCCCCTTAAAATCATTCAATATTTTGATTATATTTATGAATTTTATTTATTATTGTTATAAATTTTATTTATTTATAAATATATACAGAAGGATGACGTTTAAAAATTATTTATATAATAAAAAGAGAGAAAAATATTTATGATGAACCAGTTTTGATTAAAACTGCGAGCGCGACTTTTAACGTTTTTTCTTTATTTTTTATATTAATTTAGTGACGTGAATTCAAGCGTGCCAATAGTCTATTAAATTTAGCTTGATTTAAATAAAGAATGTTAGATTTTAATAAAAAGAAAAATTCTTATATTTCAAAGGATTTAAGTATTGATATTTGCTTTATATATAGAAATTTTTTTTTATAGATGTTCTACAAGCAATTTATATGGGATTTTTTTGCAAAATTTATTTGAACAAAACTACGCAGTTTTGAAAGTTAGAAATTCGGTGCCATAAATACTCTGGATTATTATAAAAATGATTTTATATGAATAAAAATGTTGAACCGGCCGGTAAAGTAGTGGCCCGAGAGAAAAATTTGTTGAGCTGCATAAAAATATAGATATTAAATGTATTTTTTAATCTAAAGCAAGTCAAAGAAAAACAATGGATGAACGATGTCAGATGCACGAAAACAGATCAATATCGTAATACCAGTAGAAAACAAGGAATAAATTACTTATAAAATACTAAAAATTCCTATTTGGTCCTTGAGATTATTAATTATTAATTAAGTGAGTCTGTGTGATCATAAAACTTAAACTGAGTAATCAAAATGAAAAAGAGAAGGCGTCAGAAGCCTTGAAAATCTATACTTCAAGACACTAAGTTCTCTAAAGAACATATTATTATCCTAAGATTTCTCTTCAAACACTTTATAATTTTAAAATATAATTTATTTTACCGCAAACAAGTGACTAATTATGTAATTACAATAAATATTTCTTTATTTCACATATACACATGTATATCGTGCATAAACCGTTGTACAAGTTCACTTTTATTAAACACTGAAAATCCTTGTAATAGTATTTCTAGTAACCAATTCTAATTATTTTCTCTAGTAAATACAAAAAAAAACAAATAGAAAATGACAATAAATTTAAAAACCAAGGAAAAAAAAATGTGGTGTTGGTAATAAGTTAAAAAGTAATTAATAAAATGTGTCCTTTGCGATTAATAAAAATAATAATAATAAAGGAGAGAAAATACTGGACACAAAGCAATAGTTAATTACACAACAATAACTATATAATTTTATTTTATTTTATATATTGTGAATTATGATTATTATTATTATTTTTTCTTTATAATTTAAATTATTTTAATTGCTTATTGCTCTATTGTAGTTATGTTAATAATAATAATAATAATTAAACATAATTTAAATGGTAAAATAGTACATAAATTAATGAAACTACCAAAAGGATAAACTAAAGTAAAATAAATTTAGTTATATTAGAAGCATCTGTTCTTTATAGGATTATTAAAATTTATTTTCTACTCAGTTTTAATAAATAAAAGAAAGTATTTTAGATATTATTTGGTCTAATTTAAGTTTAATTAAATACAGTATTTACCCTAATATTTTAGTATTTTTTTTGCTTTCTATTTCTCTATAAAATGTTTATAAACATTGTGACCCTTTTTTCTTTCTTTTTATATTTTTATGTGTCTTCTATGCTGTTGATTTTATTAACAACCCGCCATTCGCGTTTTATTTATTTATGATTATTAATAGAAATATGAATGCATGGGTAAGTGTCTGTCCATTTTCACTAGGTAAAACACATAATATATAAATAAATAAATATTTATAAAATAAAAACCGTTAAAAACATAAGCAGGGTTGTATAACAGTGTGTATTTATTGTTTACAACTAATACGGGTGTTTTAAATTCGCTCATATTTTTGTCATCGTTTACTGGTCCAAAAAAGCACAAAAGTAATAAAAAAACCGTAATTTAATATTTAAAAAGGTTTTCAATGAAAATTACATATTTTATTTGACAAAAAATAATAACACAGCGTAAAAATGTGATAAGAAAGATAAAAAAAAAGTGTAGATAAGTGAGTAGTGAAAAACGGGAAATTAACCTACGAATAAGTCACTACGACCTGTCCAAAAATAGAATAAGGAAAAAATTAGACAGAAGGAAATGAAATGTTTTTCAATTTTCTTCTATTTTCTTCTTCTTCCTGTTTCATTTCTTATCGGGAGGTCTTCCTTTACTCTGTTTTCTCTTTTTTTATTATTGTGGCATAGTTTTTACCCAAAAAATAATAGCCGGGGAAAAACTAATGTGATTTTAAAAGATAGAATCGTTTTTTTCGGCTTTTTGTTTACGTTTTTATTTTGTTACATAGAAAACCGTGGAATGTAATTTAATATTTTCTCTTATGTATATTTTTTGTGTGGCGTTTTAAGGGTGATAAATTATTTACAGAGTGAATACCAGAATGTTATGTAAAGCAAAAGAAAAATAAAAGAAAATACTACATTATATTTTGTGGTTGAGATTTGTATCGTTGATACACCATAACATTACATCATCAATGACATAGCCTCGCTCTATTTTATATTTATTTCATTAAAAAACATTCGTCTAGTTATTCAAATGAAGTAAATTTAATTTAATTATATTAAAGAATATTAAGCCAACAGTTTAAATTGCATAAATTTTAAAATTTGAAAAAAGAAAAGATTTTCCAGCTAAAATAACAGCAAAACAAACAAAGAAGAAATTGAGTTAAAAAAAAGGGTTTAATTTTATTTTTGAAAATTAAAATCATTATAATTATTTTAGTTAACACGTGCAGAAAATAATTAATTTAAATTCAAAACAAAAATAGGGAAAACAACATAAAATATCAAGATGAATTTATAAATATTCACAGCAGTGGACACAGCAGGTTATCATTATTATTTTTCTCTCCTGGTTTTTTTTTTCAACATAGAAAGCATAAAACATAGGCATAAAAAAATAAAGAGTAAATTAAATTAAATAGAAAAAAAAAATTTTAATTAATTAATAATATATAATAACACGTACATACTATGTTGCCTAAAATGTTAATTTTATGTTTTAAATTAGAAAAAATAAGATGAAAATACAGAAACAGAAAATCTTTTTATTATTTATTTATTTACGCTCTTATTGTGGTTAGAAGTTTTTTTTTTCTTTCTTTGTTAGAAAAACAAAAATAGTAAAAGATTTATTTATAAAAAATGTTAATTGACTTATTAAAACTGTAAATCACCTTTTATAAAAATATTCTTACTTTAGTTTATTAACATAAATAGAGAAAACATTGAATAATATATACAAAAATAACAAACACAGAATGTATAGCACAAAAAACTGAGTAGTTTACCTGTTGTTGTATTTTGTTTTTCAATTTTAATCAACAAAAATATCATAACTACATCAGATTTAGAATATTTTAATTAAATATTGAAAAAAACAAATGTGTTTTTACATTGTTTTGTATAATTGTGTTGTTAAAGTAAACAATGTTGCTTTGTTTTTAATTAAAAGCTAAAACAAAACAGAAAAAGAAATTTATAAAATAGGTAGAAATAGGTGGAGAAATATTATTAAAAACATGACATTTGTTTACTAAAAATTTAAATTTTACTTTTTCTCTATATAAGAGAAATATTACTACTCTGTTTTTGATATATTTGGTACAAGATACAATCGTAATAATTTGTACAAATTGAATGTTATTCAAAATAGTCAGCTTCCTAAACGTTTAATAGAAGATGAAAACGTTTTGATATAAAAAGGTTGGATTGGACGTTCTTAGTTGACATAATATGTTTTATCTGTTGTATCTCACATTTATGTTCAAAAATTAATCTATCTAACCAACAATTACCTCAAAATATGAGTTATCCTGAAACTCTTTTTTAAATTATCATTTAAAAATTAAATTAAAGGAGAAAGTAAGATGACAAAGCACAAAATATGCAAAGGAATAATCAATTACAAGTTAGTAAAAAAAAATTAAGAACATATCTGTCTGGAAGGAAGCCAACTGTCTTAATAGCACAGCTTTATTGTCTAAGGAACAAGAAATTAAACCAAAATAGCACACGAAAGAACATAAAAGCACAATTTCCAAATAATATTTAATTATTGCTTGCGTTTTCTTAAATATTCCTTAGGAACAGCCATGAAATGTCTACAATGCAAAAAATTATTAGCAAGAATTTAAGATAATTTTTAAAAACGTTTTCAATGCTTTGAATGTTTAAAAAAAATAAATTAATAGCCGTTCGTTATATTCAAGATTTTCGTTATTTTCTTTAAATTCAAAATAATTTTTATTCTAGTCTGAAAATAGATAGACCTGAGAAAAATATAACGTTTTAAGTTTGCTACTTTTGTATTTGACCCACCATAGATCATCCATTGAATAGATGGTTTCTTGAATTGGATTTAAATTAAACCAAAGAATAAAAATGCAATGCAAATTCCTTAACAAACTGCATTTGATTGCGTTTCAATAGAGCGTTTGATGGGCTATAGTTCACTTACCCTAGAAAAATTGAATAAAGAATTTTTTTTATTGAATACTTTCGGAAAACCCTTTTTCGCGTTTATGGGTTTAGTTTTTGTTTTCGGTTTTGTCTCTAAACAAAAAGATGTTAAAATTTCACATGAATTCCGCGATCTAACGGATTTGATTTATTTATTTATTACGCATTATGTTTAAATAAATAAAATGTAAGGTAGGCAAGGTTAAATTATATTCAAATGGTACCTTTTACATATATTATGTTGGCTTCACATGTTTTTCTTTATATTTTCTACAACTTTGTATTGTTTATTTATTTTTTTTTTCTTTATTCATTTAATCTAAAGAATATTAGCGACCTTTTCACCGGTTCTATTATTATTTTTTCTCTGCTTTTTATTTAATTTTTTCGTTTGATTTTGGCTTCTTTTTCACAAAATGTGATTTTCGTTAAATACGAGTTGTTTTTTCTTACAATTTTAACAAAGAACTACTCTGCACATCAATAACATGATACTTTATTCATTTTCTTTAATAATAAAATAAAAATAAACAAAAGGTGAGAGTATAAACCACGTAATTTTTTTTCTTTCTTTTTTTTTTTCGTAAATAAATCGCGTTCGGTGCGTCACCACGATTTAGTACAATTGAAAAAAGAAAATAAACGCGAAAGTTCTATGTTCAAGTAATAATAAGAAAAAAGAATAATAAGATGACGACGAATGCGTAAAAAAAAAATAAAAGAAAAAACTATAAAGGGGGAAACAGGCGAAAGTGGTATGTATTTATTTTCCTACTTTTTTATTCGCTTTACTCTACTTTACTTTCAGGAACAAAACAACGCGAACAGCGAATAAATAAAAAAAACAAACAATAATCATAAAAAAAAAGAAAACAAAACAAAAGGCAAAAAAAAAAAAAAACAGGAATTAAAGCGGAAAACTGTAAAAAAGATTTATTATTCATTTTTATTATATAATTTTTATTTTATTTCTTTATTATTTTATTTTATTTTTATTTATTTTTCAACAAACAAACAACAAATGATGAAATAAAATAAAAAAAAAATTTATTTATTTTACATTTTATAGATGAGGATGAAAAATAAAATAAAAAAAAAAGGTAAATCTTTAAACCACACGTTGATCACCCCGTTTTCTATTGTCCCTTAGATATGATTTCTTTCATTGTTTATAATACATATTTCCTTGTATAACACATAAAAGTGCCTTTTATTGAGAAAATTAGCAAAATAAAAAATAAAATTCAGAAAATGGAAAATGTAAAGAAAATAAGAAATGAAAAAATTCTATTTGGAAATTGTTTTTTGTTTTTACATAAAATGATTAAATCTTTTATTTTTTCGCTATTTTATTGTCGACAAGTTTTTCAATGTCCTTTTTATTATTATTTTTTGTTGTTATAATTTTCATTTCTTTTTTTAGTTATTACTTTCTATTATGTGTGTTGTTTTGTTGTTTTATGGTCAAATGAAATGACAGAAATAATGGTAAATAGTAAATTGAAATGTGTACGTAATGTAGATAAATGTAAACAAAGCATTAAATATACAGTGGCGTCGATTTGTTTATGTTTTTCTTCTGCATAATTTTATCAATAACAAAATTTCGTATATTTTGGTATTTGGTTGATAGTTTTTTACTTTTTACATAAATCATGATAACATTTTATTGGTATTTTTATTTATTAGGGATTACCAACAAAATTTTATTAATTATTTTTTACAAAAATCGCTGTTTCAAGTAACGGAATTTGAAACTTTAATTTTAGGATATACTGCAAAATTTATATAAATGTCATTATAAAATTAAAGGCACAGTTATAATGAATTAGAGATTATCTATGCTACCACTTGTTATTCGAAATTTATTAAAAAAGTTTTGAAAAGCTTCTAATTTTTAATTTAATTATAATATGAATTAATTTTTATGCAAAACTTGTTGCCTTCCTAAGCTTATAAGTATTGATTGTTTTCATTTTCAAAATTTAACACTGTTAAGGATAGTCAAAGTAGTTACAACTGTGAAGAAAGTGGTTACTAATTGAAAACAGTGTTTAGTATTGATCTTTATTTGCATCAATTTAATTTATTTAATAAACTACATAGAAAGAACTATTTAAATTCAGAATTTATAAATGTATCTGTCGCGAAGCATATGCGTGTTGCACAATTTATTACCAATAAATTGGTAAGACTAGCAGTTATTAATAAATTGTCTCGAAATAGTCAATATAAGATAAAATTTATTTTAAAAAAGCAAAGAAGAGGGTCATAAGGGCACCAACGTTTTAATACGTGAACAAAAAAACAACAAACATCAATTTCAATAAAGACAAAATTTAAGAACAAGATCCTTTTCTTAAAACTATCGACGCTAATGACATAATTAAAATAAATAGAAAAAAAATAAAATAACCACTATTTACGTTACAAATTCTTAAACTAACCAAACTTGTCATCTTTTTGTGTGCTATAATTCTCACCTATTCTTGTTTTTGCTTTATAAATATTATATTTTCACCCCTAATTGAAGTTGTTCATTATAAAGAAGAAAAAAAATAGAACCAAAAGAAAGAATAAAGGGTTCAGATTCTTATACGATATCTTGTAATGCATGTTGGTATAAACAATAAAATTAAAGGATACTGCTTTCTTAGCTTTCTTTTCTTTATTCAAACATAACAATACAGAAAACATTTCATTTTACTTCCCTTATGATGGACAATAGGGAATTCAAGATTTTCTTCTTTATTTATTGTAATTTTTCAATTCAATTGAAGGCAATGAATAGGATTATAAAACTAAAACGTAATATACATCTCTTATTATTAGTGAAATTTAAATGAGTTCTTGTATTATTATTATTATTATTATTATTTTGATTGAGCATTTTTCTAATAAAGAAATTAAATTTAAATAAAGAAATTTTATACAATTAAAATTGTGTGACTGTACTTAGTTACCTTTCTCCATTGATTTTTCTATTACGCAGTATTTATGTTTATGACAGGGTTAACATTTCATTAATTTTAAAGAAAGTAATTACGCATTAATAAATATAATTAATTAAATTGTTCTGTTTTATTTCTTTATTTAATATCTATAATTCACTTCAGTAGATAAATAATGACATCTTAAATTATTATAATAAACAAAAATTTCCAATAACTACAACTAATTAACTTAAGTATATAATAAAAATGAAAAAATGTATTAAAATATGTCCTTAAAATAATTTAAAGTAATTAAAATGTTTAATAAAGACAGGAAAAAAATTCTACTTTCGTTCCAGAATCAGTAAATTATATGAATAAATTTTTAACCAAAAAATATTTACATTTTTCATTCAATAAATAAAGCATAAAAATACGAAAAACCTATAAAAGGAATATAAAGTATCCTGGTAATAATTACATAACATAAAAACATCTATTAACCAATAAGAAAATAACACGAATAAATAATAATAATAATAATCATAAAATGAATAACAAAAAATGAAGACAATGAAAATTAGGAGAAAAGGATAATAAAACAAAGGAATTTTAACAACAAAACCACCACATGCTATGCTAGGCGCTTACATTTGCACATTCGCCATAACACAATAAAAGAAAAAACTCTAATAAATACAAAAAATAAAATAAAATAAAACGAATAATAAAAAATGTAAATGATTTAAATGATAATAAGCTTTAGTAATAACTGGGCAATAAGGGGAGTGATATGATGTAAGGGTAAATGTAAAAAGATTGCAATCAGCTTTTGCATGATTACAGGGTGGACATGATTTTTTCATTTAACTACACTAAAAAATGTGACCAGTTATTTCGTTTTTATGACTTTGAAAACAATTTTATCTTATCGCGAATTCCATTGTAACATTTACTGGTTACCCCAGGGTTGTACATTTTATTAATAAAAAAATAAATAAAAAAAATATAATTTCTAAATCATAAGAATTGACTCCTTCAAAAAAAACTTTTTTTACAATTAGCAAATGGAACTTTTATTTTTGACTTAGTTTATCCGCTACGACAATATAATATTCCACTAACGAAATGAAAATCGTAAAACAGTTTCCTTTTTTTTTTTAAATCGTGTGTATGTGTGTTTGAATTATGAATAATTTTTTTTTTTTATAAAATCACCCACCATATCTATACTAACGGTTTTTTTTTTTTTTTTGCTTTCGCTCCTTCATTTTTGTCGCGTTTAATAAACTTTATTACATTTCTCCATGGGATTTTCTTTGTCTTCGGGTTTCTTTTTATTATGTTTTTTGATTGTTGCGGAATAATTTTTATTTTTATCATTGAGTGAAAATAATATGTATATACAAAAAGAAAAATAATAATAAAAAATTATTATTAAAATGAACTTGAAACGATTTGAATTCCGTGGGGAGAGAGAAAATAACAACAAGCTAGAAAAAAAAAGATCTTTTGATCAAAAACAATAAAAAAAAAATAGTAGTGAATAAATTTTAAGGGCTCACTCTGTGAGGCGGGTGGTAACAGTTTATTTTTATATTTTTATTACTATTATAATTATCATTATTATTTTCTCATCGGCCGAAATTACATTCCGTTACGGTTAATAAATAATTCGTTATTCATGTCCTGAAAATAATCTTTTCAATGAAAATTATGCAAACGAATTGTTTAGAAATTTATTTTCAGCTTTTGTAATAATTTGCTTGTAAATTTATAAGGGATTTTTATTTGTTATATTAATTGTTAAATATCGAAATAATATTAATAACTAAATAATAATTCAAGAAAAAAACTTCTCAAAACAAATATTGAATACAGAAAATATGCGCAAAAATTTTATTCTCAATTTTTATGTCAAGAAATTTATTAAATTTACCCCAGTTTAGTCAATTATTTGTGATAAGTATAGAAGTAATGGCAAGTAGCTCTAGGAAATTCTTATAGAAATTAAATATAAGAATTCAATAGTTACCTAAACAAGCATAAATTGAATTGTAGTGCTCTACTCTAGCATGTTATAATCCTACTTAAAATCATAAAACAACATAAAGGATTTTTTCGTTAATGTATAAAATAATATTAAAGAATTTTCTAGTTACAAGCATAGCATATAACGTAGTAAAACGAAGCATAAATATAAAATAACAAAATTTTAACAGCATAAAATAAATTAAATAATAATTTTAAGCTGAAAATTAAGTAAATTATGCCTAATTTTAATTATTAAAATGTCGGAAAAGAAAAAGAATTTAAAAATGTTTCTGTGATTCATGTTGATAAATTTCTGCTAACTTTTTATTGATAACATAACTGTGCATAAATAATAGCAGCTTTTTATGCTTAGCTTAACTAAAGTAATGTAACTTTATGTAAATGTTTACTAAAGTTATGACATCAACAAAATAAAATATCTCAACTCTTAAACTAAACATCAACAAGATGAACTAGATTTGATAAAACATTGTTCAGCGATTATTATTATTATTCCAAGTCATGTATCTATTGTCATGATTTCTTTATACAATAAAAAAATCACATAAAATCGCATAAAGTAATGTCATAAAGTTAAAGTAATATTAAGTAGCGTAAAGTTATAAAAAATTTGATTATGCACAATGCAAAATTGTAATAATAATGGTTGCGTGCTCAAAGGATTTATTTCATTTTTTTTTTGTTCCTTATTTTATTACAATTGTTAATACATTGTATTCGATTATTTACTTTTTCTTTCTAATTTATACAGTACACAATGTAACATAAAATACTTTTAATCAAAAGACATATTTCTATTTTGAATTAAAATGGTAAGAGATGAGGTAATATAATCAATTCATTTAAATTCGTTTTATTTTTTATTATTATTTTTTTTTTTGGCTCCTTGTCATACATAAAATCCCTTTGAAATAAATTTATTATTATTGCTTCATACATAGAATTTTTGACAAAAACATACATTTTATTATCTAGATTACAAAACGTAAAATAAAATAAAAGCGTAAAAACTTAATATATTTGATTCGAAGATTTTGTTATCCCTATAATGTTTAGTGTGGAAAAATAAATGAAAATAGAATATGTTGAAGACGAATTATATATATATATATATATATATATTGCAACAATGACATGAGCATTAACAATAGGCTTAATAACATACATAAAAATGCAACAATATACAGCTTTAGATACAAACAATATAGCACATATATACTAAAATATAAATGATTTACTGTCATGTCAATTGCTGCTACTTTTTTTGTTGCTGTCGTGTTTCGTCTATTATAAACAATTTTTATTACGATTCAATTGCATCATGTGAATTCTAACAGATTTTATAACAAATAATATCTTTTTATTATTATTACTTCTTCTTTCCTTTTTAATTTTCTTATTTGTTTCATTAATTACTTTTATTACATACTTTAGGATATCTATTTAGTAATATAAATGTCATTTTTGAATACCTTAAGATTAATTATTTAAAGAAAATAAATCAAAAATCATGATAATAGCAATGTTAGACGTGTTAAAACTACAAACATGCAGTTTTGCGTTTGAGTTCGCTCTTAGCAGGACGTTAATCTGTTAGCACTTTATTCTACAGGTCCTGTTTTAATTAAGTATTAATAATATGAATAACAGTGACATAGAATCTTACTTTTTAAAGATTGTTAAATCGCAAACAATAAAACCCTTTCGAGAATAACACGATTTCAGATTAAATAGTACTTTTAAAAACTAGAATGCAATCCGATTGAATACAATAATCTGATATTAAATTATCCAATTTTTAATTGAACATTTTGGGTACGTATATCTAGGACAAAATAATACCCGACACCAGAAAATTTTCTAAAATTTAAAGCATTTCTAGTGTAAGAAAAAAATTTTAATAACTTTCACATAACAAAGCAAGACTTGCCACAGATAGAACCATATAGAAAGCAGACTATATATTTCAATGAAAAATCTAAAATAGTTTCTTCATAAAAGCCAGAATAAAACCCAATGAATACAAAATATTTTCTGCTTTAATTATAAATTGAATTGCTATTGCAGATTTTCTATTCTATAGTTGTCCCCAAATCTACTAAAAACCGGGATATATTTATTAAAACCTAATCGTCTGATTATTCTGTGTATATTTAAAATCTATTCGAACTGTATTAAGTGCTAAAATATGCATCTATAAAAACATGAAATCTGTCCATATTTACCGGAATGCGAATCAATGATAAACTATTTTACAGAATTCATCTTTTTACACACGTATTTTGTACAATTTTATTTAAATAAAAGTAAACTGCTGCAGCAGTTTTACCCTTAAACACTTAGAATATTCTTAACTACAATACGTAAACTAAGGTAACAAACCATACTTCCACCTTTTTACAATATTGTTCTACAAGTAAAGTAACAATAACCATGTAAAGTGTTGAAATAAATAAATAAAAATTGACATGCAATTATGCTATGTGTATTTTGATTCATTCATTCAATTTAAAGGAATAAATTTTTTTTTCCTTGTTGATAGAATCAATTCAAGGGTTGATTGCTTCTACTTGTGCTGCTTCATTTATATTTTTGTTAACAATACAGTTACTTCTGGTTTTTTTTCCTTATTCATTTGTTATTACTTTGTTTTTTTTTTTATTCTTTTCTTAATATAAAACAGCGAAACATTACGCATAAAAAATAATAAAAAACGAAGAAAATTGTCAATTGTTGTATATGTTTTTTTTTTTATCGATCACAACATATATTTACTCACAAATTAACATTTTATTACAAACAAGGATAACAAAGGAATAAAAAAAAAAAGAAAAGAATTCATGATCGAAAAAAATACCACCACAGTGCTTATATATACCCGCCACTCTACCCTTATATTTACTCGCTTTTACGCGCTTTTTTGTTTACATTATTTTTATAGCTAACGTAATAATAATAATAATTTTGTTTTTTCTTTTATTATTCGTATTTTTAATTTTTTATTTACGTTTGATTTAAACAAAAAAAAATATATATAAATACACAACGAAAACAATGTAATGAAAAGTAATAAAAATAATTTAAATAACATTGGTTCATAGTTAATTGAAAATAATAAATCTTCGGTTATTTGTTTCTTCAGTAAAAGGAAATAATGTTTTATTTTATTACAAAATCTTTTTCATTTTTTCTTTTGCGAAATGAAACGACAGAACACACAGCAAAAAAAAATGTATAAAAACGTAATCGTTTGACTTAGTGTTTACCACCCCAGGTTACACAAAGAATAAGAAACTAATAAAAAAAATATATATATATATAAATAAATAATAAAAATGAATTAAAATGCATTAAAAATATTTGTTAAAAATATCGTAAAAAAAATATATATATTGAGAAAATTTATTCTTAAATGTTGCGTTAGATTTTTATTTAAAGGAAGGCAACAAGAAGAAAGAAAAAAATAATAATAAAATAAATAAACGAAAACGAAAATGTTAAAAGCGATAAAACTTTGGCAAAATAAAAGTGTCCATTTTCCATCCTTTTGTACTTACAAATCCCATAAATCAAATAATTTTTTTGTCGTTTAATATTACTTTTCTATAGATTATTTGTATCGTTTTAACTTATTTTTTTTTCCTTCACGCGATTATTAAAATTATTACTGTAAAAGGAATAAATCCATAAAATTTATACAAAGAGATATACAAAAAAATTTAACGATTCTCAAAGAAAAACAGAAAAAAAAATTAAAATTCTATAGATATTAAGTCGTTTTTGACTACGTCGACTAAAAATAAAAAATAATAAAAATGGCCTAAAAAATTATTATTATTATTATTTTAATAAAAATAAGGAAAAGGATCATAAAAATAAAAAAAATATTTCTCCTATTACACATTAAAAATTTATTTAATATATTTTAACGAAAAACATTGAAAAAAAAAGAGTCATTGCTTCACAAGTTAAATATTTTATTATGTGTTTCGCATTTACACAGCCGTATTAAAGTCAAAAAAAAAATAAAAATCATATTAAACATGAACAACTCATTGTACATAAATTAGTGGTAAGGGTTGTAAGTAACACCAGACTTTATGATTCGTCAACTGATCGTAAAGTTTTTCTTCTTGGTTATTATTATTATTTCTTTATTCATTCCAGTTAACAAACGAAAAAATTAATTAAATACTAGATAATTGGAATGCTTTAGATTTTTTTTTTGTAATGTTTTTAATAAAATTTAATTTATTATTACTAATGTCTTTTGTTAACATTATTCACAATTAAATTATAATAATGATTAATATTTCAAATACAAAGAATAACAGTTTATTATAATAATTATTTTACGCAATGAAATTTTTATTAGAATTGAAAATAATAATTATTTTGTAAAATTTTTGTACAGTGGATATTGACCTAATTTCAATTGTGACAATGGCAAAGCAAAGAAAATAAATGTATTTTCCCTTAAATAAAATATTTACGTTAAATTAACTTTTAGAAATTATTTAATGTTTCGTATTTGAACCTATGTATTCTAGATGATGGGTAGCACTTTAAAGTTAAGATCCAGCTTAATGATTGTTAATTATTGCATTGAATTGTGTTATTTAGACTTTGAGCAAGTTTCATTACTGAAATTCATCTATGTTTAAATTTTAATTTTCCATGAAAATGTTTTAAAACTGTAATTTTTTCTTAATTATTTTAAATAAGTTACAGCAAATAAATTAGTAATTATAGACCAACTTGCTTCAATAAACTTCAACCGAATTCAGTACAACACTATGAGGAGGAGTATCGTTAAGTAACGTATAATAAAACAATGAAATTCACCTCCTCAAAAGAATGCAAGTATGGATTTTCAGGGTGTCGGAAATGATTATAAATGAAATTCAACAGACTCATAAACTTTAAACTCATAACTTCATTAGACTTTTGTTGTGGAATATTAACACGAAATAACTTTCAAAAACACTGAAGCTAAAAGAACTTTCTTTACTATTCTCTTATTACCAAAATTATTATTGCTTTTAGCATTACTTAAATGACAAAAATTGAATTTATGGTAAACATTTACCAACTTATAGCTAAGAATTAACATCTGAGACGATAAATGTTTAGTTCTGCGGCAAACGAAAAATTTTTCATTTGCGTTTAATAAGTTTTAAAATATCTTTGCAATGCGAATAGACTCACTAAATATTTATTCCATTAAGGAATAATATTTCATAATTAAACACAAAATAAGCAGCACATTAAATTTGACTAAAAAATAACTCATCTAGTTCTATTTGCAAAATGCGAATGATATAAAAAAATGAAGAAAAATCCTTAAACAAAATAATAACAACGAAATTCCACACTGACAAGGTCATATATGATTACGTTAAGTAAATAATATAATATACATTTGCAAAAAAAAAAAACGATAAAAGAAACAGAAAAAATTAATATTAAGTCAATAAAACATTAAATTTTAATATAATTCATATAAAAAAATGTAAATAATTAAAATAAATAAATTAAGTAAATAATTAAACACATGTAGCTGGGGTGTCTGATAAAAGTATTCATTGTATCAATTCTTAAATAATTATTCTAATTATATAACGGCTTGAGAGCATTTTTATTTTTAGATTATTAATAATATTATTAATATTTATTTTAATAATAATTATAAATTAAATTGGGATATGTTACCTCCCCCAACGCAACCACACCTGTGTTATAATATCTTTTCTTTTTTTGCTTTAATAAATATTTGCACAAGTTTATTTCTTTATTTTTTAATTTTATTTTAACTTTTTAAAATTATTATTTTTTAATTAAATAAATAATATAATTTCGCTTCTATTTATTTACTATGAAAAAAATTCTTATCATATGAGATATTAAATAAATAATTTAAAGATAAATAGAAAAAATAAAACAGAAAAATGTTTTAGAATTTTATTTTATTTTTCTTTTGTGATTATTTGTATTTGCATAATTTTATTAATTATTATTATTATTATGGCATTTTATTTAATTTTAGAATTAATTAATAAAATAAAAAAAAATTAAAATACAGGCAGTAATTAAATAATTTAATTTATAGTTTTTTCACCCGTGTCTAGACTTAGATGAAAATGCTTAACAAAGTACTTATGCATTTTGAGTGTTTTTTTTCCACGCAAAATTGGTTTTTATTATTTATGCAAGCAAATTTAGACGAATTATTTTTTTGGCTCACTGAAATTATATATTTTTAGTATCAATAAAAATATTAGAGGACCAAAGAGGATCTAGACAAAGTCCATTCAGTTCAGAGATTAATATTAAGTGTATAATGCAGGTAGATTTCTGTTTAATTAAAGTTTCTACAATCAAGTATTCTTCTAAGTCCAGAATCTATTTAATTTACATAAATTTTTCAATATAATTTTACAACTGGTATAAATAATTTTAACTGGTATAATTGTTTTTATTCTATTTGATTAAAAGTATGTTTTTGTTTGTCTTTTATTGAGACAAACTTTTAATCTTTATTCTAATTTTATAGCAAAGCTTTTTACAGCCATATGCTTGTTTAACGTATTTTGTTTTAATTTTGATTCAATCTTTAATATATAAATTTATTTTTTAATAAAAACTTACTGATGCTGCATGTGCAGAGAACTTTACTTTACTATATACATGATCTAACCACGTCTAAACTAAGGCGTTCCGTTTATTCTATAGGAACATTCTACGGAAGTTTAAGTATTTCAGTTATTTTTTCAAATGTTTGCTATTTCGACATTATCTGAGAAGAATCGATATTCCATCAACATCGATATTTTGATAAAAAAATGTTAAAAAATTAATTTTTACAATAATTTTAATGGGCAAAAGACAGTGTTTTCGTTCGACTAGGAAGTAGTTAGTTACGTTTCAGAACTTAACATTTAATGCCTAAAAATGATCTAAGTAAATAAATCTTAATAGTCGCATAATCATCATTTGTTATAAATTTTCAAACTCAAATAAATGAAAGAAATATCTTGAAGGGCTTTTTAACATTAATTCTTCATCACCAAAAGAAAACAAATTACTTTTTTCTCATTATTATATTATAAATACAAAAAATTAAAAAAAATATATATAAATAAATAATTATCATGAATAGATTAATTAAACACAAAAAAAAAATAACAAACAAACAATAAACCATAATTATAACAATAAATAAAATTATTAAATATTTTAATTTTGTGACAAATGATCGTTTGTTAAATTTTTTGAAGGTGTTTTAAGTCATTTAGTTTTCTTCATTATTTCCGTTTCTATTTTGTAAAAGACCTTAAAAATCAAAATCATCAAGTATATAATATATATTTTTATTTGAGTAAATTTCACACACATTATATAATTATAATTTAATTTTTAAATTTCATTTAGAAAAATATTTAAAGTAATATTAAGGAAAAAGCACCGACATAATAAAACTAAATAATACTCTAACCGTTAATAGTAGAAAAATAGCAAAATATCAGTACGTACAAGATACGAATATTAAAATGAAGAAAAATAAATTAATTAATTTATATTGCCCACCGTCACAAATAACAATACAGATAAATCTCACTGGTGCTATAGATAAATTAAAAAAATAATAATAATTATAAAGAAAAGAAAAGAAAAAAAAAACCTCAAATAACCTTAAAGAATAAAATAATAAAAAATTCAAACTCAATGCGAATTATTTTTTAATTAATTCTTTTTTTTTTCTTTATTTTCATTTAAGTTTTTTCTATCTTACTTTTGGGTTTTTAATGGATTTTTTTTTTTAAGTTTATTTTTTTAATGACACAAAATTACAAAATTCGTTTGTTTTCTTCTTTTTGTTTCTTTTGGGATGATAAAAAAACAGTTTTAAGCGTGTTTCTTTTCATTTTAATTATTTTTTTTTTTTATTTTTGGTTTGTTTAATGTGCAAACACCGCTGTAGGTCAAATTAACATCACAAACAACGGCAAACAGTATATAGTTAATAATAAAAAAAGAAAATACAACAAATAATAATAATAATAATAATAATAATTTTCTAATAAAATAATTGTTGCCATTAAAATTTAATTTTTATAAATCTTTTGATTGAATTAGCGAAAATTTTTATTTATTTACGGATAATAAAAAACTAAAGAAAACATCTTCGACATCTTGACAAGTTTTACATGGAATTATCAATATTTTATGATCTACTTAATTGCAAAAATCAAATGGTTATACGATTTTACTTAAGCTAATTAGTTCTCTTTTAAATTTTTAAAAATTGGGACTATTAAAATAATTTTTTTTAAAGCCATTATACTATTAATAGAACCGTTTTATGATTGCCGAACTACCTGGATAATAGAACTTTCGCATAATAGCACCAAAAACTATAGTACAAAAGTGTTCGTTTCTTTTAGAAATATTATTTATTTGTTCCTTAAACAATTTAAATAAAACTACAGTAAATCGTATTATTGTTTTGCAGTCACCAGTAAGACTTTAATGAAAATATTGTGTTTGATTGGCAATATATGGAGATTTAGATCATATTTTAAAGAAAATATAGACAATTTTGTAGTCTTGATAAGACAATTATCAGGATTATTATTTCTGAAACAAATAAATTATAAATTTCTAATAAAAATCAAATAATTCTCGACACAGACATGAAAGATTTTTCATACTAAAATTGCTTATTCATCAGGGATCAGCTGTAATAAATCCGCTGTAAATAATTTGATTTCTTTTTTCCATTTCTAGTTCGTGTTACTTTTATTTCGGAGACACTTGCTTCGAGAATATAATATTACTG
This sequence comes from Ptychoptera contaminata, assembly GCA_963942525.1. Lineage (NCBI taxonomy): Eukaryota > Metazoa > Arthropoda > Insecta > Diptera > Ptychopteridae > Ptychoptera > Ptychoptera contaminata. The sequence continues at coordinate 34,751,403 of OZ012636.1, read as the reverse complement.
TCATCTTTAAAGTGGTTCTGTGCTTCTTTGTGGTTATAAGTATGTAGTAACATTCTTTGTAATAGTTATTTAAATAGAAAATAATTCAGCAATCACTGAGTCTAGTTTCATTGTTACAACGATATTTGTTTTCGGGAATAAGTATGAACTTTGTTTAAGGGAGCTTTCAGAAGGTGAATACATTCAGTCCCTTAACAATAACATTTAAATATCCTTGAATTATTTATTAATTATAATTATATATTATAAAAATTCATTAATATATTTATTTAAATAATTAAAAATAAACTAAAAAAAAAAAACTGTTTATTATTTACAGTTTATATCTCATTAATGAATGATTTATAAATTATATTTATGATTTATTAATTAATGTAAACTTTCGAATATAATCAGTAAATTATTCAAAACTAATCACCTTAGATGTACCTTAGTGTATTGTTCACGAGTAGTAAAAATAAAAAAAAAATCAGTCGCACATCATAGACAAATAACAAAAAAATAAAAGTGTTTTAACTTAATTAAAATTTTAGTCTCTAGCTTTAAATATTAATGAATTAAAAAGAAAAACAATAAATTTTATTTAAAGAAACGCAAAAAAAAAAATAGCGGGATATTCGTTTCTCTTAATTTAAAACGAAAATTCAGACAACAAAAATAAAATAAAATAAACGTAATAAAGAAAAAGATAATTAGTTTTTAGTGTCGTTATTGCCACAGGTAGCTGTTTTATTAATATTAAAATGATTTATTTTTTCCACTTAAATTCATTGCTGATTTAAATAAATTAACCAAAAAACAAACATTTTTTTGCTGCTTAATTATATTAAAATTTTTACGTCTAGCTTCAACTAATCAGTATCAGTAACGGTCGATTAATAATAATATTTTAACATAGCGTAATTAAAAAATATTAAAATTTATTTAATTCTTTATTTATATGGTTTTTATTTTTTTTTAAGAATAAATATTTAAATTATAATTAATAATGATAAATATATACATATATTTAATGCTATTATTGTTATGTTGATTTTTTTTTTCGCCTTTTTTTCTATTAGTAGAATAAAAAAAATAAAATAAAAATAATAATTATGTTTTATGTTTTTGTTGTTGTTATTAATGATGACTGTATTGTTATTATTATTATTATATGATAATGTTGTTATGCATAGCATATTATATACTTTTCATTATAAATACAAAAAAAAAAAAAAACATATTACTATTGTTGTTTTTCTATTATTTTTCTTCATCATTTTTTTTTTTGTATGTTATCATAAAACACGAGCTTAAAAATAAAATAATAATTAGTTAGTTTTGTATTTTATTTTTCTATCAATTTTTTTTTTTCTTTCTCTCTGTTTATTTAATTTATTTATTTATTTATTAACAAAAGAATTTTGTATCGTTTGTATGCGCGTATATTTGAATTATGTTAATTTTGGATAAAAATAAAATGAAAAAAAAAAAAAAACATTGAATTGAATTGAAAACAAACAAAGAAATATTTATTATTATTTTATTTTTTTTTTTGTTAATTCTGTTATTTAAAACATATGTTAATTGCTTTTTATTTTATCTATGTTGTTTGTTCTATTATGCATATAATTAACAATTAAATTTATTTAAAAAAACAATAACAAAGTACATAATTATGATTAGAAGGTGGTTGCTGGTAGGTAAAAAATAAAACTAATTTTGTTTTGTATATACATAGAAAAGTCCTGTTGGTTTTACTTATCTTGTTAAATAACATTAACTCTTACTCCCTGAATAAATGAAAACAAAAAAATCCCTGCTTAATCACAATTCAAAATACCCACATAAGTCCGCAAAACAAATTTAAATAAAACATTTTACCATTATTAAAAAAATAATAATAAATTGATGAAGAAAAAAAAAAGTTACCGGAAAATATAACAAATCAACTAACCAGCAGGAGTAGCAGCAACCGGTAACCCATAACAAAACAGAAAAAAATAAATAAAACAAAAAGTGCGTAGCAAAAAGATCAGTAAATTTGATAAAGCATAAAAAACAGAATTCACTTGTTTTTTATGTTTTCCTCATCGTTTATTTTTTTATTTTTTGTTTTTGTTAATTAATTTCTTTGTTAAATTATTATTTTGCTATTTTTTCATTGTGGTTATTTATGCGAGGACAAATACGCGACGAAGTGTACCGAAAAAAAAAAATATGTATTAATGTATATAAATTTTAGCTGTGGTATCTTACAGCAGTTGGCAAAGTGGTGGTCTGCGGACCTGTTTTCTGGTGGTAGTCTGAGAACAAAACTTTATTTTAATACTGTTTTGATTTTTCATAAAAACTGAATACACTTTGCATAGTTAAAAGACGAAGAAAAATGCAACTCAATTCTCCACAATTTAAATGTAAAAACACTTTTCATCAGGCAGATCCATTAAACACAATATATGATAAGCCGTGATCGTGACTTGAAATAAATGAAGTTCTTTGTTTCGCACTTCATTTAATACCAATATCCAATCATATTCTAAGCCTGCAGGAACGTCTACCGCATTAGTTTATTAAGCATAATAGATTGGCAACAATTAGAAGCACATTTTATGTGTTCTTTGATCTAATTATATATTTCATACTAGAAAATCCTATTAGTGGTCCACAGGATTTAAAATTACGATTTTAGTGGTATGTGAAGTCATAAAGTTTGCCGACCGCTGATATATACGCTGGCACACCTTGCCTATGCTGTTCATTATGCTATTCTAAAGAACCTAGTGCCCCAGTGATGGACTTTTTTTTATTTCTAAATAATAAATTAATTTACAAAAAAATTGAAAACGAGGAAGTTGTTAATAAATTTTAATTTTATTATTTCTATTTTACTTTATATAATTTACATCTGGCATTTTAGTTATTTTCTTTTCTTAATTATAAAAATCGTCTTTTACGTTTATTTCTATTCAGGATTAGTTTTTTTTTTTTTTTCTAATTCGTAACGAACAGATGATTTAATTTTTTTTTTATTATTAAATATTTGTTTATTTTTTAGGATTTTGTAATTTTTATTTTTTTATCACATTAAATATTATTTACTTAATTTATCAAATTATTTAACAAAAATTTATTTTTATATATAAAACGCGCAATTTGTTTACAAAAATAATAATTTAATAGAATTATTTTTTTTTATTTATTTTTGCGACAAATTAGGCCAAAATACAATGGTTTGGTTTTACTACCAAAAATAAATTACAACGAGACTCTTTGAAATTATGTTTTTTATTTATGTTTGAAAATTAAGCGTAAATGAAACTGAAAATAGTGTTCGTTTGTATACGTTTCTGTGCATTGGACAGCAATTCAATGCCATAAATACGCACATTTGTAGACAAATAATAACAATTAAAGTTATAATAGTGAAAAAAAAATGCATAACGCTGTACTACCCCAGATAGCCATGTCAAATGATAATAATAATGTCCTGACTCTGATTTCACACAAGTTCCATTAAAACAACACTTTCAACTGTGGTAGTGACAAGCATTTAAAAATGTACCTGGGGAAGTTTCAGCATCTAGATTCTAGATAAACACGGGGAAATGAATAATTATTATCGACTTTAAATTATATTAATTTACGAGCTTTATCTGATGATTTAATAGATGATTTCGACGTGACCTGATAAAACCATTTTAAAATTATTCAAATGTATATTATTGTTTTTGCAAAACACGTATGAAGTTCTAGTTAAATGGATTCTACTAATTACTACTTGACTATTTAGAATTAGCCAATGAACACGTTAGTAGAAAAATATTAAAATTGCTTCTAAATTATGCTACAGATGATGTTCATGTTATAATTAACATTCGGAGTGTATTTCAGTTGGCTAACTCTATCGCTGAAAATGTGTACTCGGATAAATGTAGTCAATAATTTTTTGTAAAAATTAGACAACAATAGACAAAAATATACTTTTAGGACGGTGCGATAGATAAGATAACGATGATAATCGTCTCAGAGTGCGAGGCTGTCGTTTTCCCCAAAATATATTTTATTTTTAGTTACACATGCTGGCAATGAGATTCTTTAACTATATCAATTCCATAGTTATCAACTATGAATTAATTTGTAAAGAAAAGTGTCTTCTGAGTGATTTGTCTTGGGTACCAAGACTCTTTGCCGCAACACTGTGTATTCTTAAAGTCTGTCTAGATTTAATATATGCGTTTAAGCCAAAAGTAAAAACAAAACCAGTGATTAAATCTTAATATTTTGAGTTATTAGATTTTTTCCTTCATACAAATATAAATAAATTTGCATTAACTAAAAATTAAAAAAAAAACCGCGAAATTAATTTTTTTAGCAACGAAGAATTCAAAAAAACACAATTTAAGTGGCTTACAAAAAAAAAAATTAAAAATAAAAACAACTTTAGGAAGTAAAATAAAAAAAAAAAATAACAAATATCTCAAGGATTTCGTTATAAATAAAAAAAAAATTTACTATAATTTTTTTTGATAACAATAAATTTATTTCTTAAATAAAAATAATTTTATTTTTTTTTTTTACTATTTTGTTTGCAAATTTCATATATCAATGCTGAAAATGAAAAAAAAACAAAAACAAAAACAAAAATTTAATATCAGATAAAGAAAGAAAAAGAAGAAATATTATGATGTGTGTTTCGGGTACAAGTCAACAATAGGTATTTATAGTCAACAATAATAAAATCAAAGTTTAGTTTATATTTTAGTAAATAAAATAATTAATAATAAATAATATATACATAGGTAAAAGGAAAAATAAGAAAAATAAACAGCATTGAGGGTTTAATTATTTGTTTTTGAATATATATTTTTTTTTTGGACAAAAACAAGATAAAAAGTGTTTTTTGTGTAATAAAATAAACAGCACATTATTAATTACTTTAGGAATAACAAAAAACATAGTATTGTTATTGTACGAAGTTTGTAATATAATAACAATAAAAAAAAAATAGCAAATCAATAAATGAAAATTGATAATAAAATTAAATAAAAAAAAATATTTTAATATATAGAATAAAATAGAATGAAACATATATGAGACATAAATGAAACAGATATGAAATCTCAATAACAAAACAATATAAATATAAATGGATAAATAAGATATAATATGTGTTTATACTTATTGCTATTGTTATTATTATTATTCAATAAAATATAAATAATATACATTTTTTGTAATTAATTAAATAATTTATTTAAATTAAGAATCATGGTCATTTGTTTCATGTTTCATTGTGTATATATTTCATGCTTCATATAATTTATGTTTCACATTTATTTATATTTTGTTTCTTTTTTAATTAGCTTTTCTTTTTATTGTAAATGTTATAATTTCTTTAATAAAAATAATAAAAAAAATAAAACGATTAAATAATTAATCTCTTAAATAATTCTTTGTCTTTTTTTTTTTTTTGCTCAAAACTATATTATGTTTCAGTTAACGAATGTCAAAATGTTTTCATTTTTTTATAACACAGATGCGACATGTGTGCCGTTTTAAAATATTAAACATAAATAAATAAATAAAAAAATAAATTAATTAAATAATTATATAGCTTGAAAAAAGATTAGAAAGAAAAATAAAACTATACAACAAAGTATAGAGAGCATAATAATCAGCTTTCAAATTTTTCATTTTGCTGTTGCTGCTTTTTTATGTTAATTTTTTTATTTTTTTTTTAATAAGATGAGGCCATTGTGTGTAACACACATGAGAAACTAGAATACAAATGTGTGTACAAGAGAAGCATACGCAAAAAAAAAAAAAAACAAATCGCGTTTTAATAATAAAAACATATAATTTCTATGAGATAATAGTGTTTTCTGTTTTACTAAAACAGTTTATCTTTTTTGAGTCTTTTAAATGGTGCATTTGCACTTAAATTAATGTAAATATGTTACTAAAAATCGGTTGTACTTAGATACATTGTAATGCCTGCAAATAGAGCAATAACTTGCTAAGCACATAAATTAAAGATTACCTTAAAGTTAACTTGAACTTAACTAAAAACTATTAATCCTAATAAGTAATTAGTATTAAATAATAGGAACATTATTAATATTCGCAGTGCTTTGCAAAGTAAGCTAGCTGTAAGTGCGATTCCACAGAGTCTAATAGTTTTTCAAACGAGTCCGTAAATTAGACAATGCTAGGGTAATAATTAAGTCTATTTATACGGCGTTTTCCTTTTTAAAAGACTTTAAAACAATTAAATAATATTCAGGAGTTCAAAATAGACATTAGATCAGAGCTCTAACACCACTCTTTATGTTATAATCAAAGAACAAAACCTTAGTCAACCACTGTATACAGAAAATATCATAATTTATTATTATTTTTACAATGAAACATAATGTCCTTCGATTAATTAATGCATAAAGTATCAACATTCCAAAAACAAAATTCTAGTAAAGAAAAGATCTTTTATTCAAAACCAAAAAAACAACAAAAGAAGCCCACAAACCATTGAAACAAAGAAAAAAATAAACCAATTATCTTTCTCTATTCATACAAAATAACAGAAGCAGAGTAGAAAAATCGTACAATTTTGAAAAACATCGATGAGTGAGAAACACACAAATAAACATCGCGAACAAAAAAAGAAAAACATAATAATAAAATTAGAAAAAAAAAACAGATTAAACTTCGAATGAATATAGTAGAAAAAATAAATAAATAAATAAATAAAACAAATTAAATTAAATTAAATTTATAAAACAAGATATAATTTGTGTGTAAAAATGTAGGTCAAAACATTTATCATTTTCTATATAAGTATTAGTTACTTGATTATTATTATTATTATTTATTTTTTAGTATTAGTGTTATTGTTTCTTTTATAACAAACAAAATTGATAATTTTGCTAAATAATTTTCAATTTTATACATAGCATAATAATAGTAAACAACATATTAAAGAAAAGAAAAAACTATTTATAAAAAATAATAGAAGAAAATTAAAATAAAAAGAAAAACACATTTAGTAAAAGCAGATATTAAAGAAAGAAAAAAAAAAAAAACTTAAGTATATATGAGTGGTAATCATGCATTTTTATTTATTTATTTATTTATATTAAAAATTATCAATTTTTGATTTATTTATTTATTAAATTTAAGTGCTACGTGATTTGATTTCGGTTTAAATATTAAACAAAAAAAAAATAAATAAAAAAATTAATAATTTACTCTTAATATTCGCACTTAGTAAATAAATAAAAATACAAAACAGTGTTAAACAAAACACGCGGCATTATGTGTTAATTTTTTATTATTTATTTAATATAAAAAAAAAATTAAATTAAATTAAATTGCATATAAATAAATTATTTAAATAGCCACGAGTAACATGAATGCATTTATATTTATTTTTTATTGTTTGTCATTTAATAAACATTAATTGATTGTTGTTAAGAAAAATTGTATGTGACGTGACGTGACAAAGCCGCTTAAATCCTGTTAACGAATGACCTCTGACATGCCATAGAAGGACATTAAACTAAATACTGATTCAATTCATTATTATTATTATTAATTATGTTTAAAGTTTATAACGAATCATTGTCCAGCTATATATTTTGTTAAGAAATTCAATTCAATAAAACTCTCTTTTATCGCCTATTTCTGTTTATTTTTTCTTAACGCTATTAACCGATATAAAAGCTTAATGACCATTAATTAATAATAAAGTAATATTAACTGATATAAATAAGTAAATCAATTTTATAATAAATTAATGACAAAAAATCAACAACAATAAAGAAAATAATAATAATAATAAAAAAAATATTTAATTAAAGTAAAACAAAAAAAGAAATTACAATGGATGAAACCAGTTTCAGCTAAATCTGTTGTCAATTATGAACCGAATATAAGTGATATGCTTTGATCTTTGTTGAATTTTATATATATTTATATTTATAAATTTTTAAGTAATTTTAATTTTTTTATTATTTATGAACCGAATAAAACTGATTAATCATTAAATAAATGAAAACAAATTGTGTGAAATTAAATAAAATAAAAGATGAAGAAAACAGAAATAAAAAAAAAAATAAAAATATCGTCTCATTATTAAACCAGAAATAATGAATCTTGTTTATCCGGTTATTATAAAATGTTAAAAAAATAATAATAAAAACGATGTCATCAGATGTTTTTTCTTTTCTTGTCTTTTTGCTACTTCTATATATATTTTTATTTTTATTAATAAGTTAAGTGTATTATAAGTCAACTTTTGATGATAATGACTAGACTTAGGCGCCACACATTAATTAATTACCTTCTTTGTTGTTTTTATTTATTCATTTTTTTAATTTTTGTTTGCTTAAAGCAAATTTAATAGCGAATAAAAAATTCAGAAAACTATCGATTGATGAAGAATAATTAAGCATAAAGAAACAAAAAAGAAATTTAAACAGAGAGAGAAAAAAAAAACAGGAAATAATAAAATAAAAATAAAATATTAATAACATTTGGCGATTGATGATGAAATTTTTTTATTTTTTTTATCTAAAACGATATAGCAATAAAAAATTACTAATTTTGCGTAAAAAAAAAAATGAAATGAAAATAATTTTTTACGCACTTTTAAAAATAAAATAGCAATAATTAATTTGCGCAGAATCAACCGAATTAGATTATAGAACATCGACACTTGTCTTTAAAATTTGTAAATACACATAAACAAGTGAATAAATTAAATAAAACAAATGAGAAAATAATTTTGTTTTTTTTTTCTGAATTTCGCAAAAAAAAAAAAATTAAAAAATATATGTGTGCCCTGATTTTCCTTATCAATTAATTAGTTATACACATGTCGCACTTACTTAAACTCTACACATTATTGCGAATATTGTTGTTGATATTAATTTTTTTTATTTATATTTTACAACTTCTAAAATAGATCTATGATTACTTGTTTTTGTTTTATTAATTCATTATTTTTTATTTTTTTTAATCACAACTCATAAATTTTGTTTGTTTTTACAAGGTAATCTTTTTTAATATCTATCTTTGGTATAGAGCTTAAGTCAGCTAGTTTTAGTTTTTCGCATGTATTTTTATGTTTTTCACTGACAACAAGGTAAATGTCGAATTTATTTTTTATTGTTTTAAATATGAAAATGTCATATTTCTATATTAAATTAATTTTGGATGCATTTTATTTGTTTTTTTTTTTTTATTAATAATAATTTATTAATAAGACAATGATGTAGTTTTATTATTGACCTTGAAGCGTGGTTATAATTATACAAAAAAAAAAACACTTTAAATAAAAGAAATTAAACAAATATTAAATAATTTTTTTGTTGTGCAGGTAAACCGAAGAGTGTCAAAATATCCACTAAAATAGATTTCCTTTTATGAAATCACTGAAATTTAATTTCTGCAACATAATACCCATGGTTTAGGCAAAAAGCTAATAATTTTAACACTTCCTGGCGAATTATCGACATTATGTTCAATTCATGGTGAATCATTGACCATTTGCAAGTATGAGTGTAAAGATAGATAATTCTGGATAAGACAAAAATCAAATTTCTATTTCAGAGTCTTAAGAGCAAATGATTGTAGCTACTGTTTCTTCTAACCTTTGATCTACAATCATGGATCATCAAATTGTGTTATTTAATAAAATATTACTTCCTTCTGTCTTGCAGTTTCATTTAAAATTTGTTTCCAGAAATACTTTTCTATATCAAATTTAAGAAAAACCCTTTTGATGGTACTAAAAACACAGGAACAATTTCATATTCTTTAAAATACAAGCATATTTCATTGCTTAATTTTACTAAAAAATTATTTAGCAAAATTATACAGAAAACACCTTTATTGGATTCATAAAACGTGTTTTTACTGGAAAAAACGTAAGAAATCATCAATAAAATATAACTTATATTTGTGTTATAAATTTAATGAGGTTAAAAGTCTCTAACGTCTACATATCCTCAAAAAAAAAATAATGACAAGTTTCCTTGGATATAACATTTAAATCAAATAAATTATCAAAACATCAAAACAACATAATATATTTTCAAAGTTTATTAATAAATTAATTAGATAATTTTCTCGTCATTTATTTACATATTTTTCATTCAATTAATTAACATTTAAAGTACAACAACAGCAAAAATTGCTTAATAAAAGCAAAACAACAAACGAATAAATAAATAAAATAAAATTGGCTTAAAAAACGTCAACAAATAAGAAGATCAACAATAATAGTGTGCATCTAGAAAAAATATTGACATTTTAATTGTAATGAGTTCGCGCGTTGGTGGTAAATTTTCTTATAGTTTCTTAGAAATTAATTTTATTTTATTTTTTTGTTATTATTAATAATAATTATTTACATCACAAAATGGTTATTATTGTTTCTCTCTTATTTTTAGTTTATTAATTAATTTATAAAAAAAAGAAAAAAAAATAATTATGATGTAAATAAATTAATTAATTAAAATTGGCTGCAATGATAGAGAGACAACTTTGACCTTAGAAATAATAATAAAAATAAAAATTAAAAAATTGAAAAAAAAACAACGACAAATGCCACACGTAAGTCATTGCTGCTGTCTTATTGTTTCTGGCAAAAATATCGTTTCTAAAGTAATAAAAAACCAAAAAACGTTAATCATAATTCATTGACGTGATTTTTATCTATTTTATGTATTTAAATATATATATATATATTTTAATTGACTAAATTTTGTAAATAAATGATGCTGTATGTTCTTCGTATCATAATATGATTTTACGTAAATAAGAGAAGAAATAATAAATGAGCAAGCATATTAAAAATAACAAACAAAAGTGCTTATGTACGAGAATTTACTATTGAAAATTCTGTTGGTTTTTGTGCCAAAAAAATAAAAAATCGAAACAAATACAAGAAAATGTTATTTTTTTTTTAAAGTAATAAAAACAAAAAATGAAGTAAACAACTTACAACTACATAATAGGGGCACGTGTCGTTATAAAATAAAATAAAGACTTAGCGCCGCCATCGATAAACCACCCACCCACTTTTAATAATTTTCAATTTTTTTTTTTTTTTTTTTTAATTCTTTACTTTATTATTTGTTATCTCTTGTGGTTTTATTTTTAATTATTTATTGCGAAATCAAATTATCAGTAATTAATGATTGATATTATTGTTTTATATTGTAATTTCACTTGTGATTAAAACATTATTGAGACTTCTAAAAATCATTACCAGTATGCTACAGTAGATACTAAAAGAGAGAGAGCATAATCATATCAAGTTGCTATAATAAAACACAAACATGATCTATCGATACACTTTAATCTATTAAAAAAATTAAATAAAATTGAAAATTAATTAAAAGAAAGAATATCAAAGCAATAAGATTATGTAGAAGTAAGGAAAGAATAAAAAAAATGAAAAAATTATTACGATACCGCGAATTAAAGACATTAACAAACACAGAGAAAAAAAAAACAGCAGAAAAAATGAAGAAGAAAAATGTCAACAAGACAATTAATTAATAAAATAAAAAGATTATTATAATTCACAATATGGCACATGTTGTGTGATCAAAACGCGCAAACATAAGAAAATGCGCAATTTGATGGTATGTGGCCATGCTTAAAAAAAAAATGAAAAGAAAACAAGTAAAATCCTATAAACAAAAATAGATGAAAACAAAAAAAAAACTAAACTAATCTAAACTAAACAAAACTTAAGATTTTAATTGCAAAAAAAAACAAAAATTTAGTACAAAATGATTTAGTAAAATTATGGTTTTTCAGTGTTAAAAGGCATAAGCAAGAGCGAGAATAGTGAGTCAGTAATAAACGCGAGCAAAAGCAATAATAGATATATGTAAAAAAAAAGATAAAAATAAAGAAATGAAGACGACGAAGAAAAAAATACACAAAATTGTGTTGCTGTTGTTGTCATTATTATTAAGAATAAAACGTCGCCAACGAGCCCAGCCCACAACTGTCTCCTCATTCATATCATATAATATAAACATATATTAGTTAAATTGTTTTATTTCTATCATTATTATTTTTATTTTTTCATCTCTTTTCTAACATTTTTGATGTCAATGACTCGTGTTATTTATTTTTTATTATTATTATTATTTTTCTTTTGTCACTAGCTTAAAATTAAAAATAATTAAATTTATTTAAATTAAATTGTAATAATCATAAACAGTTAAAAAGACATACAGACACACTTATAATCAGTGAAAACAAAACAACAAAAAAAAAACTACTTCTTACTTTGTCATTAAGTCATTCATTTCGCTATGACTATGATACACATTTTAATGTTTTGCATTTCTTTGATAAAAGAAACATATAAGTGTTAATTAATGTACAAAATTATTTGAAAAGAAAATTAGATTATAGAATTTTCTTTACATAAATGGATATATGATTAGTTTTCTATGTAATTATAATCAAGGATAGATTTTTTTTAAGCTGATTTTTGTAGCAAAATTAATGATACCATTTGACGGAATGTAATTTCCTATTAACATTTCTATTAAGCATATGTTTTGATTTATTATCGAAACGACTATGTCCTTGATATACATATTTTATTTTTATACCTTTAAGTATATATTTTGCTGATACTAGTAATTTTTTTTATACTTTACTAAAAGTTCTGTAAAATTCCTTTTTCCATTAAGCATCCAGATAATTATATGTACTATCAAACTGTCACTATAAGAAATACAGGTTAAACTCAAAGTGGTAAGTTAAAAGTTTCTCTCTCTATTAAATTAAACCTGGACAAAAATTTTAAAGAAATTTTTAAAAATTTTAAACCTTTGAATATGTTTCAATCCAGTATAATATGTCCATAGTCGAAGATAATCTCAGGTCACCATATTGGCGTCATAATACAGGTTATGAAAGTTTCTTGTTTCTAAAATGAAAAGATTTTCGCTAAAAAAATCAGGTCAATTGATTAGTCAAATTCAATGAATTAATGCTGATAATTATCTGCAGCCGCTTTTAATTTAATATCATGATTATAAAGTTGATTTTATAAAACTAAAGCATCAAAATTATTATTGATTTTCCGCAATAACAACATACTTAAGTTCAGTAAGTAGTACTTAGGAACTTAATACTATAATGCCAGTCATATAGGCATAATTATTAATATTTTTAGCTTGTCTCAATAGTTATTAATACACAATAATTGAATTCATATAACATGAAAAGTACTTGTGTTATTAGAGAAAAACAATAAAAAGTTTTTCCTATAAATTGTACTATTATTGATTAACAACGTTTATTCGATAGAAAATATCGCTTAAGTTTAAATAATCGTAGCAGCAAACGAAAAACAAACCTTTACAAGTCAATAAAATTTCGTATAATTTTTAATCCTTTATGCAACAATAACTAATCTAAATTTAATTCAAATGGCTAATACTATTTATATCAAAAATTAATTAAAATTAATGAAAAACAAAATCCTACACAAAGCAATCATAATCACTTCCTACTTACATTATACCCCACAATATATCTATTCAGTCATCGAAATCTTTATTTACCTTAGAACAAAGATAATAACAATATTTTTGTATATCCAGAAAGCGAAAAATAAAATCATTTAAGACGTAATTAAATTAAATAAAATAATTAAATTTTTGCGTCATTTTAATGTGTTGATGTGAATTTTTTTTGTCGAACATAACAAAAAATTCGGTCAACATAATAAAATTAACGAAAAAATCAACAACACAAGATATAATTTTCTGATGATTTGTAATCGAAAAATAATCAAAAAAAAAAAATGTTTAAAACCGCTAAGCAATCATCTGACAAAAAAATTAATGTAAAAATTCCTTAAGTAAAAAAAAATTTATGGGAAAATATTTTTCATTAAATAAAAACATTAACAAATAACAAAAATAAATTCTTTTCGTTGTATTATATAAAAGTGTGTCCTTGAAGGAAGATCACAACACAAAGAAAATATACTGCGCGAAATAATGGTCCATATGTTGACAAAAAAAACAAAAATTAAGCAAATAAAAAACAAAATCAACAGACACGTGTTTGTCACAGAAGATCGCGCTGTCAAAAATATAAACAAATTTTATCATAAATTATTTAATATTTTTTTTTTATTTTGCTTGTAAAAAATATTTGTGTAAGCAGATGACGATGATGATATTTTCGTTATTAAAGAAAAAAAAAATTTTTTATTCGCTATAAATAAAAAAAAAAAAGAAAAATCAGTAAATAGCGATCATTGCGCTGCTTTATTTTTATTTTTATTAATTTTTTTTGATTAGTTTATTTGCCTTTTGGTGATTATTACTGTTGACAAAAAGAAAATATTTTCAAATATTATATTTATTTATAGGAAATAATTATTTTCTTCTTTTGTTTTATAAATAAAAATCCTTTTCTTATTTGTTTTTTCTTTTTTCTGTTATAAATTTGTTAAACGCGCATTTTATTGTTTTATTTTTACATAAGTTTAAAGAAATAAAAGTTTTTTTTTTTGCGATTGGGTGTTAAATTTAACCGTATTTTACTCTAATTAAAAAAAAATTGACAACGGTGGCATTGTGCTATAATCATTTAGTCCAAAGTTTGATTAAAACTTGTGATTAATGAATGTTTATTTAAACAATTAGTTCAATATTAATTAAAACTTAGCGAATATAGCGAGAAATCAGTAAGCGTATTCATTAAAATTAATAAAAAAAAGGAACAAACTAAGGATTTTAAAAATCTAATTTAATTTAAGAACTAGTTGAATACTTAAAAATGTATTTAGTTGGTACATAAGTTATTTATTTGACGACAATATACATCAACGCCAGATCACTAAAATTCAAAGAACACATAAATGTCCATTATGATTATCACAGATTAAATGCAATAATATTTTTGGCAGTTCTAAGAAAATTTACTAATTTATTGCCTTAAACAATGAGTTTGCTAGTTATATTAAGCAATTATATGATGATGATGATGAAAATTTGATTAGTTAGAGATGAATTTTCGCATTTTAGGAATTTGAGATGATTTGAGTAAGTCTTGAGCTTAATATAATTTGTGGAAATTCAATCTTTGTGATAGTACTGACAAGTAGTTTTGCTTTCTTTCAAAGAAAAGAAAAAAAAACCCTAGCGCCAAAAAACCAACCCTTTTTGAGTTATTGAAAACAAACTAAACTAATCAAACGCAATGCAAAAATCAGTATAGAAAACTGCAAATTGTACTTGTTATTACCATTTTGAATGTTTCAATAACGACGATGTACATCATCGTCTTACTATAAAAAAAATACAAGAACAACATATAGAGTATTTTCATCAACAAACAAAATTATGTCTGTTATTTCCCAAAAAAAAAAAATTAATTAATTAAAATTATAATTTCGTTAAAAATACAAAAATAAAGAAAATAAAAATCTGCACATAATTAAATTCATTTAAAATTAAGACAACAGACAGACAGAAAAGTAACAAACCAGTAACTAACAAACAAGAATAACAAGAAATAAAAATTTATTTGATTGAAGACAATTATTAATTATTTATTTATTTATTGTATAATAAAAAAAAATTTCGAAAAAAATCGCAAAGAAATTAATTGAAAAGAAAATAATTCATTCATTTATATTTTTAGAAATATTATTATTATTAATATACATATGTATGTATATGTATGTAATGTAGTTAAAATAAATTTATTTTATATTGTTTTTCATCGAATTTTGTGTCATAAATGAAGAAAAGCCAAAAACAAAAAAAAAAAACATTAAATGTTATTTTTAAGTCGTTTTTTATAAGTCAGTATCTTATATAAATTTTGTTGATCATTAAAATTACTATTTTCTTTTTATAAATTTTAATAAATAAAATCTATATATAAGAATGGATGGCGTATTTTATTTATGAATAAATACAATTGTCTTGTTAAAATAATTTATTATTATTAGTTTATTAATTTCGCTGTCAATTTATTGATTTTATTTTTAATTTTTAATTAATTTAAAGAGCAGCAAAGTGTTTTTGAACTTTATTTATTATTTTATTTATTTATGAATTTCAATAGGAATTCTAGTAGAAAAAAATCATTTATATTTAATAAAAAAATTTAATGAAAATATTTATAAATAAGCCACACTTGACACAATAAAATTAAATTATATTTTAAATTTCTATAAGTGTAATCATTTATTATAATAGATAAAATTAATACAACTGTATTAGTGAATTAGTTTTTCTTTTTCTAATAATAGCGAATTACCTGTTTAATTAATATTATTAAACTTTTCGATCGATTAACTAGAAGCCACATGTTATTATTATTTCTTTATCAATATTATTTTAGAAAGTAGATTAAAAGTAAATCAAAAGCTTATAAAGATGAAAAATACTATCTGACTACTTGTGACAAGCATGGGTTTTAAAATCAAGTGAAAGTTTTGACTCCTGAGACCTGACTTACTTAGACAAAACTCATAAAATAGGTCGAAGAAATCAAAAAATAATTTATAGAAAAAAAGCTCGATCAATAAAAGCTTTTTAATAGGCCTTTAAAATAATATCTACAAATTTGTTATCTTTTCAAAAATAATATCATAACCAGGTGTCTTATTATTTAAATCTGTGAACTCTGAAGTCTAACATGGCCTAGAGTTTGGATGGATTATTATGATAAATTGATTACATTTAGACACATATCATTTGCTGGATTAACGGTTTGAACTATACAAGTTATAGATCTATAGGCTCGTCCTGTAAAATTTGGGAGACAAAGGGCATGATCGATTGCAACTAATATTCAACTGCTGTATTTAGAAAAGCTACTGAGCACTGGATAACCTTTGGAATTGTTAAGGTATTTTTTTGAAAATTCTTGTCATTAAAACATGAATTTAGTAGTTTTTTCCTTTGTCATGGACGCATTTTATTTTTTTTTGTCGCATCAAGCATAAAGCACTTAAGATTTAAAATTTACCGACATATGAATATACCGAATTTTCTTCTTTATATTAATAATACACGTTGAGTTAATTAATTTGTGATTAATTCGACGTTAAATCGCTTACTTACACTGCCACACATTTTTTATTAATAAAAACAACATCAAACAATTTAGTAATTTAGTAGTAAATTAACAACTTAAGACATTTATTAATCATAATCATTGAGCTAAATGATATAAAGAAATGTTAAATATAACATTTCAAAAGGATTTATACTAAAATAATTAATTATTTTTTATACATAATAACGTCATTGATTAATGAATTATGTGACATTTAATTTTTCTTATTAAAAAAAAATTGTTTAATTCTTTTAATGAAACTTTTCTTTTTGGTAAATTTTTTACATAAATTTATAACTCGGCAGTAGCATGTGTATTTGATTGATTAAACATCATGTAAAATATGTGGTTTTAGTTTATTTATATCATCTTTATTGGAGAAAGTCCATAGATTTATAACAGAGATAATTTTAATTCAACAATTTAACAAATTAAAAATACGAATGACTACACCCTGCATAAAATCACTATAAAAAATCATCAATTAATAAAGTATTTTTAAATAACAATTTTATTAAAATAAAAATAAATAAATAATTTTTTTTTCTTCTTTTTCTTTAATTAAACGAATATAATAAATTCTTCTAATAATCATTATTGTCAAAATTCAATAAAATAAATAAAAAACAAACAGCAAAAACATAAATAAATAATTAAAAATCAACCATCGACAGTGGAGGCGCCTGGTATAAATTAATTTATTTTTCCTATAGAAATTCGGGAATTTTGTTTACTTGGAATTTGTAGAGAAAAAAGCAAACAAAATTGATTATTTGTACAAAATAAAAAAATGTTTAAGCAAACAACCTTAATAAATTTTCAATTATACAATTGAAAAAAAAAAATAAAAAACACGATTGGTCTATTTAATTATTTATTACATTACAAGTGGAGACGCCAAGTTGAATAAAATAAAATAATTCTCTAACAATTTTCTTTTTTCAATTAATTAACACAAAATGAAAAAAAAAACAAACTAACTCGATCATTACAAAATAAAACAATAATTGAGTTATAGACATTAAAAAAAAAAAATTTATTTATTTATTTATATTTATCGGTTCAAACCCAAAAAAAAAATTAACAACAAAACATAAATAAATAATTAAAAATCATGAAAAATCAATTAAAATACGAACAAATTTATTTATTTTTCTTTTTTAATTACACAAAAAATAATTAAAAATCCATATAAAAAAATAAATGTTTGTATAATGTTTATGTTTTAATTAAAATTGGGAAAAATAAAAATAATGTAATTAATTCATTTAAACTAAAATGTTTGTAATAATTAAAGTAAAAAAAAAATAAAAACATTAACAAAGTAGTTTTTAGCGTTTTTTTTTATTGTAAAAGCTTATTGTTGTATTCTGTGTAGTTTTTTTTTTTTTTTTTAACAACAATTGATGGTTTGTATTCGATACGCGTTTATTTATTTAATTTAAAACTTTTTTTTTCTTTCTCTTTAACATAACAAACAACATTTGGATAGTTTTTTATTTTTTAATTCATTCTATTTTGGCCGCCTCCATTATGCTCTATATTTTTTTTTACGTTTAAAATGTTTTTCTAGCATAAATAATTGTATATAGATATATGGGTATGTAGACAGATATGTAGCATTGTGAATATAGATGAAAAAAAAAAATTAATAAATTAACATTAATATTGTTATGTTAACGAACAAAGCATCCAATGTAAAATAATTAACATTTTATTTAATTAATTATAATATTAATAATAGAAAGAATAAGCTTTGTATTCAATGTTAAAATTAAAAAACATTTACTTAAAATACGTTGAAAGTAGTTATTCTTAGGAAAAATATCTTGAATTCATAGTTTGTATTAATCAAACAAATGGATCAGATTTTGCAGCATATAAAATCGTTTTTATTAAAAATCTAACTGAATAAAATTTTTGATTATTTCACTTAGCAATGCGTCTGAAAGCTCATTGTGAAAAGTATTTTTTTGTTATTATTAAGTTTTATGAATAGTCTAATATGCACATTTATGAAACAAGTCATTCAAAACAAAGAAGAAAGACTAATAAACAGAAATATAAGTACAAAAAAAAATTAAAAAGCAATCTACAAAATTAGGACAACTACTTCTAAGCAGACATTAATCAGAATAAGTTTAAAAAGCATGCAATAAGTAGTATAGACTCAATTTATATTATACGATTCATGGCGACTGTACTCTATCTTCTGTCTTTTCTATCTCTAGTAATCTCAAGGAATTTAAACGAACTTCATAATTAATATATTGTTTTTACTTTTATTAAGTATATCTTTGAGAAGAATTGCTAAACTACAATTCATTCATCACAAAATCGAGTATATAGATTACGAATTTATTCACAAATTGAACATTATTTAACTCCAATAAAAGTTATTGCATCGCTAAATATTTTGTTAACTAATAAAAAGTCTATTTAATTTTATAAAAATTCTTCCTTGATATATATTTATTTAATATGCGTATATAATATCACAAAGCTCGTCATCATTTGTATATACAAATAAAAGACAAACAGACAGATAGATTTACTAAAATCAACCACATATGTAAAACATAATAAAATAAACATTAAAAACAATAAAATGAAAAATTAAATTATTAAATAAAAAGAAAATTAATTAAATAAATAATTTAAAATTAAAATTGATGCGATGTACTCGATGTATTAAAATTTTTTTATTCGTTTATGTTGTTTTTTTTAATGCCATTAATCCATTATTTATTTTATTTTTCTTGTATAATCTTTATTCCATGTCTTATTATTTAATTATTTTGTTCATTATTTATTAGTTTTGCAGCAAACACACACATAAGTTGAAAATGATGGTGTATTTCATACCAAAAATTAATTAAAAAAATAAATATATATTTTGAGTATTTATGTTATGTTTAACGACAGTTAACATAGCGAATAAAACAGAAAAAAACAGCACAGTTGTACAGCCAACAAGCCAGTAACGATTTAAAACAGAAAAAAGAAAAAATTCTTTTTAATCTTGGCTTAAAGCGATCATCAACAATACAAATAAAATGAAACGAAAAGGAAAAGAAATATTAAAAATTTATTTCGATTACAATAAATAAATAATTAAGAATATTACTTACGACATTTCATTTCATTTCATTTTTTTGGTAAAATAAAATTAAATAAATAACGATTAATAACGAAAAAAAAAGAATGGAAAATTGTTAACAAACATGTGTCGATGACATGTATAAAGTAATAATAATAATAATAAGAAAAAAATCAAGTAACACATGTTTTTATTAGAGAAACAAACAAAACATAAATAATTAAGAACGAAAAAAATAAATAAAATAAAATAACTGTCACATTAAATTAACATATAATGCTCACACAGCCACATATGTACAATCTAAAAAGCAATTAATTTTTATTCTTAATTAATTATTGTCATTAACAAGTAATATACCAATTAAATAATTTAAAAAAAAATTAACGGAGAATAACTAGACAATAGACAAATGAAAATAAAAATCATTGCGCTTAACAATTACACCCTACAATCACTCCTTTATATTTATTTTAATTTATAAATTAAAATAAACATAATTTTCTATTCAAAATCAACATTAGTTTTATTTTTTAAGGTAGAAACATAACATTGATTTTAATATGAATAATAATATATGATAAAAAGTATTACTTAAAATCGTCTCGAGTGATTATAAAGAAAAGCAATGGTAAAGCATAAAGAAAATTGATGTCAGAATAGCCAATTTATGATTGTAACTATTGGACATTGTATTAGTTTATCTTTGTGTATGTAGTAATTACATGTTATGTTAGAAACACACAGAACAATCAGATAACATTTCTTGCAGCAGTGTCATTGCGACATTATTTAAAACCTTTCAAACTTTTATTTATGCTAGAATCCCTTCAGGTTAGCATAAGAAAATCATATTTTTTTTTATGGAAGATATTGGCATCTTTAGGATTTACTACGTTCAGTTTCCTGTACCTAAAAGCTTACGCTACTATTTCAATTTGGTGGAAGGGTTATTTGAAAAAAAGGGAAAAGTTAAAATAAAATACGCTTGATTGTAATGTGTTAAATTTCCTTACAGTACTTACACAGAAATCTTTAAATCACGTACAAAAGTGCACGGATATTCTTAAGCACATAAATATTTCTTAAATATCATTCTAAAAGTACGAATCTGATCTAGAATCTGGTACAAAAATAATTCCAAAATATATAACTTGTTAGTCTAATTCTGAAAATATTACTGTAAAAAGTAGAAAGTTTGTGGAACGAACCTTCTGTGCCATGCAAATTCATATTATTATAGCTTAAATTAACTTTGTTAGTACTTTTACATAAAATTAAATAATACAATTACCAATAAATCTATAAAATTTAGCCACTTGCTATAAAAAAAAAAACAAAATTTTTCTTCAATGCAAATAATGTTTTTGTAGCTTTTTGCATAACTTTAAGAAATCATGTATAATCAAATCGAAATCTAATTGCTATCCACATTTGAAAATAGATAATAAATTTACAATTTTTATTATATATGTATTTAAATTTTTTTTCATAGAAACAATAATAAATATTCTAAGAAATAAAAACAATTATTATTAATGATAAAATTTACATTCAGATACTACTTTCTTCTTAACTTATACATAATTTACAAATTTTACGTTATCTACTATGAATAATTGACTTTGACATATTGACAAGTTAATCAATATCGCAGATTAACAGTTGCGTTGCGTGCACGCAAATTATGAACGAAAAAGAAAATAGCAAATATAAAATATGTCTTATTAAATTTATCAAACATATATTTGTTTTAATTCGTTGAAATAAACATTAATTATAATGAATAGTAAACATAGAAATAATAATACTTTTTCCAAACAATAAAATTCCATCATTAAAGAGCGTTCATATTTGAAAAAAAAAAACAAATTAAATTAAAATAACAGAAAAATAATATAAATCAAAAAAATATACAAATGGTGGAAAAATAAAAATTCATTTAATATTTTTAACAATTAAACAATTGTTTTATATTTTTTTTTTTATTGTACATACTTAAAATATCTACTAATGTATAAATGCTGTAAATAGGTATCGTTGTTTGGTGTTACCTGTAACGGTTTCTATGCGATACGTTCATATATATGACAATGGCGTTTTTGTACTCGTGTTTTTTTTGCATATAATTAATACATTTTAATAGAAATAAACTCGTTTAACTGGTGCCTACGACATTAAATTTATATAATTATTATTTTTATAAGTATATTTGAATTTTATTAATTATATTAAATTTAAATTTTTAAAACAGTTAATTTTTAAGTTTGACAATGTTGCTAACTTTTAGTTTAAAAGAAACCAAATCCTGAAATTGCTTAAGTATTTATTATTTCATTATTTTAAGGCGTTTAATGCAACTTTTCAAGTGGTTATTTAGCTATAAGATATACAGTTTAAAGATCTATCTAAAAAAAAAACCATTTGTTCGTGACTGTTATACTTAAGATCGTGTAGTTATCAATCTACAGTTCTTGCCCGAGAATCGGCTGGTGCTATAAGATATTTGAAACCATTCTACTCTACTATACCTTATTAAAGAAAATTCAACAAAAACATATCGAAAACATACTATTAACAATCAGGAATGAGTAATTTTTTGCATTGTATTTACAAAGTTTTGGTTTCATTTAAACATTTTATATTATAAAAAATTTCCGGACATCTGATATATATTACTATTTACTGTTTTGGTTTTGCGAAGTTTACTAACGTTAATAAAAATACGTGCATTGTTTAACAGAACTTAATAGAAGAATAAGATTGAGGACTAAAATAAACAGAATTGATTTAAAAACAGAAGTTTTCGTTGAACTTCTTAAAATAACTTAATGATATTCTGTGATATGTGCTTTTCATGGATTTTTTTTGTAAATAATCTGGTTAATACTACATTTCTTGTCATGACTGTGCTGTTTGACTACTATATGAATTTGAAAATGTAGATTTGCTATAATTTGTTAAACGCGTTTTTCTTCGATACTTTAGATTACTATGTAGGTGTTGTAGAAGGTACATAGGTATGTGGTAACAGCTAAGATTTAACTTAATAATTAATTAAATAATTTATAAAAATCACGCTTTTATAATAGCAGCAACAAATATAAAGCCTTTGAAAATGCAAAGGATTAACAATTGCATAAAATTTCGAAACAGATAATCTCACACACAGAAATAATAACAGAAACATTTAAAATATATTAATAAATTTTATTCAAAATAAGTTACAAAACCACAATCATCATCCAAGCAAGTAAAAAATAAATAAAATAATAAAATAAATAAAAAAATTAACCATGCAAAAAATTATTAAATATACAAAAAATAAGAGAAGAATTTTTTTTTTTTGCAATTATTTTGTCACGTTGTGCATGTATGGTGTAGCTGCTGTTGTCGCTGCCGCATTGTTTAATTTAACATTTGTCTGTTTTGTTTAATTCTTTTATTTTTTCTTTTTGTCTTCTTTTTTGCATTAATGATTTTTTAGCGCGCTGGTTATTTTTTCGTTTTATTTTAAAGGTGTGTTTTAATAATAAAATAAAATTTTATAAATTTGATTATATAGTTAGGTGTTCTATGTATGAAAATCGACATTTGAAAATTGTGTCGAGAAAATTACATTGTTTTTAATGAAATTTATACAAAGTTGTTTCTATCGTTCTACATAGTACCATTCCGCTAATATAATTAAAAAAGAATTCTATAATCTATCTTTGGAAATAATTATTAAACGCAAATTATTGATGGTTTAGAAAATCATAGAAGTCCCAACAGTTTCATTTTTATGGAATGCCTTGGGTTTTCAAAAATAAAAACATTGATGATCAACAAGGAACGATTAAAAATTTGCCTTTTTAATCAGTTTGGAAAGTATAAATACCTTTTTGGAACTTAAAATGTTCTATAATATAGACAAATTATGTATTCTTATTGATTTAAAACACATTTTGGATAACAATATGGTCGATTATAATAATACTTGCACGAACTTCTGCAATCATATATGATTGCAACTGCAGTTGTTTATATAGATTGATAAAGAAAACTCGCTATTCCAATGCTAAGATAGTTAGTTTTTATGAATAAATAGGAAAAAATTTCAATCTACTGGCCACAAAGATTTCTTGCCTATGAATATAACTCGACCACAATGCCGATTAAACATGTTTTTAATTCTTAAATATAATTTTTCGAACAATCGCAATCGACTTTATCCAAATACTACATAATTTCGATGAAATAGTAAATCCATATACAAAATTATTGAGCTTAGACTGTTATTTATACTTTAAACACAACAAAAAAAAAGTATCCAAATCATTTACAAATTATTGAACACCAACTCGCTGTACATTGTCATTACGCAAAAATAAAAACAATTTAAAATTAAAATAATAAAAAAAAATGAAGAAAACAGAAAATCAAATATACAAAACACGTTTAAATTATTTATAATTTATTTATTTATGCCTTTATTATCATTATTATTATTTTTATAACAATTATTATTATTTTATTTATTAAAAATAAAAATATTAAATTAACTTTTCTTAAGCGCAAAACAACAACAAAACGTGACTGAGGTCAATAAAACTTTTACATTTTTTTATTTTGTTGCTGCTTCTAAGTAAAATAATAATAATAATAATAATAATAATAATAATAATAATAATAATAATAATAATAATAATAATAATCAAAAAATAATCAACTTTCGCAAATTTAATAATAATAATAATAGTAATTTTCCCTTATGTTATTTTATTAAAAAATAAATAACAACTGTTTAAACTGTGGTTTTTCCCAAGCACCATGTTCGTTTTCGTTACAGCTTCTACATAGGCAAGAAGCAAAAATCATATTGTTTTCTTTAAAATTATTAAACAAATACAATATATTGAGGAACTAATAAACCAACTTACTCAGAGTCTGTTTATATAATTTTTATCATTAAAAATAAACCACAGATACTTCTAGCTTACTAGAGAAAGTGAGACTCTATGATCTTATTTCTTAAATTGTAAATTTATATAAGCTTTTTATTATTAATATAAGTATATTCAAAATTTACAAGAAAAATGTTTATTTTTGGAATTGTTTTTTATCTTTAGAAGACATTTCACTGTCTAAAACATAAAAAAGTACTCTAGAAAACTATACTGTACGCGATCGTTTGTAGCATTAGCATAATAATTGTTCATGACACATGTAAATCTTTAGCAAATGTCGTTGATAACTGTGATGAGTACTTAAGAGGTAACTTATTGGTTATTATTTCTGAAAAATAAGACTAATGATATTTACCTCAATCACAAGAAAAGAAAACATTTTTCAATATGTGTCTACTTCAATTCTTGATATTATAAAAAATGCTACGAGACACAGAGAAAAGCTTAGCTGCAGCTAGCCTCATAGAGGAGACTGGTATACTAAGAAGACTATAAAGGACAAAACCATTTGAGTTGGTGTAAATGAAAATACCATTATGCATTGTTGTTAAATCAACAAATCAATGTGGTTTATGGAACTAACCCAGAAGAAACTATGAAAGCTTAATAAATTGAATTCATTTAATGCATGTATTAAGTATATATGGTGATCAAATTAGTAATATATATTTTTTAAACAGCATAGCGCTTAATTATATTTAAAAATATTTAGTTCTTATTTGATCACAATGTGTGTAAATAGGATTATATTACTTATAAGAGATTCTATTTGCATAAAGTGTTAAATAAATACTTTTTTTATTAAATTAAAAAAAATAACTATGTATTTCATTAATTAATTTTAAAACAAATATCTAAAATCAACATAAAACAATTTTGCTAAATTTTTAAACAATAAAACATTAAATTCAGAAGAAATGAAAATAAAATTAAAATGTTAAAAATAAAAATATTAACAAATATTCAACAACAAGTAAAAAGAAGAAATTGTCACACTTAAAAGATCTTTGATGTTTGTAACAAAATAATTTAACGTAGAAATAATATAAAATAGTTAACAAAAATAAATAAACGAAAAAAACGTGACATTATATTAACTAATTTGCATTTTTTAAATACATATATTTGGGTAGACTTGTTGGCAACAAGCAAACAAACAAATATATAATAATAATTATAATTACAAATAATAAAATTAAAAATATAAATAAATAAAAAAATAAACGAATAAAATCATATGAAAATCATAAAAAAAAAATGTTTAAACAATAAAACATAACAACAGCCGATATAGGGTGATCAAATAAGTACTATATATATTTTTTTAAAAAAGCATAGCTTTTATTTACTTTGAGTATATCGCTTATTTTTATTTAAAAATATACAGCTCTTAGTTGATCACCCTATATGTATTGTATGTGAAAGTTTTTTTTTTTAATGATGATGATGATCATGCAGAGGAGTTTCTTAACGCTACAAGCATCAGACTAAGTAAATGTTAAGTGTATTACAATAATAACAATGTTAAGTCGCGTTTTTTTTTAACTATTATTTTCTATTTAATTCGTTTGTGTCTTTTTGTTTCATTTTTATTATTTAATTTATTTAACGGATAATGATAGACAACTTTTTTTCAATAATTTTATAAATGGTTGTCAAATTGTTTTAAAAAAAATGAAATAAAATTTAATTTTATAAAGAAAATCGCAGTAATTATGATGACGGAAATATTTTTATAATTTTTTGCGTTTACCTGATTAAATTAAATGTCTATTTATCACTATGTTATACCTATTGGCAATTTATACCGTAATAATAATGATAATAACAGTACCAATAGGGCAGGCTGAAGGTTAGGTAACACCTCAGGTCTAATAATTATAAGTTCTTATTATAAAAATTATGTTTACGATTATTTGCGTGCTTCTAACTTAATTGAAATGCTTTAAATTATGCTTTTAAAACTGAACAACTTACCCAGTGGTGTAATTTTATTAAGCAAAAAATAAATCAACTTAAGAAAATTGAGAAAATCTCCTTGTAGGCATAAAAGCGTTTTACAAAAACCAAAGCCAGTACTAGTTTTCTTGAAAATTAAAAATATTTTTAGAGATTAATACCGTAATTAATACCTTTAATCAGATTGCCATGACATTTTGCAGGATCATTTGTCATGAATCCCTTAAAACTAACATCTAACATCGCTTCGGAAATTATGTTATTTTTATACTTAACATCAGTTTAAAAGGAATGAAGAGATTAAAGAATGAAAATAAAATTATTTAAAATGTTTCATCCTATTGTAAAATTAGTTTCAAAAAACCAATTTTGAAACCCTGAATACATCAAACTTGTTTGTTGTAAAACTTCTCAAGAGAAATAGAAATTTCAAATGTTATTATTAAGGTTACTAAGGATATTTTTTTCTTTTTCATCTCATTGTTTATTTACACAACGTCTAGATAAAAATGAATTTAGTCGGATTTTACGGTTAAGGAATGATTTTTGTATTAAAAGAAAGAATTGACAAAAACTTCACAGTATTTCTCCAAGTTTTAAAATTCCAAATGCATGCTTCATACGAGGAAAACTTAAACGGGAAAAAGATTTTAAATGACAAATATGTCCTAAATGTAAGGTATTAAAAAGGATCTTATTTAAGAAGTTATCAGCATGCAACTGGTATATTTCAGTACCTAGAAATTCATGCAAAATTGAAGACAAGAATTAATTTTAATTTTAATTTCATGAACGAACAAAAATGCCCAATCTACCAGTCTGCCATCCAACTAATAATTCTTAAAATAAAAAAACAGCTTTAAACTTATTGAACCCACATAACCGTTAAATTTATATCTTTTTTCTTTTTTGTTTAATATTTAATTAAATAAAATTAGATTAATGCTGTTAAATCTAAAATAACAGAAAAATCCACACAAGCACACTGCACTGCCTACAAGAAAAATTTTTAATCAAAATATAGATAAATTTTTCAATTAATTTAACGACATTTTAATTGAAATTTAATGATTTTTTCAACATAAAAATTATGTATTTTTCTTTTTTACTTTGCTGTAAATAATCAACGGATCTTGTCTTTTATATTTTTTTGTTTTTTGAAAAAAAATTTTAAATTTCCGATAGAAAAATAGATAAATTAATAAATTATAGAATTTTTTTCATATATAAATTTCTTTATTTTTCTTTATTAATTATTTATTATTCGTCACAATTTTTATTTTTGGTTATAAATTATTATTATTATTTTTTGTTAATTAAATTAATTAGTATTTTTGATTAATTATTTTTTTTCTTTTGTTTGTTAAATTTTAATTAATTATATTAATTAATAGTTTTGTTTCACTTTCTTTTTTTTTGTGTTTTTATATTAATAAAAATTTGTTGATTTTTTTGTTTTGTTTTATAATTAATTAATTAATAATTATATTATTAATTAATATACAAGTATAATAAGACAGCTTAGTATTAGACAGATTGACATTTAGTTAATTAATTAATAATTATTTAGATTATTATTATTATTTTGTGCGTAATTTAATTATATATAATAACTAATTAAATTTCATAATTTTATTAATTATATTAATTAAAAATGTTCCCAACTACACATTTAGATATTTTAAATTATTTAAAAAATAATTTTTAATTAAATTCTACTGTTATGATTTGAGTTGATATATATATATATATATATAATTTGTTTTGGTTAATTAATTAGTTAATTATGTATATAATTATTGAGTAACAATTAATAGATAAGTTTTTGTTGTTTGATTTTTATTTTTGTTAAATTTATTCATAGTGAATGGAGATTAATTTTGTTAAATGTTTATTTTTTTTTTATATATATAATGTAAAATTGTTAATTAATTAATTTAATTGGTCATTAGGAATTAAATTGTTAATTTTTTCTTTTATTTAATAATGATTAAATGATTTTGATTTTTCTTCTACTTTAGTTAATTAAAAAATAATGTTTTTATCCAGTAAGTTAGAAAAATTTTTAGTCACCTTAGCTGAATTGTTTTTTATTAAATTAATTTGCAGAACAGACTAATTTGACTTTGTGTAAATGTTTTATTATCGAAAAAGAATTTTTCTATGATAATAGTGAGTAAATGTTTAAATTACCAATTACAAATTTTTCCGTTTGAGTCTTTAAATGTTTTAAAATTAAAACCATGGTAGTTAGAATGTATTCTTCCTGAAAAATTATTTAAATACGGAACAAGCGATATTGCAATATTGTTAAATTGATAACCGATGTTGTGATGATACAAATAATTTCCTTTTCAAATAATTTTTAACATAAGCTTTCTCGTATTTTTATTAATTTAATACACTTTGGTGTAATTTTTGTTATATTCGATACGTTTAGGAAGATGATGCTTGGTAATTTCTGACAATAATAAACAAAACTAACGGCCTAAGGCATGTATCATAATTATACAATTAGTTTTAACATTTCTTTTTGCTTCTAATTTTTCTAATTATTTACCGAAATAACATACATAAAAAAATGCTTAAAATAACGTCATATATAGAGAGAGTGGATGAAAAAACAAAATTATAATCCCATAATTGATTTAAAAATTATTTCTATTTTAAGCTTATTGATTGATTGATTAATTTGTTTGTTTATCGTCGTCGTCGTCTCTTGTATCTATTGGTATTTACTTGATAATTTTCTAAAAGTTTCTTTAAAATTATAGTTTTTGTGTAAAAGAAAATTAATTGCGATACACACAGGTGATTTTCTTGTAAATTTTGTTTGCAAAATTTAAACACTTTCGATAGATGATTACAGTGACGATTAGTTAGTTATAGGGCGGATTATAGTACATTCAATCACATAGGATAATGGGCAATTTATATATATTTATTTGTCGTATTCATCTTCGATCCGCATTCCTGCATTTAGACAGGAAAGTTTATCTCAACCAAAATGTGTTGAAATGTTTAAAATCAAATATTTGCGTTAACAAATCTAACACATTGTATTTTTATTTTTCTTGTTTATTAAATTAATTAATTATTTATGTTAATTAGTCTTTTCATTAATTTGTTTCATTTTCTTATGTTTACTCAGCTTTTTTTATTTATTTATTTTTTCATCATCTAAAATCATTTATTTATCAGCTATTTTTTGGTAAGGATATAATATTATTTTTAATTTTTTATTTATTTATTAATTTATTAATTTTATAAGCAACATAAAATGGATGTTTTCATCACTTATCTAGAAATTTTTAATTATTTTTTTCATTGATTTAATTTTATTTATTTATTTTTTTTTTTTAATTAATTTTCAGTCTCGACATTAATAATATTTTTTTTTTCTTTTTGCTTAATTTTCTTATTTAAAATACAAACATTAATTAATTAATTTTCATTTTTTTTTTTCTTTTAATAATTTGAAAATTAATTTTTCTTTATTTTTGACAATAATAGTTTTTATTTTTTTTTATTATAATAATTATTTATTATTTATATTAATCACTAATTACTAATTAAATTATCACAATACTATGACGAATATACAATACATTAAATAATTTAACACATTTTTTAGTACATTGATTTGTTTAGTGTAATTTTCCATAAAAAAAAATAAAAATTAAAAACAAATAATAAAAAATAATTTAAATAAATTAAATTAAAATAAAATATTAGAGAGTGAGACAACGCGGTTTATAAAATAACACGCTTTAAAGGATTACAATATTATGTAAATACTGTATACTTAATAAATGAATACTCTGTAGTTATTAATACCTTTTTAAAGAGCTTTAAGCAGCTTTTTGGAGCAACAAATTCGCAGAAATATAACAAATGCAGATACAAATACTGATGATACGATTAAATGCCTTTTAAAAAGCATATTTGAATTACAATTTCATTGACAATGATTTTTATCATAGCGATCTAACTTTTCTAAGCACATATCTAGCTAGAGTGAATCGAATATTCATGAAAACTGAGATTGTTCTGCTTCTGATTTTCAAAATGACAAGTTTCACTCAGCATGTACTTCGAGAATGATGCATTTCCTAATAAAAAGACTTCAATATTCTGCTGAATTGTATCTTTGGAAATTTTTTAAAACTTAAATTAGCTTTAAAAAAACGGTTGCCTTCTCTGGACAAAATTTGTTAAGATAAACCTTCTATGGTTTAAAAATCACTTCAAGAATCACTTTATGATGTTTAAGAGATCAGTGAATACTGAGTAATTTGTAAATTATTGGTTTCTGGTTTTCTTTTTAAAAATCTCTACCAAACTATGACATCGTCTTCAAAGTTCTTAATTAATTAATCTAAATACAAAACAAAGTAATTTTTTTTATAGAAATAATAACAAACGAGAAATCTTTTCGTGACGCTAATTAGATGAATACTCGATATTTGTTTTGCATAAAAATAATTAGAAGTTCCCAAAACACTACCACAAACAAGCACAAATAATTTTCTTAGGTTAATTTAAATAAGAATAAAAATTAAAATAATTATATATTAATAATACTCAAAAAGAAAACCCATAGAAGAGCTTGGAGCCAATAACGCGAAGAAATATAGACTAAATTTATTGTTAAGCCATAAGAATGTCAAAATACTGTCAAAGAAACATCATCATTTTTGATTTTCTTTTCCTTATTTTAACTTCTTGTTTTTCTTCAATGAATTTTCTATTATTAAATTTTTTTTTTGTTTGTATTTTGATTTTTTCTTTATTTTATGCTCTCTCATCTTCAAAGCGTGGCCGAGTTTTTTTTTTTTACATTGTTTACAATATTTAATTTTCTTCTGTTTTGTTCAATATATAATCTTGTTAATGTTGTTTACTTTCGTTTATGTTGCCAGACCAAATGTTTTTCATTAAAAAATAGAAAAATAAAATAAAATAATAAGAAAATCATACAGAGTGACTCCACCATCAATAAATAATTACATAATTAAAATATTAATATTTCTTTTTCGCGCATATTTTAAACAAAGTAAAAACCAATAAAAAATAACATTTATGGTCATTCAGTATGGTTTATGGTCACTCTGTACTAACAGCTAACAAAATCTATTAAAAATACTTTTAGTAAAATTCGTTTTTCTCATTTTTTTTTGGGCTTTTCGCCATTAAAAATAACTGAAAATAGCAATTTTCAATCTTTGGTAATTAGAAAAAAAAAAAAAACAAAACAAAATAAAAGCAAAACCAAATGAAAAAAAACAAAAATAAAAATTATTATTAAGTAAAGAAATGTCATGTCGTGTGTCGTTAATCATCTATCAAATGTAAAATATTTAAAATTAGCGAAAAATTGACATAAGTCGTCACTTCAGCGGATATTTTATTGGTGTTTTTTTCTCCTCTTGTCTTTTATCGTTTGTTTGTACTCTAATCAGTGATGGTATTTATGTTGTTTATGATTTTTATATGACATGCGGTTACGTAAGTCAGCTATTGCGTAAGTAAAATATTTTTAATATTGATTGTTGGTAGTTTTTTTTTTATTTTATTTAACTTTGAATCGACTTTATGTATTTTGATTTGGTGGTTCTGTCTGATAAGTCTAACCTTAAGCAGAAATAACGAAGCTTTTAAGACTGGTTAACCACAATTATTGTTTTGAAAGCAGAACATTATTAGAAATTTAATTCCATTAAAAAAACTCCTGAATAACGATGCGATACCTTTCTAAAAAGTCTTCAGTTTCAGGAAATAGAAGTGAACGATAAAAAAGTTTTCGATTGTTTTAGAGACAGTACTAGCTTTCACCAAAATAGTCTTGAAAGCAACTTCAAGATTCTAACAGCAGATAAATTTGTTTTTAAAAATTTGTACTTAAAATTCTGTTGGATCAAGTCATGCATCTGGTTGTATAGTTCGAAAACTTTATTGAATCAAAAAGAATTTACTTAAAGTATTTTTTACGGCATAGAGTTTTAAAAAAATTCCTTAAAATCTTTTAGAAATCAAGGAATCTTCTAGCAAAATTGCAACTTTTTTATCATTTAATTGCAAAGGTAAATAATTTTCTCAGAAATAATGTGTATTACATATCTTTTACACTGCACGTTTAGGTAGCAAATCGCGTTTGTAAAAAATACTAACAATTTTCAAATCTTATAAAGTTTTGTTATCTTGTTAAAATCTTTATAAAATTCCAGATCCCAAAGAGTACATTTTCTGAGTGATGTTAAAGCGGAAATGTACTATAACTATGCAAAAACACCTGTGTACCTGTAACGATTTTACATATAAATCGCCATTTCTAAAACAAAAAAACTGATGTAAATGTGTGTTTAAGTGACAGTAGAGTGTCAATAATTTAATAAATAAATAAAAATTATTAAAATAAAATAAAAAGCATGTAGTATTTTCGTTTGTTTTATTATATTTGTATTTGTTTTTTTTTCAATGTATAAAAAAAATTAAATAATTTATTTCAAAGTATAAAAAAAAATTAAATTAAAATAATATAAAAAAATAATAATAATAAAAAAGTTAAAAATTATTAATAAGATTGGTTCGGTTCGTGTTTCATTTTTTTCTTTTGCTTTTTCTTTAATTATTTTTACAATACAAAAAAATAATTATTAAAAGCAAAATTATATCAATAATACTCTTTTAATTGATGTTATATCATCGTTTAATTAAAAAAAAATTAATTTAATTTTAATTAAATTAAATATAATAATCAATTGATAATTTATTGTTTTGTCTTTGTTTAATTAATTAATTAAAAAAAATTGTTTTCTTGATAAAAAATTCTTTTTTTAAAGTAATTAATAAAGAATTTTCTTCATATCATAATCATTAATTAATTTCTTAAATTTCTTTTCGAATAACTAGTATATCTCGACAAATTTTATAATTCTATTTCTTAAATTTCTCATTGTTTCTTATATAAGTTAATTAACTTTATTACATTACATTTATCTGTGTGTGTGTTTATATTCTAATAATACAAAATATATATTTAATATACATATACATATATATATAAACATTATAATTTCTTAAAGATTAATTTTAAACATTTTTTTTTTTTAATTGTTTTTTGATTATAGAGATTTTTCGCATTTGAATAAAAAAAAATACAGCACAATACGATAAAAGAAACAAAATAAATTAAATTACTAAATGCGCAGTTATCAGATGGTGGTGGATGGTGGTTTTAGATATATTCCATCATAAATAGCACAAAATAATTATTAAATAATTAAATATATTTATGTCTTAGAAGACACAGAGAAAGAAATAAAGAGAGAGCAACGACTGATAAACATAACACCACCACGCAACAGCTTTAGTAAAATAATTTTTCATTTCTTCATTCTTTTTCTCGTTTATTTTCATTAATTTTCTTGTTTAAAAAAAATTAAGAAAAATTAAATAAAAAAAATAGAGAATTAAAATTAATCTTAAACATTCTACAATAATTAAATTTTATTTAATTATGTTTTAAAAAAAAATAAAACAAATCACATTTTTTTAAATTTGAATAAAAAATTATTTTCGTGTCTTCGTTATTTAAATCATTTAAAATAAAAATTTCTCAATCATTTTTGTATTCTTTTCATCGTTTCGTTTCGTTTCGTTTGTTATTTTAGTGACTTAATTAAGTGACTCAATAGATAATTAATACTTCTTAAATCACATCGATTCTTATTATTATTTATATTGTTTATTGAGAAAAATAGACGACAGACACACAAATATAATTTCTTATTTTTGTACAATAGAGACAAAAAAAAGACAAAATTTTGTTTGAAAAATTAAAAACGAAAAAAAAAATGCACCTGCTGCAATAGGTGACAAAATCAAAATAAAATCAGCAGAGTGATAAAAACAATTTTTTTTTTTTAATAAAATTACCGAATTACCAGCCAAATATTAACCCTTTGCGTTGTAATATCACAATTATATCCGCAAAACAACTGTTAGTCGCTAATTACTTTACGAAACTTTGTGTCCACGGATAATTCCACGCACCACGATATTACCGCGTAAACATTGTCGCATCGTTAAAGTAAAACAAACAAACGTATATATCCGCAAAGGATTAACACAACAAAATGCCAAAAAATAAAATAAGGTGTCTCACCGTCGTCATAAAACACCAGCACAGCTAGACACGACGACGCGCGACAACGCAAAAAACCAACCAATTTTTTGTAACAAATAAAAAATAATAAATAATAAAACAAAAAATAAAGGAAAAATAAATAAATTAAAAATTTTTGTATTTTTTTTATATAATAATTTTGTTTTTATTAATTTTTTTTTTTTTTCGTTTTTAAAAAAATTTATTTTTTTTTTTTGTCTTTTTTTTACATTTTTTTTTTTTTAATTTTTTTTTTTAATTTTTTTTCTTTTTTTTTTACATATATATAAACGGTGGATTTCTATATTTTATGATATAATTTTAATTAATCATATAATATTTCTTACATATTATCACGAAATATACTATCACTTATAATTTTTTTTTTTTTGTTTTTTTTTTTTTTAATTTTTCACATTTTTTTCTTTAATTTTCTTAATTAAGAATTTTTCACATTTTTTTTTTTTTTTTTTGCAATTTTTATTTTTTTTTCTTTTTGTAATTTTTAAAATAAACAAAAATAATATAATAATTAAAAAAAAAATTAATTAATTAATTAATTAATCACTTATTTTTTCTTTTACATTTCACATTTATTTTTACTTAATTATTTCTTTATAATTTAATTTGTTTTTTTCTTCATTTTTATTTTATCTTAAAAATATATTGAAATATATATATATTTTATTCGTTTTTCATATAAAAAATAATAAATTAATTAATTAAAATTAAATTAATTAAAGAATTAATAATTAAAATGAATGTAGTATTATTAATTAATAAAAAAATATAAAGAAAACGGGAAAATAATATTTATACTGTTTTTCGTTTGTAATTATAATTACTAAATTAAATATTTAATTAATTAATTATGAATAAAGGGAGAGAGGTGTTCGTTTTTTTATAGGATGTGCACAAAATTATACTGTAATGTATGGATGGGAGAAAGGCGTAATTAGTGATAAAAAGAGACGACGACAAACAAACGAAAAAAATTTTTTTGTAAAATGCAAATTATATTTTAATTAATTAATTTAAAGAAAAAAAAATATGTTTCATTTTCGCACACAGCCAGTGTATGCGACACAACGCGCTAATTTAATTAATTAATTCCAAGTGTAGTAGTAAAAAAAAAAAAAAATTGAGTGAAATTAATTAATAAACAATTATTTTCTGTTAATTATTTTGTTTATCTTCATCCTCTTTGTTAATTATTTATTATTTTCTTTGAGTTTTTTTTCTTTTTTTTTTATCACATTTTCTTTTCTTGCTTATTTTTTATTTTTATTTTTGTGTAATTTTTATTTTTATTAAAAAAAAAAACTAAAAACTGTTAATTATTATTTTTACTTTAGTATTATTAATTAAATGTAAATGTAGTAGTACAAAATTATAATTAAAAAAAAAAAATATTTATACTGTTTGTGTATCATCATCATCATTATTATTATTCATCATCAACATATCATCGGTTCCTCTTCTTTCGTTAAATTTTAATTGAATTTATAAAAAAAAAATTAATTAATCGAATAAAATATAATTGAAAAAAAAAAAATATAAATAAAATTAAATTAATTAATATTTCTTGAGATCAAAGAGAAGAAAAATCGAAAAAATTAAAATAATTATTGCTGATGGTTTGTTGTGTATCGTGTCACGATTTAATTTAAATTTTGTTTTTTTACTGTAAATTAATAAATTACTACTGTTGTTTATAGTCACCACTTAAGTGGTGAGCAAGCAAGCAACAGTTGGACCAGCATAAAGTACGTAAATTAATTTGGTGTAATAATAATTGTATAAACACCATTCTCACCCACCAAACAAACAAAACACAATAATAATTATTCTCTCATTTCTTTTCTCAAAACAAGAATTATTAATTAAAATTAAAAAATTATTTCTATTTTTTTTTTTCATCATAAAAATTTATTGTTTTTTTCGTGTTTAATTACTATGTATATATCTATAATTATTAATTAATTAATTAAAAAATTAAAATTAAATTTGTTTTTATTATAATTATTAATTAATTAAAGTTTTTTTTTATATATATATATTTATATTTATTTTTGTTTGATCACGTTGTGCTTTCTTAACTGCTACTAATACAAGTTTTTTTTTTGTTTTTGTTTTTTAATTTTCTTTTTTAATTTTTCTTCATTTAATTATTATTATTATTATTTCTCACTTAAATGTAATTCTTTTATATTAAAATTGTAATCTTTTATTTTTTATACGTTTTGTAAGTTTTTTTTTTATTCATCTTTGTTTTAAATTAATTAATTAAAAATATAAAATAAAAAAATTAAAAATATATCAAATAACTACTAATACATACATATATATATATATATATAGAGAATAATTAATATTTCAATATTTTGTTGTGTGTGTGTGTATATTTATACCGTTTTACATATACATATATAATTAATTAATTATGTTTTCTTAATTATAAGAAATTATTATCATTTTATCAAATTTTAACAAATGAAAAAAATATATATTTATATATAAATCTATAATTAATTCATAGAAAGTAAAAAAAATTAAAAAATTAATATGCAAAATAATTGAGTGTGTGAATTTGTTTCGTTACTAATTAAAAGTTAAATCAAAAATAATAACACAGGTAGTATATATATACACCCAAAGGTAAATAAAAATAATTCAATAAATTTCGGAAATTTCGTCAAAAAAAAAAATAATTGATATGAAAATTTGTAAAAAAAAAAAAAAAAAATTAAAGTCCTAACACGTCACAAAATACAACTTAAGGTGAATAAAAAAAATATTGAAAACAAAAGAAATAAAAAAAATTAATCAATCGAAAAATTCGTTTTTGTTTTTCATTTTTAGAAGAAATTAATAAAATAAAATAAAAAAATTAAACACTAATCTATATATTTCGTTTTTCTTAATTATTAAAATTTATTAAAAACTATCTTTTTAAATCGTTAATTATTATTATTATTATTATAAATTATTAATAAGATATTAAATTACTAGAATTAAATCACATTTTATCGTCCATTAAAAACAAAAATTATTCTTAATTTAAATACGTTTGTGTGTGTGTGTGTGTGTTAAAGTGTGTTTGTATGCATGTATGCGCAATTGTGTTTTCTTGCATTAAACACACAATTAAATTTTTTAGTTCATTATAATCACGTTTAATTAATATTTTAATTTATAAAATGAAAGAAATAAAGAAAAACTTTGCATTTTCTTTATTTATTCTGCACTTTAACTTTGCACATCATCATCTTCTTCAACTACTTTTTCTTCTTAATTCAATTAACAACAAGAAATCACATCAACGACACATCAACAACATACAACAAGAACAACATCAACATATATATTTTTGCATAATTTTAAATAAAAAAAGAAAGAAAACAATCTTAATCTTTAGTTAATTACACGAGAGATAAACGAAAATAATTAATAAGAAATATTTTTGAAACCATCTTCATCATCTTCATTAATTTTATTTTTTATTAAATACATCAGACTATCACTATCTGAATGAATCATGACTCTTCTAAATACCGTCGCCGACGTGGTACCCGCGCGCGTATAATTATAATAAATTAATGAAAAAAATTAAGCGCGCAAACACACACACAACACATTAATTTTCTTTTCTTTTGTTTTGACTTAATTTAATGAAAACAAAAAAAAAACCTTATCAACTTACAACAACAGAGAATATATATATATATTTGTATTTATATTTCTTAAGACTAAATTTGTTTGTTTGTTTATTATTTTCGTTAATTAAAAATTTGATTTTTTTTTTTATTAATTTTAATTTTTATAATCACATGGTGGGACAAAATTCGTATTGTGATCAGAGGTGAAGTTTATCTTTTTTTAATTACTTTTTATTGTTTCCGTTTTATTTTTTTCTACCCTTATAATTGGTTTTTTTCTTTTCATTTTTGTAGCAATTGTTGCGCTGCAGCAAAGGAGATGCAACGAATTTTTAAAAATCAAAAAAAAAATAAATTAATAATTAAATCACAAAAGAAATAATTCAACAATTTAGCCTCGAGGAGTAAAAAAAAAAAAAACAAAACAAAAAAATAAGCTTTTCTCACTTTTTAATTAATTAATTTCAAAAAATAATCAAATCATAATCTTTAAGGGTGGTGATGGTAGTGGTTAAAAAAATAAATTTTTACTTTTGGTGGTTTTTTTTTTTTCTTAATTATAATTTATCGTTCAAACACCCCTCGGGGGAGGATCACAATTTTGTATCAATATTTGTTTTTTCTTTTATCAATAATTTTAATTTTTATTTTTATTAATTATTCAACACAACTAACATTAATTAATTATTTTAAAAAAAAAATGTTTTTCTTTATATATATTTATTATGACGATTTCTTTTTTTATTAATTATTATTATTAATTAATTAATTAATTCAATTCATTAACAAAAACCGACGACAGTTTATTATTAAACATTAATGACAGAGACAGAGGAAGAGAATTTTTTACAAAATTTTCAATATTCCTCTCTTAATTATATATAGGGATCAGTGAGTGTGATCCGCGTGAAAAATGCAAACGCAAAAGGTTTATTTTTTTTTTTTTTTTTTGTAATTAATTAATCAAAATAAAAACAAAAAAAAAAATAACACGACAAAGGGAATAATAATTAATTAATTATTTAATAATA
The DNA here is from genome assembly GCA_963942525.1 of Ptychoptera contaminata. Classification (NCBI taxonomy): domain Eukaryota; kingdom Metazoa; phylum Arthropoda; class Insecta; order Diptera; family Ptychopteridae; genus Ptychoptera; species Ptychoptera contaminata. The sequence goes on along the minus strand of OZ012636.1, from coordinate 34,711,432 downwards.
ATAAAAAAAGATAAGCAGTTATAGTAGTAGTAATAATTTTAGTATTAGGTGTGGAAGAGAAAGAAATTAATTATTAATATTTTTTAATTTTTAATAAAAAAATAATTTAATAAAAATAAACACAACAATTATTAATTAATTAATTAATTTGTAATGATATATCCTTCATAATAATATATATATTTATATTAATATTAATAATAATAATAATAAAAATTTTCTTCATCTTGTTTTTCATTTTTATTTTTCTCTTCAATCAATTATATCATAATTAACGGCCACACGATTAAGGTAAAAACAATATGTTTCTTTTTTTTAATAATAAGGAACTTGTGTGTTAATTATTTTATTTTTTAATCATTATAAAGTATATCTACTCATTTTTTTTTTTTTTGCAAATTTAACAAACAGCAATTTTTGGTAAAAAAAATGCTTTCTTGATAATTATTTATTTTATTTTTTTTTTAATTAAATATTTTGTTTTCTTGTTAATAAAAAAAAAATCAAGAAATTATAAAAAATTAAAATTCAAACACAATTAATTATGAATAAATAATAATAATATTAAGCAGTGTGTAGTGTCGTCTGTAGTGAGAGACAATTTTACGAAGTTTTTCTTTTCTTTTAATATTAAATTATTTGCAATAAAATAATAGAGATCGATCAGATGTGACAATTAGTATTATTGTAATTCTCAATCTCTTACCTTTTGTTGTGTCTGTGTGTTTTTTTTTTGAAACAAAAGTTTATCACGTTAAATACTTTTCACAGCAAACTGTAGTATTGCTCATGTTGTTCCTGCTACTACTGCTTACTGTTGATGGTGGTTAATTTTAATTAACATGCAAGGTAATTGCTGATTTTCTTTTAAAAAAAACTTGTACTGCTGCTGCTGTTGTTGTTGTTGCTATTGTTGATGGCCATCGTGTTGTGGGTGTGGTGTACGGCTCCAAATTATTTGATTGATAACATTTTTTTTTTTATTTTCAACAAAACAAATGTCGAAAAGAAAAATAATGAAAATAATAAAACCAATTCAATAAAAAAAAAAATAAACAAAATAATAAAACTGACTGATTAAAGTTCTTGTTGCACATATTTTGGTTAATTAATTTCAAGTATTTTTTCTTTTTCATTTGTTCTATTTTATTTTTTATATCAAAAACATGTTCCCATTATGTTGATAATTACTGATGATAATAAAGATGATGATGGTACTACTGCTGCTGCTACTTCTGCTAATGCTGTTGCTCCTCGTATTTAATGACTTGACTGATGTTTATGTAGTTTTGTAGTTAAATTAAATGATTAAATGAATGAAAAAAGTTAAATTAAAAAAAAGAAGAAAATAAATATTTTCTTCTCCTTTTTCTTCTTCTTCTTTTCATGTTCACTCTGTGAACGAGCGATACAATTTATTTTTTGCTAATGTAAATTCGGGATTTATCATTATTGTACTGCTACGTGCTAAATTTCTGTTAAAAATTAATTAAAAAAAAAAAAAAAACACAAAAAATTAATATTTTTCATCAAGAAAAAAACAAATAAAGAAAAAATAAAATAAATTTAATTAATCATCAAGGCCGGGAAGCGGCCAAGCAAACAATAAAAAAAAAAAACTTTACATTTTCGTTATTTTTTTAATCAATTTTAATTGAAAAATTACAAGCAATAAAAACAAAATGAACAATAAAACATATATCTCTCGCGTATAAACAACAAAGCTCGCGTTGTAAAATGAAAAAATTAAATAAATAAAGAAAAAACTTACTTTAAAAATTGTGGCAATATAGATTTCCACCCGCTCCTATCATGTTTTAATGTTAAATACAGTTCAAATGTTGATACGGTATTTTGATCTATTTTAAGTGAGGCAATCCTCCTGTAAATTAAAAAATAAAAATATAAATATAAATACAATGAAATAATATTATTTTTTCACTAATATGTCTACTAAAATAATCTCTCGTCAACGTCATTATTACATCATTATCGCGACAATAACAACAATAATCCATTAACATCAAAAAAATATCAAATTTACTTTAGACAATTTTTTCTCTAATTTTCTTTAATTTTATGTCGTTAAAAAAATAAACCTACAGTTACGTCGTTACGGTCAATTGACAAAAACATTTTTATTTATTTTTATTAAATACAAGCATTTATAATAATTAAAAAAAAATAATAAAACTTGGCCCGCAGTTTAAAAATATTAAAAACAAAATTTATGTAATATCAAATTAAATAGAAAAACAAACAAACATGTTTTCGCACTTAATGTCGTTTAATTGTTTAAATAAATATATATACACACCTAGTATTTCCGGGTTCATCTTCAAATTCAATATAAACTGTACACCCCCGGATACCACATGGCTCCTTTTCTGACTTTGTTATCATTTCTGATGCTACCCTATGTAAAAGATCTGCAGGTAACAGAACTTCAGTACATGCTAAATGTCTACTTTTGGCCGCCCTCAATTCATTTTGTAAACGTAATGAGAGGGCCTGTAATGCATCTTCTTGCAATGATGGCTCTTGTATTGATGGCGGCGTTAATGGCGCTGTCCAGTCTAATAAAATTATTAAAAAAAAAATTATTAATTTATTAAAAATACACAAAAAAAAAATTTTTTCTTATCAAGCATTGACCTTCTATTAATTAATTTTAATCGAAATAACATTTTTATTAACGTTTTTCTGCTGTTGTGTTTATTTTATTTTATTATTTTGTTATCACCGAGAATCAATCAATTTATTAATAACCGAAAAATTAAAACAACTAACGCTCCCTTCAAAATAAAGCAACGCTTATCATCTTTATCAGTTACAAAAAAAAAATAATAATAAAAAAAATGATTAATCGACGGTTAAGTTAAATTTATTTTATTAATTTTTTGTTTGTATGCCTAGATTTGCTTTTTTAAACAACCTGGGGCCGAACAATCATAATTATACACGCTAGACATGATGGTTTCACCTCGTATTTTATTGAATTAATTTTTCTTTTTAATTAAGCCAGACAAATAATAAAATAAGCATATTTTTTTTTTTTTTTTTTTTTGTTTAAATTAATTTTGGTTTTTTTTTTCCATAAATAAATAATTAATATAAATGATGGCTGGCTATAACTAGCTACTTGTGAATGATTCATAAAAAGAAAATACTTCAAGCAAAACAACAAATACACTTTTTTTAAATTTTAATTAATCAAAATAATTAATTAAAAAAAATTATGAGTTGCATCAAAAATCAATTACCAAACACTTTCGCTCATTTTTCACCTTAACATAGGAATTATAATAGACATAATGTATGTAGAATATATTACCATTGTTACACGTTACATTAGCAACGACACACAATTTACACTATTAATAATGCATCGCGTTATTACAGCAAAAACATAACGAGTTTAATTAAATTAATGAAAAAATTAATTAGCACAAAATAAGTAACAACAAAATGAAATAAATCAAGGAGAAAAAACAATAATTATGAGTTAAGGCCAACATTAAAGAAAAATCCGGAAATAAATTTTTATATATAAAAAAAAAAAGAAATAATTAGTTTTTTATTTTTCTCAATCATTTTTCCTGCTTATAATAATAAACGCAAAAAGTTAATTAAAGAAAAATAAACACCTACGTGGTGATGGTGGCTGGCTATACGTTGTACTTCAAATTTTCTACACTGAAAAATACGTGTCAAAAATGACACAACAGCTGTTCATCGTTCTTCTGTACTAATTTTGATTTTCTACTTCTTATTCTTTATCTTAATTTACTTCTATTATTTTTCATTTAAATCAAAATTAAATTACATTTAACGGTGTAATATATGTAAAACAATAAAATAAAATAATAAACGTGTCCCACATATAACGAAATGAAAAACTCAATCATCGAGTTTCTCAAGCACGCACAAACACATTCATAAGTAACATCAAAAAGTATATAATAAAAATCAAATTAGAAAAGAAAAGAAACTCAAATTGAAAATTTTTCTTTTATTATTTACTTGAAGAAAATATATACAAACTTACAAAGTTAAAAAAAAAAACAGTAAAAAAAAAATAAAAAGCACTATGCATAGGAGAGAGAGCAATCACCTATATACATACTTCTAACAAAAAAAAAAAAAATCTAAAATGAATAAAAAATCAGCTGGCTGACGACGAACAAAGAAAATTTCAAAGCGCATGTGCAACACACAACGACAATTTTTCATTAGTTTTTTTTTGCTTTTTATCCAATAAATGGGGATAAAAATAAAGCCTATGCAAAAAAAATTATTACTGCTATTTTTTATTACTAATTATTTAAAAAAAAAATTATAAATAGAAATTTATTTATTTATTTATTAAAAACGCTTTACATTACAAATTTATTGATAAGATATCAAAACGAAAAAAAAAACTGTCAAGCGCTGTTATCTTGTCGAATTAGTTTGAATTCGCGTTAATTTCTAAGGAAAAACGAGTTTAGTAATTTTTTTTTTGTACAGAAATAGGAATAGACCTATAGTTAGTTTTTTTTTTTTTGCAAATTAATAATAATTTCAATTAATCATAATTCTTTTTTTTTACAGTAAAATTATTAAAGGCAAAGCGAAAAAAAATAACAAAAATAATCATATTTTTTTTCGTTCGAGAAAGTTCGCCTAGCAACAGTACAATTTTATGAGAATTCGCGCAAGTAAAACCAACCGAAACAAGTTTTGAATACGTTTTGCGATTATTAATAAAAAAAAATTATTTTTTTGTGTCTCAAATAATATTCAACACACATCAAATATGCATACAAAATTAAACAAGTTTTATTCATATTAAAATTCACTAATCCTATCATATATTGTAATATAAATATGCACGTACACAACACAACAGCTGAGCAGTTATTTCTTTTTCAATCTATATTCAGTACGATTATAATTTATTCATATTTTTTTCTCGTCTTTTTTTTGTACTAAAGAAAAGAAACTGAACTGATGCAATACGATTTGATTGTTTCAAATTTAATTTTATTTTGTATAATAAAAAAATTATTTCAATAATAACCGGATAAAAATTAAACAAAAAATTAATTTTTTTCGCTTAGAAAAAATCTTAACGTCAAAAAAATTTTTGGCGAGCGACGACAAGATGATAAACGGATTTTTTTTCCAGTTTAAAGAAAGAAATAAAAAGAAATTAAAAAATTACCTTTGACTTTAGTGGACCCTATAACCCCAAACTGTCCCTGAAATTGATTTTGCACCGATAGCACTTCCATTTTCATTAGTTCTTCAAACACTTCGTCAATTTTGAATAATAAACTAGAAACTTTTCCTGTTTTTTTTTTGTATGACTGATTTTGGTTGTGATTTTTTTTTTTTTTGTATTTTATGTGAAAATTAATTAATCAATTTTCCCTTTTTTGTTTTGCTTAATAATTACTTTGAACTTTTCTCTGCTTTTATTTTATTATTATTAGATTTGTATGGTTTTAATTTTTATTTTTTTTTATATATAATATAAATTTTTTTTTATAATTAATAATCACAGCACTTTTGTTATCACTTAAACAGTTTTTCTTTTTTAATTTAACGATGTTTTTTAATTAACTTTTTTCTTGTATCAAATACTTTTCTTTTTAATTCTTTGCAATTTTTTCGCTGCTCTTTGTAATTTATACATTAATTTTCTCTTTTATTATTTATTTTTGTAAATTAATTAAATAAAATGTCCTTAGTTATGTATATAATTTTTTTGTAATTTGTTGGACTAATTTTTTGTATGTAGTAATTTTCTGTTTTATTAAAATTTTTTTAATTACTATAATAATCTGAATAACCCGGCTTTTAACATAGGTGCAATGTAACAAACAATATAACTTATAACAACGGATTTCAGAATTTAACTACCCGGCCGGCAATCGGCGCATCGTATTTATAGGCTTCTCCTCGTTTACCCCCACTTAGGTGACCGATAATACGTGACTTTACGAAGCGCAACCGATTCCTAACCGGCTTTTTATTCACCATACAAAAAAAAATTTAATACACAATTTTCATATATATAATGTTATACATTATATTTGACAACGCATACTAGCAGATTATTTTTATTTTCCATACAATTTTTTTTTTATTATAATATTCTTCTTTATTTATTTTTTATATATATTTTTTTAATAAATAAGAATATTGTTAAAAGCAATCACTAACATTTTGATCATATGCTAGTGTGTGTTTGTGTGCATGTATTATTTACTAAAAATTATTTTAAAAATTGGCTGCTAAAGAGAGCTGACAAGTAATGCATATGTGTTTGTTTGTAAAATTTTATACAATTTGGTTGTTTTCTTTGTTTCGAATTTATAGTTTGTTTTATATTTTTTTACATAAACCAAAATCATGTCACTTTATTTCTCTCTTTATATAAATAAAATAATTTTTTATTATTTTATAAACTAATTTCTGTTGTTCAATCGTACGCTTGGAGGTTTAATATTTGTTAGTTTTATTAAAGCCTCTTATGTATTTATTTATAATATATAAAAAAATAAATAAAATAAAATCATACATATGTACCTAAATTATATATAGTATATAAAAGAGTAAATAAATTATACAATATATATAATTTTTTTTTTCTTCTATACATAAAGAATCGTCACGGTCATATTATATACAAGCGAAAACAAATTAATAAAAAAAATTGTATAAGCAAAGTGTACTAAGTTTTTTCTGTGCGTTCTCAGTACAGTTTTGAACTGCAAGTCGAGAACATTATAGAATCTTTATTTTTCTCATTGTGATTTTTTTTATTTAAAATTTAAATTTTTCTTTGTTTAAAAATGTTGATTTCTTTTATTTTTAGGTGTTTTTGTGTTAAAATTATGAATTTTTATTCGAAAAAATCATTATTTTAAATAATTTTATATAAGTTTTTGATTATTGTTCTTGCATCGAATTTTATTTTCCTAAACGATACAACACATTAGAAAAGTTACGTTTTTGTATAAAAAAAAAAGAAAAAATACGAAAAATCGGATTAAATTAAATTAATTTTTTATTTTTCTTGAATATTTTTTTAGATTAATTTAAGAGCAAAAAAAAAATATTACATTTCCTGTCGATTTCTTATATATTTTTAGGAAACGTTTTTGCTTCTAAAATTAAAATTTTCTATAATAAAAAAAATTGTTTTTTTTTTGTGTCACTTTGCTCTTTGGTAGAAAAATAACCAAAAAACATAATAATAAATCAAAAATTGGCATCGCCGCAGTTTAGTTATAAAAAAAAATTATATTTTTCTTGCAAAAAAATAAAGAAACAAGAAACAAGTTTTCTTTATATTCGTTTTCGTGTAATTTTTTTTTTTTTTAATATAATTTGATTCAATTCAATTCAAGTAGCAAAATACACAAAAAGTAATATAAAGAAGAAATAAAAAAGAAACGAACAAGATGAAAAAATTTAATAAAATAAAGAAAAACAAAGATTAAGAAGAAATAAGCGATGATATAGTTATGTATAAGAAGATGAAGATTTAAGATGTTAACGATGAAGAATAATGTATTAAAAATAATAAGAAGATGATGATGATGATAAAAATGACCCATGATGAACACAATACATATGCGTTAGGTTTTGCTTCTTAATTTTATTTTTTTATGAATATAAAAAATCATTAAAAAAAAACAAAACAAAACTCTTTACTTGAATTTTGTACTTTGTTTACTTGCTGTTTAATTGTATAATTCTTTTTTCGGTTTAATCTTATGTTTTTATTTTTTTTAAGCTAAAGACAAACAATAGCCAACAAAATAAATATAAATTAAGAACAATCGATTTTAGTTAAGTCACATCACTTTACGAAATTAACAAAAAAAAAAGAATAAAAAATAAATAAAAACTTGTTTAGCTGCTGCTGGTGCTGGTTCATAATTTTTTTTTCTTTTAGCTTAATTTATGTATTTTGTTTTTTTTTTCAACTTATATAAAACTGAAGAACAGTTCTAGAAAGTTACTTAATAGTACGCCGGTTAGATTGACTTAAGAAGATGTATTGCTTTTCTTTTTTTTATTATTTAATAAGATAAATGGATTAAGAGTTTTTTCTTTTAAGTTTTTATAAAGACGAGGATGATTTTTTTTTCGTATCTGTTATTCATTTTAAAGCGTATTTAGCTTATAGCGACTGTATGATAAATTTAATCCACTTATTATCGCATAGAAAAGTTAATTATATTGATAACGTGATGACACAACTGTCATTATAAATAATAAATTATTTAATAAATAAATGAAGAAAAAACCTTAAGCAATAATTTCTCTACCTCTAGAATCAAGGTAAAGACAAAAAAAAAAGTCCTGCAAACGTACTACATACCTGGTCTGTTATTGCCATTTTTCTTTGTTGTATTTTCTGCCATTTTTTAACTTTGTTTTTCTGCTATTCTGTTGTTTTTTTTTTTGCTTTTGTTTTGTTAATTTTTTTTCCTACAAAGAAATCCAATTAAAATTGCGGAAATAGCGAAAAATAAATAATATTGTAAAGAAATTAAAAAAAAAAAACAATAATCGCTGACTTATTTTTTATAAATATTTTTTTTACCTTTTAGAACTTTATTAAAAAAAATACAAGAAATTATTGGCCGCTAAACAACTTCTTATTATGCGGAAAATAATTGTATAATAATGAAAATAAATTTATTATTTTTTTTTTTTTATATTTTTGCTTCTAAATACTAATTAAAATTGATTAAATTATTATCTTTATTTTTATTAATAAGATTTATTAATATAAATTTAATAATAGTGAATCGTATGCGTCAGGACAGTTTTATACTGTGCAGGTAACATGTTTTATCATGTTTATAATTTTTTACTGTGATTACAATAATTATGCAATTGTACTTTTCATGAATTACGTGGCAACCGACAATAAAATCCTTTTTCACAAACAAAAGGAAAAATATACCACTGTTTGTACTTGCGTTAAAGTACAGTAGAAACTTAACGCAATTAATAACGCTTTGAATCATTTGCAAATTCGTCATATTTATGTAATTTATTTTTATATGATTATGACGTTTAGTTTTGTTTTTCTTTTCAATACAAAAAAATAATATTATTTATTAATTGAACTTTATTTAAACGAGGAGATAAACTCATAAGGAGGTCTTTTATAAATGAAAATTGTGTTATTTTTTTCTCTTGATTATATGCAAACATAAGCGTTATTTTTTGTACTAAGTTAGCCTGTTAAACTTACTTGCTTAAAAAATAATAATGAAATTATTATTTAATTGATTAATTAATTTATTTCATTATTATTAGTTATAATACTAATAACTCATAATAATAAATTGAATGAGTTACTTTGTGCAATGACAGCGTTAAATAACGCTGCGTTAAACTACTGTGTACAAGAAAATTATGATACAACGAAACATGTTGCATCATGTTATTGACACAAACATAACGTGGTAGCATATGTGTGTGCAGAAACCACATTTTATTTTTTAATTTATTTTACGGATTATGCTATATTAATTATTGAATTAATGAAAACAAAGGATCCGCAATTATATATAATTAATTTTTATGATAAAAGGGTTTGCGGTTTTATAATGGAACATAAGATCGTTTTCTTCTTTTAAATTTTGCGATAAATTTATTTACTATACTGATAAGTGTACAGTTGGCTTCTATTGAAAACAGTTTAATGTAAAGTTCTTAAAATTTATAATCGTCATATAACTTTGAAAAAAAAATCGTTATAACGCAATAATCCGCTATGAATTTAATTTATTTAACACTTGCCAAAGTTGTATATAATTAAACGGTAACACTTTCTTTGTAAATGCACAAAACTGTTAAAGTTCTTAAGGCCTTTGTAGCATGTAATTGTAGAGTTAATTAATTACATACAGAAATGAAATAAACACCTTTGTTAAGAACATTACAAGTGCAGAAAAAATATAAAACGACTTTAGCACCGTCATAATAACAGTCAACGTTAATCTTTATATTGATTTCACTACTTGTTAGTTATTTGACAGCTTAATATGCATATTGTATGCCTATTAATGGCATTAGCTTATCTATACACCGATGCAAGATTAATTATGTAGATTAATCTTGAATATTTGTCATTAGATTTACATTATAAAGAAGCCAAACATTAAATGGACAATTACTATTATTATTTTTAATTAAAAACCTATTTATATTATACATATTATTAACGCCTAGTCTTAAATGTTATCAATCTTCTAGTTAAACCATCTATTATTACAATCAATTTATGTCAACTGCTAATAAATTTATAAATCTTGAGTAATAGAAGTAATTTAGAATCCAAATGTCTTTAGCACTATTATTCAAGAAAAAATACTTACCTCTGCTATGTTTAATTCGCAGCCATTTATTATCTGACTTAAAACGTAAAAGTATTTCAATTGTTTTCTTTATTCTATATATTTTATTATAATTTTAGAAATTTACTTTTATAAATTTACATAATTTATGTTTAAAATATGTAATGCGATATAACTTCTTTATTATTATTTTTGAAAATCCTTTAAAAAGAAACAATTATTTGTAACACAAAATAAATTAATTATTTTTATTTCTTAATATTTAATTACATTAATGTTTTTTTGTTTATAAAATAAAAAAATAATTCTTATTGTGATTGTTTTTTTTTTGTTTTTGTCGTCTTTTGTCTTAGCTTAAATTTTTAATTTTTGTAATTTAAGTTTTTTTTTATGCTTTTTGTTAATTTTAAGTCAAAAATAATTTTTCATTTAATTGTTTTAATTAAATAATTTAATTCAAATTATTCATGGAATCGCGGTTATTTATGTTTTGTTTGATGAAAAAGTGTTTACGAGTTTTGCTTTCATTTTTCTTTTTGTGGATTTTCTTTATGATTTGTTATTTGATTATTTAATTTATTTAATAAAATACTTTGATATCAACCAAAATAAATAAATATCTATAAGGAAATAATAATTATAATAATAATAATGAAATTTGTATATAATTTAAATTAATTTAATTATTTGATTTATTTATTTATAACAGTCATCTATTGTTTTGCCTTTTTTTATTACTTCGCTTTACTTTACTTAACTTTGCGTTGTTTTCTTTCTTTAATTAATTTTTTTTTATTTATTATTATGATTCATTACAATTGATTACACATATATATTTATTTTTGCATTAATTTCAATTAATTATTTATTTATTTATTTAAAATAAAAATTCAAAAACTAATTATTTTTCGTATTTATTTCCAAGGTTATGCAATATTGTGTTTTGTTTGTTAATATTTTGAAAATATTCTTGACGTTTTCGTTGCTTTTATTGACTATATGTTATTGTTTTTTGATTAAAAAGACTAATTGGGAATAATAATTGAATAATTTAAGCCAGAATCTTCGGTAGCATTAAAAGTTAGTAGAAATTAAGTAATTAAAATGTCAAAGAATGTGACTTGTTTTAGGTTGATTTTCTGAAAGCTGTATATACCATACGAGGAAGATTTTACCAATAATTAATAGAGTAGAAACGCACTGTTTGTCATGAAGCCTATCTAGAAATTTTTTTTATTTTATAAATAATTCTATGACAATAAATGAAGCAGGAATGAATCTGGAAGTTACTGTTTACAGTGCTTAATATTCTTTTTTCTATTTAAAGAGATTTTTAATTCTAAATTCGTTTTGTAAAGTTTACTTGAATGACATAAACAATATGACAGACTTATTACAAACAGTGCAAGTAGTCATCAGTGGCATATATTGTGACATTTTGATCTTAAAAAAAAATTATTAGTGTTACTTCGGACAGCAAGTATGACAGTTTATATTTTATACTAAATTTATGCTGCTAATTTTGTTTCTCCACCGTTGAACCAAGTAGCTTGCGTTAAACTTTGTTATTATAGCAAAAATGCAATGTAAATTTGATACAGTAACATGTTGTTCGGATAATAAAGATTGTTTTATTTATTATGCTTAAAAGTAGATGTTGTAGTTATGTTATCAGGATGGAAAATTGATTCTTTTAAAGCGTTTATGCGACATTTTTGTAATTAAAATTTAATATTTAAAATTCTTGACATAAATTGTTAAAATTCCATTTCCATACAATCAATTATTTAATACATTTGTAGGCATTAGTAGTTTTGGAATATTAATTAGTGTTATAATTAGAATCAAAAAATGAACTTGAGCATTTTAATAACGATCTAAATTAACACATTTTTCCCCAATAAGTTACACAATTTAAACAATAAAACTGTTTGATAACAGATAAAACCGTTTGTTTAAATTAAAATATTTATTTTTTTCTTTCGTTAATTAATTACAAACAAAACATAATATATATATATCTATATTGTATTAACATAAAAAAACTATAAACATGTACAAGTAAAAAAAAATATATCCATAAATGTAAACGGAAAAGACTAGAAAACAGCAGGCACATCAATGCATAGTATGAATTTTTGATGAATTAAAAAAATTTTAAATAGTAAAAAAAAAGCAAAACTAGAGTAAAATAGAGAAATAAATAATGAAAGAAAAACGTTAAGTAATAATTATTAACATAAAGTAATTTTTTTTTTCGATTTGTAGTCAATTAACAGCTGCCTTTATAACAATCTACAGTACTTTTTCTACCACTTTTATATATTTTTTTATTTTTATATATTTGCTTCATTTCTCTAGCACTATTATATAATTTAACAATTTTTTTTTTATTTTACAAAGTATTCAGCTGTTCGCTTGTTGTGTTTTTTTTTTATTATCGATGGACAATTAAAAAATAAAAGGTAAAAATTTAAATAAATATATATTTTTGCATCGAAAACATAATAAAAAATAAAATTAATAAAAAAACCAATTTATTAAATAAAATGAAATAAAATTAAATTTATTCACCGAAAATAATAATAATATAAAATAAAAGAAACAACAAAATTTAATTTAAACTTTCTAAATAATTAATTTCCTTTCATCAATTTTATTTTATAAGAAAGTAACAACGATAACACCATAGGCAACTGACAAATAACAAGGAATAAAAGAAGAAAAAAAATACAAAATCAAAATAAGACAGGGAGAAATGGTTTAAAGAAAATTTTTCTTATTCTTAACTATTTTCTTGCTTTTTTTTGTTGTTGTTGTCTGTTTTAAGTAAAGTTTTGCTAAGTTTTTTTTTTTCAGTGTTAATTTGGCGGAACAGTATAAAGACGTTTATTTATTGTGTAAATAAAAATACGAAATTATATTTATGGCATGGTATCTAGTAATTTGTCACTTAAAAGTTAAGTAATTGATATGATATTGTCTTAAAACAAACAAATTCCGTTTAGGATGCTTTTTTTTAATTAATTAATAAGAAATTTTCTTATTTCCGTAACATTTGTAATGTCAAAATGAGAGAGAGATCAAGTGGATTATTATTGGGGGAGCAAAGAATTGATTTCATCATTGTTTTTTCGGTGATTTATTCAAGTAAATCTATTTTCAAACAACATTCGAATATTAAATGGTTGAATAAATATATATTTTTATTGAAAAGCTACTCAGTAGATACAGGATAAATACTGCTGTTGCGTAATGTCCTAGTTATGCTAGTTTTGTCACTAAACCAGTGATTTCTTTTAGAGATATTATGAAATTATTCTAAGAACGCCTAGAAAAGAAATTATGGAATTAAATAGATAATAGTTTAAGAATAAGCAACGTTTAAATGATAAAAAAAAAAACTAGGAAATTCTCTAGGATTTCATCACATTCGGCAATTGCAAAATGTAATTACTAGAATATATTAAACAAATAATTTCGTTCTTTCTGGAAACTATGTTACCCTTTTTGAAGAAAAATACACCCTTATAAGTTTAAATTTTCTATTTTACACAAAAACAAGGGTGCTTAGCAATTCAAAAATGATGTCACAATGACAAACTGGTTGGAAATTACTTAACTACACAGAACACAGCAGATCGATTATAATTTTTATTTTTGTTATAAATAAAAACAGAAATCACCTTTCAATGAATTTAATGTTAATTTTCCAGCATTAAAATCTTTCACAACAAACATATCAATGCTATGAAAAACGTATTAAATAATCCTTGGTATTAGGTGAACACTGAAACATTAAAATAAAGTAAAAAAATGTAAAAACAAAAATAAGAAAACTTAAGCTATTCCACTTAGTTTTCACTAAATAACAAGTTAGATGTATATTTTCGCATATAATGATGTGTTTGTTGTGTTTCTTCTACTTCTGCACTATATTGTTGCTAAATTGAAATTGTTTTAATGTTGTGTATAGTTTTGCTTATGGGTTTGGGTGGTTAGTTTTATCGAAATTATAATAATAATAAAACAAAAACAAAAAAAATAATAACAATACTCATACTAATAATCCAGATGGTTTTAGTGCTGAGGAGTTTTCCTTTTACATTTATTTATATATAAATATATATGTATATTTCGTTTCTTTTAGCCCATTCACATTTAATTCATTTCCTTTTATTTAGCACAATTCATTCATTAAAAATAAAGAAGAAAAAAATTGTATATAAAATAAAATAATAATAAAGAATTTCTGTAGTATTTTTGGTATTTTATGTTATACGTATAGTATAGTATAGTACTGCTGTGCTGTTATGTCGTTCCTTTCGCATTTTTTTTGCTTCCTTTTATTACAACTTTTTGTTCTTTATTTATATTTATTTATTTATTTTTTTTTTGTTTGAATTTATTACTAGAAAATACCAAAAACTAAAACTACTCTTTAACTATAAATACTTATAATTGGTATTAGGGTTTCTTTGTTACATATATTTATATACATGTATTTTCATTCCCCCTTTTCAATTTTATAACTAAAATATCAGAAACGCAGCTTTTCTAATATTTTCTTTACTCACATAATCATATAGATTATTATTATTATTATTATTTCGTTTTTGTTATGTATTTTTGTTAATTATTTATAATAATATTATACGAAAGTTTAACCCTATTGACTTAGTTTTAAAAGAATATATTTATAACAAATAATTTCTTTAAATTGTTTACGATTATTACTATTCTAATCTGAAAATGTTATAATAATATTATATAAGAATTATTTATATTTACTATGCAATTTGATAATATGTTGTTAACACATATTTGCTTTATTTTGTGCTTATAACTTCCTTATCATTGGTTATCATTTGCCGCAGTTTATGTCTGAATTTCATCGTAATCAGACTAGACAACTGTTTTCTGTTGTATTTTTATTACTTTTTATCATTATCTTCACAATACACCATTTAAACATCGTTACTATCGTTGTTTTGTGAGGGATAGTTTAAACAGGACAGTAGTCTAGAGTTCGTTTGTGTTTAAAAAAACAAGAAAATAAATCTTTTCTTAAGCTTTGTAACGATTTAAATCCTGCACAACCACAGTAACAATATTATATTATTATTTAATAATTTTCCTTCTTTAAATCATTTTTCTTTCGATAAGAATTAATAAATCATTGAATAAGTTTTTTTAACCGTCAAACAGTTAACATTTAGTGTCGAAGGTCAAAGTTGATATTATTTTTTTTAATGTTTCCTCATTATACATTTTTTTTCTCTTGTGTTTTAAAAAAGAATAAATAATAATTACTACAAATAACCATAAAAGGGATTAAATTACTCATAATTAGGCTTAAAATTATTCCTAAATAGTGGCAATAGTAATTATGTTTAATAAAAGAAACGTTTTTATATCGAGTGTATTGCGTGTTCTCAGGTGTTATAGAGAAACGAAACGAAATTTCAGTTTTAATAATTTTATAAATATATATGTGTTGCGGGATATTTTTACTTTGTTTTTATTTAGATACTAGCTAGCAGTTGATTAATTTTACGTTGTTTTTGTGACTAAGACTAGTTAAGGAAAATTTTTTATGGAAAAAATTAACTTTTTGCAACAATAGACACTCAATAACTTTAGCGTTGTAGAATCAGTTATTAGTATAAATTTATAATTATTTACAGCTTAATTAATTCATTTTCATTAACTATGTTTGGCAACGCTTTTAATTTGTTTAAATACTTTAATTATAGTATGATTTTTGTATAATATACCTAACTTTACAGGTACATATTTATGAACTCTATATATACTCTTACAGTTCTATTTGGTTCATTTAAATCAGAAAAACAAAGCATATAATATCCTTATTATAAGATTGCACTGTCAGAACGATTCTCAACTCAAAATTAATCCAAATATTGATTTAGATAAGGAAGCAGCTAAAACTATGCAAATTTTAACGTTGAATCTCCACTGCAATAAAATTAAATATAAAAATGATAATATTTATGCAATTATTTAACAATTTTTTTTTACCATTTATAGCATGATGAGAAAATTTAAATAAACAAGCAGACAATATACTTTGTGTGGTGATTTTCTTAAAGTGTTACATCTCACAGCAGCAAATGAAGATAAAAATTGAATAAAAGATTTAATTTTAAATCAAACATTAGATAAAATTGCAATAAATAAATACATATTTTAGCATCAAAGTTTACTTAAGTTTAACATTATTATTATTAATTATAAATTAATTAAATACTACTGGCTGGTTACAATGTAGTTTATTCTTAAATAAATAAAAACACTTTTTTTTTGTCGTCTGTTTACATTTAAGTTTTTTTTTTTAAAAGATTCAGTGTTGTGCAACCTTTTTAGTTTTGATATTATAAATGATTGTTTGAAAATTGAAATTGTCCTAACATCTCTTCAGGTTTATTTTTGAATTATTTATTACGTTGGTAGTTTCGGTGATTGCCTGATCATTAAATAAAGATTTACATATTTAGTCCATCGATATCCGAAGAATATCCGAAATGGAAAATATCGGCAAGAACTTTCGTGAAATATTTCCGTTGCAACTTTTTTGATATTTTAGAGCCTTTAAGGCATATTTTATCTAGGATGTTTGACATAGAACAATAAGATGAGAATATTGAACAATGCTAAGTTACTGAGCAGATGAACGACATTAACGAAAAAATTATTCCTCGAATAATGATTTTACATTATTTGTTAAAATTTCTACTTTCTTTTTTTTAGGGTGTAATGACAGTGATCAAATCAATTTTCTCTTTAATAGAATAATTTTGCAGCAGTAAATATGCTGAAAGAGACTAAACTGTCGGAATTGTATTGATTTTTTCTCCTTTCAAATTTATTAGTAATTAAGAATAACAAATAACTCAAGCTATATCCGAATTATTGTTTTCTTTTATTTTCTTTATTTTCTCATTTATTTATTACTACAATTATTATTTTTCTTATTAATAAAATTATATGTTATTAAAATTAATGTTGTGTTCTTATTCTTATCATTTGCCGATAAAAATTCCACAATAAACAATTTATTGAACGTAAAACATAAAAGCAAGAACCACCACAACGATGACATTAATGTTTTTGTGTTATTTTACTTTTATTACTTTAACAATTAATTTATTAATTATTTCTTAACATTTATTTGCTAGCATAAATTGTATTTCACTAAAAATTTCTTTCCCTTCTATTATTAATATTATTATTATTATTATTAGTAATAATATTTCTTTTATTATTATTATAATTCATAATATTTATATATTATTTTGATAGTTATTGATATATTTATTATTATTTTTGTGTTATTTATATAATTAAATATTTATCAAAAGGGGGTTAAATTTGTTGCTGTTGTTGTTTTCTTTTTTTTGAGTTCCTATAATTAATTTGAATTAATTTATTTTACTTGGAAATTGCTGATAATAAATAAAATCTTATGCGGTTGAGGGCAATAATATAAATGTAACTATATTTGTTGAGGAGTTTTTTCTTATTTTTTTGGAAATATTTTATGAAGATTATAGTATTTAGTCAATGACAGATTTAAAGATAGATTGTGTACGATTCGAAAAAGACGTTAGGAACTTATATGGCAACAGTGAAATGTATGTAAAAAATGTATATCATAGTTGATCTATTCTACAAGACCCATAAGAATTACCATTGATATTGTGGTAATAAAATTCTTTACTGGTTTAGTTTACAGCAGTAGTATGCCTAGTAGTCGTTCGTTTCCAATAAGTTTGAAGTCAGGTTTGAAAAACTTTTAAAAGTATTATAAAAAATTCAGGATTTCTTTATCTTTAAATTGTACTTAAGGCTTAAACACTTGTTTGTATATGATGAGCTATTCTGCTCCAAAATAAGTTTTTCCTAGATTTTCAAAATCATAAATGAGGGCAGTTGAAACACATATCAGGAATTTTGGTTTTATATTGATTCCAAAAACATTTATACGTTCAACTATTTCCTGATGTTTTATCCTAATTTTATTCATTAGTAGTTCTACACTCATTATTCATCAATAAAATAATCAATATTATAAACATTGAGTATTTCGTTAGCTCAGTGCAATCACAAATCTATATTCAAAATCCTGATTCTTGAAAAAAAAGAAAAAAATTTTTCAATACTGGATATTTTGAATGTATTGTTAAATAGTGTGAAAAAGCAAAATAATAATAATAATGATAATCAAATCTCCCTAAATTTATACAAAACAAAAGAATCCAAAGAAATCTACACAGTAAATTCCTAAAATAGTATTAAAAGAATTATTTTTGGTTTTGCATTTCTGTGTGTATAGAAATGTCACCCATTTATTCTCAATATAAATATATAACGTAGGTAATACATAAATTTATTTATGCTTCCTATTTATATGTAGAACGCAATAAGGTTGGAAAATAGTTACCAGAAAAAAAAAGAAAAAATAAAATGAATGAAGAAAAGCAAAAATAAAAGCAACGACGACGACAAAGCGACCCTATCCCAATGTATATATGGTAATAGATGCGAATAAAAGAGTAATAGTTTGGTCTTCTGTATTTTTGGTTAAGTGTAGCAGAAATAAATGGTATGGCGATATGCAATAATAAGGTGACTGCTGTTTTTGCTGTTATATTTATATTGTATCCCCCCAAAAAAACATTATATTATTTTTACTTCTTCTCATTCTTCCTTATATAATTTTGGTTAAGCCCAACAATTTGGTTTTTTTGGTTGAATTGCGTTGTTGTTATTTTCTCGACAAGAAAACTTCTACGCCGTAAAATATATATCGAAAGTAATAGTAGGAGCAAATAGCAATAAGAACAAAAAAAAAATCATATTCAAGTTGTATAAATAATCGGCAGACTATATAATAATACATAAAATGAATGATATCGTATTCATCGACACCCTAAAATCGCTGTCATGTAGTATATATCCAACCCTCTACTTGTATCTGTTCATACTGTGCTTTGATTTCTAACATGGTATAAACTTTACTACTATCAAAGGTACTATATATATATTAAGTACAAAGAAATAATAAGGAGATAAACGCGATTGTGAATCATTCTGGTGTTCAATCGTTATGTTCTATCTATCAGAAAGCAAACAAATATTATCCACCATCCGGTTAACTAATATGATTTTTCTTCTCTTTACTATTTTTTTGCCTGTTTGGGAGTATGACCAAAATCATAGCGATTTTCACCACACCAACCACCAAATAAACAGTAGAAGTAGGAGCATAAACAACCACCCATTGATCATATGAATAACTCACGCATGTGTATATGACTGGCTGATATATAAATATATTGTAATCAAAATGTAATACACAGTTGAATTGCGTTAGCAGCAGTCAATTGCAACTTTACGAGGCAAAGTAAAAGAGGAATGAAAGCAAAAATAAAAAGCAACAGCAAAAACTAAAATCTATACATGAAAATGGTGACGGTGATATTATTGGCAAGTGTATAACCATGAAAATTTAGCTACCATTCACTATAGACATTTCTGCACTGAACGTGGTATATATATATATATATATATTTACGTAGTAATCTTTTGCACAATATTTATTTATTTTCTTTGCCTGTTAAATTTGTTGAACAAGATTATTCGTATTCGTTTCATGTAACACACGAAAAATAGAAAAAAAATGAAAATAATAAAGGGATTCACTGTGCTTTCTATCATTTTCCTTTTTATTTATTTGTTATTTTCGTCTTCTCTATAAATTTCGTTGTGCACCGACTGAATTTTATTTTTATCCTTCTTTACCTACTTTTTGTATTATAAAAAATAAAATAAAATAAAAACACTAAACAACATATATAGTGGAAAATATAATAATAAAGTATTATATATAAGGGGGCTTATTTTAAACACGTATACAAGTGACGTCCTTGTCTGCCCTTCAATTTTTCTGCACAAGTGTTTTGTTGTTATTTTTATATATTTTTTTTTCTCGAATTGCTTTTTTCGGTATATTATTGTAAGAAAGTTTACGAGACTAAAAATGAGCTATTTAGTTTATTTTATCTTGGTTCAGGCCGTATTAGCTTTGTTTATTTATTTATTTTTTTTGTTATGTCTTTCCACAGTCAATCGTCTGTTTTATATCAGTCAGACTAAGATTGAATAAAGTTAAAGGAAAAAAAAAATACTGAGTGACTATTAAAAATCCTTTTTTTTTTTCAAGAAAAGTTTTATGTACACAAAGACACAAAAAATAATGAATAAAATTTTCACTATTTAACTACTTCGTTTATTTAAAATTAACGTTTTTATTGTAGAATTTCTTTCGTATTGTGTATGCTGTTTTTTAGAAGGATAACAATAAAATGTAGGCGAGGCGTGTAAAAACAGTTAAAGACACAGATGATATTATTATGATGATCATGAGTTTGATTTAAGTTGCGTGAGATAAGATTAGAAATAATAATAAAAGAAGAAAAAATAATAAAAATAATAATAATAAAATTAAAATTCATTTGTATGCAATGCGATACTGTTGCTGTTACTGCTGCTGATGTGTTGTATTTTTGTTTCGATACGAAATAAATTATTTAAATTTTTTTTCGTTTTGAAGACAAACAAACAACGAAAGGTTTTTTTTTTAAATAAAGACCGATATAAAGAAATATTTAGATAGAGGAGAATTATTTATTTTATTATTATTATTTTTATATTAATGCCACTAAGCATATTTAATTAGTTATGATAATAAGTAAAAATTAATAATATTCTTTGTTGCATATAATTATTTGTTAGTTTATTGGCAGAATTAATAAGCACTAAGTTAACCGGAAGTAACATTAAGTAAACCAAAAAATAAATAAATTAAATCAAATTTGTTATTATTTAATTTGTTTGTTTATGATATTTTTCATATAGTTATTGCATCAGACACGTTTTACTTTAAATTTATCTACTTAGGCCTTAAAAATTTGCAGTTGCAGACGCTTCTCACCGCACGTTTAAGCTTATTTTTATGCAAATTTTATCAGCTACAAATTTTATGTTCGATTCAATGCAAATTTAATATTTTAAGAGTATTTTTTTATGGCTTTTAGCTAATTTGCAAGTTTAATTTTAGAGTGTCGAATTTTCGCGATTACTTGACATACTAACAGGGTCAGCTAGAGATTTTTAGTCACCTTGAAATGTGTTATTAGTATTACTATCAATACAATTGTTTATAAAAAATAATACGGTAAATGCATGTTGCATTGGATCCGGCCATCTAAGATCACTAGAGAACCTTAAGCATCGTCGAGTCGCAGCGGACCTCATGATTTTACAAATATAGTTGGAAATTGTTCCAAAGAGGTCTCAGAAATAATGCCTTCGCACGAAAAAAGTGTACGAGAAACAGAGGCTGGAACTACCTCACACTACCGAGCAGTAACTTTAAGATGTGAACATTAAGTTCCAAAACGATTTCTTTACTCGAGACATAATAGCTCAAACTATTTACAGGTCGACTTCACGTCATAATTCCTAAACTTGTTAATTTCAATATAAAAAAAAACATTGTTTTGCATAAAATTAGTATTTACAGCCACTTGAATTATTATTATTTGTTTTGTTAAAGCATCTTAAACTAAAGCGACAATAACTTTGGAAGTGCTTGACATCAAGTACTTCCGTTGCATATTCTAGTTATGTCTAATATTAATTCTTCCAATGCAATGTTTCTATTCTATGAATAAATAAGAAGTCAAAGAGCCCGTAATTTTGTTTATTTATTAAATACTTTACGTAATCAGCGTAAACAAAGTTTTCAACCACTGTAGAGCCGTATGCCATAGGGGTTGTAGTAGTATTTTGATTACTATTAAGAATATTTATAATATTGATTTAAAACTAGAAGCACTAGGGTTTAAAGATGTCATTCAAAAACCAGAATTGCTGATGAGTTTTGATGGTTAATTTTGAATCTTTAAAGGCCTATCATTATCTTGGAATTCAAAATATGTATATAATTATAGTTGAAGACCCTTACTATTAATTAGTAATAAAATTGAATATTTGCTATGTGATCCCTCAACATTGTGTAATTTTGTCACTTGCTTAGATGACAATGGATTGTTGAAGTGTTTTATGTTGTAAATCTGACGAAATACGTTAAAGGTTTTGTATTGCCGATCAGCACTCTAATTACGTTTCTATTGCGCTGCGCCCTGTTATTTCAATAAAAATATATTATTTTTCGCAAAAAATGCAGCATAAAATTTAATTACATTCACACAAAACAATTCAATTATATTATTTTAAATAATCAATTAGTTTTTACTCCTTAAATTATAATTAAATTTAAAACTTTGATTTTGTCATTTAATTACCATGGTTTGTTCCATAGTAAATAAACACATAAATTCCACACAATAAAATCAATGGAATTCAATTAAATATTTGTTTTTTGTCTTTCTTTTTTTCATCATATTAATTATAATTAATATTTATATTTTAATAATTTTTATGAGTTTGTTTATTATATTAATTTTCCCTTGTTTTTTTTATTATGAATTTTTAATGCAGACATAAAATTCTTATCGTTTAAAATTATTTTAATTACTGTTTTTATGCATTAAAAAAAATTACTTTAATTGTTAAAAATACAAAAAGTGCAAAAAAAAAAAAACAACCAACAACAATACCTTAGCATTCAATATGCAAGTAATGTAATTAGTGACAAATTAAAGAAAAATCCTCTTTCACTTTATATTTTAATTGATTTTTTTGCTTTTAAATTTTATTTTTAAGCAAAAAAAAAAAAAATACTTTCATAAAACATTTAATTATTTTAATTATTTAATTAAATTTGGAGAAAAAAAAACTCATATAAATATTTATTTGTATTTCCCATAAAATTTATTTCTTCTTTTTTTACTTGTCTACCGTTCTGACTCATTATTACCTTGAAGTTGTTGTTGTTGTTGTTGCTGTCGTTAATTTTTTTCGAAGTAAAAATTAATCAAAGCAAAAAATTAATATTAATTTATTTATTTATTTTCAATTAAAGATACAGAAAAAAAATGAACAAACTAACTAAATATGTACATAAAAAGCAACTATAGAATAAAACATATGTGTTGTATTTTTTTTATTAATTTTCTTCAGTAAAATTAAATTAAATTCGAAAAGGCAACAAAAAAAAAAACAAATGAAATAATGAGACAATATGTCGTCGGTTGTCATTTGAACATTTCGAATACAAAACAAAAAACAAAAAATAATATCATACGATCGGCTGCCAACTCATTGCACTTAAATCGGACACAACACATGTTAATTAAATAAATATAAAAAAAATAATAATCATAATAAAACCAATGATAAGTAGTTAAAAAGAATTAAATAATAAATGTAGTAAGTCGACATAAATCATAAAAACAAAAAAAAAAAATATTAATTTATAATTCTTTTATTATTTTTGGTTACTTAAATGATAAAATGTCGTCAACCCTGTCATTTGTTGCATCATCAAAGTAAAATTAAACTAAAAAAAAAAAAAAACAAACGCAAACAACAGGTGATTAAATAACAAAATAAAGTGAAATCTGAAGCAAAGTATTATTATTTTTTCATTTTAATTATTAATTTTTAATAAAAACATACCACACGAATGAAAAAACCTTGATCTTAATTATATTTTCAAAATCAAGAACTTTAAGTTTGTTTCTTTTTTTTTGTAAATCGTTCTCGCTCTTTCGCATTCGCTATTTTAAACACATTTAGAGGTTAAATGGTTTTTTTTTTGCATTTTATTAACGCGAAAAATTATTCAGTTTATTTAATTTTTTTTTTTGTTTCTGTATAATTATAAACAAATGTTCAATGCTGTCATTTACTTGGGTTTTTTTTTTACTGTATTGGCTTTTATACACATTTTGTTTTTATATTTCTTTTTGTTTTTTGGTTTTATGATAAAAAAAATATTTAAATTATTTACAAAAATAAAACAAAAAAACTTATTATTATTATAATAAAAAGAATAAAAAAACATTAATCTTATATCATTTACATAAAGTGAAATAAAATAGCATAATGTTTAAATTTTTATATAAACAGTGGTGAAATCCATTATATAATAAAGCACTATCGAGTGATACGTACATCCAACTAGTACATAACAACTATCTGTAAATTTAAATTACTAGAAAATGTTAATAATATTGGAATAATACCGGGCATTTGAAATGTTTTTAAAATTGTAAACCTTTTGATTTGTTTAAGTTACCAGAATTTCTTAAGGAAAATACACCATATTACTGATTAGCGAAGTTTCAGTAATATTGTCTTTTTGTAAAAAGAAACTTAACTTATAAGAGCATTTAGTTCACTCTAAGGTTGATATTACATCGATATAACCTACCCATATATATATGGCAATATAAACATGAAAAAAACAAGGCCCGAATAAGTTAAATTAAAAATAATTTTATTTATTTTCTCTACAAAATTTGTTAAATATAAATCTTAATGTATCGGCTACAAAATCTTATAAATAAATGTTTAAGAATTTTTGAAAATAATACCTTAATTAACTTGGTAGAATTCACGTCTTAGATCCTTAACATAATAGAAAAAATAAGAAATAAATATGTAAGAATAAGAATTTATTTAAAAGTAAAGAATGTATTTTCATACGAAAAGCTAATTTTAAAAAGCGCTGTGAAATGAAGCTAATTTCAATTAAATACCCTAACTAAAATACTATAAATACTTAAGAAAAAATACTCATTATTTATTTATAATTCTCTAAATTCGATTAAAATTTCTTTTTTTTTTAAATAAGAAGAAACCAAAATAATGTTTAAACTTAATTTTCTTGTTAAAAATGTCTAAAAACTTTTGTAGAAATTTATAAAAAAAAATTGAAACAGTTCAAAAAATATCCCACAACCCACATAGAAGTTACTTAGTAACTAAAGTCTCAAAAAACGAAAAAACTTCTACCGCAAATAATTATTTTAAATTGTAAAACCCAATAAGCTATTTTGATCGATTATCGAAGAAAAGTTTCTTCTTCCTTTTTGTGTTTTTTAAACTAGAAACGGTTTACATTGGTGGCACATTCACCCATAGTTTCTACTTCTTTTAGTATTTTTTTTGATTAAATTGTCGTCATAATCAAATATGCATCCTGGTTCTGACAGTAAAAGAACAACCAAAGCACAGCTGAGACTGTTATAAATTCTATTTGTCATTTTTTTTTCATATTTATTTAATTTTTTTTTTTGCTTGCTTTTAATTTGCTTCAAATTTTCTATTATTTTTTATTAAATTAAATTAATATTTCAATCAACTAAATTTTCAATAAAATATTTTCATATATATAGTTTTTATTTTTAATTTCTTAAAGAAACAGACGGATGAAGCAAACAGAAAATGAAATGAAATGAAAAAAAATAACGTTGAATGAAGACAAAATGTCATGAACAAAGAAAATTGAAAATTTTATAATTTTGTTCACGTATTTTTCTTAGCGTCATTTGAAATAATAATCATGAAATAGTAAACAACATGAGATTAATTGTCCTCTTAAGATTTTTTTTTTATAATTGTGACGAAGATTTATTTTTTCGTTGTTTGCATTAAAAACTTGCGTTGAAAATTACATCATTTTGTATTTTAATTAGTTGTTTTTCGTTTAAATATTTTAAGCTCAAATAACCACAATTTAGTTAAATTCAATTCAAATGGAATGTAGAATGTTAAAAATTAGAAATAATTGATATAAGAATATAAGACTAAGGGCGTAAGAATTTAAAAAAGAGGTTTTCTAGCCTGTTATATTGCCCGTTTGAATACTTCTATAGTTTAAAATATTTCGTTGTTTTAACTTAATTGTCATAAAATATGTAACTTTCAGATTTTCCTATCTGATTAATCCTTTTCAGGACAAAAAGACCTTACAACTTCCTTACAGATTTACTAATAATGTAATTAATGCATCGCATCTTCAGTAAAATGTCAATAAACTTCTTATATAAAGCAATAATTTAGAAAAATTCAATGATTTTTATTTAATCTATTTTTACTTGTTGTTGTCATTACGGTCAGTAGCTAGAAATTTGATTATACTTGAGGAAATCATGTCCGCAAATAGATTTATCATATTTTATGATTTTTTAGAAATAAATTTACTCTTGTACCTCAGCACAGATATTAGAATAAATAGTTAAGTCAAATTATGTTGGAATACAAAATCATCGGTTCTCAAACAGAATAACGAGGCTCATTGTTACGAGAAACAATTATTTGTCTTAATAAAAATGTCTCAAAAAGGTCTTTCTCAGAGTACCAAAAACACTGATAAAAGTTCAAAAGAACATTTTCTAACATAAACAGGAATTAAAATGAGAATCAAGTAACTTCCTTTCAAAATTCTATTTCTGCTAACTGAAAATAAATAGAAAATATGAAAATTTAATTAAAATTTATAAAAATAATAATCGCTGACAACAAAAGTTTGTTTATAAAATTAAATAAATTTTAACGAGAAAAGTTTGCATAATTTTTATTTTCGTTGTTTTTCACTTTCACATACTTTAGATGCGCTATAAATATATATTTTTGTGTTTTTTTTTTCATTCTTATATGTTAATTTTTGACTGATGTTGAGTTCATGTTATGAGCAAAAAAAAATTCATTATTCGCTATTAGGTTAAATTTAGAGACGAAATTATAATATTTTAAGAAGAAGTATTTTATTTTTTTGTCTTCTTTGTTTAACATCTTCGTCGTGTTGCAAGCAAATATAACAACACTTGTCGCCTTAGAATCTGTTTTTATTTTTCTATCATTCTTCTATAATATCATTATTATTATTAGAATTATATGCTTAACTTATGTCATCATATAAAATTTGATATAAAAAAAAAATGTTTCATATTAAAAAAAAAAAACCCAAACTAATCTTAACGTAATTATTAGCGCAACCTGTGCCAAAAATTTAGATGCAAAAATAAATATTAATTTCAAACGAAAAATATATATAATTTTATTTCTTTTGCTTCATTATCGTTAATTAAAAATAAAAAAGAAATATTTTTTTTAAATTAATTAATTTTCTTAGAAAAATATTAATTAAAATTTAAAAAAAAAAAGAAGAAAATTAGAGGTAATTTTCTTACACGAAAAGTCATCATAGTTCAAATAATTTCTATTTGCAATATTTTCATATTTTCTGAACGACTTTACAACGAAAACGCATTTCACAACGTGACGTAGAACAGACGATTTTTCTATAATGCCAAAAAAATATAATTAAAAATATCTTCTCTCTGCTTAATCGAAAAACGCGTGACCGCGAAAACAAAACAAAAAATTTAATAAAATATATATTTTTTTCTTTTATTTTTAGAATTAAAATACAAACAAACAAAACAAAAATGATTTCTTTTCTTCAATTAAATTATCAAATGTCACACGAGTGTAGTGTTTTCGCTTGCGTGTGTTTTTTCGCTAAAAAAAAATAATTTCTCTGTAAACAACAATCAAATATCGGTGTCTCATCGTGTCTTAATTTAAAATGAATAATTAATTAATGATAAAAGAACAAGAAAATAACGTCTAACGTAATGAACCACGTAATCAAAGAGACGAGAATAGAGAAGAATATATTTATTTATTTATTTACTTGATATTGTAAAATTTGTGGTTTGATTATTTTAGTTTGAATGAATCAAATAAAAAAAAATATATATATGTTGTTAGGTCATTAATTTTATGTTATGTGGTGCGATAAGAATATTCGCGAAAAAATATTTATTTCTTTTTAATTGTAAAACGTGCTGTAAGTCATGATATTTATTTTTTTTTTGTTTTTGAAATTAAATATAAAATTTAGTAAAAAATAATAATCGAAAATGAACTTTAATAAAATGACGAAATTTTTGTTCAAAGTGACGATGATACGATATTAGTTTCAATGCTTGATAAGCACCAGTGTTACGATAAAGTTTTAGTCATTGGTATGCTGCGTTAAAGTGTTTGTTTCTTTTGCAATGTTGCGTCATTTGTATTTTACCTTTTTTTTTTGAAAGCACTGTTTTAGGTATTATCATAGACAAAATACTATATATGGTTTTTATGATGCAATAAAGGTGAAAATTACTGTTAAAAAAAACCATCTATAAATTTAATTTGCAACTTTGTCTTTATAATTGGCAGTGTTTCCTATATTATCAATAACTAGTTATTATTGTTTAAGATGCTACATTGGTTTATTTATAAGAAATTAGTTCGTTCATCGGATACGTTGATGACATTGTCTAGCGAGACCTTTATTTATCTTTTAATCCATCCGGACTTTCACTGCGATAATATAAAATTATCTTTTTTTATTTTTTTTTTGTTAGAGTTTCTTAAATAAGCGCTTAAATATTTCTTTTTATTTTTTATCAACTAAATCTTACACAAATTTGTCATATTTAAAAGTTAACAAAAAATTAACGCTGAGTATTTTAACAAACAAGGCGAGCATAAAAGCAAATGCTTACCTAAAGAACACTAACCAATAATTACCAATAAACTGTCACTACTATGTAGTTTTGCTGTACCAGAGTTTAATGTGGAAACGCGAAAGTATAAATACGAAGTAATATTTATTACAACGCGATTTCGTCAACTACGAAACGTACCTTAAAAGTAATAAAGGTTTTATCTTTTTAATTAATTTTTTATTAAAATAAATTTTATTTTGTTAAATCGCTTTGTATCATTGCATAAGAATTACCAGTGACCTGTCATAAAATAAATATATATACATATAGAAAAATGATATCTTCTAAATAAATAAATAAATAAAATGAATTAATTTGTTGCTAGTGACAGTATATTTATTTTAAGACAAATTGATACAAAACGCGAAACAAAAAGACACCAACAAACTAATCTGCAACAGGAACAGACACGACACAACGTTATAAAGCCTGTTTATTATACAAGAATAAAAAATACATAAAAAAAACCAATTGCTAAGCTTAAAGGAAGAAACATAATTTATGATTATATTTTTATTTTGTTTCATCTTTTTTGGTTCGGTGTTTTTTTTTTTTTTTTTATTTATGTCTTTATTTATTCTTTTCTGTTTTAGTTTAAAATGGCGAATAAACGCACGAAAAAATGATTGATGATGACAGTGAAATAATCGAGATAAAAAAACGGTTGTTCAACGCCTTTTTTTTCGACCGTTTTATTATTATTTTGGCAAAAAATTAATAGTGAATTAAACTAAAGGTAAAATAGTTATGTTAAGTAATTTTAATAATGAAAAAATTAAAATTACTCTTCGTTGTGAAATTTTGTAAACAGAAAAAAAAATATAATTATTAAAAATAAAATTATCTTTACCACCCTCGTACCGCCCAATTAAAACAGGTAATAAAACATAAATACTATAATTAAGTAAATAAAGGTAACAGAAAAAAAAAACAACAACACGCATTTAGCGGCCCTTTTTTATATGTACTTAAATTAAATATATAAAATAATTAAATGGGATTAAATTTGTTGATTACAACAAAATTTGTAATAAATTAGTTTTAATTTAAAAAAAATATAATAAAACACTTGTTTATTTTAACGATAATTCTTAAATACACTCAGTACATATAATTATTACAATGAAAACTATGACATAATTACAGTTTAACTAGAAATAAAACTGCGTGCATGGTAAAACTATACTCTCTGCTGTTGTAAGTGTTTATGTTTGTACTTTGCGTTTTTTCAATTTTCATGATAATTATATATTTTGTGCAATCATCGCTAAGCTATTGATTAACTATTTGATAAAAGAATTATATTTAATTTATGTTTTACATTCAATAAAAACTAATTTTATTTAAATGAAAAAGCAGGTAGACATTTACATCGTAAGAACACGTTTATAGATACTCAGGATCGTTTGAAAAGTGCACAGTGCTTCCTAGAACATTAATTCAAAGTGCAACGTATGTACAGTCAAAGACAACTCATTGCTATTTGATATTTTCTTTTTTCAATTAAATTAAAGTTTAAATATAATATTATCATCCTTAAATAGAAATTTCACTTTAAATATAATTTTTTTTTTATGCTTATAAAGTTTTAACAATAAAGTATAATTTTTTATAAAGCTTTTTATTAATTCATTTTAAATTTAACATACATAAGTAAATATTTTTTCAAATTTTATTTATACAAGAAGAAAACAAAGAAAAAGAAGAAATAGACAAAGTAGAAAAAAAATATGATTATAAAAATAATAATAATAATAAAAACTGTTGCGTGCTTTTAATCTATTTTTCATGATTATATGGCCATTTATGATTTACAACACATATTCGTGTCAAATATACATATATGAAATATGAAAAACATAATCTATTCTTAAAAGTAAAATAACTAAAAAAATGAATAATAATAATAATAATAAAAAACGTTCAAAATAATAATAATATTTAACAACATTAATTATGTTTATATTAGAAAGAAAAAGAAAAACAAAGAAGAAAAATAAAATTATGAAAAATGAAACGAAATTTTCATTTTCATTTATATTATTATTATTATTATTTAATGCTTAATTTAGTCTTTTCTATTGTCATCATTTGTTGGCCATAATATTATAATAATTAATTTTTATTTAAATTAATAAGCCACTATCACTTTGTGTTTTATATTTTCCATAGAGTATAGTGTTCTCGCAATTGATTAGAACAGTTAATTAAGGGCGGAATAGGCGTGCAATATTTGCTTATTTTTAAAAATTATAATAAAGTGGATTTAGTTATTAGAAGTGCATGCATGTGAAGTTTGTAAAACAATTTATTTTAATAGATACTTTATCTTTACTTAGGGATAGGCAACTCATTGCTCGCATTAAATTATGGATTATCTGTTAATCTTATATATTAGAAACGATATTAAACGATTTTAAGAATTTTTATAAAGATTCCTATTGTTTATAATATAATTGTGGCTTATTTGAATAATACTGCTCTGAAATGTATAACATTTCAAGACACTTAGCTTAAAATAAATAAATTTTTCAGTATTAAATTTAAATTATTGCAATTTTGTCAGTAATATTGTATGTAGTTAATGAGATTTTAATTAAAAAAAAGTTTTTTTCTAGTATAATATTACAATGTATAGCTGTAGTTTTAAAACAATCAAATGTAATATTAATTGCAGTCAACATGTAATATTAATATATGATCAACAAATTATTTAATCCTAAAGGCGAATGTAACACTATAGTAACTAATCTCGTTCTATGTAGATATAATCAAATACTTCAATGATCATGGTATTCACTACACAAAGTTTTTGTTGAATTATCCTAACTTATACTGACTATTACCAAAAAAACGATTTCAAAAGATTATTTGCAAAATTAAAAATCATCTAAGTATGTACAAAAAAAGTAATTCTTGGAACCAAGTATGATAATAAAAAAAACGTGGAAGAAATATGTGTTTCATTTTTTCACACTTTGACCTATAATAAAGGAAATAAATCATGGAAAAGGGACAACTAAAAGTTTGTTTATAGATTTATATAAATTTTGCAACTTTATAGCAATAAAACATGCTTATTTTTGTAATTTTTTATGGGTGAAATATCGAAAAATAATATTCTAAATCTCTTAAACTAACATTTTTGCATGTATTAACCAATTTAGTAAAATATCCTTAATAAATATTATCTTAATAAGAGTAAAACTAAACTGTATAAATATTTACTTGCTTAATTGGTAGAGATTAAAAATACACAAAACTCTCTTATACTACGTACAATTTTTCGGATTAAAATATATTTACGAGTTTTTTAAGTCATTAAAAAATACACAAATAGTATAACACATAACGGTAGTAGTAGTAATATTGTGAAAAAAGGACGAGTACAAAGGTAAAAATCAATGAAAAATAATATTAATTAAGCTTTAACAAACACAAAATTTTTGAAAGCACATTATTTTCAGGTGTTTGCAAAAGCTTAACAAAAATTTTGTAGATCACAAAAAAAAACTTTAATCCTTAAGCATTAATTTTTGTTGAATTTTAAATATTTTTAGGATTAAACTGCACGATGTGCTATCATTAATGACACATTAATAAGCTGTCACAGTGATCTCTCTAAACATACTTTTTAATATCCATTCTAATGGATTATAAAAAAATATTCAATAAATCCAAAAGTTTCCTTTTTTTTTACTTCTGCTTGTTATAAATAAGCTTAACGATGTCTCAAGAGTCATACTTGTCGAGCATAAAATATAATCGAATTATTGATAAATTTTATTCAATAATAAGCATTGTTGTAGTTAGCTATACATTGCATTTTATTATAAAAAAAGGAAAATTTTTATAAATAATAATAATTTTCATATTATTTTTATTTAATAAAATCATAACGAAATGAAATAACAGCTCGTTCGTAGAAAATAAAGCACAATAAATACATCTTTGATTCATGAAAGCAATATTAAATAATTTATTTAAAGAAAAAATGAAGAACAAACACAGGTAATTATGATTATTATTATTATTATAATAATAAATCGATAACGATAAACAAGACAAAAATAAATTTAATAAACATTTACAAGAAGGTATATATTTTTTTAACGATTTATAAAGAAATGTATATATAGATAGAAGTAGATATATCAATATATATATATAAATAAATATATAAAAAATAATAATTTCCTATATTAAGACAAAATAATCATAATAATAATAATTATAATTATTTATTTTTACTGTTTCTTCTACTTATTATTATGATTTATTATAAATCGAATCGAATCGGTAAATAATTGGTATAAAATTTATGCTTTTATTATATTTTCTGTTGTTTTGTTTTGATTTTAATTTCAATAATATAAACATATAAATTGTGCTTCATAATTAAAATTATTATTATTATTATTTTATATTGATTAGCTAATTGGTTGTTTTAATTATTGAGTTACGCGAATAGTACTTGCTAATAACAGCACAAGTATATATGAGTGTTTTAGTATTGGTTTGAAGTATGTTTTGAAGCTTTGATAAATACTAAATGCTGAAAATTTATTGAAAATATTAACAGACAAAATTGTGGTTTTGGTTTTGTTTATTTATGGTTCGAAAATAATTTCGGAAAAACAGTTTCAGGACATTGAAAAAAAAACTTTGCTTCAGAAACAGAGTCGAATCCTAATTGTAAAAACGGTTAAAGCAACTTTACTAAAAAATAAGATAGGCCAGTCAGAAAAAAGTATTTTCTAAGTAAAAACAGTCCTGTTACGAATCACCCGAAAAGTTCTTGTCTTTCAGAAATACTTCAAAGCTTTAATAAAGTGAATAATGATGAAGTTAAATATAATTTAAATTTTAATGCTAAACAATACCTTGCAAATAATACTATTTAACAGTAATATCATTTTTTGGATTTGAGAAATATAAGTGTAATGATATTTTATCACTAATAAAGTGATTAAATGTAATTTATTTGAAGAAAACTGAAAAAATACACGAAAAAACAGTTGTCAGTTGAAAAATTTTATAAGAAAAATTAAATTCGATAAATTTATATATTTTTTTACAATAATTTTTGTTTATTTTTTATTGATTTTCTAAAAGTAGGATAAAAAAAAACTTAAACTTTATAATTTATTCTATAAAAAGTGATAATTTTTATTATTTTTTATATAAATTTTTGTGCTTTTACCAAAACAAACAGTATTAATCACTGGAAAAATATTCTACGAAAAATAAATAATAATATTTTAACAATAATAATAATAAAATAATATCAAACCACTAGGAAAAGAAAATAAATACAAGAAAAACCACTGTACACACATTGTATGTACAGCGAAATAAAACATAAATATTATTATTATTATTATTAAATTTATTAAAATATAATTTATTTTCTATTATTATTAATAATAATAATGATAAACAAAACACTTTGTGGTGAATAAAAAAGTTTAGTTGGAAATATATAAATGAGAATATTTCGAGTACATCACCATGCGATACCACAAATAAAAATGAAAATCATAAAATTTCTATAAAATATGTGACATATACATATTTAATACAATTATTATTATTTTGTTAATTATTTATTTTATAATTTGTGATATATAATCGATTAAAATAAGTAAACAAAAATTGAATTGAAAAAGCAAAACAAAACAAAACAAAGGGATAAGAAGCAGCAAAAGAGAACAAAAAGAAAAATAATTAAATAATGAAAACAATAAGCGGTTTTTTTTTATTTTTTAATTTAATAGTCAAAGTGATGATGATAATATCGATTATACTTATTGTTAAGCATTTATTTTTTTTTATTAATGTAAAAATTACAATTGATATTCAATAAATGGCACACGTTTTTGATGTGACATACAAAAGAAATGAAAAGAAAATATTATAAACACCCAGAAACGATTAACAATTACAAAGTAACGAAGAAAATATTAAAAATTATTTATAATAAAACCAACAAGGTGCAGCAAAAATTGTTTTTATAAAATAAGAGTATAAATTTACCTGTAATTACTTCGCGGTTTATACAAGCAAATTCAAGAATAAAACAACAAAAAAAAAATAAAACCAACGTTAAATTATTAATAACTGTACAAATGGTTAGCTTTCGCGATTGTTATTATTTTCTGCTTGATAAAGAAAACGTTCATATGCACGTGTTTATTTCTATTCTCTTGTCATAATTTGTAATTTCATTTTTGATTTTCGACATTAATGTGATTTTTCTACCATTTTATTTTGAATACACAAATCGCGTGATTTCTATTCATATGCATTTGATTAGTTTGTTAGTTTTTTTTTTTTGTTCTTCTTTCTTACTTTATTTATATTTTTGAATTATTTTTAATCGATTTTTCATACTTGATTTGCTTCATTTTTGTTATTTATTTTTAGTTAATCTATAGAGGCAAACTGTGTTTTCTATTTTTCTCTTTTGTATATTTTTAATTTATTAATATTAATATCGCTGAATGGATAGAGAAGTTTAAAAGGAAGCAATATTTTCTTTTCTTGTTTTTTTATTAAGAAAACAGAAAAAAAACGAAGAAATTATAATAAATAAAGGAGTGAAAGTGTGTTTTCGTTTTGGGGGATGAAGAAAATAAAATTATGGTAACTTTAGCTATAGACAAGGTCATGCTTTTCTTTTTCATTTTTTTTTTATTATTATAATTCTTTTGCCTTCTTCTTGTCGCTTGTTAAACTGAATTTCTTGATCAAAATAACACAAAAGAAATGAAAAAAAAAAAGGAAAATGTTAATAAATTTTAAATTATTAAAAAGCGAGAGTGCTTAAAGCTGATGTACAATTAACATTAACATACAAAAAAAATGAAGAAAATATCGCCTTTTCCTTATCGTTACTCACAACAAAATAAAAGGGACGAGTAAATTTTTATTATTATTTTTTCTCTTGATAAAAACTTTCTTAACGCTTTTCTTTCGGTTTTCTTTTGTTCTTTTGAATTATTTTTCAATGCAAAAAAAAAAATCTAAATGATGAAAAAATTTTCAAGCGAAAAATATCGCTAAGCTTTAACTAAGCTTTCAATTTTTATTGATTAACGAACCGCAAACAATTTGATTTATATTCATCATTGTTCGTCATTTAGCCATAAAAAAACGGAAAGAAAATTATGATAAAAGACATTTATCTAGTTTTCTTCTAAATTTATTATTGATTATGTAATTTAAGTTTAGTTAAGTGAAGTTAAAGTTATGTTAAATTTAGTTATATGTTACATTACGTTGCGTATTAGGGGTTTTTCCATTGTTGGAAAAAGGGGTGCTGTGATTGTGCCATTAACATCGGACTAACAATATTGACATTTGAATAAATTATCGATAAAAAAAATATTAATAAACATAAAAAAAAATAATACTTAGTGAAAACAAAGTGAAATTAGAAATAAAAATAAAATTTCCTTTCAATTATTATTTTTTTTATTTTTGCTTTTTTTTTACCCTAAACAACAAATTTTGATTATTATTATTATTATGATTATTGTTATTAATATTAGAAATAGAAACTATAATATACTAGAGAGCTAGAAGGTTGTTTGAAACTATGAGAACGTAAAAAAAAAATATAATATTTAAGAAAAGTAAATTGGAAAAACTGTTTATGGTGACACCTGGTAAAGTAATTTTATTATTATTTTTTTCTCATTCCCTATTATTTTTTTCTGGTAAACATATGAGGGTGTTTTATTTATTATTTTTTTCTTACTTATCATTCTCTGATCGTTTTTTATATATATATATATATATATATTTTTGTATTTGCTGGTGTTCTTATGCCATGGACACAATGTGTTTCGGCGACCTTTTCCCAATCATATAAAGTTGTTAAGTAGAAAAGACTACAATTGCTAAAAATGTGACAATATTGACCTGAAATTAAATAATATTTTCAATTTTATGATAGACTAAAAATAAGGGAAGATACTTTTTTGTTTAGAAATTTATTTGGATGATTTTGGAGAAAAAAAATAATAAAGTAGTTAATTAAATTTTTCTTTGAAATTTCTATGAAAGTCTTCAATCTGAGTGAACAGGCATAGCAAATGTCTTTCATTCCTTTAGCAAATATTGTAAATATTTGGAAAAAAGTATCAAATATGTCACGGAAGCATACAATTAATAGATAGTGTGTAAATCTGACATTCTTAAGCTTTAAATAGAAAAGCCAGGATTTGCAGCAATTTCTTAAATGCAACAGTTCGGTGCCTGAATTTTTTTTACGTGTATCCATTATTACTGTACTGAACTTAGTTAAAAAAAAGTATTATTTAATATTTATAACTAGTACTACTCAATTTATTACCAATTATAAGAGCAAAATAGTGAAAACGATAAAAAATAACTCAAAAAACCCTTAACCGATACACATAAGTTAATTTAATTAATAATTAATTATATAATCCTATTCAATCAATATTTAATTATAATATTTCTATTATTTTATAATTAAAATAGAAAAAATAATAATTATAATTTTTAAATAGCAAAAAAAAAAAGCAGATGTATAGGGTGACATGACATTTATTTGCAGAACTTATTAACATTTCAAATATTAACTTTATTGATATAATTCTGTTTAGTTTAAGCACACTGTAAACACTTGCAAAGGGTTCTACTCTCGAGAATATTTTCTACATCTATTCTAACATTGTTAATAAATACTATTTTCATTTTATCATGTAGATATATTTATTTATATTTTTTTGGGGGTTTGAATTAATGTAAATATTTGTAGAAATAATTATTATTTTATGTTATAAGAATAATCTTTTTCGAATTTAATGTTAAAAAGTAGATAACCATAAAAGAATTTACTTTAATCTTTAGATATGTATGTTATTTTATTAATTTTAAATTAATAAAATTGATGGTAAAATGTTAACAATATCATCCCACCACTATCATCACCACATTCTATCGGTTAAAAATATTTATTTATATAAGAAAATTTCAATATCAATATTTTTATTAATTAATTTTATTTAATTTAAATTAAAATCGCTTTATACATATTTACTTCGCTTTACTTAAATTATTAAATGTTATGAAATATTTTATTTTTCTTTTCTGTGGTAAAAATAATCAATAATTACTGTTTTTTGAGAATTTTTGAACTAAATAAGTGTTTTACTTGTTGTTTTGATACACGTTACGCACATTACATTGAATATGGTAACAAGTCTTATTAATTTTAAGACTCTTGACTAAATAATTAATACAAATATTGTCGTTGTTTTACCACAAAAATGATCTTATGGTTAGAATATATCAAAACACTTTCAATTTGAAATAAATTTCGTTAAGATTATTTGATGGATGTTTTTACAAGCATATTTGAAAGTATTATTTGTTGCATTTCTATTGCTTTACTATATGTAAGACACTTTAGTTCTGAGAACCTTAATGTTTTACTTAACTAAGTCGCATAAACTGTACAGAAATTGTCCTGTTTCGCATATAGAATAATTAATAAACTTCAGAATTCAATTTTAGCTTTATTTTTAATGATCTTGACCTTGTTAAATGTTAAATACGAATTAAAATCCTAAGTTAAAAGTTAAGAATAAATAAAAGAATTTTATTTTGTGGCAACGGTTTGAATCGCTGGTATAAATGACACATTAGAATATTCCAGAGTATTTGCAATGGGGTTGAAAAAATTAAGTAATGCAAATGTAAACACCAGTATAACGCTTTCAGTTATTTAATAAAACATTCTCTGACGCTTCTAGAACATTATTTATTCTTTTTATTAAAAATATATAGAAAATTGTTCACTTTATTTAATAAAACAGCATATAGAAACTTCTTTCTGTAGGCATATATGCTAAATATGTATTTATATATATATGCCCTATGGTGGAATATATATATATATATATATATACTTTGATGTTCTAAATTTTGTACATGATTATACTGGTGCTCTTCTTTTTTTTATTTTGTATAAAACCCAAGGGTTATATCAATGCTGTTCACGCTGTTGTTGCTCATCGTTGTGCAATAGTTACCATATACCCCAAAAATATTTATATATAATACGGTTTATTCGCACGTATGTTTTATTTACATACATTACATAACATATACGTTGAAAATATTTGTTAAATATTTGAATGCGGTTTTAGATTAATTTGATATAAACAAAAACAAAACAGAAAAAATAAGCAGAATTTTATAAAATTTCATCAAGTGAATGTATGAATGTATGACTAACTGACTGACGGAATTACTGACTTATTTGGTTGACAGTAAACTCCCAAGTGCGATTTATTGGTGACAAAATGACAAAAAAAAATTTTTTTTTAACGAAATTCAGGGTAAAAAGAAAAATTAACATAAAATGATATTAAAAAAATATGTTTGTAAGCGATACACATTTCAAAAAAATTATAATAATAATAAGCGGAAAAGAATAAATAATAATAATATTAAAAAAAAAAGTTTCATTAATTTCCCTATTGTTCCCACATGACTTATGTCCATTTAATTTTACTTAATGATTTCTCTGCTATTTTAATTCACCTTATGCGTAATTTATATGTTCATGATAAAGGTGTGTAGTTTACTTATTTATCGTTTTTAACCTAAAGTTTAGGCTTTTGTGTTAATTTATTTTTTTTTTATGCTAACTTTAACTTTTTATTTTTACTATAATTACTCATTCATGTGACATTTAATTTAACTATTAATTTATTAAAATTTGTCTATTCATTGTCTAAATGTTAAATTAACTAAATATCAAATGTTGGTCATATAATTATACTTTCTCCTTTATTTCTTTTAGGAAGCAAAGAAAAAATTGTACACCCTTGTGTAAAAGAAATAATACTTTTAATAACTGATTTGTTTACATTGTACATACCTTTAATAATTAATTAATCAATTAAGTGATTCTATTTTTAATGTTTACAATCAATTATCGGTATTGATTGCTTTCTTTTTATTGAAGATATATTTATAAAAAGACGTTTAATAACAGGGCAGCAACGATAAACGAATAAAAGTGCACAAACAAAATTGATAATGAAATTTTATTTTTATGTCTAACAAATAAATATATTACAGGAGCTGTATTAAGTGAAAAGCACAGAAAATTCAGCCAAATTTTTAATTAATTCTATAATTTGTGATAAAAATGGCCTGATATTCCATTTGACTCTTAATTACCATGAGAATCAACACTATCTTAGGCACCGTATATATGTATTTTTTTTTCTGCTTTGATAACTTTTATATTGACTTTTTTGCTTTGTCCTTAATTATTTATATTTGGATAAGCTTACCACACTAGTCACTACAAAACCACTTAGTTTAAATTTAAATAAAACATGGACCTACAGTTCAGAAAAGTTCCAGTATGTGCATTAATGCATTTTAGTATTCCTTATAGATTTGCTTCGTTTTTACGTGGATGATGTATTTCAACCTCAACCTGACTACAATCTCAACTGTTTTTATTGGTACAAAATTACGCAAAATATAAACAAATTATATGAATGAAAAGTGCTGAAAATAAAATTTCCTAATATATCTAAAAAGAAAAACCATTATGATGATGATGATATCCGCACATTTTTAATTTTTCTCGACTATTTCGCACTATACAGTTATACTAAAATTTTCACATTATCATTGTCAATTTGGTTTGGGTGGCTGCTTTTTAATATCTTTGCCTATACATATAGATATATGATGACATCATCAGGCACCCTTTTCAATTCATATTTTCATATCTAATATTACCTTATAAACTGGCGTCTAGGCATAATTTTTCTTTGTTTGTGTCGTTGATGGTGAAAGACTGAAAGAAAGAAGACGAAAAAATAAAAACGACGAGATTGTTGTGGCGACAAGTGAAATTTCAGATGGTAAGGGTGCCCTTAGTATTTTTTTTTTTAGTTATTTTCTGCTGTCACTATAGTATATGGAAGATTTTAGTTTTTTCATAACATATATTAACATACACTTTTATACCATGCATAGATTGTTAAAAAAAATACATATTCCATACACTTTATCTTCTAATCATACATAGTTTTTTTTTATATATATTTATATGTTGCCTTTATTTCGTTATTTATTCTTTGTTCCCTTCACCTTTTCATCGTTTCCCTTTGCCGAAAATATATATTTTTATTTTTAAGTTCTTTGTGTGTTTCTAGTGTTTAGCTGTTACCATATATATCTATACATTGGTTGTGGCACTGATGGCGGCTGTATGTTGACACTACACCGACTATTTATAACCCCAGATGTGTTAGAATGGGGTTGGAAAATATATAAACATATATATATGCTGCAGCAGGCAAATACAGGCAGCCTTGCCTGGCCTTGCCTTATATTACATACACATAAAGAATTCTTTTTCTTTTTTTTTTTGAATAAACATAACAGTGGTATGATGTTCTTTGTTTAGTTTTTACTTTCGTTTAGAATATATATAAATTGTTGGTTATGTTTTGCTGCGGCTTACGTGCCGCTTCTCGCAAACACTCGAATTTCCTTTGTTTATTATTATACTAGAAGAAAATCTAACAGAGGGTAGTGAATCAAATACATACGTATACATAAATACACAGAGGTGCTGTTGGTTTTATTTTTTGTGAGAATTATACATGATCCAATTGGGATCATTTTGTATTTTGTGGTTGATTTTAGTTATATTTACATAATTTTTGTGATTTTTTTTTTGTTATCTAAAAAGGCTAAAATACTGTAAAAATGAAAGAAGAAAAACTGTAAAAACGCGATAAATTTATTTATTATTTATATCAACCAAAAAAAAAAAAGTGTTACAACACCTTTAGGGACGATGTGGTTATTTTTTTTTTTCTTGATAAATAAAAATAATCAAACAATATACATAAATAAACGAATCATGGTAATTTTCCACTATAGAGAATAAGAGAAGAAAAAATATTCCATATTCTGCATTTCTGTCGATGAAATTCATAATTTTTCATTACATTTGGGTGGAAAAATTTTTACATAGTTTTTATTTTTTGCCTATATTTCCTCCTATTTATTATTATTATTATTACTTTTATTGAACGAAGAATAAATATTCTATTCGACATGGCATAGAAAATAATAATAATAATAAAATTACTTGGTGTTGATAGCAGCAATTAATTATTTTTTTTTTTCATTTTATTTAATTTAATTTTTATTATTATTTTATTTTATTTTTTTATGTAATTTTAATCGAAAATAAAAGCATAAATTTTAATGATAGGCAATTAAATATAATTTTTACATATACAATATATCTCATGCGTGTTCTCAACAGTAAAAACGCATTAAATTTAATTCAGAAAAAATAAATAAATAATAATAAAACAGTGGGGATTTGATTTTTACTTGATTGTTTTATATTTTTTTCACCAAATTTGTTTTTTGCTTGTGTTTTACTGATGATGATGATGATGGCGAATAAAGTTTTTTGTTCTCTGCATATTTCAAAGAATTTCAATAATAAAAATATACAGCATTGGCACACAACACACATGGAAAGATGAATGAATAACTAAATATATATGTACATCAATCTTTTCTATTGATGAATGTGCGCTGTGATTAAATATATAATTTGGAAAAATTGAAAGTTAAAAGGAATACAGGGCGTACAAATAGATAAATTAACCCCTCATATTGTATTATAGGGATGCATATAAACGAAAAAAAAAATTGTTTAAAATAAAAATAATAAAAAAACGAAGTAAATTTTTTATAATAAATATGCAAATAGCGAATTGTTTACTTTTTATCGCGAAATAGCAGTATGGCATTTCAGGAAGTAATTTTTATAATTAAATTTTTTGTTTCTTTGTTTAAAATAAACAATAATAAATAATTAAAAAACAATTTAATTAGTTGAACCATTGATTAGATATTTATTTTTTTTTTTTTTTTGGTTTTTTGTCTGTTTTAAAATTATTCATTTTACGACTTTTAGTCCCTTCGTTGTTGAGTTTTTATCGTCGTTGCTTTGTCCTTTTTTATTGTGGTTGAAAAATGTGAAATTTAACTATAATAAATTATGTATGGAAAAGTACTGTCGTGATGTGTGACGTATGCACATTAATACAAAAAAATATAAATATATTTTCATCCCTTATTTTTGTTATATGTTTTACTTACATTGTTTCTTAACACCCGATGTTTTGATTATTGTTATTACTTTACTGTACACGAGTTCCCATTATTTTGATTTGTTATTGAAATTTCCACTTTGAGTGGTATATACAAAGTACTTTTACTTTTCAAGGGCAGTCAGAAAGCTTCAATTACACTACGAAAGGGAATTTTAATGCTGCAACTTCTATTAGACATCCTGAAAAATCAAATAAATATCGATATAGATTCGGATTAAATATATACAGGACATTTACTATCCAAGAAATTTATGTTACCATTCTTTTTAACCGGTTTTTCTCGTTTCAGGAACATTAGTTAAATCCTCAAAATAATTTTGTATATGGTTACAATCCCTAAAATTCTTTGTATTCAATAAAATCTAACAATTTATAAATGATTTTCTCTATCTAAAAACGCAGCAGAACCGTATACATACCACCAACAGACAGTCAGTCAGTCTAAACGCTCTTAGTTAGACGAATGGAAAATTACCAAATAGATTTTTTTATTTTGCTGTATTTTTCCACTTTGAGCATACACATCGTTACCGAAAATAAAAAAGGAATAAAAAAAGGGACATTCAGGCAGGGCTTTAAAAATAAATAACATTGGTATTAGTTAATTTGTTTTTATATCCTGCTATTACTGGAGTTTTGTATAAAGTGTTACTTGTGTTGTGCTTGTGGTACGCTTGGTGTACATTTGTTACGATGAAATATTAAATTGTTTTTATTTTTCATCAACTAGATTTAGTTTTATATTTATATATTATGAGATGATTAGGGCGATGAGGGTAGTAAATATATATACAAAAAATAATTTAATTTGATTGTATATGCCTAAGAATTTCCATTTATAGAAACAAAATTATATATTTGATTGCGACTGTCGAACATCGTCTATGGCTTTTAATTTTTGAGATAGAGATTTTTTTTTTATTATTATTTTCATGTTTATAATAATATTGTATTATTATTATTATTGTTATTACATTTTCATGGAAAATTATGCATGGTACACGGAACATTTTTGACAAGTTAATTTTTTTTTTTGTCTAAAAATATTCCCTACAATTCCATGGAATTAAAAAAAAAAGTATTTATTAAAGGGAATTATGTTTTTAAAGGTTGCAAACGGTGACGACAACAGCAGTTGCTAGTATTTTTTGTAATATAAAATCATTATAATAGAAAGACTCATCCTTCCGACCTTTATAAAAATAATAATAGAATAAAAAAATTACATTGTACAACCAACTGACGTTGACCAACCGACAACTATATATTCTGCGTTTGTTTATGCATTTCGTTTTTCTTTTTTTATCATTTTTGCGAGTCAAAAATTGCTGTTTTGTCCCCTTTATCCTTTTCTTTTAATGTAATATGATTGTATGAATGAATTGTTGGAACGTGCCTGCATCCTGTTAACGTTTTCCTGATTGTGGTCTCATGCAAAGTTTTTGTTATATATTACTTTCTTTTCTCTTTTTTTTTGTTGCTGTTAAAGAGTCACACTGGGTTAAAAATTGTATAAAAAGATAGAAAAAAAATTACTGTTTACCACAGACAGACGACATCATAGTTATATCCGCTAATTTATTTTATTGTAACGAAACCACCC
Source organism: Ptychoptera contaminata (assembly GCA_963942525.1). Lineage (NCBI taxonomy): Eukaryota > Metazoa > Arthropoda > Insecta > Diptera > Ptychopteridae > Ptychoptera > Ptychoptera contaminata. Next base: position 34,666,683 of record OZ012636.1, on the reverse strand, counting down.
GTTGTGGATTTTTAATTATTTACATTTTTTCTATAACAATGGCGTTGCTTCTATTTTTTCAAGTTTTATTGAATAGTATTATCATTTTAAAGCTTTTAGTTAGAGTTTTTCCGTTAAAATTAGCGTTAATGTCCAAAAAAATGCTTACACATTATTATACAGCAGGTTTTGAATCCTTTGCCACTTATTATCGTCCTAGGTGTGGATATAAATTCGATCAATAATTAAAGAAAATATTATAACTAAAATCGCAGTTTAACAGTAAACTAAAATTCGCTGTATTTTTTTTTACTTTATGTTAAAACAAACTATTAAATTTTAATTAATTGAATTAAACCCTCAAACATAAAAAAAAAAACTAATAATAATTTTATTTTCTCGGTTATTTCTTGTTTTTAATTAAGTTATAAAAAAAAATAAAAATAAAATTTTCTACAAAACTAACAATAATATTTTTATTTTTATTCTTCATCTACCCAGCCACCCCCCAACATGCATAACATAAACTAGGGCACCCGAGGACAAACAAAACTAAATATTTGCTATAATAATAATAATAATAAAAATAAAGTAAAACATTTTCTAAATTATTTCCTAAATAAAAGTCATAATAATACCAAAACGAAAGGAATTTTGCCAAAACTAACTGATGTGAAATTAAATATTTTTTTAATAATAATAATAATAATAATAATAAAAATTTAAAAAGAAAGAAAAACATTAACGAAATGTAATGAAACGAAATAAAATGAAAAATACTAATTAAATTAGTAAATATACATATTTTTTGTATAATATTTTTTTACTAAAAATTTTTATGATTGGTTATTGTGTTGTTAAATCAGTGGTTTGGCCTATTTTAATATATTGAAATAAGTCATGTTATTAGTTTTTATGACTTTATTGTAGTGAAGATGGGTAAATACAGAAAAAAAACATAATACGGTTAAACATTAGCCGTAAGCTGGCTAGCTGTTTTTTTTCGGCAATTTTTATTATAAGCAAAATTAAAATTAGAAATTAAAATGGATTTTATTTGATCTTATTAATATTATTTGCTTTAAGAGCTTGGGGGTAATAAAAACTTTTCTTTGTTGTTTGTCAATAATCCGCTTTATAACTAATAAATATCGAATGCTAATTTATAAGTATTTATTGTGACGTTTTTTTAAACAGCGACAATAATTAAACTATAGATCTGATTAAAAATTAAGATTATTAATTAAATAATTCAACATACAATTAGTTAAAACTGGGTTAAAAAAAATGTAAAAATACTTTGCATACTTAAATAAAAATTAAAACTTTAATTGTATATTTTATGGTTTTATTATTTTGCTGGTTATTTTGTTTAACCCTCTTTGCAGGGGTAGCATTATAAATGATAATAATAAAAAAAACTCTGGGAGAGCATCTTGGTTGTATTTATTACTATTGAAGTAATTTCGTTATTATATAAAATGACTGATAATTATTCATTTAATTTAGAATAATAATAAAAATTAAAAGAAATTTCACTAAGTCATACGGTTCTAATCGAGGTGTGAGTTCATTAAGCGAATTTTATGTAAAAATTTGTTGCTTTGAATCAATGTTTTTATATTTTAATCCTTTGAAAGAAAAAAATGCACCCTTAAGTGGTTATTAAATTTTTCTTGAACATCATTATAGCTTTGCTGTTCGTTTTACGTTAGAACTTACACTCTTAAAATCAGTAGTCGCCAGAATGGTTTTATGCGAAAAATTATGTTAGTCCGCAGAGAAAAATAAACATAAATTTAAATTTTTAAAGCAAATGCAACCAAACTCGGAACGATACGTGATTTATATATACTAAAAAATCCTAAGAGCATTCCGCGAGATTTATAATTATGAATTTGGTACTGAGTTGTTAAGTAAAAGTAATAATTATTCTGAGATACTGGTAGGATAATATCAATACATAATTGTTAATGAAAAAATTAATAATTCTCATATAAAAAGCTAAATGTATATCAGTTACTTACTAAAGATGTTATTATTTAAAGAGAATTTAACCAATTTTGTTAGATGTTTGGCATACAGTTCATAAGGCAAAATCATCATTTTTTTAACACAACTATAACAATATTTGTGTTTCCTTATTATATGTAAATATCGTTTCTATTATTTATTTATTTATTTTTAACATGTTTTTGTTTTTAAATATTTTAAACCACAGTATTAAATTTTTTGTTTAAATTAAAAATAAAAAATAAAACATCGAAGTAAATTCGTCTGGAAATGTTAGAAAATAAAAGTGATAGTAAAAAAATTCGGTGAAATTATTTTGTTCAGAAAAGGAAACATCCTGCAAATGTAAATAAATAATTTTTTTCTATGTTTCTTCATCATAACAGTTTTCTTTTTTAACTTAAATGTTTTAAATAAACAATTTTTTTTTACTCTGCTTATTTTTGTCACAATTACTTAACTAGTACCAGATAAATTTTTTATGTTTGCTTTTAATTCTTCCTTTCTTTTTTTAAACATTTGATAAAACGGAAGTAAAATTTCTCGCCTGGTTGAGTGGGAGTCGTCAAGTTATTTTTAAAAATATAAATTTTTGGTTTTGTTTATATGTAAACAGTTTATAAATTTGGTGAAAGGGGTTTTTAGTAGACGGTTTTCTTGGAATTTAAATACGCGAATTACTTTTGATCTGTTTTATTTTGAAATTTAATTATTTATTTTATATTGTGCTGAACTAAATTGTCTGTCTTGAATTATGTTAATTAACTTTTTGGTTTGTTTAATGTAGAAAATTATGATGATTTTTTTTAAGTCAAATAATTAATGCATTTGTGTTTGGATGCTGTGTGTTTGATACAATAAAAATTAATAATTATTTTCCGAAAATTATCGCTTTTGTTTGGCTTAGGTATTAATCCTTAACCAACCGTAAGTCTCAGGTGTTTATATATTTTTATTATTTCTTATTTTTTATTGACCTTTTTCTTAGTTAAGATTTTTCTTTATGCTTTTTCATGGGCTAGGTTTATTATGCGGCTAGATTTTATTATATATTTGGTGCTAGGTATATGTCTTTAAAAGATCACATAAAAGGAAGATTAACTGACTGTTGTCAAGCTATTGAAACAGCATAAGGTGGTAAAAATAAATCATTTTGGAAATAGAGAATATAGTAATTGAAATATCATAAATCTTTGATATATTTTCAAGCGAGATTTTACAACTCCCAAAGCATTATACGGCTGAAAACATTATCTCAGAATATTCAAAGACCTCCTTCAGGATCTTTTTTTAATATAAATATATTTAAGCAAAACCTTACCCCTAAAAACACTAATAATACCCGATATTTCAATGCTTTTCTATACTTTAGAAAAATTTCTATTCTCTTTTCTTTTCTTTCCTGTATTCATGAATTAACAATTTTCCGTGATTTAAATTTTTCTTATTAAAATTCTTTATCTAATCAAAAAATAAAAACGATTATCCCATCATTTTTTATTATTTATTAAATATAAATTATTAGTTTTCAGGATTGATGAATATTTTCTGTTTTTAATAATTCTAATGAGCCTGACGTGGCATTTTTTAGCTAAATCGTAACTCATATAACATACATAAAGAACATATAGACAAGTATGGAAAGAAGAAAACTTAAACAATTTTTCAATTAGATTGTTATTTATTCACAAAATTAAACAGATGACGTGGCAAAAGATGATAAACACAAAATAACGTCATGCACAGATTTTATTTATTATTTGAAAAAAAAACTTTTGAAAACCCTTCAACAAAGTTCGTAATTTAGAAATTATTAGAATAAAAATATAAATTGAATTACGATCTACGAGCACCTTGACTAATCATTTGCACTGATGTTTGCCAGATTTTTGAAATAAAAAATTATGAAAAATTAACCAATTATACAGTTTGAGCAACAAAATTGCTACCAAGATTACTGGCAAGCCATCAAATTATCAAGTCCAACTTGAACCTTTACTTTTGAAAATTTAATTTTTCATAAAAAAATTCTCCTTGGATATAAAATATTTGAATAAAAATCATAAAAAATTCAATCAAATTAGGCTTTCATCGCTGTTTCATTATTTATACGTCTTTAGCACCAAATATCGTTTATTATATAGTTTCCTGCTGGTTTCTTTGGTCTAATTAAACAAAAAAAAATGTATTTCTTTTTATTATTTTGTTGTTGAAAAAAATAAATAAATATCAGGCGTTTACTATAGATGTGTGTGCTAATGGTGGTTTGATATTGGTGGTGATGGTGGTGGTTAATTGCTCATTTTCAATGTAAAAAAAATACTTTTATTTAATTAAATTAAAATACTTTTTTACGTTTTTTTTTCTCCTTTTATTATTATTATTATTTTATTTTATTATTTTTTAAGGTAAGAAAACACATGACAAAGTATTAAACAGCAAAAAATAAAAAAACTAAATAAAATTTCAATAAGAAATTGTTTAATTAAAACATACACACATTTCTCCTTTCATTATAATTATTTTTTTTTATTTTTTACGATTCAAAGCGCAATGCCTAGGATAATCGTAAAATTAAATATACAAAAAAAAAAAAAATGCTGAAAAAGGAAATTAAATTAAATGAAATGAAATTTTTATTTGATTTTAGTTTTTTTTTTATATATATATTTAAAAAAATAAAATAATATAACAAACAAGTACGCGCCTTTATGAATTAAGTCACGCTTTAAAGAACTTTATTTACTATTATTTATCCATGTTTATTGTTGTTAATAAAAAAAAAATATATATATAATAATAATACTTTTTTTTCCATTTTAACATCCAAATAAAATTAAAAAATGAAAAAAAAATAAACTCTAAATACATAAATTTTAATATATGTTAACATCCTTCAATGTGTTATGTTTACGTTTACATATTATTACTTTTATTATATGTTTTACAGTGTTTAATCGTTAAATTTTGTCGTTGCGTTTTAATGAGGCAATTTTTTGTGTTTTTCTTATTAGATTTGTACATTTTTCAATTAGATTATAATTTTTATTATAAATTAAATACAGATAATGATGTATTCTTTTATGCATTGTTTAAGATTTTTTTTTTGTTTTCACTTAGTTTAATATTTTTCTAATTGCTTTATTTAAATATGTTTAAAAAACGAAATCCTTGAATCTACTATGTATTCGTTGCATCCTTTAATATTATTGAAAATTTATACAAAATTCTCAATGTGATGTGTATTGAATTTTTAAGCAAAAACCCCATAAAAACAATTACAATTCTATTGTTATTAGAATTACTCAATAAATAAAGTTTTTATCTTAAAATCCTCTAAAATACTTCTTAACTAAATTTTATCCAGTAATTTTTACCCATAGCACAACGAATAATATTTTATTTAACTCTTAATCAATCGTTTAAATTATAAATAGAATGAAATATTACAGCCATTTTGCGAATAATACTGGAAAGTTTTTAATTATTTGTCCGAATCTTAATTAAACAAATGAAATTCCTTTTAATAATTGTGCCTCTTTTGAAACTTTTTCCGATATATTCTAAAATAATACTAGAAATCGGCACACATGTCGTTCGTTTATTAGGTTTATCTCTTTTCTTTAGAAGTTTCAAAACACCTAAAATCTTTTCTGGAAGAAATCGTGGTTTTTGATAAATGCCTTCTGATAAAGTCACCTGTTTAACTGTAATAAAGTAAACTTATAACGAATACTATCAAAATACAAACATTGAACCCTGTAAAGTAATAGAAGTAATAGGAAGACTCCGCATTTGTTAAGGAATTAAAGAGTTTCGGGAGTCTTCTATTTCTGTTTAAAATTTCATTCACAAATATTTTAAAAATTTTTCATTTACCATAAAGAATTCTTTACATAAATGATATTTTTAACGTTCAGTCACTGTAAGCCTTTTAATTTTAATTTTAAATTTATCAAAATTTATTTATTTAAATTAATGTCTTTTTTTTACATTTATAAATAAATAAATATATATATTTAAATCCACATATAAATAAATATCGCACTTTAATGTGAATTACACAGGAATACAGAAAAAAAAAAAAAATAAAAACCCAACAATTTGTCTTAAGAGATTTAAGAAAAAAAAAATAAAATTTATTTAATTTTATTTATTTAAAATGAAAAATTGTATAATTTACATGGGTTTTCTCTGCTTTTAATTCTTTTTTGCCTTTTTTTTCGTTGAATATATATAATTAACTTTTTTTTTGTGTTATTTAGTTTTCTTCTTTTTATGTATTTTTTATTTTATTTTTTATTGTTAATCGATTTGTTTGTGATAATTTTAATTGTTACAAGGTTTTTACCTTGTTTACGCGTTTTATACAAATGATATATATACATGTGTATTGTGGAATTGTTTTTTTTTTTAATAAAAATCATTAAATATATCAGTCATAATAAAATAGTAAAAAAAATATTAATTATATTATTATTATTATTATTCTCTCACCAGTTGTTAATAACAAAGTAAAAATCTTTATATCCAGTAACAAAATAAAAAATGTATCCAAGGTCTATGTATTTCGTATGCTGTTGTTGTTTCATTTTCTGCAATTAATTAAGTAAAATTAATTATTTATTTTTTCTTTTGCTTTTTAATACTCAGCAGTATATTTCTTTTGAAATAATTATTAATGAAAAGGATTTAATGTATTTATTTTCTTTTTTTTCTTTAGATTACTCTGGATAGTAGAAAAGAATCTCTCGCCAGGGGTTTATGTAGATTTTTATTTATGTGGCCAAATGACATTTTTATTTTTCTTTATTTTTTTACATTAATTAAAAAATCATTGAATTAATACCGCGCTGATTTTTTTTTGATTGTTTCATTAACAAGGCAAACTTTTATGTTTTTTTTTTTTAAAGAAATGAGTCATTTTACAGAGCTAAACTCTGCCTTAAGGTAACGGAAACACGTTACTGATTTACGATAGTTTAGTGGTTATACTGTTAAAATAAATACAAGTTGTTTTATACAATATCTTAAGCTGTTTTACTATTAATAGTTTAGGATGGAGTTTCATTAATTTATGAAAATTAAACTTATTTTGACGAAAATATTTAATGCATACTTGTTTCAGGTATATACTAGACTCGTTTTCGTTGATTATTAACTTGTTTTTCATTAATTACTGTCTTCTAAAATCAATGCATAAGTGTTATCTATTTGTTTTTATAATATAAAACCATAAACCAAAATATTTCCATTGAAGTTTTCTCAGCGTGTTCTTAAACTTGATAAATAGTGTATTTTAGGAAGACATTAATATTTCGGAAAAGTTTATTAAAAACTATAAAGTTTTCAAAGAAGTATAAGAAAGTTCATCAAATATAAACCACTGTAAATAATTTTTTTTGTATCAAAATTTACTTAAAAGCTACAAAATAAACTAAATACTACACTGTGTCTCTTCTTAAGTAATTGATGCAGTAAGCACAAAAAAAGGGTTTTTATTTTGCATTTCGCTTAATTTATAACTATTTCGTATTGTTTTTATTTTTAAATAACAAAAAACAATAGAATTAATGTAAAAGGCACAACTATTCTATCGATATCTGTTGATTATTAATAATAACGAAGAACAGAGAGACATGTTGCGTACATATATATTTATAAAACATACTTCTTATTTGTTTATCCATGAACTATCTGTGTTCACGGTCGCTAACCTGCTTAATTTGCTTTAATTATAATTTTAATCGTTATAATTTCTACGAACACTTTACCTTTCACTTTACCCAAAATATAATAATAATAAAACTGTATAAAAAAAAATATATAAATTGCAACAACAGCAAAATAAACAAACAGCAAAAAAAAAAAAATAATTAAAAAGCAAAGAAAAAATCATAAATAATAAGAAGAAAGAAATTAAAATTCGCTATTTCTTACGTAATAAATTGATTTCATCTTTAAAAAGCGGTTAAAATAAAACTACATAAACAAAAATATAAATAAGAAAATAAAAAATGACAAACAGTTAATCAAAATTGGCGGATGCTGTAATTAAGATGAAACGATTTTTATTATTTTTATTTTTGCTGTTGCTAGTTGCTGTTGTTGCTGCTGCTTTTTTCTATTTCTTTTATTTATCTTTTTCTTTTTTTTTTTGTTAAAATGTATTTAATTTCACATAGCTAACTGAACTTTTAAGCCATTAACAGATGTTTTAATTCTTGTTTTGATTTCATCTTAAGTCCTATGTTTGTTGATGGATTAATAATAATAATATTTTTTTTTGCTTAGAAACTGACATATTGTTGGATTAAATATTTACTAAACTCATGTCGATTGTTGTTTCTATTTTTTAAACAAATAACAAAAGCATTAATTGTTAATAATTTTTTTTTTGTATATATATGTAGATACAATTGTTTTCTGCTATAAAGTATTTAATTAATTAAATAAGAAAATTAATAAGACAAAAAATAGGCAACTAAGTAACTGATTCATGATCAGTAGTTATTAAAGTTAACTTTTTTTTTATATCTTCTTTAACGTACTCGTCTCGTGCCCTCATGGGCCTTTATTATAAACAAATAAATAGGATGGAGATTGAAAATAAAAATGAAAAAAAGTTTACAGACAGATAGACAGACTGTCAGACTGATTAAAGTAATATTAATGGATTATAATTATATATAATTTTTGTTTTTATTTAATCTTCTATGACTGAGTTCTGAGTTTTTTTTCTTTCTTTCATTTATTTATTTTTTCTGTTTGTTGTTAAAGAGAAAAACTAAAGTATACAAAAAAAATAAATAAAATATTGGTACTCGAATGCTTTTTTTCTTTGTATATTACAGTCCTCATAATATTTAAAGAGAATGTTTTATTTTATTTAGATAAATTTATAAACTCCATTGTGACTGTGTAGCCGTAAACTGTATTACTTGCGAGTTTGTGAAAACAAATTTTTCTGATAAAAAGTGAAAGCACAATGTGTTTGTAATTTATGTTTTTTGACATAATAAGAGCTCATTTATTAATAATATAACTGTTATAAAGACAATATAAACGTAAAATATAAAATTAATGTAATGATAATAGTATATGATGGTTCAAGACTAAAAACAATCAGTCTTTAACTTATTAGCCCCTAGGTTCCATACTATTTAATAAATAAATATATCATTTACAAAAATTAGAAAATAACATCTCTTATTAAATTTACGTAGCCATTATAATAATAAAAATTGAGCATACGATCTACAGCTCGGAGTGCCTTATCAAGAACAACCAGTCGAATACAATTACTATTTCAAATAAACGGCGGTTTATTGGCGGACGGAAAAATAAATCTCTGTATTGCAGAATCACCGCAACAACACATCAAATAAATAATTAACTAAAATTCAGTTCACTGAACGATTAAATGCTAAAAAAAAACATTTTCATATTTATCTTATAAAATTATCTCCAATTGAAAATTTGACTGTGCTGCTACCACATAATAAATTAAAGTAAATATCAAGCAAATTCAAATAAAAATAATTTCTAATAAATAAAACTACAAAGTAAAATTTATCAAAATATTATTTTATTTTTCTATTCTGTTTTAATTATTATTATTAAAATTTCTGATTGCCTTAAACAATCATTATTTTTGTTATTTTATTATGATTATTAATATTATGATTATTATTATTATGATTATGATTATTTCCCTATTCAAAATTATATACATAAATACATTGTAATACAGTATATACAAAGGATTTAAATTTAATAACATTATTCTTGCTTAGTATATATATATTATTATGTTTTATTAATGTTTTGCTATGTTATTTACATTTTTCACTTTTTATTCGTATGATTATTGTGGAATAAATTTTAGTAGTTTCGTTGTTCAATGGATATTTATGTCATCACAAATGTATAAATAACGTTCTTAATTCTTAATTTCTCGATTAAAAATGAAATTTATTTTAAATGAAACTCTATTTTGTAATTATTTTATTATTTAAATAATTAATTTGAAGAGGAAATTATACTTGTTATGATCCTTTTTATCGGGTTAAGAAGACACTTTGTTTCTTTTAACATTAGATTATAATGGTTTTATTAAATTTATAATTATGATTTTGATATAATGAGCCAGTTTTATTGATAAAAATAATACAGATTATGCTGTGTATTAATTTAACTTTCATGTCTTCAGATGACTATGAATAGGCAACCAGAATGCTATTAAGGTATTCCTAATTTTTAACGATTGTATACGATTTGATACTGAAATGATTAAGCAAATCTATTGTTTGACATTATTGAGAATTAAATTTAACTTTACTTAACTAGTAGAGTATAGACATTTGGCTTATCTAAACTTCTCTAAGATGTTTTTACAGAAACCTCGTAAAAATAACAAAAATCTTATAAATCCACAACATATAGTTCTTTGTGATATTTAGCAAAGTAATTATAGCTATATTTTATCACCATAACTAAAGTTTAAATTTATTCTTTATCTCTGCACTACCTACAACATCAAAGATTTGACTTTTGCCAATAAAAAAACACTTTACTTAAAAAAATCATAAAACATCTACGAAAAATTCATTTAAAATCATAAAACTTAATCTAATATCATTAAAATGTTATTTAATTTTTTTTTTTTAAATATATATGTATATCCTAAATCTATCAAATAATAAAAAGAATAAATAATGAAATTTAATCATATTGATCTTCGTTATTGTAGACGTAAACGTCTTATAGCTTAATTAGAAAATACAAGACGAAACAAAGTAAGTAAAATAAATGAATAAATAAATAAAAATAACCAGTCAACAGTACACCATCGCAACAAGTTTAATTTTGTTCAAAGTAATGACTTAAAAATAAGTAAACTTAAGCTACAATTCGGTCACAAACACTAGAAATAAAAAAACCAACAAGAATAATCATAATTTTTGTTTCTTTTGCATCTATTTCTACATCATCATCATCTCTAGATAGATCTTTTTCGTTATAATAATAATAATAATAATTACAATTATTATTCATTAATTTTACTTATTATTTATTACATTTATTTTTCTTTATGTAATTTAACATTTATGTTTTACTCTTTTTCGTTTCTTTTACCAAAACATTAATTTTTAACTAAGCAAAAATGATTAAACAAAGAGACGAATTGTGTTATTATTATTATTTATTTTTCTTTTCTTAAAATATAATTTTCTGTTATTATTTTTATTATGTATTATTTTGTTGAAAATTGTAATGAATTGTATTGTATTGAATTGAATTGTATGGTTGGATGGATTGGATTTATGATTAATAACATATCAAAAAAATAAAATAAAGAAAAACACAATAATAATAACAGAGAAAAAAAAATACTATTTAAAGAAAAAGAAAAGAAAAAGTATAAGAAAAAAGTAAATAAATTACAAAAATTCAATTTTTCTTCTATTATAATTCTTGTAAATGAAGACAAAATATATAAATATGAAATTATTATTATTATTTGTCATAAATTATGTTAATTATTATTATTATAAGTAAATTACGCACTCACATATAACATACATATATAAAGAATTGTATTAATTATTTTCTTAATTCAATTTTATTTCCTTATTGACTGATTAATTACTTATGATCTGAAATTAAATTTTTAATTATTATCTTATTTAATATTTGTTAAATTATTTAATTTGTTCTTCGTCACTTTGTTCTCGCTTTATTTAAATTTTAATATTTATTCATTTTTATTATTATGCTTGGCACAGTGTATTTTCAGGAAATGAAATTAATTTTTAGCATTTTTCTTAGTTTTTAATTTTTTTTATTTTATTATGAAGGATATCGTATTCTGGTCGTTGTGCTGATTTAGATAATATATAATATGAATTCTTAGTACTAACCACGGTTTATATGAAAAAGAAAATACAGGATAAAATATTCAGAATTTTTGGTCTTAAAAATACGCGTTTTATTTGACGATTACTGGTAATAGCGATATTTTTATCAGTTGATAGAAATATTTAGACACTGTTACTCAAACCACATCAAACCCCTTAAATGATTTCTTCTTCTTTATATATTATTTTACCAAAATTCATATAATTATTTTGAGTGATTTTTTGTTTATAATTTTTCACTCAATTCTTTTAAAAGTACTCCAATTTCCACTCAACACAAACAGTGATCTCATTAAGTCAGTAATACACAAAGATTTCATATAATTTCTTCACAAAAAGTTATCGTAAATTAAATAGTTAAAATTGGAAAGTCTTGAAACGTAAATTGTGTTTTTAAAAATAATTTAAATATGTAAAAACCGAGGACTATTCTAAAATTTTTATATTGGAATAACAATATGCCATAATGACATCGTACATTCTAAACAATCTATTCATTATTCGAGAAACTGTGGCTTTGTATTTAAAAAAACAGGTTACGTATCGTATATTGTTGCTTTGGCTATCTAGAAACTACACAATTTTTATGTTAAAACATTAAATAATGGTAATACATTATGATAAGGTAAGCCCTATATTATTGAAGCGCTATTTTCAGACTTTCAGGAGTACATAAAAGAAGCACTTTGTTTTATTTTCTGATTTATACATAGATTGTACATAATTCTTCTCTCATTATTTATGACAAAAATCATTAGTTTTTAACTCTGCTATTTTGAAATTCATGAACAGATTTTGGAATTTTAATTATAATTTCCTTAATAAATAAAATAATTTATTCAAATTATATGAATTTCAGTTAGTTATTATTTCTCTAAACTATTACTCAAATAATTCTAATTAAAACAAAGAAATATTTTCACAAGTTTTATGTATAAAAATCGAGTGCATAATATATATAGGAGAGAGAGACTCTTGTTTATTTTTTTAAATTTTTTGATTTTAATTGTTACAGACATTTAAAACATTTGAATTTTATTTCTAATTTTTCTTCTTTATTCATTTAGGGATTAGCGTGACACTCAGCCCACCCGATTGCATGTTTACAACTATTTAAATAAATCAAAAAAGAAGAAAAAAACAAAGGGAAATAAAACAAAAAAAAAATACAATTTATTTAATTTTTTCATCTCGTAAACAAGCAAAACGTGTTCTTTACACAAAAAAATAAAGTAAAATAAAATTACATTTTCTGTATATAGATATATAACACCAATTATAAGTTAATTATATTTCTTCCTTTTTTGTTTTTCGTATTTTACAAATCATAAGTATGGAAAACAAGAGAGAAATTTATTTTATTTTTTGCCTCTTTGTTATTATTTTTAAGCACAGTTCATATTACATAAAGAGAATTTAATTTAATAAATAAAAATTTTCATTGAATTTTATTCAGTTTTCTCAAATTTCTATTTTATTTGGATAATTTTGTTGTATGTGGAATTTGGCATATTTAATGAACGTTTTTACTTTGAACGCACTTAAAGATTTTTAATTTCCTTATTAAATAAATTTAATTAAATAATGCACAGTAAAAATTATAATGCACAGTATTTAATAGAATAGTGCAGTTTTGTTAGATAGTCATTATTTTATTCAAATTTTAAAATATTTGCAGTTCTGAAATATTATGGAGTATATTACATAACTTCTTAAAATAGCGAAATAAATGTTTACAGGTTGTTTTTAAGGCTTATTACAAAAACAGTGAGGTGACTAGTAGATTAATTTTCTTTTAACATCATTAAATGCGTTTAATCAATCAGGTCCCCGAGTTCTTGGGTTTTTAAAAAGTTTAAATTTATCTACGTACTCAATATTGAATAAAATATTTCAAATAACTGAAGCAGACATTTTTATTTTAAAAATCCTTAAACAATAATAAAAATTCAATTATTTTAATTATAAAACTTAAACGAAATAACTTAAAATTCACGCAAACTCCACTAATATTTCACAGTTATTGCAAATTTCCGGAGAAATAATATTTAAAAAATACATTACCAGCTTATATAAAAGCGATAACAAATTTTAACATTTATTGAAATATTTTTGAAAAATGAAAGTATCTAAAAGTATAAAATGGCATCCCTATATATTCTAAGGATAAAACAGTGTGCTGAGTGATAAACATTGCTAACCTACTAGTATCTTTTGATTAAAACAACACAGTGTTACTTAGAGAAAGATAGGACCAGTGATAACGAATTAAAAACCCATTTATAAGTAGTTTACTTAAGCAGACGTTTTTTAATCAAATTAAATTTTTTAGTATTGTCAAAAAACACTTAAATTTCTCGATTATTGAAAATAGTTATATTGATGACAAAACATTAACTAACTTTTATGAAATTTTCATTTGATAACATAACACTATTATTCTTCCCTTATTTATATATATTTTCATTTTATTAAAACTTTTCTCAATGTGAATAACGTGTCGATATGATATTATACTTATAGTGATTATAATAACAACTACAACGAATATTTACCATCAAAAACCCCTTGTGGTGCAGCAGGAACATTGTCGTCGTCGTTGTCGTTTTCATTATATTTCAAGGACAAAGAGTAAAAATCATCTCTTTCTCTGTTTTTATTCCCTATTCTTGATGATTTTTCAATATAATATACTTGTTCTCTTGATATATACTTTTTTTCTTATCAAATAATAATTATTTATATTATTATTATTATTATTATTATTATTATTTTGATTATTATAATAATAATAATATTCAATGTCGTTATAAAAATGGAAAATCAATTCTTTTTTCTCTCTTTCATCTCCTTTGTTCATGAAAACACTTTCGTTATATATATATATATATATATATATATATATATATATATATATATATATATATTTTTTCTGGTTGTGTACTTTGTACGTTTGACTCCTATCCATGTATATTTATTACTATTATATTGGCACTGCTATGTATTTATGTGTTTTTTTCAGTTTCTTTGTTAGTTTGGGCAATTCTCACCCTAATCGATCTGTCAAACCAATAAAAACGCAAAAACACCCAAAAAGGGGTGAATTTTTATTCCTCTATTCGGTAAAATATATTGAAAATTTGCAAACAACGCGCATACACAGCAAAATGATAGAAAATAGAAAGAAAGAATGGTAAAAAAAAAAAAAAATAACGATAATAAAAAAACACTAAAAAGAATCACTCAGCTGTAAAAATAAATTCACGCTTTATCGTTTATTCCTTCCTTTCAATAATTTTCGAATATATATATATATACATATTTTTTTTTGCTTGTTTGTCCCTTTTATTTATTAAAAAAAAAAAAACGAAAATATTTCGATAATTTTCTTCATTTTTCACTGGATTCATAGCTTCCCTTTTTTTCTGTGAAAATAAATCAAATCGTTTACAAACGACACAGGATTTTTTTTTTATTTATTTATTATTATTATTTTATTTTTTCTTCGTTATTTAACGCAAATCAAATTGTTTAATGATTTAGTTGCTATGGAGGAGATAATAATGAGTAGTAGCTGTGGAATATAATACACAAATAATGATTAATGTTAAAATAATTTATTATTATTTTTTATATTTGATTTAGTTGTTGTCAGAAGAATATGGCAAAATTATTAGGGATAATCATTTAGAGGAAAATATATATATATATTTTGTTGTTCGCACATGCATGTATTAATTATAATGTAATTATTATTATCATTGAATTCTTTGTTGTTTTCAATTAAGCTGCGTCCTCTGTATTTAATTGAAACTGCAAAATGGTACAATGACGAAACATACATTTTACATTATACTGAACTATGACTTATATCCTACATAATCCTGTATTATAAATACGTTTTTGCATTGAAAAACTAACAAATAAATTCCAATTTCAGAATATAAAACTGTGCGCCCAAGTATAACAGTTTTTTTGCCCTGAAAACTAACTAAAACAGTGTCTCTGAACAAGAAAACTGGTTAGATACTTTTTACCTAGTAAGTAAACAGTGATTTGAAAATAAATTTATTGGAATAATGCAATGATATAGTTGCCAATACGATTGAAGGTAACAGAGTATAAACATACAGTTGATAGTTTTTTCAATTAAACTTAAGTCTAGAAATAATATGATTTTAAAACAATGACTCGCAGCTAAAAAGTATTATAAATAAATCAAATATTAGATTAAAATGAGTTTAGAAAGAGTTAAAATTATAATGGAGTCCAAGGATTATATTTGTATTGAAATTTTGATTGATTTAGTAAATTGTTTGGATAAAAAAAGCCAGCATAGAGCAATAAAATATGGAAAAAATGGAGCTTTATAATACAAATAGAAATCTGAACAGGTAACCAGACATAGAGTAGTTTTGTGTTCTTCCAGTAGTGAATTTGTGGAACATAAACTTGAAATACACTCTTAAATACAGGTAATTAATTTTATCGATTAATTAGTAGAAGAAAGCAATGTTACTCAATTCTCGCCAATGCAATTTAATACAAGTTAATGCAAGTCGTAGCTAGACAAGCATTTCAATAACAAAACAGTTTAATCGTGGCAACAAATCTTTATTACAGGCAGCATATTCATTTAAATAATTACATAGTTGATGACTTAAATTAAACCATTATTAATAAAATATTTTCTACATTGAACACATTTTCCATAATGTCCTTATAGGAAGCGAACAATAATAACTAAAATTATAGGCATTATAATTTACTTTTCATTGTGTATTCCAGTTAAGCAAAGTAAAAAACTTTACATGTAATAAGAATAAGGTAAGAAGATAAAAAATAATCATTTAGCAAAATAAATAAAAAAAAACGAAACAAAAGCTACGTGATTGCCACTAAAATTTATGCCTCTCTGAATATAATCATCATCATCAAGTTATTATTATTATTATTATTAAAAAATATTCTTTTTTTTGTTGTCTGTTTCAAGAACAAAAATTATTATTCTCTCATTTTTTTTAGACTTTTAATTTTTATTCGATTATATAAACGTATTTATCGTTATACATATAAATTCGTTGTTGTCTTTTTGGGTGTGATAGAAATTATGTTGATGATAATGATGATGATGATACGATAATCAAAAGAGAAACAAAAAGAACCAGAAATCAAATACAAAGAGGAAAAAAAAGATAAAAACATACATAAAAAAAAATTAAATTAAACCTTTCAAAGAAGAAGAAGAACTGTTTTTTATTTAATCAAATGCAGTATGATACAGTAGAGTCTCTTATATACGGTTACTGTGATTGTTTATTCTAACTGTTTAATGAATAATTCAGTCAAGGTTAAGTCAGCATCAACAAGTAAGTAAGTTACATTACTAGCACTGATAATAGCTTTAGTTGTCACTTAAATCAGTTGATTAAAGTAAAATTGTGAAAATTTACGTTTTGTAGACTGGCAAATCGAAGACACTGATCAAGGTGTTAATAGAGTAGTTAGAAAACTACACATTTTTACATTCAAATCACTTGAAAACATTTTTTTTTTGCGCAGATACATTGAAATTTAAAAATTCCGAGACAAGCATCAGTTCTCCTATTTACGACAAAAAATCGTCAAGCATTACCACTTTGAACCTTACCAGTTTGAATACTTCTACTTTTGTAAAAATAACGATCAAGCCCAGTATAATATTTTAATAAATTGCAACCTCGACTGTACTTTTTATTTTGTGTATTCTATGTATTACTCGACTACACTACCGTACATTCATCAAGAACACGTAAGACAAATCTTTAATATTAAAAATAATAATAAAAGAAATTAATTAAAACGAGTCGACTTTTCTTGCACTTCAGTAGTTTTTTTTTTTCATTCTTTCTTGTTTCAGGAAGATTTTATTTCAATTTTTTTCATTTCTTTTTTTATTCTCTTAGCACGAATGAATAGACGACAATGATGATGATGATGATGTGTTTGAAAATGTATATTCTTGTTTATTGTGAATTTAATGAAAAAAAAAATTATTATTATTATGGTCGCGGTTTTGGCTTCTTTCTTACATTTCTTAAATAACAACAACAGAAGAAAAAAAAATATATTAAGTAATAATTTTCAATATCAAAAAACTTATTATTTTCTGAATTTATTCTCCAAAAACGAAAAAAAAACAATAATAAGCCGCAAGTAAAAAATAAAAAAATTTTAACCATTATGGGCCGAAACCGAACGAAACGCGAGTTGCAATAAAAATTAAAACTTTTTTTTTAGTTTTCTTGTTGTTTCGTTTGGTTTGTTAGTTGGTTGGATGGCTGGTTTTTTTTTATTTATTTATTTTTTTCTTTATAGTAAACCAAGATGTATGTTTGATAAAAAATAATAAAAGAGTTTTATGTTTAAAGAAAAATAATATACTTAAGAAGAAACGACGACACGAAAACGATCAAATTATAAACCGGTATTCTTGTATTTTCATTATTTTTATTTTATTTTTTTGCTTAATTTCAATTTGTTGGCTTAATTTTTGTTTTGTTTTTTTGTGTTTATTCATTTGTTTATATTTCTCTACAATCTTCTAATGTAGAAAAACAACTTTACAATAAAGCTAAAAATAATAAAAATAAAACTGAACAACAGCACTATAAACAGATAAAAAAAATAAATAAACAATGCTGAGGAACATAGGTAAAAAGGTAAAAAAAGCAAAAAAAAAATCAAACCACAATCACGAAGCACTGTGCACTCACAGAAAAATACAAAAAATTATACAAAAAAAAAATCAAATACCATTAAGGATCTTTTAATGAAACAAGCAGTGTTTTTTTTATTCATTTTGCTTTATCTTTACTTTTTCGAAAATAATTTCTAAGCAATAAATTGTGGCAGCAGGATATCGATTAAAATTTATTAAAAAATGATTAAATCATTTGTAATTTCATGTAGTTTTAGTAATATTTTGTTGCCTTTTTAACATCATTTGTATAAAATATGATATTTTTCTTTCTATTTCTTTAGTTTATCTTAAATAACAAGAAAATAATCATCTAAAATGTATGATTTTTTTTTTTAAATTGTAAGTAACAACAGGTGATTAAGTACTTTTTATTATTTCTTTTCTTGATTATTTATTTTTTATTCGCTTAAATAACAATTTTCATTCTTAATTATTAAGTTATTTAAATTGAATCATTGTTATTATATATCGTTTATTGCTTATTTATTTAGTTTCTGTTAAAATTCACTCAGATGAGATCTCAGCTGATTTGTTTCGGTGTCACAAAATTTTTATTATTTTTTTTACTAACGGAAGCTAAATATAATTTAAGAAGAAAATTAACCTAAAATTTTAATATTATTTTACTTTGTTGTTAGTTAATTAAATATTCTTATTGAATTGCCTAAACACAAATTACATTAATAATTAATGACGTACAACAGTGATGATCTACATTTTGCATTCGATATATCAGTAGTGGGATTTGAATACAAGTGCCGTTTGTTTATTATTGTATAAAAAAATATAATTTTTGTTATAAAAGATTAATTTTTTTGAACGTAAAATAGTTTTCCAGACTTTTAGGAAAATGTTTACAGTTCTAGTTGTTTGAAAATAAAACGATGGAGAGACTTTATTAAACGGCGTGTTCCGGTGAGTGTCGACAATCTGGTATATATTGATGGCTTATTGAAGAAAGTTAAAAACAGTTTTGAAAACATATAATTTTCGGAACATATTTTAAATAGGAAATTTAATTTACTAAAGCTGCTCCTGTATACATTTTTTTAAGATACTACTATTGGACTTACATCCAATATGCGGTTCAAACACACAAAGTCGTCTGAAATTTTCGACTTTAGATTTCGTTTTGATTTAAATTTTAAGCAGGTGGTGTTGTCCTGAGGAATTAAACATAAACAAAATAATTTCAAAGAAATAATCTGTGTTTTAGGAGTTTCGTTTAGGAGGACCAGAAATCTATTTAAATTTATCAATTCAGTCAAAACTAGATTTGATTTTGTCTGTTCCTTATTATTGGATATTAAAATTTATTTTAAAAAATATGACACTGGTGATGTGATTGCAAATACTCGGTATTGTCATCGATTTAACCTCGCAACTATAAGTTTAATTTCTAGGACTAGCAAAAGCTTAAATGTTAATAAACGCAAATACAGTGGTGCCTCACACAACGAACTTAATTCGTTCCAGGAGCAAGTTCGTTATGCGAAAAGTTCGTTATGTGAAACGCGTTTTCCCATAACAATACATGTTAAAAAAAATAATTCGTTCTGTAGCATAAAATATGGTAAGATGACATAAAAAAAAGATAAATTTTTTGTTATTATTTTTATTTAGATACATCTAAAAACACTGTTTTACCCCACATTCACTCCTTCTAATTATTTCCTGTTTCATTCCAAGAGAAATCACCTTCCTGCTTTTTTTAGAACCCATCATATAAAAAAATGTTGAGTTTATCTTAAAAGGACGACTGCCGTGATACGTGTGCGATTTAATTCGTAATGAAGAACGATTGCTGCGATACGTGCGTAAGTTAAGAGTACTACGCAGTGACTAACGAGTCTAACGACTACCTGCGCGGGAGGATGCAATTAATCGGCAGTGATCGTAGAAGATCGGGCGACTTCGTTGTAATGATGAACGATTGCTGCGACACGTGCGTAAGTTAAGCGTACTGCTCAGTGACTAACGATGCAATAAATCGGCAGTGATCGTGTGAAGTGGGCGACTTCGTTGTGTGAAGCGAAGTTCGTTGTGTGAAGCGAAGTTCGTTGTATGAATCGTGAAATGAACGAAAAGGAAGTTCGTTGTGTGCAGCGTTCGCTGTGCGAGGCGTTCGTTATGCGAGGCACCACTGTAATGGTAAATTCACTACACTATACAGTGCAAAGTAAATTTCTTTTTTTATTAAACTAGAGTATCTATGAATATTATTTATGCAATTTTGTTTAAATAATATTGATTTATCAATGCTTTTAAATATTTAAATTTTAATTATTTGATTAACAATCAATCATAGCTGTAAGTCAGTAAACAGCAAAGAGTTAAATCGTTAATAGTAAGTTACTATCATCATCAATAATAACAATAATCAAACAAAAACGCTATTAATTAGTCGCTAACCTTAATAAAAATTTTCTATGTTTTTTTTTCTAAATGAAATTTGCACATAATTAAGTAAATATATTTATATTCTTTATAAATATTAATCACATTTATAATTTATAATGACGAAAAATTTATTGTAATTATTAAATAAAAGTAAAAAAGAAAAAAATATATATTATGAATAATTATAATTAATTTTTATGTTTTTTTAATTCTATATAAAAATCAAGGCTAATAAAAATGCGTTAATAGTGCTATTATTTAATTAAAAGTTCAAGATTTATTTATAAGAAATAATAATAATAATAAATGCACGTCGGTATTTTCCAGACATGTTGGCGATCAGGTGTTTATTATCACACGGCTGTCGGGCCATCTAAATTAGACGTTTTTTTTTCTATAGCTAAACGACGGAACAACTTTTTTCGATTTCGGGATGTTTAACAAAATTTTATTACGGTCGACCAATATTATTACCTGCAGAAACTACTAACCAAATTTTGTTGTTGTTTTGTAGTTTTTGCCGGCAATAAATCGGTAGACTGCAATAAAATTTTGTTTATTTTAATTATTTTTAATTATTTTCTAATGATTTGTCAATTGTTTTTAAACTGTAACAAGAAATGCGGATGAATTTTACTTCAGTTTTCATTCAGTTCCAGCACACTGCATATCTTTGAATATTTATTATAAATATAATACAATATTTTATTTTAAATACTTTCTTTATTGATTTTAACCATAATTAGAATATATTTCAAGTACAGGGAAAACAAAAATTCTCCAAAGAAAATGCCGCGTGTGTTCAGCTAATAAAATTGCAAAAAGAACCTGTCACATGTGCAAATTTTGTAAAGTACCATTGTATAGCGGTCAGTGCTTTTTTATGTACCACACAAAAACACATTTAAATAAATATATTTAGTTTAGTTGTAAGATTTTTTGAAACTAGAGAATAAATAAAGTACAATAAAACAATTTCGTATTGATCATTTGATTGTAAATCAGTAATAAGATTATTTGAACATACATATGTATTGATACAATTCATTTGATACATTTTCGTTTTTTTAATTTTCGACTTTTCGATTTCGGAATGTTTAACAAAATTTTATTACGGTCTACCGATATATTACCTGCAGAAAACAAATTTTGTTGTTGTTTTGTAGTTTTTTCTGGCTATAAATCGGAAGACTGCAATAAAACTTTATTTGTTGCTAATTATTTTTAATTGTTTTTTAAGCTGTAACGAGAAATACAGTTGAATTTTACATTAGTTTTTTTTTTTTTGGTATAGGTAGACAGGTACGTAGAAACTAGAGAAAAATAAAAAACAATATAGCAATTTTATTATTTAATTTATTTTATTTCCTTTAAAACAAAAGATATCGCACTTTTCATTTTAATTCTTATGGTGTGAAATATCCACGCAAAACAGCCCGTCGGCAGGGCTTAAAACGCGAAAAAAAGACCCGCTGGCCGTGTGTTATTACTATTTAGCTGCTAAATAACGTAACACATTTAATTAGCAAAAAATAATTTAAAAAAAATGAAAAAAAAAATCGCGATTCTATGAATCAGTTTTATGCAATTATTTATTATATTAATAATAGTCATTGTGTTTAGTTATCTAGTAAATTATATCATCATCTAGCATGTAGTACGTTATATGTAACGCGGTTAAACATTTGTCCTTGAATTATTTTTTCTTTAAAAAAATGTTTTTTTTTTTTTTATGTTTCAAATTACTCCAATCTAGTATTTTCATTTTAACGGTTTTTTCCTTTGCTGTATTTTGTTTAACTTTTATTTATTTATACTTTATTTTTTTCTAAAACAATATAATTGCATTGTTTACTGTTTTACACCTCATGCTAAATGTAACTTAATACCATAATTAATAATAATAAATAATAATAATAATTACACCAACAACTACCAGGAAGTATTATTTATTTATTTATAATATTTTGTTGAATTTTAAAAAACAAAACAAAAATTGATAAAATAAAACAAAAAAAAAAGAAAATCAAAGAAATAAACAAAAAAAATCACCATAGTAACAAAGGTAAATTGAAAATTAACGTTAAATATATCAGCTAATAGCTGCTTACCTTTCGAAAAAACAAAAATCAATTTTTTTTAACAAAATCGCTAAAATAAACAAAAAAAAAATCAGTCTATTTTCTATTTAATTAATAAAATTTAACTAATTAACGAAAAATGATTTATTTTGTTGAAAAAACAAAAATTTTCCATTGTCCATCATTTGTTTTATTTATTTAGTTTTTTTGTTGTTCTTTTGTTTTGTTTTCACTTTATGTTCGCCGTCAGCTGAGTGAACTGAACAGCTCACGTTGCCTTAATGTGTAACAATTTTTTAAAGAAATTTTAAATTTTAAACATAAACAGCTGAGTTTTATTTCTTTGTTTATTGTTTATTTTTCTTCTTGTTTATTTAATTTCTTCTATTTTTATGCTGTATAAATATTAAATATATAATGGGATTCATTTATTTTATTATTATTATTAATTTTTTTAAGCGGAAAAGGTTGGTTAAATCATTATAATAATTTTGTCACAATGATTATTTATTAATATGTTTAGAGATTGTGTTGTTATTTCTTTGCTATTTTCAATTAAAACGATTTATTAAAAATTTTTTATAATTTACATACGTATGAAAGTTCAACACTATTAGAAATAATTGATTTTTTAAATAAAAAATATTAGCAATTTGTTAGCAATTTGTTGATTGGTAGAATGTTTCAGTTTTTTTCCAAAAATTTAATTTAAGCATTAAATTGCAAGACTAGATTCAGTATTTTATGCTTATTTATTAAGAATTTGGAATGGATACTTTGGATTCTTTGATTACACATTGTGGTATTATTTGTTTTTAATTACAGCTGAATTTTGAAAAAGAATTAAATACAATAATGAGCGCTTACAGTCTCCAACCATCATGCATTGAACTTCAGCAAAAGTGTCTGTTTTTAGAAAACACAAATTTTACTAATTTTATATTTTGTTCTCTTTTTAAATTATTATTGTGGGTTCACAATTATATGACTTATTTCAAAATTAAAGTGGGTATTCTGTTCCACTAATTAAAGTACTTTAACAAGATTTAAAAATGCTCCTCAAAAATGCCTGAATTCAATCATAAGACTGCATAAATTTAATTCAAAATATGCAATATCTCTACAATGTTTAAGTGTTTTTAGCATGTCTGTCATTTCCGGATAAATTATTATTAGCACAATTTGTTCCTCTGTATCCATGCAACGTAAAATTTGCTTAAATGATGGCATTTGTTTATAATTTCTAAGAAACTTAATAAAAAATTTACAATTTTTCTACCAAATTATTAATGATATAAATGACATCATACCCTTTCTTTCAATAAAATTAGTAAAAATAATTATATCTAATTAGTCACTACGATAAATTACGTCAAAATTTATATCTTTAAAATCCCTTATCAGTGTATTTTATTTATTTGAATTTTTGTATTTTTGATAAAGTTTGTTGTTGTGATAAAATTAATTTTAAGGTCACTTTGTACTTCCTCTGTACTTCCTTTAAAAAAAAATGTTTCTTTCAGGGTGACATTGACACCAAGACCTATATATTAATAGCATGAAACCTTCTTAAAGGTAAGCCGTTTTACTTTGCTCTAATTTATTAATTCAAATGGATTTTAGCAGGACTTAATTATAACATTATTTGTTGTAATTAAATTCAAAACAACTTATCGGATTATTATATAGCATCCAAAAGCTATTTGCAACTAAATGCTTCTTATTTAGTCACAGTAATAGTCAACAAAAGACAAAGGCAAATATTTTTAAAATTGTATAATCTAATTTTGTGTAGTTTTCCATCCACCGTTAATATTATTATTATTATTATATTTTTTTAAATCAAATCAAATTAACTGTAAACAAGTGGTGACTTCTAATTGCTTAAAGCAAGTATAATATTTACTAACAACAAAAAATATAAAAAAGTTAATGGAAAATTACGCAGATTTCAATTAAATGTAATGTTTTCAAAATGAAAAAAAAAATAAATAAACTGTGACAATTAATTATCAGGCAGGTTGTAAAATATCTTGTTAATTATTAAAATTATATTCATAATTATGTATAATTTGTATATATGTAATGGAAAACTACCAGCTTTTATTATTATATAATTATGTTAAATTAAGTATGCGTGTGTTTTCTTTTTGTTGGTTAAACAAAATCTGTTTCTTTTTTTTTTTTCATATATTAATAAAAGTGTTATTTTGATTTTTATGTTTTATATGCTTTATTATTATTTATGTATAACTTTATTGCAGTTAATGTTTATAAATGAAAACAATTTTTACGCATACAAGTGTTCATTGATTTATTATAATAATTTTGTCTGTAGATTAAATTACCTCAGCAACATTGTATCAACATTTTTATTTTGCTTTGTACACAAATTTATGCTGTAATTATTTTTAAACATTAGACGATTGAACGATGAAATTAAAATGTATGATAAATAATTAAATATTTATTAAAGAAATTAATACAAAAAATAAAAAGTATAATTCAATTTAATTAAATAGAAACTAG
Source organism: Ptychoptera contaminata (assembly GCA_963942525.1). Lineage (NCBI taxonomy): Eukaryota > Metazoa > Arthropoda > Insecta > Diptera > Ptychopteridae > Ptychoptera > Ptychoptera contaminata. The sequence continues at coordinate 34,641,019 of OZ012636.1, read as the reverse complement.
GGGCCCCAGCATAAATGCGATTATAATGTATGCACCAATACATACTATAGTTGTGCTGTGTTACTATGTATTTTTCTTGTGTTTGTTGAAAAAAATAAATAAATATTTTAATGAAGGTGAAATAATAAATACATGGAAATCTTAATACAAACACATTTACACAGAGCGTTATTCATCACGTTTATTTTATTTTTATTTTTATTAATTGTTACTTTGTATACTGATGTGCTCTAGTCTAGTGGTGCATGCAAGCCCTTTGTCACGTAGGCCACAAAATAGTTTGTTGTTAACAAATGTAAAGCATAATCAGCTGTAGTAAAAATTTTTAAGGTATTTTTTTTAAGGATATATTTATGGGTCAAATAATTTTCTTTTCTTTTTCAATTTCACATGGTAACAGTGAATATTTATGACTTAACTAATTGTATGCAAGTTTCTAGCAAATGAAAAGAATAAAAGAAAAAAATATAACTTTTCATTTCATTAGCATAATCCTAAGCTATTTATTGTTAACATTATACTTTGCTCATTATCAAATTTTTCAGAGTTATTGATGTTGCCTTATTTTGTGTAAAAATTTTATTTTTGTTGTTTTGCTACCTTGAACTTAGTTTTCTTTGTTACTTAAAAAAAAAAAAACAACAAAAACCAACAGAAAAAAAGACATTTTATTTACGTAAATATTTTTTAAAGTTTTCTTTTCATTATCAACATGACAGATAAACAGTAGAAGCAAAAAATAATTGAAAATGTGTCTCTACAAATGCTAGACTCTTATTTCATCGGTTGTAGACGACGACATAGGTTCAACAATGGAGCTATTATTAGCAGTTTACGGTTTCATAAGTTAGCTGTGCAATTTTCGGTCCATCGTAGTCTTTTTTAAAAGAGAAAATCTACAATTCTTAACTTATCTAGATTATTTATAAAATCCTGACTAGGGATATTATAATGTAGCTAACATAGCTTGCTTGTCTCATAAATTCTAAATCACTGCTAGTCTCATAGAACTTGCAATTAATACTATTTTGCTTGCTAAAATTTCCACTTTAACTTAAACCCAAATCAATTATTCATTTAACAAGTTAGTTAAGCAAGCATGAAAACTTCCTGAATTCTATAAAATCGGAAATTCGAATATAATAATGATTTTATCTATGTATAAAATTCGTTCAACGATCAAATTTATACCAAAAATTTATACAAATTTATACCAAAAATCCACAATAAATCAAGGATTGACTGTAGTTATATAAATTCTTAAAGATAATCCTTTTTTAAAAAGAAATTGAAAATAACAACTCATCTATGGTTTGTTTAAAATGTTCTGTACAAAATGCTTTACATAAATATATTTCTTTACTTTTACATTTAGATAGGAAAGCCACAAACAAAATAATAATATTTTTGTGTAGTTAGTAAAACTATAACTTTACGCATATACGTGTCGTTCTACCAAAAATATGCTACGTGATCAACTGCAGCAAGTAGAAAATTTAGTTTTATATTTTATTTTCCTCAGTTTTTCATATACATATAAAAATAAATTTTTATTTAAAAACAAATTAAATATCCTCAACACAAAATACGACCTTCATCGTTACTAATTTTATTTTTTATTATTTTATTTTTTTTCAAACAATATAATAATTTTTTGGTTCCCTTTAATCTTTTTTTTAGGCTCTTTAAATAGTAAATAAAAGGAAATAAATTTTTATTTTGTTAACAAAACTATATATGTAGCCACGGAGTGACTTATCATAGATAGTTTTTAATTTACTGAACAGAGACATGGCGACAGTATAGAAAAAAATAATAATAATAAAACATAATTTTTTTCGTCTAAGATTTATGCTCTTTTTATAAAATTTCTTTCAAACAAACAAAAAGAAATTTTTCTTCTTTCTATGTTTTATATGTATTTTTGTTTTTGTATCTTACATAGCTGAATTTAATTTGACTTAGCGTAGTCATATGTTACTTAAGTTATTAATAATAAATAAATTGTTTTATTTTTGTTTTTAAAATAATTAAACTATAAAATGCAATAAATCATAAACTATAAATCGTGCTGAAATGCATTAAAAATAATTAAATTATTTTATTTTATTTTTTGTTATTTAATAATAGAAAAACGCACGTTCATTGCTGTTTTTTTTTTTTAATTTTATTTATAAAAAAAGAAAAATGAATTTTTCTGCCATAATTAGTGTGTTTTATTATTTTTATTTTTTTGATAAAAAGAAATTATAAAATATGTTTATGTGTGTGAATTTACATAATTTTTATAATAACAATAATAATTTTTATCAACAATAAAAAACATAATTAAATGAAAGAAAGTATAATCAAAATTGATAACACCACAGTTTCCTTTAGAAAATTTACTACTTATATGTGTTTACTTATTTATTTAATTATTATTATTATTATTTTATCAGCACTTTGTTTTACATTTAATTATTTTATTTTATTTTTAATTAAATAGTTTTTATTTGAAAATGAAAATTATTAACAAAAAATAATAATATGATAGAAACTATTATAAGCACGATTAGAGACACTTCGAGACTTAGTGCAAGTACCATTTTTGAGGCCCCAAAAATAAATTATACATAAAAATGTCAGCATTGTCATAATCTGACACATATAGTTCAGGCCCAGCAAACAGTCCCTCCTGATAGGCCCTGTGCATGGATACATAACACTGTATTTAAGTGGTTACCAAACGCATTATAAACATTAATGTAGCATATTTTAATGCATATCACACCCACAATTAACAATTAAAAAAACATATCAAATATTTATTTTATATTTTTTGGTGTATTTGTTAACAACTATCTGTATCGAAATAAATTTAAAAATAAATAAATATTTATTAAAATTGCTTACTTAAAGGAACAGAAAAGCAATAAAAAAAAATACATAACTGAAACTAATTGTAAATTAAAACGAAAAAAATAATAATTATACTATAATTTGATTACCTTTAAAATTTACCTTTATTAGTTTTATTTAAAAAAAAAAGTATGTATGTTTAAATCGAATAGTAACACACCATAAACCTAACCATATGTTTATATACATATATTAACACATATAATACGTTACTTTAGAGGCATTAGATGGTATGGTTTTAATTTTTAATATATTTTTTTTCTTCTTCTGTTGTTGCTTTTATAAAGAAAAAATAAAACATTAACTGCTGTTTGTAGAAGCAATACACGACCATCATAGCACAGTTAAACTGTTTCTTCTTTTCTTAATTTATTGTATTCTTTTCTTTAAAATCAGCTGAAGCTAAAAAGCATTAGATTACGATCTTTTTAAACTTGAATTTATTGTTTAAATAAAAATAAATTATTATTATAGCTGTATGATTGTGTATGTTATGTTTATATAAAGTAGTTACTTGGCTTATGTGCAATTGAATATTTATAAAAATAATTATCTATTAAATAATTATGACATTTATTACATTGGAAATTTTATTGATATTGCAATTATTATTTATTTTCAATGTTTAAAGGGTTATTTTGCTGGAAAATTTAAATAAAGAAATAAAATTAATAGCATTACTTAGACCCACTTCACTGTACTATACTTTTTAAGCCTTCAGTGACTATACGATTTAAGCACTTACTGTATTTACTCTATGGATTACTATAAGTAATATTTTGTAATTAATATAAATTATTAAGAAAATAAAATAATTTTTTTGCAATGATATTTCCTAAAGAAACTAATAATCTAGAATATAATTTAAGAACTTTTGAATCGGTATTGTATAGTCTTGATTTACAGAACCACACAAAGTTTTTTTTTGATCATTGAAGTTTCTAAATTCAATTTTATAACACAATTATATATATATTTTAAAATACAAAGTTAATATCATTTAAATTGCATGCAAATTTCTTTATTTAACTTCTAATGTGAAACTTAAGTATTCATATTTCTTTCTCGATGTGCCTTTTGAAAGTAAAATCTACTATGAAGACCAAAGAGCATTGAATTTTCTTGTTTTTAAATTACTTTAAGCCCAAAAACTAGACTATTTTAAGCAGATTTCAATGTGCTTCAAAGACAAAAATATTCTAAACGATTTTCACACGGTTTTTTGTTCGATTTTCAATTAAAAAATTAAACTTTAAACTTTATTCCTCGTGTAGTTGAATACATAAAAGGTAAACCTGTAGAAATTGTTACCAAAATTCATCTTTAAAATCAGCTAGTAAGAGAAAAACTTTATTCAAGTATCAAAATTATTCTAAAACACACTCATTTCGTATTGTTTATTTGTATTTTATTTATTAAATATGTATTTTAATTTACAATTTGTCATTTTTAAATAATAAAATTACTTCTAAAAAAGCGTTAATCTTAAAAACCTAGTCATGGACTGATTTCAATAATATAATTTATTAATAATATTCATATTAAATAATATTCAATAAAATGTATACGTTTGGTATGCATATAAAGATATGTGGCTTATGCATTCACATTAAAACAACGAACAACAGCAAAGACGACAATAAATAAACGATAGAAAAGATTGGTAAAGAGAATAATTAAAAAAACAAAAAAAACTATAAGCATAAATAACATAGAAATAAAGCAGAGATGAAATATTATTTATCTTATTTACATGTTTACTTTTTAAAAAACGAAATGAAAAAGATTAATAAAAGCATATTTAACTAAAAAGAATAAGAAAAATAAAAAACTAAAAGAAAATGAATTTTGAAGATGTAGAGAGAAAATTCAAAAAACACAAATCAATTTATTTTATTTATTTTTTTTTCTGTCTTCTATCTTTTCATTTCTTATTTAAATGTTTTTAATATTTTTACGATGTCTTAGCAGCCAGTTGTTAAAAAGTTAATTCGTTTGCTTTTATTTCAGGAGTTTTTAGTGATGACTAAAAGAACTAAACGACATTAAATAGAAATAAAAATGAAATAATTTTATAAATAGAAATAGTAATAAATAAATTAAAAATGAAAGAAACGACGAAATCATTAGATGATTCAGAGTTTTTATCATAAAAATATTATTAATTATGTATTAATTGCGATGGTTAGCGGTATTTTAGACAAAAATTTGGAATAAAATTTAAAACATCTAAAACACAACAATTTAATGAAATATTTAAGCAAGTTTTTAGTATTACTAAACCATTTTACATCCCTAAGCCTATTTTATATAATAATTGCAAATAATAGATTAAAAATTAAATTCAATCAGACAGTGGATCACCAAGTGGCTTCGATCATGCAAGTTAAATCCTGTTAAAAAGCCGAAAAAATATCTTATTTGCTGATTTTTGAAGCAAACGATCATATTGATCATATAATGATCATATTGATCATATAATACAAACGCCGATTAGGTCAGTCGATAGAGCATTGTACTTTTCATACAAAGGTTGGGGTTCAAAAGTCCCTGCTTGGGGGTGATATACTTTTTTGTAAATAAAATTTAAATTAATTAATTTTTCGTTCTGAAAAGATAACTGAGAATCAAAATAAATTAACAATAAACCTGATAATATTCCATTGCATTTTAGAAGGTTCTACCGAGATTTGAACTCGGATCGCTGGATTCAAAGTCCAGAGTGCTAACCAATACACCATAGAACCGTTGAATTCCAAGAGCACCATAATCATTTTACAAAAATTGATTATAAATCTGAAAGTTTTAAAATTACTCTTTTTTAAGAAATAAGGAATATAATTGCCATATATAAAATAAAAGGTGTCGATCAAAAATCAAAGTTATACTGTGGAAGTGTGCTGGACCCATAAGTCAAAGGTACGTTGTCCTTGATTTATAGTTTTTTTTTATTTGTTTAATGTTTAAAAAAATATACAATAGTTACAAAATATTTTATTTTAATTAAATAAGAAATAATTTAGCAGAGCGTGGTTTCGATCCACGGACCTCTGGGTTATGGGCCCAGCACGCTTCCACTGCGCCACTCTGCTTTTATTTACTTTGATTTTAAATTATTTTCTGTGAAACTTTATAATTGATAATAAAGATCAATTTCGTTCTTACTAATCTAGCTAATGTAACTGGAGTGTCAAGGTATAAAAATAAATTAACTAACGATGTGATAAGTCGTAGTGGTGTTTTTTCGACAAAAAAGATACTTCGATGCTAAAATGCAAGGTTCTACCGAGATTTGAACTCGGATCACTGGATTCAAAGTCCAGAGTGCTAACCATTACACCATAGAACCGTTAATAGCCACAAACATCATCTCCATTTTCGAAAAATTAAATAATTTTCGCTTGGTATTTATAAACCTAAAAGTTTTGATATTTCTTTTTTTTAAGTAATAAGACAGCAGTACTATATATAAAATGAAAGATCTATAAGTATGTGTACGTAAGATCAATAAGCCAAGTAATACTGTGGAAGCATACTGGACCCATAAAGCAAAGGATCATGGTCCGTGATTTATAATTTCCTTATTTATTTAATGTTTTATAAAATAGCCAAAAATAACAATTTAGTTAGAATAAAAGAAGAAAATTATTTTATTCTAACTAAAAAACTAGCAGAGCGTGGTTTCGATCCACGGACCTCTGGGTTATGGGCCCAGCACGCTTCCACTGCGCCACTCTGCTCACACTTAATTTGATTTAAAATGATTTTCTCGCAAACTTCGTAACAATTAATAAAAATCAAAATTTTTACTTGCTAATCTAGTACAGGTAATAAATACAGTAGTAGCAATTTACCTGTAATTTAAAGTTCAAACTGCAAAGATTTTTACTATAATGAAAAATTAAACAAAAAACGGTGCCAGATTGCCACGAAAGTAAGATAACATTCAACGATGAATCAAATTTAACTTTGTAAAAAGATAAATCTTTAAATGAACCGTAAGTCTAGCTTTAATTTTTTTTTTTGAAAGTAAGAAGGTGTAAAAATGACCATTAAGTCTAGCTCATCCATTAAAAAACAAAAAAAAATAAATAAACTAAACAAATTAAAATAAAGCATAGCATATAGTATAGCCCTCGGCAATAAACTATCATCGTATTACCGTATCATAAGAAATAGAAGAATACTTTGTATAAACATAACTAATTTATTTTCTTTTCTTTTTAAAAGTTTCACAAAACAAAACAAAAAAAAAAGAAAGAAAAATAAAATAAATACAAAATGAATAATAATTTTTATTAATATTAATAATAATAAAAAAACAATCGCGGCAGCAGCAACATCGATGACAAAAATCAGGTTTTTTTTTTCACTTCGATAATAAAAATTAAAAAAAAAAAAACAGAAATTAATAAATTTTGTATTCAATATGCACGTCCAAACGTGTCGACACCTCACAATATAATTTTTTTTTAGGTGCAGACCAAAAATAATAAAGAAGAGGGAGACGAAGAAATGAAATAAATAATTTGAAAATTAAAATTAATTCATTTAAATTTAATTATAATAAAAAATCAATTCAGCAAATAATAATAATAATAATAAAAAGAAAATAAAAGCACAGTGAAAATTTAATCAGACATCAATCAATAAATAACAATTTCAAGGAAGAATCAAAATAAGAATTTATTTATTTTGCAAAGAAATTAATATGCTATGCATGTTCTGATTGCTGTATAATTAATTAAAAGTACTTTCGTTTGTACTTATGACTAGAAATTAAAGAATAAATTCCATGAATTTTGTAATTACAAATTTAATGCATGTCCTTTAGTGTGAGCTGAAATTAAACGTTCTTAGAAATTTGGTTATACAAGAAGGTGCAGATTACGTATTTAACGCATAGAAAGATTGTAGATTTCTTACGACACATGTTTAATTTAACACTTGAATAACTTACACCTGAATATCTTCTTAGGTGATAAATAAAGTTATTAAATTAAAAGAAGAAAAAATAATATATAAGAAATTCAATTTAGCATATCACAAACAGGTTACAAATAGTGTCTGGCTAAACTCTGAATAGTCATAAAAAATATATAAATACTGGGAATGTTCATGATATTTTTTTTTTTTTAATTAATAAAATAATTAAATAAACATTTAAAACATATAATAAAATAATAAATTTTGCAACAAAGTGTTATATAATTAAAAGATATGTTAGAATGAACGTCAATGAATGATATTCAAATATGCAAATTTAAACAAATTAATAAATAAAACAAATCTAAATCCAAATAAACTACAAAACCAGAATATATTTTAATTTTTTTTAATAAAATTATTTATTCAAGTTGAATGATCTTTGTTATGTGTTTTTTTTTTTTTTTTTTGATTTTTGTTAAAAAAATGTCACAAAGAAATTAATAAATAAATAAATAATAAAAAAAATAAATATAAAAACGCGTCTATGCTAGATATGATAGTTTTGGTTTTAATTTTTTATTCTTTTATTGTCAGTAAATTAAAAAAGCTTTTATGGGAATTGGTTTCTGCATTATATGACTTACCTAAGTCGTAGCAATAGTTTTTGCGCTTTTGGCAAATGCCTAAAATAGTGATTATTTTTCAGGTCATATCGTTGTACCTTAAATGTATGGCGCCGTTGGCAGTTGCCTCGATGCTGTTGGTCCTTGCTGCAGTGCTAGGAATAGATTCAGTAGAATGAATATTTGGATTTACTTCGATTTGGAAACTCAGAGTAAAAGCTCTGACAAAGATCATCGTGGTTATGAAATGGCAGGTGGAAAATGGATAAACTATATAGCCACTTGCTTAAAAATTAAGTCTAATCTGAATTCGCCTTTTTTAATTTCCATTAAATAAATATATAAAAAAAACGATAACAGTTTAGAACTAACTGGCGCAACAACGAAGACGTTCAAACGTTCGCTTTACATAAACAAATTATAGTAAAAAAGCTCCAATAATTTCAAATTTTAAGATATTTAATAGAAATTTCTCTGTTTTCGGTTCTATACTCAAAATTTTTATTTAAATAAACTAAAATTTAATAGACAAAAATAAAATAACACGCATAGACCTCACAGATTGCAGAAACACTGTTCATGTACTAAATATATACGTCGACTTAAAAATGATTGAAATTAATCGCGAAAAAAAAAAACACGAGAATCAAAATAATAAATAAATAAAAATTAATTTATTTATTTATAAAATGAATAACGAGAAAACGTGCTGTGACATGTTTCGTTTTTCTTCTTTTTTTTAGATTTATTTATTTATATTTTTATTATTATTAATAATAATAATATTAATAAAACATTTTTTTATTAATTTTAAAATTTCATCAATTTTCTATTTTTATAAATGTTTAACCACAGAGAGAATACTTCTGTTTTTTTTTTTTGGAAATTTTATTCAATTTTATATTTATTTATGCAAACGATAATCCTAAAAACGTTTAAGTAGACAAGTGTATAGAAGTTACCGTACTAGAAATTAGAAATGATTGCGGCATAGACAAATAAATGTATTTAAGTTACTTTAAAGTACTTTGTGGTGACAAACATATGTAACTGTAAGTATAATGTTTTAGCACTTGATTTAAAGATTCCTTAAAGATCCTTTTTTTAAATTACTATATACTATTACTGGTACTTACTTTCAGAATATACATTCAGTGGAATTGTTAAAATACGTTCTTACTTACTGTAATGGTAAAAAACAGGCATTTCTCTATAATAAATAAATATTAGTCAAACCTTTAATCGAATAAAAATTAAATTGAGCTTTGAATAGGACTAGCTAAAATTTTTAAAGAACTTCTGGTAATAATAATTTGCATAAAAATTAATTGTGCAAAGCTTTCCTAATGTGAAAATATAATCAGTATATTGTCACAGTTTAAAGAGATATTTATCCTTACAATATCGCATTTAATTGTATAGTAAGTAAAAATTTTCTTTAGTACAGTGCCTAAATTTCTAGAGTTCCAAGTTCCAGAATGTATAATGCAACTCTTAAAGTTTCAAAATATTTTTTTAAATAAATATTACATGAGAATAATTATTTGATTTCTTAAAATACGCTACAATTCTTTTTTAAGGTTATTTTTTGAATGTCCTGTTAAAACCGCAAGAAATTTGAATTGAAACTTTTTTTTAAATAAAATAAATTTAACTATATAGAATTCTTGTTCATTATTAATGGGATATTAATTAGCAGAACACCAACAAAAATTGCCTGCACTTTAAATACTAAAAACCAATTATAAATGCTCGAATCTATACAACTCAAATTCCAAGAAACTATAGAACTTTTAATATTATTATCCTAAAATTACATATATCTGTTTATTCGGTTTACATCTCTGATTATATAAATTTTTTTGCAAATTTTTAAACTAGATTTATTAAATTATTTTTAATTTTTCTTTATTTTGTGTTTTTATTCATATATAAATTGTCACTCAACAAGCATCAAGTCAACAATGTAATGCAAAAATACGAAATTTAAAAGCAAAAAAAAAATAACCAAAATAAATTAGGGGCAATTTAGTATCATTTACAATTCACTGATCACTTGTTTTAAAATAATAATTATAATAATAATAAAAAAATAAATAAAATATAAATTAATCCTTTATTGTTGGTGTTTTTTTTTTTTTTGTTATATTTAAATCAATATTTAACTGTATGCAAATCGCTACATATTAAAAAAAATTAAGCTTCGTTAAGTTAAGTTTTTTTTTTTATTTGAATTGTAGCGATTTTATTTGTTATTTATTACTATTATTATTATTTTCGTAATAAAAAAAAAATTAATCAAATGACCTTCATCGATGACTTTTTGTAGTCAATAATAATAAAAAATTAAATTATCCATTAAATATTCTTCCGTCGTTTACTCTTTTTTATCATTTCCTATTAACAATAATCAATTTTGTGATTTTCATTAATTTTTTTTTTATTCATTATTCCATTCAAAATTAATACACTTTTGATTGACCCTGAAATTTAAACAATTATTATTTATTTTCCATTATTTTTTATTTATTTATTTAATCGTTAACTTGTTCGTTAATTAATCGCATGGAACGATATGCATGTTTTTTTTTTTTTTGTTAAGCATTTAGTGCCAAGCCTTAAAATGCGCAAACGCACTTAGCTTACGCAAGAAAACAAAAATTTTCAAAAAAAGAAAAAAACAAATGATAAAACCCTTTAGAGACAATTTTGTTTTGTTTTGTTTTTTGTCATTTTGATTTTGTTTCTTAAACAGAGCAAGCACATGGGGAATAATTACTATAATTTTAAACAAAAGACATAATCACATTCATGTTACTGTGATGACTTGCACTTGTTTTTTTATTTTTGTTTTACAAAACAAAACAAAAAAATACAGGAAAAGGCGCGTTTAAAATTAAAAAAAAATAAAATAAAAAGAAATTATGTAAATTATAAATATTATTTCCATTAATTTTCATTCATTAAACAAAATAAAAAAAAAAAATTTAAATGGTTATGGGATTTAAGTCGAGACATTTTTAAATATCCTGACATAAATAAAACTTTTCATTTTTCTTTTTTTTCCTGTTATTCTTCTTGATTCTTTTCTCAACTTGTATTTAAATAGAAATAAAAATAACATAAATGTTATAAACATAGCCGCCGACATTGTCAAATGTTATAACATGTAAGAAAGACAAACCGCCAACGTTGTTATTTTATTTATTTTTATTTAAATAATTATAATTTTCTTTTTTTTCTTTCTTTCTCGATGACTTTGTCGCCATATTGTCTTCGCTTTTATATAAATTCTAGTTGTAATATTGTGTCGCCCTGTTTATTTTCGCTTATTATTGTTATTATTATTATTTTCAATGTCGTTATGTCTATTTGATATACGAAAAATAAAAAAAAATAAATAAATTATAAAAAAAATTTAAATAATACTTTCTTCGTGCAATTTAGAAAATAAATAAAAATGTTAATTTTTCTCTTCTACATATTATTAAAATTATATTATTTTTAATTCAAAAATTTAGGGGAAAAAACGGTTCGTCTCGATACAACGAATGTTTGTTTCATCATTGTTCATTGTCTAATTGGTTACATAATATAAACAACATTTGGTACATATTTTTTATTTTCGGTTTTTATCTCGGAGATGGATGGTTAATGCTTCAATGAATGACTGAACGAATGAATGAATGAATATAATTCATTTTTTTTTTTGTTCAGGGGAAACAAACAAATAATTTAAATTAAAAAATAAAATATATATAATGAAAGTAATTGAAGTTAGAAAACTGTTGCTACTTTCTATCCTCATTTATTTAAATTAAACAAAAATTATTCTGTATTTTATCTCCCGCAACATATGTTTTCTACTTACTTGTGCTTAGAAATGAATACCAGACTTTTTGATCACTTCTACGTGATTTTTCAAATGAAATAATTGTTTCTGTATATTTAGTTACTTTTTACTGTTTTTTTTTTGCATTAATATTTCTTTCTGTAACATAAGAACCTGCAGTAGGAAGAAGAATGGTAAAATTGTAAAAACGATGCAATTACCCAGTTTACAGATAATTTTATTATTAATCTTTATTAATATAGCAGAAGACAGCACTATAGTAATACATTGATACAGAAACAAGAGCTTAAGGCGACCAGGAATGGTACAGTTTATACGAGCGTACTACGAATAGGCTGCTTACAGAAAGCGGCTTAGCCTACTTTTTGCTTGGAACATAACGATCCATTTCTGGGAAGTTTAAACCTTAAATAGAGAAGCAATAATGATGCATCCAATAACCTCTAACCTTTTATTATTTTTTAACTTGACAAATTATCAACCAAATAAATATATTTATCAAAGTTACGGTTTTTTGAAAGGTTAATTAGGGCATACACTGTATTTTTTATAAAACAGGAACCAGAACAACAAGTAGAAACCAGTGATACATAAAGCAAGTCTCAAGTAAATGAATGATCCAATTGTTAATTAAAAAGAATTTGCATTTAATAGATAAAATAAAAATAGGGTAATTATAAGCTTTAAATTTTTAGGTTGCTTAGGCTTAAGCTACGATGCAGGGAAAAATTCCTTTATTATTATTTCTTCATTTTTATACTTTCTTATTTTCATTTCTTAAATGGTAAAAATAAATTGTCTTCGGTAGATTGTTGGCTTGACTCGTCTGTCGTTTGGTTTTAGGGTGGAAAACAAGCAAAAAAAATAATAAAGGAAAAGAAAGTATAACGTTAACGTAAAGCTACGAAAATGTTTTATAAAAAAAAAGAAAAGAAAAGCGAAATATTGGATAAGTTTTTTGTATTTGAGTATATATAAAAGTACTTATTGTTGGCTTTTCAGTAATCCTTCCGACTTGATTTTACCCGGTAGCAATTTACATATATTTTAAGAAGTATTCGTGTGCGCCACTATCTTTATTATTATTATTATTTTTATGTTTTTACGTTTTCTTTTCTTTACTACTTTATTGCTGAATGTTGAAAGAAGATTTTTATTTTTGCTTCGATATTTCGATTTAAGCAGCTGAGCCAAGCAATGCTTTTATCAAAATCTCCTATCATCACTGTCAATCATCATTGTTATTGGCAATTACCCTGTAATGTTGATATGGCGACAAGATCATGTCATTCAACCTCACTCCTTACTTCTACATATTTAAGTTTTTCTTTCTTTTTGCTACGTTTTACTCACAATATTTCCTTTGAAAATCTTTCGCATAAATTTTTTATTCACGTTAGCAGTTTACCGGTAACAATGACAAAATTCCTGGTTTTATTTGATGAGGTGAAATAAATCTACTTCTTTTTTTTTTATACATTTGTACCTAACAACTACAAATTTTTTTACTTTTATATTTTATATATTTCTTGCTTAAATTTACTATTATTTGATGACAAATCAAAAAACAAGTAGAAGAGGGTTGAATGATATGGGTGAAAGCATTAAGACAAACTAAAGAATGAAATTCTCTATCGGAATTTATATATATTTTTTTTTTCCTATTTTACTTAAGCAATTCACAAAATAGAATCTTTTTGAGATAAAGGACAAAAGGTTTGTTTGTTTCTTTTCTTATATTTTATTTTATTTTATTTGAATCCGAATAAACATTCAAATACATCAAACTACCATCATCGTTTTATCGAAAATTTTTGCTACTAAAATGTATTACCGGACACTGGACACTGGTTGTTCGCATTAATTTATCCTCCTTTTTTTTCTGTTATTCGTTTGAAAAGATCATCCCGTATCAATTCGGTATTAAAATCGAATATTTTGGTATCAGAAGCACAAAAAAAAATGCTAATAAAAGAAAAATGTCTTTGAACGGTAGCCTGCTGGGTATTTTCCACCCAATTTCTTCTTGTTTTTTTTTGTGTATCCTTTTGGTTTTCGGAATTTTGTTTTTTCATTATTTATTTTTATTCTTTCTTTTCATTGTTCTTCTTGTCGACTTTGTATTAAAGTATTTCAGGCTGCTTTAATTTATTAAAGCGAATAAAGTGAAACGAATAATAAAAATAATAATGAAAATAATTTCAATTATTTAATCAAATGTATTTAATTTCCATTTTTAGAATGAAATGTTTTTTTTTTTTATTAATTGTGATAATTTTGTTTTATTTATTTTTTTTTTTTTTGCATATTTTATGTTCTGCAAGAGTCAGTCAAGAGTAGGCGTTTACAGATTGTCAAATGAACGTACCGTGACCAAGTTGTGACCAAATAAAACAAAACAATTATTTCATGGGAAAATATAAAGCATTTATATTCAGAATTAATACAGTTTTATTCAAATTACAAGACTAGACGTAATATAAGAAGATATTTACAAAAAAAAATACATGTTTGATACATAAAACCAAAATCTACTTTTAAACGGAATTAAATCTTTAAAAAATTATCGGTTAACCAACCAAAACTCCAGCACTAAACTCTTAAAAACTGAGTGAATCATGCTTCTTAAAGACATCTAAATAGCATCCAAGTTCATATAATCAATAACAATTTATCAGTATAAGATTGTACCCCATACGGCAAATATAATTTAGAAAACAAAAAAAATTCATAAGATATTTATATTTCTTATATTTATCTACCCTTTCTAGATACTGCTGGTAATAATATGTCCCATAATCATTATCATCTAAATTATTATTATTATTATTATTATAAACATTTTTTTTTTCCACATAATTCCACTTTAATATTACTGCCCCGAAACAAAAAAAAATACCAAAATTATATACTTCCACAAGCAAAGCACAATAAATGCGAATTTTATAATATTAAAGACAAAAAAAGAAAAATTCAATAAAAACGTAATGTGAGAAGATGTTGATGAGAATTAATGTTATTTGTCTGACCGATTGATAATATTACTAGTGTTCTAATTTTAATCGAAATAATTTAAGTCATCTTTTGATATAAATAAATAAAATTTCGGATTATGACCAATTGAGTTGTGTCTTAACATATTTTCATGTTTTTTGTTCTTCCTTAAATATTCTTCTATCGTTATGTTCTTAAGTCTATTACAGATCTGTGTGTATATTTATAGTTTATGTGACTTGTTTCTCTTGTTATGCCTTAAGGATATTTTACGCCCCTCAATTGAATTCTCAAAATAGTAACAAAATAAAAATAACAATAAAAAAATAGCTAAATAAATAGAAGGAAACAATATTGTCTTGTTTTTTATTTTTATTTCCTTATACCAGCATATAACATAAAAATCAACAACGAGACAAATTGGTAAAATAGGTTAGGATTAGCATTATTTTTTTCTTATATTAACTTGTTGTTGTTGTTGTTAGTTTCCTTTCGGTTTGGCTATCAAATAACGTTAAGTTAGCACAACCTTTTGTTTTTCTTTTCTTTTCTATGTTTTTATGATTTTATGTTTTTTTCATTCTTTTTCTTGCCTTAATCGAATAATAAAAATAAATTTATTTACATTATTATTATTATTATTATTTTTAACGATTGATAAAACAAAGATGTGTATATAAGTCAGGTATTAGCGAAATTATATAAACGAATAAGGAACATGCTGAAAAGGAAGCAAAAGGAAATGAAAAAAAGAAAAAACAGAAAAACTTTTATAATAATTTATTTGCGTAATAAACGTCATTCACAGTCGAGCAATAATTTTTGTTTTATTGCGTGTCGTCTCATAAGTGCCTCGCCAGAAGCAGAAGTAAAAGTAGAAGCAGAAGTAATATCAGTAGCAACTGTGTGTGTGTGTGTGTTGTGATATTTGTTGTGGCTGCCTTCTATGCCCTATATTATTATTATTATGTATTTTATTTTAATTTTAATTTTTTTCTGATTGTACCTTGCGAATGTATGTCCCATTCTATGTTTATTTATTTTATTTTATTTGTTTGTTTCTTTGTCTGCTTACATGTTTATTGTTTAAGACATTTTTATGCTTCCACTTTTTATTTTCTTTTACCTCTTTATGCTCTTAATTCTTTGTTGCTTTCATTCTTTTCTGCAATTCTAATAAAGAGTCACGCAATATTATAATTTTTCATTTTTATTATTATTAAACAAACTTTAAATATCATTTTGCCCGCAGCTAAAAACTGAATTTGATTTTTTTTTATTTATTTCGGCGTGCAATTTATTTGTGTTTGTATAAATTATTCCATTCCTCTATGTTCAAAATATATATATTTTTTATTTGCGTTTTGTTTTTTTATTTCTCAGAAGAAAAAAATATTTGGCAAAAAACTTACCCTAGAAAAAGTTTTTAATTTTTAAACATTTATTTTTACGTTTCGTTAGAGATTTTTTAGCTTTTTTTCTGCTCTTTTTGATTATTGAATATTTTTTTGTTATTTTGATTTTATATAACTGTTGTTGATATTCGTTGTTGCTACTGCTACTGCTGGATGGTATTTGGTAAAATTGTTTTTCTAAAAGATTTTCTTCCTTATTATTATTCGTTTTTTATTTTTGTTGAAATAAAATCAAAGTTCTTCGCATATTATATGCAATATATAAAGAGAATATTACTATGTAGTTACTATATAACATACATTCAGCAAATAATAATAATAATAATAATAATAAAAATAATAATAAACTTTAGAAGAACGTTAGAAGACAATTTAATGTCTATGCTTAACGGAATAAAATTGAGATGAAAATGGTTAGAAGCACAGAAGAAGGAAAAAAATCACTTTTGATTTGACACGAGTTTTAACAATTTTTGCCCATAAAACTTTGTTACTAAGCATGCAAAAATGGTGAAAAAAATAAAATCGTTATCAGAAATGATTAACTAAAATTGTAATTTTATTTGCAAATGAATGTGATTCGGTTATAGAGGGGTTCTTCTGTGATTTATCCAGGCGTTTTCAACATTAAATATTATCATAGCTGCTTATCGTGTATTTTTCATGATGAGATTTTTTTATATATAAATGTTTTCTTTTTATTACAACACAGTGTTCCAACCAATTCTATCGTTTACAAGATATTTTTTTTAAAAATAATTTAATAAAATACTTCAATACATTACATAGTGCCGCATTGATCAGCCTTTTTATTTAACAATTTTCTCACTAAACTAATATAGCAGCTTTATGTTATCAACAGTTTATGTTTAAAGGATTTACATTTCAGGAGAAAATGCACACTTTTATTTTTTTTTTTTTTGAAATGTTTGCATTAAAGTTGTAGGAAATCTTGTTGAAAATAATAAGCTAGTCTTTAAAAGATATTGTTTTAAATAAAAATTTACTTTAGTTTTTAACATTAAATGTTTCTGAATGGTTACTGTATAGTATTATCTGCCATATTTTTTACTTTTATTTATAAATTGTTAAATTGTTTTGCAGCCCTGATAGAAATTATAATGCCAAACCGTCTTATCATTTGATAAACTTAATTCATTATTATAATTTATTATTATTATTGCTGTGTGCTGATTTATATACTAAATGTATGAATATAGGCATCTGAAATAAAGAAATAAAGAACCCCACATCATACTAATTTTCTATTTTTTGAATTTTATTCGATTTTATATAATAATTTTTATTCCTTTTATTTTATTTTATTATTATTTATCTATTAAAATTTAAAACAATTTTATAACCATCGTTTCAATACTAATAATAATCACAAATAATGATTTTAATCATAAAATACATAAAGCATTTTTCATTCTTACGAGTAATAAGCTTTGATAATATCCATCCTTATTATTATTTTATGTATCTTTTTGGAAGCTTTTACACTTTCTGCATGTATTATTATCATTATTTATTTGTAGATAATTTATCCTTCGTATTACTTATTGTAACTTTTTAATAACTTCTGATGTTCTTTGCTCTTATTTATTTTTATTATCATCATTTATGTTTGAAACAATATTATCCTAAATACGGAACATGTTAATGGGTAAAATTTATTAATAAATAAATAAAATCATATCTATTGTTATAGTCATATGTATTGATGATTACTGTGAAAATATGAAATCTCTTAAATCTAGTATTGGAATGTAAAGTTATTATTTAATAATTTACTAACTGTCCCTTGACACATTTCTATAACCATATCACATCAAGTTGTATTCAAAACATTGAGATATTTCTATTGCTCTAAGATTTTTCTTTAAAAAATGAAATATTTGGTTATGTTTCTAATTTAATATTAATGAATTCTAAACGAAGTTGCAACCAAAAACGTAACAAATCTATTAAATTAAATAGAAAAGCAGTTTTTGTGCAGAATTAAAATTTTGAAAAACAACAAGATATACAGATTTTAGTAGAACATTGTTTTGAAAACCGTATTTTACTTTAATTGTTAATAAATGTGAATAAGTTTACTACGATGATTAAACGCTCAGAATCTTTTTTTTACTATAGTTTTAAATGACATAAGAAAACAACAAAGAAATGAAACCAATTTAATATCCAATCTTTTAAAACCAATCTCCACAAACATCTTACATCCCATCCTATAAATTGACATGGTAGCTCAAAGCTATTCACAGGCCGACTTCACGTCGTAATTCCTAAACATGTCAATTTCAGTATAAAAAAAAAACAAACACAATTTCATTTATTGAATCGATTAGAAATTTAATTCGTGTATTCCGGTCATACTTATCCTACAATTTAATATTTAAGCTCATAAAACAACTACAAATCCTACAAATTGTAATTTTAATGCAAAAATTAGAGATTAAAGAGTTACAGGGTTGTTTTTGTCCATTTTTTGATACTGGAATTACGGGAACGCAGAAGACTTTTCAACTACTTAGGAAACTGGTTTGTAGATTCGTATAATGACTCAAGTTTCAACAATTAAAAAAAAATAATAATAAAAACGGATAAAATATTGAAAAAAAGGATTATCGAATAATAAATGACAGTATTTGGTCCAATAGTTGTTTGTTAGTCGATATTTCAGGTACTACGCGATTTAAAAATCGTCACTAAAAACCAGAACACTTCTTTTATTCTATTAAAAATGACATTCCCGATATATATATAAAAAAAAAACCCATTTTCAGTCCAAACGATTTAAAAGCTATAAAAATATTATTATCGAGATAATTTTTTCTTATTTTTCTTTTTTTAATATAAAAAACAAATAAAAAATAAAATAAACTTAAAAGCTAATGAAGCTTGCCTTTAATTTAATTTTACTTCTTCTTCTTTTTTTTTTGTCTTTTATTATTATTAATATAACATAATACGATATACATACATACTTATATGATAAATAAATAAACTAGTGAACAAATTAATAATGTGTAATAATAATAATCGATCATAAAAAAAATAAAGATTATGAAAGAAAGGAAGAAAAACGACAATATTTAAATCTTATTCTATTAATTTTATTTCATTTTTATTACATTTATTTCTTTAACTTAATTTTTCTTTGTGGGTTGGGTGGTTTTACTTCTTCTTCTTCTTCTGTTTCTTCGTCTTTTTATTCTTGCCTTTTTATTTATTTAATTTTCTGATTTTTATTGCATTTTTATATATTTATTTATACAAACAAAAAATTTTATTAATAAATTGATATTAAATAAAAAAGAAAATGAAGAAAATAAATTGATGATACGAAAAGCACTCACGTTGTGTTAGTTTTATTTTTGTTAATTAAATAAAAGAATTGACAACTTTCTTTATCGTAAATACAATTTAACGATTTTTATTGTTTTTTTTTTCTTCTTTATTGTGGTTTATTCGAATGATAATAAAAAAAAATAAATAAATAAATAAAAAAATCGTTACATTGGAAAATATGTTATTTTTTTTCTTTTTTATTATTTTTGATTGGCTATTAAGTTACAACATTTTTTTGGTTTATTTTTGTTACTTGTAAAGGGTGACACGCTATCATTAATTCCGTTAACAAAAAAAAAAAAAGTCCTTTTTCTTTTTGTTTGGTAAATTATCAATTATTTCTGGCTTGAGGTATTACAATTCTGTTATTACATTGCATTAATTATTTTTATTTTGTGTTTTTTTATTACATTTATTTAAAAAATAAATTATTCAATATGATTTTACAAAAGGATAAATTAAAAGTCCTTTAGGGGTTATTATTTATTTTTTTGTTTTGTTTTGTTATGGATAATTATAATTAAGTGTTTAAAGCCGGTGGAAAATTATTGTTTTTTTTCGTTTTGTTGGTTGTTTTTTGTATCGTATTGTGAAATGCTTTAGAGCAGAAAAATACTTTTACCCTTTTGAAAGTAATGGCAAACGTTGAAGCACCTTGAATTAATTGACCTTGATGGTAATTTTTTCTCATTTTTTAGTTTAAATATTGCATTGCAATTTCTTTTCGTTTATTTAATATTAAATTGACATAGTGGTTGTAGCGTAAAGTCAGTTTGTAAATAGCGGAACGCTACAAGGGTATTATTATTTTTTTTTGTAATTACTAATTGAGTAGATGCAAATGGGCAATATTGAACTACAACAATTTATTGTTTTATTTAAATTATCATGTGTAAACAGTATACCGTTAAGTTTTACTGTGCATTTAAGCAAAAACTTTTAGCGATAAATTTTGATTAAACACTTGTGAGAAGATTAATTAATAATCCATTATTTTGTAACAATTCCCTTTTATATACATACTCAATAAAAATAAATTTAAGCTATAGAATATAATACCAGGATTGTATTTTAATTAATTAATAATTTATTCTTACTTTCACCATTAAAGTATATTAATTTTCTAATAAGAAAACCACTGTGCAGTTTTGTATCATCGATTATCGAGAACAATTTCAATTTTTAAACAGTTAAAAATACATATCATGACGGTTATTATTTTAAACTGCGAACAAAGTTCAATTTCAACAAGATGATCTTTTAAAGTAAAATTTTAATTTAATTTAAATAAAAGCAAATGTTGTTTCACCGAATTAAGAGCTCCGTCAAAAACATAATAATTAAAGAAAATTTTGTATTAAAAATATTATTGTTGCTTTAGTTTTGTTTCGTTGGTTAAGTTCGAATTCATTTCTTTTGTTCTTTTTTTCGCCTATAACACCTTTGTGAAGGACAGGATTAATTGCGACACGAAAACAAAGGAAATGTTGTATTAAAAATATAATTAATTTTTTATTCTTTTACTCTTGATTAACTTCCAATTTATGCATTTTTCTCTTATCGTTGATTAGTTTTTTGTGTATTTTTTTTATTAAATTAATTAATTATTTTTACCACCTTTACAAGAATAAAATAAGCAATATTTTTGAGGTTTTTTTTTTTTGTATTATTTTTTTTTTTTTGCATATTAATATCGCCGAGTCGAAAATTTAAATTTTTAATGGAAAAAAACAATTTTTTCTTTTTGATTAATTAAATACAATTTCTGGTGATTGCATGCATTAAAAAATTGTTATTAAGCTTGTAATAAAGTTAAAACACGCAACATACGATTAGTAATTTTGTGAAATTTTATAAAATATATTTATGTAATGCGAGAATAAATATATATATGTTTTCGTTTTTATTTTATCTCTTTTCGGCAAATTATTGCAATAAAATACTGGACTACCACATTATACCATACATTTATTGCATTAATATTATTTTATTTGTATTTTAATATGCGAAACGAATGTTTTTATTTTTTAAATGAAAAACAAAAAAAATGTTTTTTAATTGCTGTGCATTGTTGATGCGTGGACTTTTTATATTAAAATATTTTCCATATAAAAATGTTCAATGATAATATTCGGGCATTTTTTTTATTTCGTTTGTTAACGTATTTAAAGCATCCTGGTTTATTTTGTTTGTTCTTTTTAAACAAATAAAAGTATATTTTTTTTAATAAAAAAGTAAAAATGTAAAAAAAAACGATTAAATTTGGCGAGGCGCAACCAGACCAGCAACAATAGCAAGAATAACGAGCTTAAATACATATAAGCTGAAGCATCATTAGCAGCAGCAACAGCAGTAACGCGAAATAAACGAACGAAAGTCAGATGTGCGTGAAGCATAAACCCAAAAAAGGCGACAATATGTTAATTTATTTTATTTGTTTTTTAATTTCTTCTTTTTTTTTTTCTTTGTAAAAAAAAAATAAATTAAGAAATTATTAAAATTCCTTTGTAGAGAATATAATTCTTAAATTTATTTCTTTATTAAAATTTTGTTTCTTTATTATTAATTTATTTTTTTCTTTTTTGACCTAATTTTCTTTCTTTATTTTTAACTTTTAATTTCTAATCCTTTGCGTAGTATATTATTGCAGAGTTAGCAAACATAATAAATTATGTTGTTACTTTTAAATGTTAAGAAAAGTCATTGAAAAGATGTGTTATTTTACAAAGATATTAAGAAATTGTACACGGTAACGGAACTGATCATCAGATTGGAATATAAAATAAATTCTTTATAGTAAATTCATGCTTAAACAATGCTTCAGAAATTCATATCACTAAGTTAATAGTGAAATTACAAATAGGAAAACATATTTATTACAAAGTATTTTAAGTGGTCAAAAAGATTTAGAAATTTTCTTTTAGTTCATTTAATTTTCAAATAAAAAATATGTTTCAAATGTGAACTGTTACATTTTGATTCAGTATGTAAATCGAATTGATTTATTCTACGTAGATAATATGCTGTCTCTTAGTCTGTTAAAGCAGATTACTGTTATCTAGTAATCAAGAATTTTGTATTTCTATTCCAAAAGATATTAAATTTTTAAATAATTATCACATCCAAAGTGCAGCATTTGATTGAAATGAATTTATAGTTTTGAAATAAAATTGGATCCCGAAAGACTTGGATAATCTTGCTCCTTTGAAATGTCGATTTTACGACAATTTAGCATAATTCGAGAGTTTATACTGTTTTCTAATTGTTAAAACAGAACTTAATGTTTTCGAAAGCAATATTTCATGATTTAATTGGTAATTTTCTTTTCTAAGTAGCGAAGAAAATAGTTTTCTTAAACAACAATTTAAAATGTTATGCAATCCCTGACTTTATGTGATTTTTTCTTTTTAATATTGTAATTTTTTATTATTTTTTTTTTTTTTCATAATTATTTATTTCATTTTACCCTATAAAAATAATAAAGAATTAATTTTTAATAAATTTTCAGCGATTTTGTGTATTTTTCTTTATTTTATTTTATTTTTGTTTTCTTTATTCTTTTAATAAAAAAAATAATAAAATTAAACGAAGCGCAATGAAATTCCCATAAATTTTATTATAATTATTATTATTATATTATGTTTGGTTTTTACTTGTTAGCATAAACATATATATATGCCACCAAAGGTGAATTATTTAATTAAAAAAAAACTTCTTATTTTTCTTAAATAAATTTCTTGAAAAAATTAACTAAAAATGTATTTAATTTAATTTTTTTTTTGTATTTTAAATATGCCGATTAGTTAGTTATCATAATTCTCTCATTTTTTATCATTAATTATAATTATATTTGACGATGCGGTAATCTTTTGTAATAAAAATTAAAAATTAAAAAACACTCAGAGTTATTTTTATTTGCAGTAATAGACTTTCCAGTTAGAATTTTCAGTTTTTCAAGCTTAGATTTCGTTAATTAATTAATTAATTGATTGTAAAAGTACATGGCAAATTATACATAAAAATATTAAAACCACGGGAAATAATAAAGTAAAATCAAATTTAATATTTATTTATTTTGATTAATAATAATTAAAAATAAAAAATGGCATTTACCTAGATAGGAAATTTGAATACCGGAATTCAGTTACAACAAAAAACAATTTTTATGGTTCGATTCTTTTATGTATTAACAGACAACAGCAACAGCAAAAATAAAATCAAATGTGCGTACCCGTGTAACCCTGCTACAAGTATTTTTAAATATAAAACAATACGCACTCGACAGAATCTAACAACAAAAAACACAAACCATTAAAAGCAACAACTAATAACCACAACGAATAAAAAGTGTTTTTTTCATAAAACGGAAATAAATAATTGATAATTGTTTTTTGTTTTTTTTTTTTTTCAACTTATTTCTTTTGTTTTTCTTTTTTAACTGTTTTTCAACTTGTTCTGGTTTTATTTAATAAAACAACAATAATAATAATAATAATAATAATAAAAATTACATTTCAGTGCGAAAAACTAGTCAATAGAGACAAAAACAAAGTACTACAAACTAATAAAAAGCCAAAACGAATCTAATCTAATCTAATCTAAATAAAAAAAAAAGAAAGAAAAATTAAAATGAAATTTAATTAAATTAAAATAATGAAGAAAAATTAATTAAACAAAACAAAACAAAAAAAGTAATAATAATGGTTTGTGAGTAATAATTTCAAAAATAATTATTTCTATTTAATTTTAATTTAATTTTTCTAATGATAATGATTTACTTTGTTATAAAAAAAAATAGCAAAAAATAATAAATTATTACTATAGTCAGTTGTTTGTTTTAGATTTTTTAATAATATTTTTTTTTGTTTAGTTTTAATTAAAATAAGAATAAAATAATTAACTTTTTGTATTATTTACAAATAACAAGATCAAGGTTTTAATTCATTTTGTCTTTCTGACGTAATTATTAATTACTGGTTGTATTGTCCGCAATGGAGTTGTCGAGTTCTGTTTTTAGAATTTTTTATAGCTTAGGTGACTAGTTTTTGACTTAACTAAGTAAAGTTGTACTTTAATTAGCAAGAGATAGATTATTTTTATTTATTAAATAAATATTTATAAATTATTTAATAAATAATAATTATAGCAAAAGCATAATCTTCAGCGTTGATGTTAACTTCTTTTTGTTCAAACAAAAACATACCAATAACTCTTTGCACTGCCATATACATTCAATTGTTTTATCATCATTCCATTTTACATTTATTTAAAAATATTTCTTTTCAGTTAAATTTTTAAATAAATCTTCTAAAGGAGATGCTTATTATTGCAAAATTTTAAAAGTAATCGATTTAGTACTTGAAGATTTTTATCTTTTACTGCGGACACAGATTTTAACAAATTCTGTTTTAAAAATTGTAACATAAATTGAAGAATTAATAAGCGTAAGAGTTTTTATATTTTAGACATTCGAATAATGTCTACTTAGCATAATTATACGCAATTATACTATTTCTAGTACACAAACTTTAGAATTTTGCATAATTTTTTTCTAAAACATAACTCACAAAACATTAATTAGTTTATAATAAGAAAAAAAAATGTAAAATCTTTCGAAATTTGTAAAAATTACAGAAAGAATTATATATGTATATTCTCTTTTAATTAACTTACGCGAATTTTGAGAGCTTACACAGCTGACGTAATTTTAAAGGATATTAAATTGGTAAATCGCATTGTAAAATTATTGTTAATCCCATCATAAAGTGATACTATATACTCATTGTTTTTTATTTGGAGATTTAATTAAATTATTTATGCATTTTTTATTAAATTTAATTCACTTAGTAAATTCCTTAATTAAACATAAAAATTGCAGAATATCATAATGTCATAAACAAACCCCAGTTATAACTTAATAAATTTAGTATTTATTTACTAAAATGCATATTTTCTTATAGGAAAAACCTTAAGATAAGTTTTTTTTTATAGATCATAAACCACTATAATGCGATAAACCTGAGTTTAACATTTAATTAATAAAAAATTATCTAATTGAAAGTTTTATATTTATCTATATTATAGAATACTTTAACCCTTAATTTACTTCTGAAATATATAATAATACTCAAAGTTTATCTTTATTTTCTTTACTTTAGGTTCTTGCCAGCTATACATACCAGCTATATATCAGTTTTATCCCAGTTTAATACCAACTTCATACGCATTTCATGAAGAATAAATAGAATAAAGACATTATTTTAACTAGCTTGATAAGCATTAAGCCTTTTATCTAATATATAAAGTAAAGTCCGATTTTTTCGTGTGTTTCTGTAACATTTTGTAGAGGTGGAAAAATTTTTGTAGAAGCGGAAAAAATTGACACTATTTAGGTAGAGGGAGAAGAAACTAAACTATATTATAATAATTCCAACTCACTCTCTATTCTCTATTCTCCTTTTCTATTTTGAAAATGTACTATTGAAATACCTTTTATGTAACGCCATTTTATTATAGCAGATCCTAAAATTAAAAATTTATTACGTTTTTTAACAAAAATACAATAACACATATACATACATACCTATCACTAGAAATTCTCTTTGTTTCAATGATTCATATGAATGAATATTATTTAATAATTACACTTTTAAAATTAGTTACAATTTCTATTTAATAAAACAATTTTAACAAAAAAATAATAAAAATAATTTTTTGAAACTAACAACACTATTCTTTTCACCACTAACAAAACTAAATTATTAAATAAATACTAACGTTTTAACTAAGTAACAATTTTTTAAAATGAATTGAACTGCGAAAAAAACTATATGTGTATTATTATGTTGGCACTATTTGCATAAGGGAAAAAATTGATACTTTTTAGGTAGAGTGGGAAGAAACTAAACTAGATTATATGTAAATAATAATGACAACTCACTCCCTCTTTTTTCTTTTTTGAAAAAGTACTATTAAAAAATTAAAATGGATTGAGTATATGAATTGTTTAGCAAAGATTTGTTTACTAGAAAAATAAAAGCGCTTAATTTAAAATACAACTGTTAAAAATTTAAAATACAACTGTTAAAAATGTTAAATATGCTTTTGAATCATATAAATCCTTAATTGTATTTTGCAAATTAAATAAATAATTTAAAAAAAGGAGGATCAATCATTCAAATTATTTGAAATATTTGTCAAATTATAAATACAAGAAAATGTTATTGTCCTGAAAATATTTATGTTATGTTTTAAAAGGTTATTTAAAAATTATTACGGCAAGTTCAATTTGCTTAAACAATGAAACCGTAAAAATTAAATTATTAATTTTTTTATACCTTTTTTAATTACTCTAGATATTTAAAAGAAATCGTTATACTGGTAAATTAATTTTGATTTTAGACAACAAAACGACGGCGTTTTTTCCGATTTGAGATGTTTAACAAAATTTTATTGCGGGCTACCGATATACCTGCAGAAACTACAAAACAAAAACAAAATTTGTTTTGTTGCTAATTATTTTTAATTGTTTTTTAAACTGTAAAGAGAAATGCAGCTGAATTTTACAATAGGTAGTTTTTGTTTGGTTCAGGTACGCATGCACGTAAAAACTAGAGAAAAATAATCTTCTATTAATTGTTATAAATGCTTTGATTTTTTAAAAATAGGCTCTTTAGAAAGTGAACATATACGTAAAACAAAATATAGGCTCTCTGATAAAAACTTTATTTTCATCCCTGAAATAGAATTTTGAATTGCATTAACAATACATCAACAGGCTATGGAATTTATTACTTTATGTTTATTTTTAATGGGAAAAGGCAAATCGGAGGTTTTAAATAAATATAAAAACTAAATATTGTCGGGACTTTAAAAATTAGCATAAACGGGGTTTCATTATATTCACAACTTTATTTTACCGCCGTGCAAAGCCGGGCAATACCAGCTAGTTTATTTATAAAATAAAAATAAATTTCAGGATTATAATTAGCGATTTATTTACATATTACACTAAACGTGATTATAAATTATAAATTAAATATCATTTGTTATATTTCCTACTGTTTAGTATTAATCTATGTAAAAGATAGTACAAACAAGAGATTAAATAGAGAAGAATTTTCTTATAATTGATTTTTGCAATAAAAACTCAGTGACTTATAGGTGTTTTATTATTACAATAGAAAAAATTCTAAATCAAAATTAGTATTCATAGTGTTATATAGAAATTAAGCCAAGGATATATGTATGTAGATTGTATTTAGTGACAAATGAAGTGTCACATGTGAAACGTTTAATTTTAATGATTAGTACATAAGATTGTACAATGATTTTAATAAAATCTTATTTTTCTTTTCTTTCTCTTTATACAACAGACGTATGCTTATGTTTACTTTAAGTATTATTAAGTAATCCCAATGACATACGAATGATGATAGTTATGTATAATGTAAGATTATAAGCATTTTATCATTTTTTCTCCTCATTCGCTGTAAATGCTTTCTTATTTTTCTATATCCTAACGAATTTGTTATTTCTTAATATCGTTTTTTTTTATTTAGTAATTAATTATTAATTTAGTGATACCACCTAAAAATTCTACTTTAATAAGATTTATTTAAAGTAATTATGCTGGATTCTAGACTTGTGATAAAAAAATTTACCATAATATTGCATTTTGATCTGGATTTTTAGTATAAAATCTACTATCCGGAAAATGAGAATAAACGGGCAATTGAGTAATCACATCAGCATGGTTGACTCTGAGTCTGACATGTCTTCTATAGGTCCTGAAACTAGATATTTAATTACCTTGTTTAACAATCAGAAGACAATGTAGTTAAGACAGAATTCAGAAGTTTTTTTTTGTATAATAAAATACACTATTTTCCTTATGTGGAATTTCAGTCAGAATTCGGATTATTGTGCCGTTCATTTAGTCTTGCTAATAATACGAATCTCGTAAAGGGAATTTAGTCCACCTTAAAGCTTGAAGAGGATTTATTAAATGAAAGAAGCATCTTTATACCATATTTAATTCTTCTAAGGTGCTTATTATGTACCCAACAATATTTTATAATAAAAAATAAAACCGATAATCAATCATCAAATCTATCTTTTTTCAAATTTATCTGTTTTTCGCATATTTTTTCAGAAGTTATCTTACAAAATATTTAATATTATACAAACTACAACTATGCAAGATGCAACAATATTTGCATTGGAATCTAGATAAGATGAAACAACTTTATTTATCTAAATCTATTTATTTTAGCATATGCATATCTAACTTAACGATTTACGAAAAAAAAATATTATTATTTATTTATGCTAAAAAAAATGTAACATAAAAATAAATAAACATAAATTGTTGGTTAATCATATTGGATTTTATTATTATTATTATTACTCGTTATTGTTTTTTATATTTAATTCTTTTATATTCACTCCTTCTTCCCCCTTTTTTGCTCTGACAAATAATTGTTATTGTAATTTGATATTGTTCATTTATTATTATAATTGTTATTTTTTTTTTGTTTTGTTTTGTTATTTAAATAATTTAATTTTTTTTTGTTATATTCTCTTTTGTTACATTATCATATGTGGTAATAATTTTTTTTTTTAATATGTTTTTTATGAGTTATAATCGAGTTTTTAATTACAGAAACAATACGTGTACAGACTTTTAAGAATATATATAGAGCAATGTGTCTGAAAAAAATTGTGTTTAATGCAGGGTTGCATAAAAATCCGATAACCAATAATAGGAAAATATGTCGTTATGGCTATGGATACTTCAATACTATAAATTCTTGATTTTAAGGATATAACACACTTTAAACTGTAGCTTCTATAATTTGTTACAATAATTGTCTGAAAGCAAACTAAAAACAATAAAAACTACTTAAAGTTAATCAATAAAACACTGACAGTTTGCGGTTAAAAAATATTAAGGTATTTTGTGAATAGAATGTGTTGAATAACAATGAACAAAAATTTAATATATGTTTTGTTAGAAATATACTTATATTTTAAAACACACCTAAAATTGTGAATTTGATCTCAGTACTTACTAAACCACCGGCTTGTCTTTTAATAAACCAAAATACTTCCATCTTAAAGAAACGAATTGTAGGATTTAACTGGTAAACAATTGTCTACAAGTAAAATAACGAATCCTAGTGAACCTGCTACAATTCTGATTTAACAAAAAATTAGCAAAATTATTTTTGCAATAAATCTAACGTTATATGTTTTAAATAGAACATAATTGTTTTTATTTATCTATGTCTCTAAAAGATGAGAAAACTCCCCTATCGATATCATAATACCCAAATTTGTTTTTATTTCTTATTTTTAATTATATTTTTACTATTTATTCAGAAGTTTAACGTGTAACAAACCTTTTGAACAGCGAGTTATTTATGCTAAAGATCTTTATTATTAAGTTCCATCTTGACAAAAATTGTTTTTTCGAAAAATGGGATTTTTAAATAGTCTTTCTAGATAGACACAATCGATGAATTATTTTAACATTTAAGCATTAATTGAGTAGTTTAGAAACAAAACAAAATGCATAGATTACATAAATCACAAACTAAAAAAAATTTCATCAACAAAAAACCATTCAATATCCAAATGTGTCTGTCATTTTATGCTATCAAAAAAAAAGAACCGATTTTTGTTACATGATTTTTATCTCTCTAATTATACTCCGAGTTGTATTCATTACTTTTCTTCTTTTTTTCATATATATTAATATTAAATAGCCAGTTTAGTTTCTAGAAATTTGTTTTTTTTTTTTATAAATAAAATTATTTATTTTTTTTATATGTTTAATTTAAACAAAACAAAACAGAGAGTTTAAAATTTACAATAAAAAAAAAAAAACGAAGAGGAAAAATAATTATAATTTATCATTTTTATGCTGAATATAAATGGAAGAAAAGAGGAATAAAATAAAATAAAAAAATGTAAAATAAAATAAATAATTATAGAGTGGAAGAGAAATGAAATTATGCAAAAGTTATAAAAAAATAAAAAAAAAAGAATCAACTTTTTTGTATGTCAATTTAATTTATTCACGGTTGAATTTTGTTGGGTTTAATTTTTCTTTTTTTTTTGTTCAATTTGTTTTATTATGGTTTGTATTTCGTGTTTTTATTTTTTAACTTTTAATATTATTGTTTGAATAAATTAAATGTTTTTAAAAATATGGCAAAAAAAAGCACAATTGTAGTAGAAGAGGAAGAAGAAGAAGAAGAGGAGGAAACAAGAGGAAAAAGCAAGAAAAATCACTCTTTTTGTTCTGTTCTTTTTTTAATTTTATTTTGAATTTCATTGTAATTATCATAATTGATACAAATAAGTCATCGTTTAATATGTTTGCTTGTTAAATTTTATTTTTTCGAATTTTCTTTTCTTTTCATTTCTTTTCGTAAAATTCTAAATTACAAATCGTAAAATTATTATTATTTTAAATAATTATTTATTTATTATTCTCAAAAGGCTTTCAATTATCTAAAGTATTTAAATTTATTTTAAGGAGTCTTTTTACTGAGAGAATAAATGTATTTTCATGATTAACTTTATTGATTATAATTCAATGAAAAGAGGGAAAATATAATACATTTTTTTTTCTTATGGACGCAGTAAGGACTTTGTAATGTTTTCTTTATTACATAATGTTGAGAAGAGATTAAAGCAGTTGAAGGCGAATTTAGGTTCCGTCTGTGTACTGTTTTCATCTATAAGAAACAACGTGTTACTGAATATTTTAACAATTGTGCTTTTGTTGATTTATTCTTGTGTTTTTAGAGTTTTAAACTCAAACCTTTACGCTTATAGATTGGAACAAAAATTAAGAGTTTGTAGCTTACAGTTTGTATATACTTATATTGAATGTTCTAGTTTACTTTTAATTAATTTTTTAGACTATATAGTTGCATATACACTGCAGTTGGTGAGACTCATTTGAAAACAAATCTTTCTTTAATCAAAATTATTTCAGCAGGGTTATGCATTACTTTTACGATAGTTGTTTTTATAAAAATCAACTTTAAAAGGTAAGTTAAAGGAAAAATATTGATAGATAAAGAATCAAAAACTAAATGCTTGCTTTAAAAATTTCTAAGCGCATAGAAAAGCTTAATATTTATCTAAATAATAAAGTACTGTTAAAAGTTTTCTTTTACTAAGAAATAAAAAAGTGTTTATCAATGTAATTTATAGATTAACCAAAAAAAAAAATAATAAAATGCAAGATTTATGTATAAATATATATATATCGAAAAATAATACAAAAAATCTTAGGAAAAATTTTCCTGTACTTTTTGTAGACTTAGATCATTAAAACTTTTGTAAAACTTTTAGCTATCTTTTTCATAAAAGTTTACTGATTGTTGACACTAATCCCTGCATTTTGTGTTTTCTTTATCACAAATATAACATCTCAATTACAAAACAAGTGTTTGCTTCTACTTTTCAAAAGTTAATTAACAAAAACAAAAAAAATATACTAATACTTCTATGATGACCTAAAATGTCAATTAGTTATTAAATGCATATTATATCTGTTTATCAAAACAAGCGTAATTAATAAATATGTTTATTAATTACTTTTCAATACGTTAACGTTTCTCATAACAAAATAGAGAAAAATAAAATTTTTATCAGCATTGTGTTTGCTTCGATAAAATAAAACATTTTATTATCCAAAACGATTTAATAATAATTTAATCAATAATTTATAATTTTTTATTAATAATAAATCTATAATTAGACAATAGGCATTTATTTTGAGGACAGCAACAATATAATAAAAAACAATACAGTGAAAAACACGAGTAATGAGAAATGAAACTTTTTTAGCGAATTTTTTTTTGTTTTTTTTTTTTAATGATAAAATTATATCACGCCACAGTTGTTTTGTTATGTTTTGTTGCGTTTTTTTTTTTTTATTTAAGATAAGCTTTTTGAACAAAAAAAAATATATTAAAGATAAAAAGAAAACAGTAAACGTTAATTAAAATAAATATATAAAAAAAAAAAAAATAATAATAATCTGCCTTTTGTTGTGATAATAAATTGCATTGTATATATTCGCTTATCGCCAACACACATGTATATATATATATATATATATATATATTTTGTTATTTACTTTAAGTTTGACTGATTACACAATTATTTATTATTTTATTTTGTTTGATTAAGTAAATATATATATATTTATTTATTATTTGTTAATATAAATATAATTAGCGATGTGTGTGTGTATACAAGAGCGTGCAAAGAATTAAATAAATTGAAGAGTTTAGTTTTACAATTAAGATAATTAATCATAAACGAACGTGTTTGAGATGGTAATTAAGGTATCTTAGTTAATCATTAATAAAATTTTCTGCACATTTCTGTGTATTACCACGTTATCAAAGGAATAAACAAAGCAAATGTTTAAACCAAGACAGTACAGTTTTCCCAATGTTTCTAAAAAGTACAAATCATAAAACTGACTCCGAAACGTCTAAAAATTTAATTTTAAAATAAACTTTTCAGAAATACTTAAAAATAATTATTTTACATGTAAAACAAGAATGAAAAAAACGAGTGAAAAACTCCAAATGAAGAGAAAAAACGAAATAAGTGTGTAGGTGAGGTGTGTCAAACAAGCCCAGGTCATGTTTATTTCTTTTTTGTTTGTTGCAAGATGCAGAGAACATAAAAAATATAAGAAAAAAACACTTACAAACAATTGATGTGTTTGTAGAAACCAAAAACCAAGGTAGGGCATCATCTTTAAGTTGCCTACTTTTCTTGTATTGCTTTGATTTGTTATTATTTTTTTTTTGAATTTTTCTTTTGTGGCAAAACAACAACGAGTTTATTTATTTATTTTTTTATTTTTTTTATTTCTTATTTTCTTTTTCTTAAAGATAATATATGTACATAAACGAATAAATAAATAATAAAACTGTGGAAACCAGTTATACATATGTATTTATTTTTTTTTTCTCTACTTTGGCTGTAGCTTAGCACAGTGGTTCGCAAATGTTTTCGTTTTAATAAAATTGTAAAGATTTGTTGTATTTGGCTGCTCTGTATTTGTTTTGAAATTATAATAAATATTTTATTTAAAAAAAGAAATATTATTTTTATGCAAAAAATAAGTTACCAGTTTGATTGATTAGTATAAGAAATAAAATGTAAAACAGAAGTGTTGCCTAAGGGTTCGCAATTCGCTTATAAACATCAAATAACATTATTATTGAAAATAATTTTAAAAATTACCTTTAACCTTCTCGTACGATTAGAAACTCTTTTTGGCATTAGTATTGAATCCAGTTTAATTTAGCATGTATATTTCAATCACAATGAGTAAATTGCTTTCAAAAATAGAAGCCTATTGAAACTAAGTCTAATAGTAACTGAATTATTATTACTACTATAAATAATAGAAAAGAAAATATAGAGAATAAAGATAAAAAAAATATCCTTTTATATCATCAACTCATTACAATTGAAATCAATTTTATTTTTTTTTATTTCTTTACTCTACGTTAATATATTTTTCTTTCAATTTGGTTTTTTTTTCTATTAAACTAACAAAGACATAATTTATCTTGAGGCAGCAATGTTATTTCAATAAAAGGTTGAGGAGATATTACAGACAAGACTCTAGTAAATAAAATAGAAATTCTATATTAATTTATTTTAATTAAATTCAGTACTTTTGCCCAGTTGAAACGTATCATAAGTAAAGAAAAAAATTATGAAAAATTATCATGGGGTTAGAAAAATGGTTGGTGTCGGGGATTTTTATTATTATTATAATAATTATGATTGTGGGCGGCACAGCAACAAATCATAACAATTCAACATACATATATAACTGATGATTAATTAACTATTTTTGGTGTCAAGTTGTTAAATTATTATCCATTATACCAACCACTAGTCAATCATTAATATCATCATTGTCATTATTATTTTTCATTCGCGTCTAATTTCTACCCATTTTATTGAACATTTATTGATTGTCCATTAAATAACGCTAACCACAGCAAAATAATAATATAGAAAGAAAAAAAAAATACATAAAAAGAACGAAAAACAATAACACCACACCTTCGCTTTACTTTAATTGCATTTTTATTCATTTAATTTGATTTGAAAATAGAAAAAAAAAACGTAAGAAGTACAGAAAAAAAAACCATAAATTATTGGAGAGCAAAAAGCATAGTGGCGTGATATTGCACGACGTGTCTAATCATTATAATTATTATTTTTCGTTTTTTTTTTTTTCTTTATTCTATTACCCACTTTTGCCTTATTTAACTTTGCATACATATATAAATATATATTTCTAGCCACTTTATTGTTTCTGTCTGTGGCGTGCAGTAAATAAAGCAGTAGAAGAGCTTTTTTTATTATTATTATTATTTATGCTTTAAAAAAGAAAAAGCAAAATTATATTTTACTACACTCAACAAAGTCATAACTTAATATTTAATTCGATATAAATCAATATTTCTATATTGAGTATGAATACATGTAGAAAAGTTATGTGGTTATTATATATTTGCTCTAATCAGATTAAACTATTTCTTCTATAATCTGAATTAAGGTGTATTTATGGTTTTTTTTTTTGGATACACTTTGAGTTTTTTATACGCACGATTAAACAGTATTGTTAAAGTTTTTTCGAAAAAACATTACTGTACTATACTGTGTTATTATTGCGTTACCGTCTGTTTCAAGGTTTAGTTGAAATAAATATTAAGTTCAAAAAATAATAAAGTTAACAAAAATTGTTAAGAAAAATTATTATTATTATTATACCTTTTGTTAGATAATCTAATTGTACCCTCAGTTAGGAATAAACAAAGTTGCATTACTGCATAAAACTGTTGCTTAAGATAACTTTCGATAATAAATTCTCGAAAATGCTAGCCAACTTTTAAATAACAATTATTAAAATAAAAATAAAAATAAAAACAAAGAGCATAGCGTGACATTTATCAACAGCAAGTGCATTATTTGTAGTTACAAATACACAATACTTATTTAGGACAACAGTCGGCAAATTTTATTTATAAGAATCGCGAACCACTAATAGGTTTTTAGTGTGAAATAAATATTTTTTTTGCATGTGATTTGTTGATGATTTTTATCTAATAGCTCTACATTCTACAAGATTTAACTGGTTTTATGCACCTTTCATCATTCATCTGTGCAAGTCACTTATTTTTCCGAGTTAGTTTTGGATTTTTAAATATAAATATCCAGTGTTTCTTTGTGGACCAACAAAGCCTTCTTACTGACTACTAGTGCTCCGCAGATCAACATTTTACCGATCGCTGGTTAAAATCTACTAAGTTTCTTTTAATTTAATTTAATTTATTAATTAAACCCTAAAAAACAAAACAAATTAATGAGACAGAGAAATAAATAGTGAATTTCCATTTGACTGCAACAATGAGCTTTTGAAAAAGTTTGCAATTCTAACATCGAACATCTTTGCTGCGCTATACTGTACTTGCAACTTAGAGAATTTATCTCGTTATAAGTTATTTACTAGATCATTTTAATTGTTTTTACTATGACCTCGAGGGTATTCCATTTGAACTTTAATTAATTATAATACAGAAAAAATTCTTATCAAACTATGAAAACAGAAAATATCTGATAAGTTCATAATCAAGGAAAAATAAAGTTATCAACATTTAATTACACGGAAAACATTTTTAAATTATTTTTTTCATTCTTTATTATCCATAAACTTCTGATTCATTAAGCCATTTCACATCATAATTTTTACATTTTTATCTTTTATTGTTCTCGATTTTTTTTTTACTATTTTACTAAGAAATTTAAATAAAAAGAAAAGAAAAAAAAAACACCATCATCATCATCGCTAAAACGCTAATTAATTTGTTAACCTTTTCATTTACCTTTGATAATAAAATAAAAACAATACATAAACTACCTTTTGTTATAATTTCATTAAAATAATCATAAAAATAATAATAATAAAGAAAATTATTGTGGCATAAATAAAAATAATTATAAAAGAAATAGAAGAAGAAAAAGTGGAAAAAAAAACCTATCAACCTTGCAAAACTTAGTGGCGTTACTGATAGATTTCAACGTTTCATAGCACAAACATATTAAAAATATTAGCTGCGTTTACTTAATCAACAACAAAGGTTTAATTTTCTTATTTTTAATATGCATAGAAAAAATAACAACAAAAAAGGTTAATAAAATATTGTAACACCTGTTTTAACAAATGAATAAATTATATTCTAATTATTATTTTATTTTATTTATTTTATTTATTTTATTTATTTTATTTATTTTATTTATTATTTATTGCAAATAATTATGAATAATAATTATATTTTAAAAGAAATATATATTTATTTATTTATTTATTTTGTTGATTTTATTATTCATCAATAATATATTTTGTTAATTTTATTTATTTTTATGTATTTACTACCTGACAGTGGAATTTCTATTATTCTCATTTATATTTAGTTAAAAAAAAAATAATTTTAATGCGTTATTAAATAAATATGTTTTTTTAAATAAATAAATAATTATTGTATTTACATTATTTATTTATCTAATTGTTAAAGAAATTAAAAAAAAAAAAAATAATCGATTAATGTCTGACCTCTAAGTGACCTTTATATATTTTTTTTTTTAATTGATAATTAATAAGCAGCTACCTTAAGTTCCTTTATAAAATTAAATTATTATTTACAATTTAAAAATAATAATAATAATAATTAGCTGTTTGTTTTAACAATTATTTACATTTTTGCAATATTTTGTCTATTTCCATAGGGTCAAACATGGGGCTAATTAAATTTAAATTTATAATTATATGAAAGTTAAAAGTGTGTATCCACATCACAGTGACTATTAATCATCGGTGAAAAATTTAAATAAGGAATATATATGATTGAAAATAACATGAATAAACCTTTGTCACAGGTACATACATTGTTGTTAAAGACCTTCTAAATTTCTTTGTTTAAGATTAAAATCTACAATTATCGTTAACATAATACTATTTGATTTAATTTTTTAATTAATTAATGTTACATCTACTATATTTTTAATTACTTTGTATATTTTCTGTAACAAACAATTAATCCAATGCAAATTTAATCGATTAAATAAAATGGCAAATGCCTATTTCATTAACTGATTTTTAAACAAAGTGTTTATCATCCACAAATATTTTGATAGGTCCTGAATTATCTTATCAGTCCTGAATTTAAAAGCTTTCAAACATACATACTGAACTATTGAACTTCTATGGGCTTTGAGAACGATATGGACGCTGTACTAAGTCATCTGAAAATTTATGCTGATCTTGGTTAAACACTAAACGAACCACCAAACTAAGCTCATATTCATTCTTTAAACTGTATAAATTGTAGATAAGTGATAAAGTTGTACAATACTTATGCATAAATAACGCATAAATTTACTCATTCACTTAGTAATTAAAGAAATAAAAACAAAACAAAAAATAATTAACCTTTTTTTTTTTTTAATTTCAATGTTGCTCAATGAGAACAAATTAAATAAAAAAATTAATTTAATTAATAACAAAATAGGAAAACTCAGAAACAACTTCCTCATAATTATTTAAAACAATTAAATAAATGTTAAATAAAAAAAAAAAAATGTAAAAAAATAATAAAAAAAAAAAAAAACAAAACATGGGGAAATTTTTTTTTGGTTTTTTTTTAAACTAAACAGAGCATTAATTAAATATTTAATTAATTAATTTCCTATAAATCATCAACTTGAACATTTATATGACATTGATTGTTAATTTTAATTTTTGCTATTTTTTTATTTATAGCATATTATAGTATTTAAATTATTTTTTTACAATATGATTTACTTCGGTTACTTATTGTATTAGATTATGGTTGGAAAAAAACCATAAAATGTGAACTAATCACATTTTATTTAATTTTAATTTATTCTAAATTGATAACTAATAAGTCAGCATATATTTTTTAACTTTAAAAGGACGATTTAAGCAGGTAGATTACCTGTGAATATCGTTACGCTACCATGACAATTGGATGGATTGGATGTAAAATATTTGTGAATTAATGTTTTAAAGAATTAATTATTATGTATGTATATACTAACATAAATTTAAAGACAAATAATATCGAAAGTATAGATACTAGAAGCCCCTAAATCCAACTGGTACTATACTCTAAACATTTGCTGTCAGGATAAAAGAAATAATTGAAGTTTCTCCGCTCGGCTGTAAGCGATAGTTGCAGTTTTACTTTTGTAAATGCTAAAAGATTTTTCTCATTTACGCATTTTTTCACAAACTTCTTTAAAAAAGTGGATGGTAAACTAGTATCTTAAAATATAATCAAATCTGTACAAACAGTATTTGATGCGATATATCATTAAATGTTTTACTGACTCAACGCAGCCTGGAAACATGTCTTCTATTGAGTCAACTAACAATATTTTTGCTAAAAATTTGTTTAAAAATCTTACAATATACAATTGTTATTCATCAATCAAGTCTAAACTCTATCTTATAGCTAGAATAATGTAAATTTTTAATAATTAAACTTTTAAAGTAAAAATTAGTGAAAAGTCATAGTTAATCTAATGCAGATTAACTAATTAATAATTTAATATCTAATAAATAAATTCTTAACTCAGGTATTGTGTTACCTTATCTTAAGTGTCAAGCGCCGAAATTTAGTAAATAGATTACAAGTAACTATCGATATACAGTTATAAACTGTTAAAAATTTAATTCGAAAACAATTTTTTACAAATACAATTAGTTCACCAACAATCGTTAAAAGCAAATAAAAATGAAAAAATTCTAACAAAAAAAAAAAGCATTAAAAATAAATTACAAAAATAATTTTAATTATAGAAAATTTTTACGTAATTATTTTATTTGATACAATATTCTATCAACAAATTATAATTATTTTTACTTAACATAACATGACTTAACTTTAGTTGAAGACCTTGTGTCGCCTTATTGTTATAATTTTTTATTTTATTTTTCTTTCTAGTTTATATTATTTTTTTTTTTCGTATTTTGTCTATTTTTCTTGTACACACTTTTAGTATTAAATTAAATTAAATTAAATTATGTTGACCTCCTCCAAGTACATTGTAATACATTTTTTTTTTAATTTTTTCTACTTTAAACTTTACAAAAGAAAAACAAAAATGTAATAATAAGAATTAATTTAATTACCATAAATGAGTAATACACCTTTAAAAATATAATTAACTATTTTTTATAATTTAATTCTGTTTAAAAAAATATTGTAATAAAATCAATGCAGCGTAAATATTATGACTTAAAAATTGAAATAAAAATAAATAATAATAACGAAAAAATAAACTAAAAACATGACGCAATTTTGCATTTAAATTAGCAATTTAAAAAAAAATAGAAAAATAATAATTAATATTTTTATCGTAATCGTATTTGAGGAAGAAAATTAAAAATTTTTAGTTCATTATGTTTGTTTTTATTTTCTATTATTTAATTTAGTTTTATTTTTATTTAAAAAACGTGAATTATAATAATTATGTTGCACTCAAATAAACAAAAACATTACACTTGTTATAAAGTTAATTTATTCATAATTTATATTGGCATTTAATTTGTGATTTACTTTGGCATTACTTTTTGCGCCAAAGAATGAGTAAGCACATTTCAAGACAAATCAATTTATTTTAATTTATGTAAATTAGACAATTACTGTAGGACACAGAAAATTTTAATTTTAATTAAAATTTAATATTTTTTTTATTTATTTTTACCTAGAAATAATTGATAAACGGTGTTTCTTTGTTATGAATATTTGTTTAAAGGCTAACCGTTAATTAATATAGTTTCTGGTAAAAAATTCCCTTGTTATCCCTATATAGCATTACTCAAAATGTGTCCAAACAAAACGCTACTCTTGTATTCCCTTGAATTATTTCGATTGTGCAGTTGATTAGACTACAGCAATCTAGTCTACTGGTGCATATATTTTTTGTTGGCTTAAATGGTGGAAACGATATTCAAACCAGCAACTGCAATGTGAATTCAATCCAATCAATAAAAGGTTTATTTAAATTTAATTTTCACAACACTAAAATAGTTTACTCTTCTGGTCAACGCAGGACTTTAATACAGTGTATCCTTCTTAATAAATTCTCAGTAAACATTGCAGTTGTTTCCC
Source organism: Ptychoptera contaminata (assembly GCA_963942525.1). Taxonomy (NCBI): domain Eukaryota; kingdom Metazoa; phylum Arthropoda; class Insecta; order Diptera; family Ptychopteridae; genus Ptychoptera; species Ptychoptera contaminata. The sequence goes on along the minus strand of OZ012636.1, from coordinate 34,599,684 downwards.
TTAAAATTAGACAATAATTCGCTTTTCTAGTGTTTCAATTATTGATTTTCGTCAGGTATATTGTAGTTTGTAATTAGTCTGAGGATCGATAGATCTATAATAAAATTGTTATCAGTCCGTGATTTTTTTCACTTTTAAATGTCTTCTCTGATGATTTTTCTTTATTTTAAAACGGTCTCTCTTTTTCATTTTTTTACATTTTAAAGTCATTCAAAGTCATTCTTATCAATGGCTTTATGGAGTCATTTTAAAGGCATTCAAACACCATTCTACAGTTATTTTACGAATCAATTTAGAATCATTAGAAAGCTATTCTACAGTCATTTAAGTGATGCTACCAATATATTTACTGCTGAAATTTTCAATTGATGTACTGATAGCATAGCAGTAAGTTTAGATACTTCAGACCACGCAAAAAACCTTAGTTTGCGTCACTAATTCTTATATGCACTTTTTCAATTGCTCTGTAATGTACATAAATTTCCGACAGTATTAATCACATTCATTAATTTACTAAATGCTATTTCTAACATTTCTTCAGCTCGCATAAGGCAATTTCAACAATTTATTGATTTTTTTCTTTTCATAATAGCTTTCAAATCGATTTACTATTAATTTCGCAAACATTGTATTCAATATACAACAGATAACGACTGATTTGTTTTGATATTTTTATTTTTTATGCAAATAATAATAATAAAAACCATTTAAAATTCTACTACTATTAATAAATTGTTTGTTATTTATTTTATAAAAAAAAAAAACAAGCAAAAATAAAATAATTAAATAAATAAAAAATAAAAATACAAATCGCAATGATAAACAAAAAGCTATTACAAACTGGTATACGTGATTTTACTGTTGTAGCTACTAGGAAAGGAATCGTCATTATTATTATTTTCTTTATTAATTATTATTATTATTATTTTTACTATTATTATTATGATTTTTTTATTTTGACATTTTAACTTACAACAGTAGAAAATAATAAAAAATAAAATTTATAATAATAATTAAGAATACAAACAGAGTTTGTCGTCCATAAAAATTCGTTTTTTATTTGTTTCGTTTGAATGTTACACGGGGAAACAATAAAACGGAACGGTCTCTTATCACAAAAATGAATATCTTTTTGTTTATTCTGCGGTTGCATGTGGTCGTTTTCAATCACTGTCTTTAACTTATCTTTATGTAAAGACAAAAAACACACTAATGTGCCATGATATTCAAACAGAATAATACAGTTCTTGCAAGTTTTTTATATAATCAAATTTCAAAGCTCTAATTAAATACCTGGCATTGCAGATTCTTAAATTAACGTCTATTTTCGCCTCACCAATACATCAACTAAGTATCTTATAATTTAGACTCGTAAATAAGACATTAATCAATCAAAAGTCATTAAAACATTTAAAATATGAATAAAAAATAAGAAATTCAATGAAATAAAAATAAAATATTACTCAGCAGATGCCACGAATAAATTTAAAAGTACATTAATGAATTATATTTATTCAAATGAATATTGATGAATGCAAAATACTTTTGCAATAAATATGAAGAAAAACAAAATTATTTTTAATAAAAAAAATGTTATTATTACCATAAAAAACAAAAGGTCTTTAACCGCTGATAATTATTCATCATAGAAAATGCACAATACAAATAATTAATAAATAATAATTAAATTTATAGAAATTTAAAAATAAAAACAATTTTACATGAGCGAATTACTACGTATTGAAAAAAAATAAAAAAATATTAATTAGAGGCAAATACACTTGCAATGACCTCATTTTTTTTTAAAATATAATTTTATTTTGTTAGTCAGCTGATAAGGCATTTAATTATAATTTCTTTATGTTTTCCATGTTAGACATAGTATTTGTGTTATTATTCTTCTTCTACTTTTTCACTAATAAGAAAATGTCAATTTAAAATACATTTTAATAAAATATAAAAATTATAATGATAATTAATATGCCATCAAGTAATTTATTCTTTATTTTATTTATAAAACTTATATCTAATCTGTGCAAAAAAATAAATGAAAAGAAATTTGTTGACAATTATTAATGAGACTTATGTTCGCAGTCAGCTGTTTTGTAAAATATAATTTTGCTTTATTATTTCGTTTATTTGTTAATGTCAACGTTGTGGGTGTGCGAAATAATCAAAGTTCTTGGATAAATTGACCACCCATTAATTGTTTTATGTTTTGTTTTTATGAAGGTCATATGAAAAACATTTATTTATTAAGTCTACATATGTAAACAGGTACCATTTGTTATTAAATTTTAATCCCCGGGAAAATTTTTCAGTTTTTGTATTATTATTTTACTAATATTCAGAGATGTATGTAAACTCTTTACGCAATTTAAATTATTTTTACAATAATGTTTATACATCGACAAAGTATGTCGTAGTTGATCTATAATTTTAAATTAAATTTTAACTAAGAATTATCTTTATCCACAATTATCCGATAATTTTTCTTTTATAGAAGAATTTGGTATGTTCAGGATTTACAGTTTATAGTTTACCTGTGAATTGTCTATACTATACTACTATTTGGCGGAAGGTTGAAAGGTATTTATGGACATTAGTTTTGAAAGATTGAAGTTTTAAATTGGGAATAAGTTTGACGGTAACACGTTCCGTTTCCTTGTAGTGCATACAAAGAAATCAATTTGAAATTTCAATGTTATAGCCGCAAATATCTTTATCGCTCTGCTATAACATGCTATCTTTCCAGCTCTAGTATACGTTTTCAACGAGAAGGAAACTTAACTTAGCCAAAATATAAGCCAAGAGTTAAGTAAAAATTAAACGAACGTTTAAAGAAATATTTAACAGAGTATTTCAACAAAAAAATGCAGGAAAATTTCGTTATATTTTAGCGGACAATAAATAATAATTGTCCGGAATTTAATGAATATTTAATCGAAAATTATTAAGAATAAAGTTTCAACTGATAATTAATTAACTTTTTAATTATTTAACTTGTATGCCGCGTGTAATTAACTGCACAATGTGGATAAATTTTACAAAAGATCAATCGTTAAAAGTTTCTTTGGAAAAACATCTAGCCACTCTCAGAAAACGAATTGTGATTATCGATCAAAGTTCTTTGTCTCATGGTCAGAATTAAAGTTAAAAACGAATTTCTTAATAAATAATAAACGACAACGAACAATATTTACAGAGTAATGCAACGTTAAAAAAAAGCAAAATTATCACATAATTATTTAGTAATTAAATTAAAATTTTATTTAATAAAAAAATAATAATAAATTCTATAGAAATTCACATTTCTTTAACATGACTATGTTGGTTTTTTCTTCTTTTTTCATTTCATTATAATTATAATTATTATTTAATTATTTTTACATAATAATTCACTACGGAATATTATATTTATGTGCATGATAAAATGAATAAATAACTATTATTTGCGTGCAAAAATCATAAATGCTGCATGTACACTGTCTCTACTATGTGTAATAACTATAGAAATACAATAATATTTCAACAAAAATAAAACGAAAAAAAAAAAAACGTCAAACAAGCGAACAGCAATATTAAATTAAATTTAATTTAATTAAAAAATAAAAAATTACAAAAAAAAATTCATTTCTCATGCTTTTAGTATGAAATATCGTTGGTTTTTTTATTTTCTCTTAATATTTTTTTTTCTGCTATTTTTTTTTTTCAATCACATTTTACACTTTTTTATTAGTTAATTTTTTTTTTCGGTATACAAAAAAACATTTTTCGTTAATTAAATTTAATTACTTTTATCGGTTTTTTTTTTGTTTTTGCTCTAAAAAATATTTACTTTGTATTACAGAAAACGGAAAAACCGATTTTTATTTTTTGTAATCAAAAGACAGTGGTTTTATTTGTAATATTTCATCAGAATTTTATGATATTTATACGAAGTAATTTCCCAATTAATGTACCAAGTATAAGATACATATCTGAGCATGAAATTTTCTTATTTGATTATGCTTAATAAAGTAAATGTAATGCCAAATGATAATTGTTATTTATTTTATCTAATTCTAATAGTTTCGATGAATGACATTGTCGACAAGAGAAAAACTCATTCGCCTCGTCCTTAACCGATCCTTTAATAATAACAATTATTAATTTCAATTGTTTAAAAAAATTGAAAATTATGTTGTCAATAATTTAACGGTTTTAACCGTACTAGGACTTTTGTGATAAGTACCTTTTGCAGTAAAAACGCTCGGTTGTACAGTTTTAGTTTATCGCTTACGAATTACTCAAGAAAATATCATTTTTGAAAAACCTTCCTAACATTTGGAAAACCAAATATCTAATTCTGTAAAAACTCAATTTGTCTGTGTTTCCTTTTACTGTACGGAACACTAGCATTTAAAACATCTTCCAGAAAAGAACATTTATACCATAATTTTCCTTTATTTGCATTTATTCCATAATTTTATTCACATAAATAAGACTCGACTGTATTTCAATAATAAAAACAAAAGCCAAGAAATAAAAATCGTTTTTTTTTTGTTCATAAAATTGCGTAAAAAAATGTTTTTTTGGCAATTTGTTCTAAAAAAAATAATAAATTCGTTTTTTTTTTGTAATTAACCTAATTGTTGAATTGTAATAATTAATATAGAATCAAAAAAAGCATAGCAAATATAATTACTGAATACATATGACATATTTAATACTCCTTCACATTATAATATCCTTATTATAATTAATTTTTAATTATATTCGATTCGCTATTGAATTTATTTTTGGTTTTATTTCAAGAAGAAACAAAAAACCATATAGCAAATTGGCCCACGATTACCGTATGTACACGTGTTTATTACATAACCAACGTAAGTAGCTAACGATTATTATGAAGAAGATTATAAATGTATTTTTTGTTTTTATTCGACTAAGAAAAATCATTTTCCCGTTCTGAGAATTCTTACTTCTGTTAATTATAGAATAGAAAATAAAGAAAAATAAAATAAAATACAGAAAAAGTTGTTATTAAGTTTTTTTTCTGTTTTCAAGAAAGGTGAAAAAAGTGGCAAAGAATAAAGTTTTTTTTTTATTATTATTTTTAATAAAATAATCAGATGTTCAACAGCTGTTTTTTTTTTTGTTTGTTATTGCTTTAATGTGGTAAAAATTTTTATATTTTTAATTCTCTCATTCTCTCACATTTATAATTAATTAAAATTTTCTTCTTATTTGGTTTAATAAACGCGAAATGAAACAACTTAAGTATTGTTATAAATTTATATATATACTTTATGTATATTCATGTGTTTGTAAATTAAACGTTTATATATGACTAAAGAAAAAAAAGGTAAAATAAATAGCGAGGAAAATATAAATTAATTTTTTTTCTTATTTTTAAATCGCGATCACCTGTGTATGTGTATAAATGCGATACCGTATAAGCGCGTTTTGCTCAATTTTGTTCCACTTTGTATTTATATACATTGCTGTTGTATGGTTTTTTCTCTATTTAATATTTTTTAATAATAAAAATAATAATAATACAGTAAATTAATATAACAATGATCTAACTAATACACATTGAATAGAATTTATTTATTATATACATATAAATATATATATAAGTGTTGGTATTTTGTAATAAAAAAAATAATAATTTTATTGACAAAGCACCAGACAAAATGACGCCAGCACACGTAATCTTCTTCTAACATATGAATAAGTGAAGAAAAATAATATTAAAGAAGTAGAAGAGAAGACGAAGAAAAAGATTCTTATTTTTTTTTTTTTTTTTGTTGTTAGAAATGAATTTTTTTTTTTTTTTTGGCTTCAAAAAAATTACTTGCGGGATCTTTGCCATTTTATTTTTTTTTTTGTTAGTTAGTTTTGTTTTAAATTAATTTTGATAATTATTTATTCAGAAAACGTAATTTATATTTTTAATTCTAATATTTTAAAGTTATATGTATGAAGCAGGTGAAGCAATACATATGAGTGTTTTATTTTTCGTATTTTTTTTTATTTATTTTGCAGACATTTATGATGAAATACTTTCACGATCATAAGATACATACAGGATTCATTAAGAACAGCAATAAAAATCAGTAAAATATTGTTTATTGAAAAGTTAATGGAAATAATTATAGACAATCCTTGATTATCACGTTATCAGCGATCTTATATTAAGAATCTACAATGCTTATGTCGAATTTTATACAAAAATCATTAATTTTAAACAATATTTATGCAAAAATAGTTTCAGCTGGTTTAGATAGCAACAATAATGATATTTAAATTAAAATTTTAATTGCTGTTATAAGTGCGACAACAGGTTGATAATCAAAAGAGCTAAAACCTGAAAGACTGATTGTAGATTGACCAACCTAAATATGACTTAATCATAAAACGAAAACGGTACTTTTGTCTTTATTATTTTCCAAAAAATTATTAATTTAAAAAAAAAATTAAATTAAATGTACACCGCGGAAATAATAAAACTGCGTACAAGGAAAGGTGCGTTTTATGCAAGCTGATGATGGTTGCTTTTTTTTTAATTTAGTTATTTACTTTTGTGCTTCTATTATTACATAAGATTTTTGAACTGATAAACAGAGTTTATAAGTCAGGTGTTTGTTATTAAAGAGTTTTTTTTTAATTATTTTTATTTATTAAGCCTTTCAGATTGTATGTTTGTGACTTTTAAGCAGTTTTACTATGTCCGATTCTAAGCATTTTATGCATTATTGTAAAATTTTCTACGGATTCTCTAAACAAACAATGAAATATCAGAAACATTGTCAAATTAACCAAATTATAATCTTAAATATAATATTTTTGTTGTTGTAATATAATATTAATAATAAAGTATAAATCTAACTTAAAAACAATAAAACAAAAGACAATCGTGTGACAAATTTAATCAAAATGACACTTCAGCTCCACCATAGCAATTGTGAAACTGAAACAAAAAAATTACAAACGATTGAAATCAAATATATTGATTTTTGTAATAAAATAGTAATAATGACAATTTCCTAATGTAGGTTGACTAATTGGCTTATTTTAAATACATATTTCTTGAATAACAATGAACAATCATAATAATTACATAAGTACATTAATATATTAATAATAAATTAATATTTCTAAAAGGGAAAATAATAATAAAAATCAAAAATGTTGTCATCTTGTAATTTTCCATACAAATGTGTAATTGAATATATATATAGGAAATAAAAAAAAAAAACATAAAAATATTTATTTTTTTTTCTAAAGAAATCAATTATTTTGCTACAATTGTTTTTTTTTCATTTCAATTTAATTATTTTTCTTCGTTTTTTTTTTCTTTTTATACGTTCACTCAGTTTATACATATAATTGGTGACATGTACACTCGAGTCTTATTTTTGATGCGATTAAAGTGTTTTTCCTTTTTATTACAGAAATAATTTATAAAAATAATTTGAAGGATGTGTATTACACAAGTCTAGTTTTTTTATGTTTAAACAATTATGGAATCGATATTCAAAAACACAAACAATTAAATCTGTGCAATAATTTTGGCTTAAGTAGTATTAACGTTGCAATTGTTAAGAAAAACAATTACTTAAAGGTATGATTACTGATTTATATAAGAAAATTAAAAGCTCTGCAATAAGTAAAAATAAATAAAAATGAAAAATAGCAAGGAAACAACGAATTTTAATTAAATAAAATATCATCAGACTGATGCCATATAAACAGAGACTCGACTGTTAGTATTATTATTTTTATTGTTGATGATACATACACACAGAACATTAATAACAATAAAAAAAAATTTAGTTCATTAAAATCAATTATTAACGTCACAATAAATCTATATACATATATTTTTATTTATTTTTTATTTTAAAATAAAAATAAAAATTACCTTTATGATTATTATTATAATTATTTTTTTTTCTGCTTGGCATAAATTAATTTATTTTATTATAATTTATAACAAATATAACACAATAATAATGATTCAAATGAAATGTTTAAAATTAATAATAAAAAAAACCAAGTATGTGTAATAATTTAACAGTAAAGTCGCAGAGAAAATAGCTAAGTGTTTTTCTATCAATAGGAGTAAAGTATTATTTTTTACTTGATTCTGCTAAATGTAGCGGTATTATTACTTTAATCGAATATCCTTAATTTATATAATAATAATTTTAACAACTAATCTGTGTTTCTATTTTTTTTTGAAACATCTTACAAGCTGACACACATTATTAGTTTGGAAAAATCATGAAAAGCAAAGTAGAGAACAAATTTACTTTGATAATAAAAAAATAGATATTGTAAACCTCAAAATTCCATAGAAATTTTACGTTAAACAATCTAAAATTGTCTACAATATCAAGTATTATTTACATTTTTCAAATCATAAATCTGCTTTAGAATTTTATAAATTTGTTTAAAAAAACTATTAATAACTTCTGCAACGAATGTACTTAACCAACAATTAATATACGCTAAGGTAATATTAATTAATTAATTGAATTTTGCGATATAAATATTTTTTGTTTATCTTGTATTGTCAAAAATTACTTTTTAACTCAGAACTATAACTCGCATTGTAACCTGAAATCTCAGTCAATCCTGAATTCAATTAAATCACGCTCCTACTGTAATGATTATAATTTGTTATAAAATTTTTTTTAACACATAAATGAATCAGCGATAATATTAAAATTTAAATAAAGCTAAATAGGAAAATATGTTTATGTATGTACTTGTTGCTATGCAAAAATTGTACTCGATACACGAGTATTATTTCGGTAAAAACCATTATAACATGTTGTGTTTATGTTATATGATTTGTTGTTTCTGGTTTTATGTACGAGAGATATATTTAACTTTATTTTTATTTTTTTTTGTTATGTTTTTAATTTTCTCGCTGTCAGATCTATTTTAGATAAACAAAAAAAAAAATATTTAACCGATTATATGATTATGAATTTGTTATATATATCTATATAGATATTGTATGCATTTTACATACATTAAATTTTCTTTTTTGTTACAAATTTATTATGATTACTATGCAAAAAAATAAATTAAAATTACATTTACTTTTTTTTTTTAAATAGTTAAATAGTAGATAATTGTGACGATTGTAATAAATTTATGATGGTGTATGCAGATAATTCTTAATCAAAGTATTTATTTATTTTCACTATGATTTAACAAAATGTTATTTTCTAAATGACTATTAATTATATATTTAATCAGCATGACGTTTTAAATAATCTTTGCGTTTTTTTTTACAATTAAAAGTATTTCAAGTAAAAATTCAGAGAAAATATTATGACAAGTGTTTAGCGATAGTAGTTGTATAACTTAGACATTTTTACCGAAAACATTGTCATATTTTAAACAAATTTGAATTGTTTTATCAATAAAACTTTAAAGAATTTTTAATAAGTAAATGTTAGACTAGAGAACTAGAGCATCTACTGTAAATCTAAAGACATATGATTATTAAATTACAATTAATGTTATACACTAGCCACTTAATTTTTATAATATAATGTAAAATTTCGTGATACAAGTATCGTGCTTTGAAATAAAATATTAAATATAATTTAATCTGTTGAATACTTCTATTCAATGCAAAATAACTACTACATTTCGCAGAGCACAAAACATCGAAAATAATAATTTTAAAATAATTTAATTGAGACTAAAGTCAGTATCCCTTGATGATAATTTTTTTTTGGTTGCAAATTATAATTATTTTCTTATTACTTTTGCAAAAAACAATGTTTTTCTTATTATTTTAAATAAAAAAAAAAGTACTAATTATATTCTTTTTTAAGAAATATAAATATATAATTAATTATTATTGTTATTAATTAAAAATAATATTTTTTTTTAAATTATATATAGTTGTGGGTTTTAATTTTTATTAAAACATTTTTTTTTGTATGTCATGCAGACTGTTAAGTACACGCAGCAGTTGAATTAACAAAAAAAAAATTGTAACAAAAGGTGAATTTATTAAGAAGAAAATGAAAGAAAAAAATAATATTAATATTTTCTTATTTGAATTAGTGGATGACGTTACTTTTTTATTTTCTTTTCTTTCTTTTTTTAATTTCATCCAGCATATCTCATTTATTCTATTATTATCACGTTTAGAATTTGTTGTGTGTTAATCTGCTAAATCATTTTAATTAAAAGCTTCTGTATCATCTGATCACCTGATGGGCTGTTTTTTTTTTTTATTATTACTATTCTTCATTCTATTATCACTTGTTGTGGCTTACTTGTATGGATTCCTTGCTTGTAACTATTATGTAAGAAATAAAAATCATAATAATAATAATAATAATAATTATAATAAAACGACTATGTAAGGTATTAGGATTATTACTTAACGATTATAATTAGATTTAGTGGATTGAGAAAGGTTTTCTTATAAGTCATCTAAAGAAAATGATTTTACTATATTTTACCATGACTGTGATACGATATTTTTAAACAAATTTTTCTTTTATCTCGAAAAACAAGTAAAAGTAATTAAAGATTTTTGTTTGATTTAAAATTTTTAATTTAAAAATTTATCTATTTATACGGAATATGCATACCTTGCGCTTTTCTTTTCTTTATATATATTACACGGGGGGTATATGCTATTAAATGTAGAATTAATGACTTGTAACGGCGTTAAGTCATACAGTGTCGTTAATTATCAACTTTGTATGTTATATTGGATTTTTCCTAAAATGCTGTTAAACAATAGTACAAGATACATAACCTTATGATGTACAATTTTTTTAGAAAATGTTTCGTTGTTAAGGTAAAATCTGACACAGTACGTATGTGATTTTCTACCATTTACGCTAAATAACAAGGCAAAAGCTTGGTAAATGGTACTTATACATTACAATATATTCTGTCAAATATTCTATGTTTTATTCTTTTTAAATCACAGATTTATCCACATAATATGACTCGCTTTAAAGTAATCTTGAGAACAGGGATTTCTAAAATACACCATCAACATATTAATGATTATATTTTATTCTAACTACATATATTCTTCCTAGAACATCGTTTATTTGTTCTGTATTATATGGCTATTTTTGTACTGTGTTGATTAAACTCTTACACATAGAAATATAAAGCATAATTAATTATTATTTAAATTAATAATATTAACCACATGATGACGAGTTTAATTTTCAATATATGCGGCAAAGTCCTTCAAATGACACTTTAGCGTAACCCACAGTGCAGATAAAACACATTAGTAAAGCCACTCGATAAATAATGACTATCATGAGAAATTAAGTTATTATTTTCTTAGGTAATACGAGGTAAAAACATTATTTTCATTAATACTAAAATTTCAATAAATATTCTCATTAACCAAAAAGAAATATTCTAATTGAAAAACATAAACCGATTGTCTACATAAATTTATTATCAAAATAAAATAATAATTTTATTCATGAAATACAATATTAATATCGATTAATACGATTAATAAAAATAATAAATGATATATATAATAATGTAAAGAGCAGACCATGAAGTACAAATCAATGACATTTTATTGTAAATTTATTTATTTTATAATTTGTTGTTCGATTGAAAACATTTTTTTTTTTTATTATTATATTTTATTTGAATTGATTTTACTTTTCTTGGTTTCGCTATAAATAAATATATAAATTTTTTTATTATACAGATTTATTTATTTATTACAAAAATAAGAATAATAATCATAAAACATTTTATGCATTGAAATTGGTTTTTTTTTTTCTTCTTTTTGTATTAGTAAAGACGTGATCAAATATTGGTAATTTATATATTTTTCCAGTATTAATTGCATTACTTAACTTATATTGTCGTTTCTTTAAGTTTTTATTACTTTTATAGCTTCAAGTGGGTTTTTGTTTTAGTCAGTTAATCATAATTTAACTTTAATAATTAGATTATTAATGAATAAAGCGTGTAAATTTTAGTCAGCCACGAGACTTGATCAAACGAAAAATTGAGTGTTTGTAGTTGAATTGAAAATGTTTTCATATCATCTTAGTTATTATTTTAAATCATGTTTTTAGTAAAATGTTTTTAGAGTAACAATAATTAACATTAAAATTATGAAAGTATAGAAGCGGTAAACCTATAATCTTTGACAAAAATAAATTACTTTTACTGGAAGTCAAACAATAAGTCAACGTGGTTTACTGCTTGACATTGCACTTTGCTTTAAATTAGCTTTTCTCTTTGCTTTCATTATTCTTGTTTATTTTAAATGGATAAACAGTTTAACGCAATATTCTTCAAAGTTGACTAAAATACAGCTGGACATACAGTTTAAAGTTCTATTCAAAAATATTAAAACTATGAGCTATGGATAAGTAAAATAAAGAATTCACAGTGTGATATGTCCGTTACCTCTTAAAAGTCTACACATTTTTAAACATTAAAACTACTAAAAGGTCGCGTGTATAATGCTTTTATTATGATGTTATCAGTAATTCTATTTTATTTTTATTTAAAATCAATTTTATAAATATAATTGACGATTACAGTTCACAATTATCATTTCTATTTTTATTTTCTTATCACGGAAATATTTTCTTTAATTGCAAAAAAATTAATTTTTTTCTACTGATAAGTTTTATTTTTAAATTGTTTTTTATTTATTAATTATTATTTACATAAAATATTAATATTCATAGCAGATTATTAAAGAAATTATATATAAAAGTACATAAATTACTTAAAAATTTTTTCACTTATATAAATGCACTTGATGCTAGCGCATATAATATTTCTGACTAGAATTCTGATCGAGACTAAAGGGAACTTAAAAACGTTAGTCTACTGTACAATAAAAAGAAAAAACGCATTTAATAGTTCATGCATTTACGTAAAACTAATCAATCAATAATAACACAATGCAACCACCATTAGCAAAAAGAAAATAAATTACTTTATTTAATCGAATAATCTAATAGCATTATCCACAAAACTTTCTACCACCAACGAACGTTGCCAAATAAAGCAAAACATTCAAAATTACAAAAAAAAAAAAAATAAAATATATATATATATATATATATATATATATATATATATATATATATATATATATATATATCACATTTTATTTAGGTCGCATTTGTAACGCCACTAAACAAGTAATTAATAATAAAAGGAACACTTTCGAATGCACATTATATATTTTCTAATTAAAATTTATAAATAAGAAATTATTTTCTTTTACAGCAAATATAATTAAGTACAAAATTTAAAGTTTAAAAATTCAAAAAAAAAACATTGACTTAACTAAACAATGAATTAAAATTAAAAAATGAAATAAATGTCATACCAAATATACATATAAATATATATTTATAAAAAAGAATATAACTTTCTTAAGCTAAATTGAAAAATCTTCTAAAATAAAATGATTTTTAAGCTACTATACTACCTATTAGGACTTATAATTACATTTTTTTTATCATGTGGATAGTTAAAAAAACAGCTTCGCTAAACACTTTAATTCTGCAACATGCAAAGAATAAATTATGAAACACTGTACGATTAATATGAAGTACCCAAATATATGTAAATTTTAATTAAAAACTTTTCAGCATTAAAGTCAAATTGACTTCTTAAATTAATATTCTATAGCACAAAAAAAAATTATGAAAAAAACTAATTAGATAAAAAATTAAATCTAAATAATAATAATTTAATTATTTATTATATTTCGCTTAAGCCGCTTATTTTAAGCCAATGTTTTTATTTTTTTTTGTTTCGTCTTTTTTTTTTTTTTAAACATCTGTACAAAATTAAACAGAAACATAATTTACATAAATCAAGAATTGGCAAAATAACAATAATGAAAATTAAAATAAAATAAAAGTTAAAAAAAACGAAAACGGATGACACTTAATAGTTGAAAAACAAAAGAAAAAATTAAAAATAATATAAATATAACGGTAAATGAAGTGTATTTAGTGCGATAAATTAATGGCATGATATTAAAGTACACGTACGCGGTTTTTGTTTTTATTATTATTTTTATTTTTTGTTGCTTTAGGCATACATACGTGCATACACATAAATCCATTTTAAATTCATTTTTTTTTATTATTATTATTGGCTTTGTATTATACTAAACAGTCAGTTCTCGTATTACGGTACAATTTTTGCGGTAATATTTCGTTAATTTGCTGTTTTGTTAAAATTATTGATTTAGAGAATACGTACCATGAATAATCATAACATCATGAGCATAAGAAGAAATTTTAATCACTTCTAATGTTAATCAACATGAGCATTGTCTGTATATAGGCAAATTAGAACCATAAATAAAAAATTATGCGAACGTGTTTCTTACATTTTTATTTCTTTTTTTTTATATGTGCTTGCAAAAAAAAAAATAAAAAATAAAGTACCTCTGGCAAATTAAAGAACAAATAAAAAACAAACAACTTATTAAACACACATTAAGTAGCAAAAAAAAAAATAAAACTAAGAACAATGAAAGCATAATTTCAACCAAAAACAAAATAAAATTAACAAAAAACAAAGAGTAGGGGCTAGTACCAATGCGGTGATGTGCATCATGCGACCTCGGCTTATATCAGATAAATACAAAATAAAAAAGTAATTAAACTAAAATTTTATTAAAAAGAAAAAAAAAACTCAAAAGAATAAGAAAAATTAAATAAATAAATAAAAACGATTGAGATTTATTTTATTTTTTTCTTTATTAAGCTTACCATAATTTTAGTCAAAAATTAAGTTAACGTAACTGAAATACAAAATTAAGCAAACAATAATTATTATGTTAACAGTTTAGTGCAGAGGTTGCCAACTGGTTAGCTACACTTTGGCACATAAGTTAAAATTAACTACTTGAGTCACAAATACAACTTGTTTTTGCTAGAAATAATTTTTTATTGAAATAAGTGATTTTTTGTACGAATAAACAGAATCGGTTGTCTCGAGATACATAATCTACCAAATACTACACAAGTCATAGAAAATCTACACAAAATTTATACAATTATCAATCACATTACACTTCGCTTATATAAAGTTTTAAATTCCTGCTTTATAGGTTATTAAATTAAATTAAATTAACGTAACTTTACTTAAATTAATAACAGATTGCTTGTTACATTTCTGGCTTGACTTAAGTTTTATTATTATTACATTTCTTTTGTTATATTTCTATATGAATTTTGTTTTGTTTTTTTTTTACTCTCTATTATTCCGTTGTCATGCTTTAAGTTTCGCCTACTTTGAATTGACTTTTTGTTACGAATAAAAAGCAAAAAAAAAAAAAAAACAAAAATAATTTTTTACACAAAATTTCTAATCGAATTTGGTGTGGTTAAAGCTTTATTTATTTTTTTCTAATTATTTTTATTTAATTTTATTTATTTATTTTTTTTAATATATTTTTTGGGTTACTTAAATTACAATGAAAAGTTGTGAAAGGTTTTTTTTTTTAATTTTTTGTTTATTATTTTTATTTATGCTTTTGGATAATAATAATGTAGTGTAGAATTGAGGTTATTGATCTGCGCTGCCCATTTGGAGTGGAGGAGGAGGTGCGCTTTTATTTATTTATTTTTTTGTTAAACAGCACAAAGAATGATTGATGTTTCTTTTAGTTTATTTATTCGTTAGTTTTTTTCTTTTTCTTTTTTTTTTTAACGGGTAGGAAACTAAAATTGGCTTTAAAGTGACGACAATGAAATAACTACACCAACAACAAGGAAACAGAATAAAGAAAGAAAAAAAAACCAACTACTGATGATGACGAAGATGTTTGTTATTGGCCGGTTGATTTAATCGGATTATTGATTAGCTTATCTATAACCGAAATTTATTTATTTTCCTTTTATTCCCTTATTTTCGTCTTCTTTATATAAATTGCCAATCACATTATAAATTCAACGAAACGATTTTGCAATAGAAAATCAAAAAGGGTAGGAAATTTGTAAATAAATACATAGAGAAAAAAATGAATAAACTTGTTGTACCAAGGGAAAAATCCCTTATTTACCCTTGATCGATTACTTTTTAAACTTTTTTTCTATTTTGTATTATTTTTGCCTTTCATTATTTTCTGTTTTCTTTACGGTTTAAAGACTTAATCCATATAAATTCCCTTTTAATTATTTTCATTGGATATTATTATTTCGACATTTTTTTTTTGCCACTTTATCCGATTTAATCAGAGGCAGTCAATCGGGAGAACACAAAAAAAAAGCCTAAAAATGTGGAAAAATAGAAACAAAATAATTACATTGCCTGATAAGTTTGAAATTAAATGGATCAAGTTTAAAGACGAAGTAGCCAATCCAGTGTTGTGTATTCGGTTATTCTACGTATCTTCACCAAACTTTTATACTGCAGAGTGGTATATAACTGTACTATCTATAAAAATAAAATTAAATTAAAATAAACATGTCTTACATGTCTTAATAAGAGCAACAGAACGTACCATATGCATAAGGGTTAAAAAATGCTTTTAAAAGTTCAAATATATGGTTGGTTGTACCACAGTCACAGCTAAAGTTAAACATTTCACTTTACTGTGCATTTCAAAGTAAATATATATGTCATTACCCGTTGACTTCGTTCTCTTTTTGATAAAAATATAAATTAAAATCTTCCACATAAACCTTAAGTGAATACTTAAGAAAACAATTGTGTAAGCGACTGACTGTGATGAGAGAATGATGTTGGCGATAAAATATATATGGAAATGATGGATGTTTTATTTTAGCAAATTTTTCCCGTCTCAATACATGAATTCGTCAAGCATATTATATTTATAATACCTTAATACCATCCTTTTTCATTATATAATTCATAATAAAAGAAAAGTATAAAGAATGAATGGTGCATTGCACTTTTGAAAATAATATTACGTAAATACTTATCACGTAGCAACAAGATTGCATTGCATTGCACGGCAAGGCAATTGCAATTGTGATTTTCGTTTTTTATTTCCACCTTTCAATGACAACAAAGGACTAAACACAATCATCAAGTTCAGAAGGAAGAGAATTGATTGTATCACCACAATTTGCTCCACATATTTATGTTTTCCCATTATTATTATATATACACATAAAGAAAAATACCGGCACAATTGCAATTAAGTATTAAATAGCACAAAGAAAAGAAAAAATACAATAAAAAAAGGGAAAGGAAAGGTTGAAGAAAAAATCATAAAGACGCCCTTTCGAAGCGAAAAAATACACTTCACTGTGACAGGTCTTTGTTGTGCCTTCTTGAGTCATTTGTATTTCTTTAAATAAATGTAATTGAAAAGGGAATTAAATACACTTATTCCTTTTATGCTTGTTGTACACAATTTTCTAAAAGGCATAAGCATTATTATACAACTTAAGAAAGTACTAGAACACATCACATCCACGTCATATGTTTGTTGGGAATTTATTTATTTTTTCTCTCTTTGTTCCTCGGTCATACGAGTTAAAGCATGAAAAAGCCATTAAGGTAAAAGGTCGACAGTTCAAATTATTCTGCTATAATTTTAAATTTACAGAAAACTTATTTGATATATATTTACCTGATTATAAATATGTATGTGTACTAAAATTGACTTGACGTAATGAAATATAATATGTAATATTCTTAATTTATATTTTTGCTACATATTACATTAGATATTTTGATTGCAGTGGATTATTCCTATCCATTTTTACATAAAAAAAAAACAAAGCATATAAAAAAATGCCCAGCGGGATTTCTAATCAACTTTTTTTGTTCTTATACTATTCAGTTCAGTTCAATGTATCCATTTATTTATTAATATTTACTTTGTTTCCATTTTCCTACATAAATTTGTATTAATTTTCTTCATTTATTATTTTTTTTTTTGTGTTTAACATGAAACAATAGAACATTACCGCACTAATACACTGGCAAAAACTCAACATAGATTCAATTTTTCTTCTTTTATTATGAAGTTCATCATCGTATCGATTTTTTATTTCTCCTTCAAAACAGCTGAGAGTGTTGTGCATTGTATCGTTTAATAAATGACTTACGTTACTTGCATTATATATTTTTGTTAAAACAAGGAAAATAAATTTGATTAAAATGATTATTCATAAAGGACATATAATAAGCATATAATATTTTATTATATTATAAAATAATAATTGATTCTCATAAAAAATTAAATATATAAATATAATATAAACATATAATTATTATTTTTAAGTACAATTGACGTACACGTATGTTCGGCATCGGATCACAAATGTGGCAAGAAGAACAGTTGATTGTGTTTGGTTATATACTTTTTCATTTTATTATGTTTACGTACAAAAACAAAGCAAATCTGACATTAAATAAATAAATATAAAAAACATTCAAAACTAAACACTAATATACACTAGCCTTGTACTGATGTTTTCTTTTTTAAAAATTAAGAAGGTTTTATTACAAATTTAACGTTTTCTGTGAGTTCTAAATTTTTGTATAAATTTTTAATAAAATAAATAAATTTTAATTTATAAATTTTATTTATAAATTTTAATTTTAATAAATTATTAATTTATATTAAATAAATATTTACGTTTGTTTAATGTTATAACAATAATGCCCCCAGCTGAGTTTGTTGCTAGGGCCAAAATAAATATAGTGTTTTTAGTTTTGAGATATTCAATTTTATGAGAACAAAGAAAATTATTTTCGTAAAAATGAATTATTTTATAAATTTTTTTTACAAAATTGATTCTTTGAAATATAATTAGAAAAATTATGTAATTAGTTTTTAAAATTTTTATTTAATTATTTTAATATTTATAAACAAAGTTGTTGCTAAGGGCTTAAACGAAATTCTTTGTTGTAAAATACTATAGAATTCATTGCATGCACTTCCATTTCTTCTTTCTCTTCTATTAAACTGTATATAAGCGTCGCTCGGTATATTTTCTCTTTATGGTATGTTATATATATGAAGTACTCGCACACAATTGCATACTATTGAATTGAATATTTTATTTAAAAGGGCTCACATACTACTTTAATCCTTATTTACTTGCAACCAACACTACTTTGACCGGCTTTTTACGATCCATAGTATTAGTGTTGCGTTGCGCCACTGCACTTTATTTATTTTTTTTAACATTTCGTTTAATACCATCTAGCCAATAGAAATGAATTATTTATTTTAAGAAACATCAGCTGAGAATTGTCAAACATAAAGTATAATAATAATAATAATAAAACGTCACCTACACAACTATACATAAAATAATTTTAAACAAAGAAATTTACCGGCATTTAAATTGTATAATAAAATTTTTATTACTGACTAAAAAAAATATAAAACAATACGTTTCTCTGTTTTATTTTCGTATATTTAGTATGTTAATTAAATTAAATAATGTTTAATTAAATTAAAATATATATAAATTTATGCATATAAGTTTATTGTATGGATTTTTCGTTACATAAAAAAGAAAAATCAAAAAAAGCCCGATGCTGCCTGAAAGTATGGAGGATTTTTTTTTATTATTTATTTAGTGTTTTTCTATCACTTTTTTCACCTTTATTTATATTTATTTTTTGCCATTCAATGTAATTTCTATTTATTTATTTTTTTTTAGATAGATTTTCTGTTTAGTAATTCTTTTGTAAGGAGAATAAGCTCCAAATGAAATTGAAAATGCCTTGAACGAGAACCGGTTCAAAAGATATAATATGTGCGGTTAGTTTTCCATTTTGGCTATATGCAATGGTTTAATAAATGAAGATTTAGTGTTATAAAGAGTTGAGACTTTGAAGTAAGAAAATGAAAGAATAACGATTGCTACTTATTATACGTGCAAATAAGGTATAACATATGTAATATAGAAACATAAAATAAAAAGGAAACGCTATTTGGCAGGACTTAAACGTTGAATCTACTAACCAACTGAATTCCCAGATAAAGTTTTATCCAAAAAAGAAAAGCAAATGGCAAGGCAAAAAAAAAGTATGAAAAATATCAGGTAAAAAGCGGCCAAATAATGTATACGAATGGGTGGCATTCATGGTGAAATATGAACTGATAAACTAGGTAAAGTAAGGAGAAAAAAAAACATCTAGCCAAAAGGTTTCATTTATTTAATTTTTTTTCTTCTGCTGCCTGGGTGGTAGATTGAATACAATATCGACCGCAGATAAATTAACTTCTGTATGATGCAACAAATACCGAAGATGACGACGACTATGCGAAAACTTACAAGTTTTTATTTTATTTTCTGCTACCACCAATAGTTATAACACTCGAATGATGATTATAGCTATGCTGATTATAATCTTGATGACGAGTGAGTGAGTACTAAACGTGGGGAATATTTAGTTCTATCTTTAATTCGGTGGGTGGATTTAATTATTTTTTATTCTCTATTTCTTACGTTTTGCTGATTTCATTTTGTTGCAAAAATGGAATTTTTAAGTGTAATTGCATAGTGAAAATATCCAGTAACGAAAAACATGAGATAGAAAGACTAAAGCAATAAATATATGTATAAAAATGAAATTTTGTACAAAAGTTTTCCCTGGTTTTTTAAAAGAAAATAAAATTCAGCAAAAGAAAATAATAATCAACAGTTCAAGATGGTAATTAAAATATTTATGAGTTATTCAGTAATAATTAAGAATTTTTTTTTTTAACAGAAATGGATTTTTCTTTTTTATTTAAAAAGTTATTTTTGTAGTCGACAAGATTTGTTTATGTGTGTAGAATGTAGAGGAGAATTTTCCATTTTCATAATCATTTTTGCAATGAGTGCATTTCTGCACGTAGACATTAAAGTGTTTTTATATTTTTAAGTTTTTTTTTTTTTGGTATTTTCACTTTAAAAAGTATATAATAAAATGGAAAATATCAGTAAAAGAAAAATGAAAAATAAAAAGGTTTTTTTCTTTATTTCTCATTGAATGACTACGACTGCGACTGTATTTTTGTTACTAAGCGTATGCATTTGTTGTTGCCGATTTTTTTTATGTAACTAAAACTATATATAAATATTCTATTGTTATGTGTTATTAGAAGAGGGTAATTGACAATGTTGTCATTATAATAAATAATCATTTTGTTCATTTTTATTATTTGATGTAGAAAAAAAAATAAAATGATAATTTGTTACTCACTTTTTAATTTATACTAAGCATAAATATTAATAATTTATAATAGAATGCAGCTGGAAAAGGGATATATACAAATATATATTATTAAGTAAAAATTCACTGTATGACGTAGATAATTCTTTCTCTACATGCATATGTAGATTTAAATAACAATAGCGGTGTTTATTACTAAATGAATACGAAATTTTTATAGTAGAAGAGGTAAGTTAACACTAAGGACATGCTTTAAAGTATAGTTTTTACTAAGTAATGAATATTTTATGTATATTTTCATTGTTATCATAAAGAGTTTTATTTTAACAAATACCGATTTTCGTAGACATTTTTTTAAATGCATTTTATTTATGTTTAAAGAATAATGGAAGAGAAAACAAAATAATCCTGTTTCTATGTCATAATGATAGCGATGCAAAGTAAAACATTAATAATAATAATAATAAACGACAACAAAAAAAAAATATTATATCTCACCATCGGTATTTACTTATTTATTTACTGATTAAACTATGCAATTGTTTGGATTTTTTGCATTGAAGAAGAAAACAAATGAAACATGCCTGATTATATGATTTTCTTTTGTTTAGATTTTGGCATCCATTAATTATTTATTTTATTTAAGCTATACAGATGAAGACAATACATGACGAATGATTAAAAGGTTGTTTTTTTTCTACTTTTTAATTCTTAATGAATAATAATGGAAAATGACTTAAATATTAATTAAACAAAAGAGACAAAGTAATTACTGTTTACATTATTCATAAATAGAAAACAATTGAAACACTAAAGTCAAGTAAATTGTGTATGGGTGTGTGTGTGTTTTTAGCTGCTGTAGTTGCTGCTTATTTTTATTATTAGTAATTATTAATAATGGTTATCTATGGAAAAGAGTAATGCACTTATAAAATTAAAATAAACAAGGATTAATTAATCAAAACATGAAGATGAAAAAAAAAAAATTTTAAATTTTAATTTTAAACAAACAAAAAAAAAGAAGTTAAGTAGAAAAAGTTTTTTTATTTGAATTATTAAAATTTTTGTATATTTTCATTAAAAATTAAATAATTTATTATTTAAAAAAATATTTATTATTATTATCATGAAAGATTTTTTTTTTCTTTTCTTTTTCGTTAAAATTAATAAATTTATTACATTTTTTTTTTTTTAATGTTTTAATTTATTTATTTGAAGATGCAGCACACAACGTAAACAAGTGCATTTGGTGAATAAGACAGTGAAAATTTTTATTTATAGAAATTTATCGTTGGTGTAACAGCAATAACGATGCTGGATACAACCAGAGCTGTGAACTCTATAAAAATAAAAAAAAAATAGATTTATTGATGCAATAATTGACAGGTTTTGGATTTACGATGTAAAGTCTACCAGTGAATTGGATAGATTGCTATGTCTACCATGTATATATGAGGGGGTTGATTTTAAGTTCTAGTTCTTTCCGGGCATTTATTATAAATAAATGAATGGAGTGAATATTCTAGGTGATAATAACACATTTCATTTCTCACTGTTGTTTAATAAATAAAAATTATTATTTGTTTCAGGGTCGACAGGAGTAATAAAATAATAAAAGAATTGAAAAATTAATTTTTATTTATAAGCTAAGGTGATTTTTATTGATTAGGAGTGTAGTCAGCAGTAAAATCTATATAAATATCTGAAATATTCACACATAAACGTATACTGTGGATAATTTTATGCTCTTCATTGGTTAATTAAGAGCTAAAATGTTTTGAATTTTTCATTTTGTTTAACAGTTTCTAATTCATAATTTAAAATCTAATTTAAACCGCATTAAGGTTAGTTATCAAATAATATTTATATTGTAATGAATACCGAATTTAGTTTCGGTTCACAGCTTTGAATACAGAAACAATAAGAAGACGTTTTAACATTTTTTTTTCCTTTTATTTTGTTTAAGAACCACACACTGTTTGTTCACTGATTATAAAAAAAGTTAATTTTTATGAAGGCAGAAATGAAAAGAAATACAAAATCCAAAAAAAAAAAAAAAAAAACTATAACACCAGATGAAATAAAGAAAAAGAAATGACGAAAAAGAAGAAACATAAGCAACATATATAACAAAACAGAACCAGAGCCAGCAACAATTATTAAAAAACATAAAATTTAATAACACTGAAGTAGCAACAACCAATAAGAGATTAAGTTTTTAAACATTATTTTATTTATTTTTTAATATTTTATTTAGAATTTTCTTCGTTTTTCAAAAGAGAACAGAACAAATAGTGAAATTATATTCATGAAAGTAATTAACAAGCTAATAACTTACATCACTGACTCGTCTTTTTACATTTTTTTTTTCCTTTTCATTTCTTTATTTCTCCTATCGTTTTTATAGTTTAGTTTGTTTATAATTTTTATGATTATAATTTTCTTGTAAAGAAAATGAATTTCGTGTGTTATCCCCAAACATGTGTTTGCTGGTTGTTTGTTAATTTTTATTTTGGTTTTTTGCTTCCAAAAAGCAATTTATAATTCATAACCATATTACTTACTTGGAGGGATTACAACAATTTATTGATTTTTTTTTTTTTTCATTTTCTGTTTTTAAGATTTTTTTTAATAGATTCATATATTTTTGACTGTAATTTTGTAATTTTTATAGTTTTAAGTGTTTATGTTTTGATTTATTATTTAAAGTTGAATAAAAATCTTGTATTTTTTTGAGACAAAGAAAAAGAATTTTGTTTAGCGAATTGTCTTTCAAAAAAACATAAACTTGGTAATTACAGTGACTTTTCTTTCAATAATTTCTTGCCTTGTCTTCGTATCAGCAGAGAATGTTCACTGTGGAGCAAATATAAACAGATGATTATATTAATACTGTTAAAAACCATGGTTGTGATATAATTTTATTAATTTTAGTGATATTTGTCAATTCGTCACATTATATAAGTCACATTATCGCAGTAATTTGAGTACATCAGTGTCTACGAACAGACTTTATGTTGCCAAAATACTACTCTTTACTACAAGTAACTAAAATTCGCTTTAATTCTTAATAAGACACTCATTTTCAGTGAAAATAAATAAATTAATAGCTTACTTAATAGCAACTTAGTCAAATTTTAATTGGCAAAACAATTTTTTATACTTGAAATATTTAAGTCTTAATATTTAAGTAAATAACCTGTAACAAACTATGTTTCTGTAGAATTTTAATCGGTATTTGTTATATTATCTCGTATATATTTGATATTCTTGAAAAAAATTGTTGCATTCGTTTTACAAATATAAAGATATTAAATCAACTATTTAAATAAACCTATTTGTTCACTTTGTTTCCACTAAAGTAAGCTTTCACTTCTGTAGCAAATTCGTTTTTAACAAAATCTTTTATTTTTTTTTTGTTTTATCATAAGTTCTGTGTAATAATTAAGTAAATTTTCTATGAAATAAAAATGTAACAAAAAGTTTTTCATATTTATTTATAATACGACAACTTTAAATAAGACTTTCATACTTTTGATGCATAATTCTATAGAATCATTATTATTTTCTGTTTATTATTCACCTAGCATTACACTACATTTAACTTTATTGTTATAATTATTTAAGATTAATTATTATTTGTTTCAAAAAATAATATTAAATATCACTTTCAATTACCTAGAAAAATTTAATTATTTTACCTAAATCAATTAAAATTAGTTTTATTATTATTATTATTTTTTTTTTATTTAAATTGTGTTCTTATTTGATGTTGAAATTGTTTTATGACTTTATTATAATATTATTCTTTTTTATTATTATGTTTTGCTTATGATTAAGTAATTATTTTTATTATGAAGCAATATATACAAATAAATTAATTTTAACAGCGTTGTAAACCGATTTAAGAAAAAATAAAGATTGCAATTGATAAGTTGGAGATATTTAATGAGTTTTTATTGTTTTCATTCCTTATTCATATTAATAATTTATTTATATCTTACACAATAATTTTGGTTGATCCTCCTACTGATAATTACGATCAGCAAGTATATATTGTATAAAAAAGTAGTTTTCTAATGTTTAAAATGATAATCGTTTTGTTATTCTTTATGTAACGACAAATAATTGTTCCTTTTATTTGAATTTCTTTTCTCAAAACGTAATTTGGCGGCATAAGGACTAAATGATGAATACAGATTATAATCGATAAATTTTAGTTAATTTAAGAGTGATAACACTTAATAGAAACAATAAAAACAAAAAAGAAAAGAGTAAAGTATCATAAAAACAGTGAATTCACGTGTAACTATACAAAATTAATAAAAATTTGATAGCATTGTATCATTACTCATAATAATCATCATCATAAATTAAAATATAATTACTATAATAATTTAAAATGTAACAAGGAAAACATATTCTGAATGGAACCGTTTTGGTTTGCAGCACTGCAACAAACGTTATAAACACTATTTAAAGAAATTTATATATATTGCATTGCATTTATGTTACGATACGTTTAACTTACATTATGTTAAAATTCTGGTGTTAATAACATTACTTTGGTGTTTGTGTTAAGAACATAAATGGTCATGGTCGATAAATTTAAACTAAATAATAATAATATTAATAATAATATTTTAAAACAAAGTTACAAATTAATGAAATTCTTAGTAAAATATGTTTTTATTATTTTTATTATTATTATTATTATTATTATTATTATTATTATTATTATTATTATTATTATTATTATTATTATTATTATTATTATTATTATTATTATTATTATTATTATTATTATTATTTTATTAACGATTAAAACTAAGTCACGTTTATTTTCGTGCTACTGTTTTCTAATAATAAAAAATAATAATAATAATTAATTGATAAAAATAAACAAAATGACAGATGAATTAAGCGTGTCCAATTTTTACTGCTGTTTTATTTCCTACGTTATATGGCAAAGAAACAACATTTGGGAAATTTGTGCATGTAGGTAATAGCAGCAAATATACGGGTAAGTTACATACACATGACGAATTCTTAAAATTCCATCAATCATATTAATTCCTTTAGTTTTTCTTATTATTATTGCTCTTCTGCTTTTTTTCTCTTCCTTTTTTGTGTATTTATCCTTAATTCTCAGAGAAACAAGCATATGTTGATGGTTTTCTTATTTAAGCATACGCAGATACGTTTTGTTCTTTAATTTTAATAATGCACAATGCATACATGTAACAACAATGGTAATTAACGGTTACACGAAGAATAAATAAAACATTTATCATTATTAAAAATGTCTAAAGAGGGTTTTTTAATTGCTTAATAAATGTTTTAAGAAAAAAATAAAAATTGTAATATGATTCTATTATTGTAGGGATATTTCTGAGGCCCGCAAACAAAAAGTGAATTATCAATGAATATCACTTATTTATTGGATTATTTATTTTTATTGCAGAAAAAGGTAATAATAATAATCTTTTTAGATTATGTATATTCAATAATAAACGTTTCGGTTATTTTACCTGAATTTTTTCTTTCTTCTTTTAGTTAACAAATGATATAGAAAATAAATAACTGTAGAAACAGCATGACGTGATGCTACTCAGACAATCTTTGATTAGTAAAATTTTTGGTAATTTATTTACACTATTTATACTATTTTACAAAATTGTTTTTATATTTTGTTGCAAGGTAATTGAACAATTAATCATAATCAAAAATGTTTATAATTAACAAAGAAATATTTATGATTTAGTCATGCAGTTAAATGTTTTTACAGCTTTTATGCTTCTGAAAACGTGAAAAGGAGTTATACTACCTTAATTACGGTTTATTTCAGTAATAATAAGATCATAAATTTTAAACAATATTACGTTTACCAGGTTACTTCAGAAGTAGAATAGTTTTTTTATTTAAACTGTTTATGAAAAATGCCTAAATTTCAACATTTTAAGCGGCATTTAATGCGATTTCACAATATTGAAAGCAAAATAACTGTGCCAAAGTACTTTTTATTATAAACTAAAAGACTTAAGATTAGATCCATAAAATATTGCAAAATACGAAAGAATAAAAATGTATAATTGGTCAAGAAAATTTACATAAAATGAATGATTTTCCTCACTGTAGCTCATTAAAAATTTAAAAGCCAAGTGCCCAGACCAACTGGTAAACTAAAGACTACACAATGCTTTGTTATAAATTATTAAAAGTAAGCTGAAAAAAACTTTAATTCTTATACTTTTGTTCATTAAAATATACATCCTAATTACTTTTATTAAACAGGAAATGTTACCTTAATCTGTTATTATTATCTGTTTAAAATAAATTAATTTTTATAAAAATTACCTTGGAAGTTACATATCAAAACACTTTAAAAGATATTTTTTGATAAACGCAGAGTACTTAAAAAAAGATGATAAAATTAAGTGAATTAAATTATTATTCATTCACCAACGTGAACCACACAAAGAAATTTATTTCTTCTTTTTTCTACTATTATCACGAATCATATATTTTTATTTAAATTAAATACACTTAAATAAAAATTACACGAAAAATCATATCAAGAGACATATAAATAATACAGCTTTAGCGAAGCCTCTGTGCTAACACGGTCATAGCTATTTTTAATATTAATAAATAAAACTCAGCAATATGCAAACAAATAAAATTATTTTTCACTTACTTTATTATATAATTAACGTAAATTAGTTTTCACTTTTTAACTGGCAATAAATCCTTAAATTATATTATTGATAATACAAATAAAAATAAAAATAAAAAGAAACAACAAGAAAAGATAAGATTAAGAAAAATTATTAATAATTCTGAAATGTTATCTAATCAATAAATAATCAGCAAACTGTTTTTTTTTCTTTTATTAAAGAAAAATTCAGAAAAACATTGAATGAAAAATAAGATTAATAATTTTATTTAAATCAAATTATTTGACGTCACAGGGTGTTGACTAAATATGTTTTTAAACTTTATACATAGTGCTAACGTATGATTTTTCATGGTCAGTGTTGTTTCTCCAATGAATAAACATTGTTTGTCTACGTATTGTTTTAGAAAATATAGTAAACAAGTATTTTTTAACATATTCAAGAAAAATAATAATAATAATAAAGCATTGAATGTTAGCTGAATTATTATTAATAATAAAAAAGGGCATTATTTAGATTAATCAGGTGTTAAACCGGGGTCATTTTTATTCAATTAATTGAATAATTAAATTGCCAATAATTAATGATTTAATAAAATTATAAACACTTTTAATTAGTGTAACTGCATTTGATCACATTATTGACATTAAATATAGTAAAAACAAGCTTGGAATTGTGCGATTTATTAATCTGGTTAACAGAAAACAAATAACAAATTGAAATAAAAAAACAATGATTTCGTAAAGTAGAAATACCAATTAATTATTGTATGATTTAATTAATTAATTAATTTGTCTAAATTGATCCCAGATCAAGCATTATTGTTTACACACATTTATATCATATTAACGCATATAGTATAATTATCACTTTATTCTATTAATACAGCATAGCACTGTCTTGTTTATTTATAATCTTTTTTTCCTATTTATGCATTATTTTTAATTACTTATTTATTTACTTATTTTTCGTGAATAAGTACTTATATACTCATTACTTGTTTTTATTTATTAAAAACAAATATTTACTTTTATCATAATTTGTAGCAATTGACGTTTTTCATTTCGCTTGTTTTTGATAATTCCTTGTTTTTTTTTTTAATTATTAATTGAAAGACATTTAATCCCATATAATTCTTTGTTGATTTGCACGTACACAATGTTTATTAGTGACTTTTATTTTACTCAAGTGTTACAGGTTAATGCATTCAGTGAGACTTTTTTAAGGGTAGCATTTTTTTTACTGTCAACTTACATCCCATTAGTTATTTATTCCTTCCAATGAAAGGAGAATAAATAAAGCAATTAGTCATGGAAAATAGTAATTAACTGACGAATTATATGTTACTACTTACTACTGTTATTACTTGGTGTAATTATGTGGTATTTCACAGAACTTTACATTTGTTTATAGTTTTAAAAGCATTCTCTAGGATATTAGATGACTTTCTTTGGTATAAAAACTTCTCAGTCTGAAATGTTTTTTAACCATCCAAAGTGAACAAACAAGATTCACCAACAAAGGTGTTTCTTTTTCTAATTAATTTCACAAAACATTACAAAATTATTTTTGCATTTTCTCAAAAAATGTTTTCGTTGTGACTTTTTGTAGATAATTTCATTCCAGGGAACATTGTTGATCTGGCCTAAGTACGTAAAACACTCTTTTCTTAACAATTTCTATAATTTATATTGATTTTCTTCTTTCTTCCTGATTATCTTCACCAAACATTTCATGTTTAATTATTACAAATACCCAGATAATATCTTTGGCCATATAAAATCCCATTACAGTACAATGCAGATAACATTGATTATATATTGTTACTGGGAAATAAAAACTGGTTAATCTGGTTTTACAATAAAACAAAACATATTACTGATAATAAACAATTAAGACGAATTAATAACAAAAATAATAAAATTGATAAATTAATGAATGACGTTCCCTGATTATTATTATTTAATTTATAAATAGTTTATTTTCGAAAATAATATTAATAATAATATCACAATTGAGGTTTTTTGGCCTTTTCTTGATCTCTGTGTTTTGTTAATATCAAAATATTTTATATTTAAGTAACAACTTTAATCCACTTTGCACTGAGACTTTTGTTGTTATCAAAGAAAGTGTTTCAGTTTATCTTAATACTTATCGATTATTTTACTTAATTTTATGGATTAGATTATAATGATGGATTACATTATATCGAATATAAAAGTTGTTAAGTAACAAAAGCCATAAAACAGTTGCAGTATTTGCGTCCAAGTGTACGTGATTTGTAAAACTTCAAAAATAATGCAAACAAAAGTGTAGAAAAGAACTTACTAATTATTACAACCAGTTCCATAAAATACAAAATTTCGTGTATCAGTTCTTCCAAAGCATGTACAAAAAACATCCTATTAGTTAAATGCAACTACGCCTTCTGCATTTTATTAATATTTTTGTTAAATAAATTCATAGCATATACTTTTTTCAATAATGATCCGAGGAAGTCTATTTCTTTTGTTGAAGTATCAGAGGTTATCCAAAACACTTTTTTTTAAAATGCACCAAGAATTTGTTTCTGACAGTCGCTTACAACTCAGCAATTAAATAAAACACTGAGTATTTGACAAACAGAATCCAAAAGAAACTTTTCAAAAGGAACAATCATCAAATATTTAAGGAAAACTAATGTTGTTGTTCGGTCTCTAAATAAGGGTGCAAAAAATTCATTTTTCTTACCTAAAAATAAGTAATTCATAGAACACGTCTAACGAAATTAAAAAATTATGAGACTAAAGCGAAACCAAATTAATAATTATAATGCAATAATAATTTCTAGAAAGTAAATTCGAAAAACATGTTTGTCCTGTAATAAAAATCTGAAATACGTCAAAGAACAAAAAAAAAATGAGTGTGGTCGTCACACTTATTTTTCTTAATAATATTATTATTTCACAAAATTATTAAATTAAAAAACATGTTGTACCGCGCGCGGTTTATTAATTGATAAGAAAAAAAAACTGTTTTTCTTTTTAATTATCGACAATAATAATTGTAATGAAATTAGTATATATATATTTACTTTTTATTATATAAATTAGGTAATATAGTAAATACACTGACCATACTCAATGTTAATTAATTTGTGTTGTTGCCTGTGGCTGCCCTTTTATTTCTTTTGTAATATGACGATGACTTTAGTTACGTTTATTGTTTTTTTTATATAAAAAATCAAAATTAAATCAGCTAAAGAAATATTATTATAATTATTATGCAATCTATCAGTTATTTAGTTATATCATATATCGTTATACTGAATAAAAATATTTATTTTCATTTGCTGATTCTACAATTTGATATATGAGACGTGCAAATATGATATGCGAAATCGATTAAATTCATTAAATAATAAAACATTTATAAACTAATGGAGAAATGTAATATTATTTAATTTCTATTAAATTAATATTCTATTTATTTTACCTTAATAATGTGTCATCTTTTCGTTTTAGTTCGTATATTAAACCAAAAAATGGGAAACCAAAGGCTATTGATCTACTGATTGATTAACAGACAACGCAGAACAGAATAATCTTCGGAATCATTCTTAAATACATTAAAAATAAAAAACACATTGAGCTAAGAGCTATGACAAATGATTTTTCTCAAATAGATGTGCAAAATGTGACGGAATTAGTAAAAACAAATCTTTATGGCAGTTAAAATTAAGAAAATGTTGTTCAGTTTCAGCTATTTCTAGCGAAATTAACAGACACTCCATGCAATCATATTTAAAATCATGAATTAAGCATGCCTGATGTACATTATTAATGAAATCCATTCTTTATTGAACAAAATTTCCAATTTTAAAAACTATGCGCATAGTGATAAATCTTTACATAGGTACAGGGCTGCAACCTGCAGTTTTTACCTTTGGAAGCATATTGTTTTAGTATTTTTCCATAATAACTACTGCTGCCTGCAATAAACTATAACATACACTAGAATGCTTTGTCATATCCTGTTTTGTTTATTAATTTTCCATTTAAATTTAAAGGACTCGTCTTAAAGCACTTGACCGACAAGTCTCGTACAACATAAGAGTTAAAATAATAAGTTCAATATCTTTTGTATTAAAAGGAATTAAAAAACGAAAATTTATCAAATATTCTGAATTGCTTATCAGTTTAGTTATATATCAGTTCAGTGCATATGTTAAAATAATCTTACCAATGATTATGGGTCGCAAAAAAAAATTTAATTATAAAATTGTTTTATTGCCATTTATTTTTTCTCTAGTTTCAAAAAAATTTACAAATAAACTAATTATAATTATTAATATTCTTTTTTAAAGTATTATTATTAAAATGAGTTCTTGCGTGGCCATCATTCATCCCTGTGCAGGTGACTGCTGATTCAATTCTTCATTATTTGAAAAATGCCACGACTGCCATATTTGGTTAAATCTGTCCCGGTTCATCACTTTTGTTGAATCCGTAGACCAGTTATTAGATCCAATCATCTTTTCCAGTTTGACCGATTTTAGAATTAATCCCAACATTTTTTTCATTTCTATTATATTTACATCTCTTCACTTTAACGATTTCTTCGGTTTTTTAAATCTATGTATATTTTGTGCATGATATCTGTTTGTTTCTTGCACCATCATTTGGAATAAACCGTCTCCAATAAATAACTCTACACAATCAATAACACTTTCGCTATTATTTGGCATCACTTTTACGTCGGGACGCCCTAAAAAATCTTCTAAAACAGATATAATATCTACTTCAGTCCATTCTTGAATTTTATTTTCATCACTCGTTCCACTTTAGACACTACCGAACGAAAACACTCTCGGTTTTTGTCGCGGAAAAATTTCACTATCACTATCAATGCCATTAGAATAAATCATTACTTATTGTGTTAAAGTGTTCTGATTCTAAAACTTCGAAAATCTATCTTTACCAAAAAAAATTAAAATAATTTCCGACAACAAAAATTTATAAGGTAGACGACAAGCCACCACAAATATATACATTTTTTCCCTTACATTTTAAAGAAAAACCTTCCTCTAATCTATACTCTATTTAATAAACAACAAAATGAAAAAGAAGAAGAAGAAGAAAAACATAACTGAAATACAAAAAAAAAGTTTAACCTAAGAAATAAATAAAATTAAATGAACTCCACAGTAACCTACATATACAAAATTACCTGTTATTATTGACACCATAAAGTCTTGAATAAATGGTTCAAGATACCTTTTATTTATAAGCGAACGACGTTATACATGCTCCTATTGTTGTTGTCTTCCCAATATCACTTTAATTCCCTTATTTCTGCCTTTTTTTATATAGTTTTTTTTTTTTCATAGTTGATTGAATTACATAAAAATTTAATTTTATTTAAATATAAATAAAAAGGTTAAATGGACTTTACAGGTAAATCAAAACAGGTAAATTATTAATTATTTATTTATTTATTTATTTATTTAATGATCTTAAGTGTTTATATTTTTTTTCTCTTGTAATAAATTTTAATTAAACTTTTTATTGACTCGTTTACTTGATTATTGAGTAATTTTTATTTTCGTATTAAAAGAAACTCAGCCATCATAGGCGTAAATATCAGTTTTCAGCATTAAAACTAATGTCCTTCTGATACATTTAAGTAAATTTCTTTATCAAAATATTACCAGGTATATCATTAATTAAATGTAAAAAAAATTATTACCATTAGATTTACTTTTCTACGACCTAAAATACAATTTGTTATCCATGAAAATCCCTACTTTAATGGTTTTAATTTCAAGACAGTGCTGTACCATGCATTTGGTTGTTTAGTTTGTTTTGTTTTTGTATTTCTCATCATAAAAATTAATTAAATAAAATTTTATTATTGTTTTATTGGTCAGTTGATTTTACACATTAATTATAAAATATTTAAAAGAAGAAAGAAAAAAAAAACACGAAAACATCAAAGGAATGTAGTAAATTATGTGGTTAACCACAGTATCCTCTTTAGAATTTTAGATTATTTTTTAAATAAATAATTTAATTAATTAATTAATAATTATTATTATTAATGAATAATGATTTTGTATTTTTTTGTTTAGTTTTAATTTGATATCAGTTGATGAGTAATTTATTTAAAAGAAAATACTAGGAGATAGTGACAGCGTGTTTAAAATTTGGACTTAACCGTAGTAAGGAAATGGAACTGTTATTAAATGAGTTGACTGTTGTTATTTGAATACACATGGTAGTATTTTTATGAAGAAGACAATATAAAGACCCCAGTTATAAGATCAACAGATCTATACCAGATCAGCAGTTCAAAATCTATAAGTAATGAGTAAAATACATACAGAAAACCATGTTTTCAAGACTTGTTGCTGAACATTTTATGCAGAAACTTTTTTTGATTCCAAGGAACTAAAAATATAACCAACGATTAATGTCAAAACATCACTAACAGAGTGTTTAACATTCTAATACAACAAACACTCTGTTTCAGGTTTGATTCTACTTATAACAACTAATTTTCCAGATGAAAATTTAATGCTATTAAACCGTTAGACAAAATAATTAACAATAATAAAATAAAATAGCCTGATTAATGTATTTTTTGTTTATTTTATATTATTTAAACAATTTCAGGTGTTTGTTTTATTATAAATTACATTTACTGATAGCTTACCCATGTATCCGGTTAAGATTAATATAATTAATCTTGAAATTAATTAATTAAAACATTTAAAAGAAAAATACTGAAGAAAGGAAATACGAAAAAGAATAGAGAAAAATTAATAAATCACAAAATAACGTGAGATTGTTACTTGCTTACGAGTTGGCTATCGGTTTAAACGTTTCACATTTTTTTTTTCACTTTTTCTTATCACAAAACATCACAAAAAATTTCTCAACTATTCGTGTCTCATGCAACCGTTTATCACCCTAGAAATATTGACGATACAAATAAAACAAATGTTCTATCTGTTTTTAATAAATATACTTTAATCAAATTTAATTTGCATAAATTAAAGGAAAGGAGAAAATATTTAGGAATTTCTTTCTTTCATTTTTTTTTTTATTTCAATTTTATTAATTAAATTCAATTACAAATTGGGTTAGAAGAAATATTCTTTAGATTTTTATCAAAATGGCTTTAACGAACAAAAATAGCCTGATGGACATTTAATGTTCGAAAAAGGAAGTAAAAAGAGGAAGCGATGGGTTTCAGGGTAACATTTGAAGTTTTCGATAAGAAATTGAATGACATTGCAATGAAGGTAATTGATCGTTCGTTCGTATTTTATTGCGTTGTATGATATATATTTATTTATAGTTGGATGAGTGGTAAACCACCAATCTAGGAAACTGAATAAATTGATAATAAATGATAAACCTTAAAACAATTACTAATAATTATTTGAAATTTTTACCTTGCATAAAAAGAGTTATTGAAGCATTTGCACGTTTAATATCGATAAAAATAAACATTTACTAGGCTTTTTATTCATATATTTTTTTTATCCGAGACAACTTAAACTATTCATATAGTGCCCATATTAGTCTGAATTAAATGGTTTAAAATGACATTATTATTTTATTAAAATGTGGATAATATATAATATTGTTTTATAATTTAATTAATATTAATAATTTGTATTTAAATTTTTAAAATAGTCTAAAAACTATTCAATCATAAAACAAACATTTGTCACAAAAGCAGGTTGTGTCTCGGCTAAAAAAACGATAATAATATATAAATGATATGTTTGCCATCTAATGACGAAAATTAAAAACTTAAATGATAAATCACTTTTAGTAAATAACAATCAAGAGACTAGGATTATTTTTTAATAATACTTTTAATTTCTCAAAAATTTTATAAAAATGATATCACTGGTTTATTAAAATATGTTACTCTTTTTGTCATTTTGTCTTCATATTTTTAAATATAACTAACATATTTTTGTATTGTTTCTTTTCTATTTTGAACGGATCTTTTTTATATGTTTTGAACATACTGGTAACACTTTTTATACCACTTTTTTTTCAGAAATAATTTATGTTGCTAACTTCATTTTCATTATTCAGTCAAAAGTGCTTGTAATCTTTGAGTTTTTAAACAAAAGCAAAAGGCGAATATACAATTCTTCTTTTCATTTAAAATTATTTATTTATTTATTTCGCTTATAAATTATTAATTAATAATAATTGTGTGAAAATGCCGGACCATCTTGGAGATGATATGCGTAAGATAAAATCAGATAATAACGAAGAGAAAGAAATAAAATGTAAGGATTTTTTTTTATAATCTGTTTGTTTAACATGTCATCAAAATTTGTAAAAAAGTTAATAATTAAAAAAAATAATTAATTTTGTAGCGCTGGATGAAGGAGATATTGAACTATTGAAAACTTATGTGAGTTTATTTATTATTATATTGTGTGAATGTTTTTCCTGTTTTGTTGGAAAATTTAGTTCTAACCTCATTGTTGTCGGTATTACAGGGACAGGGACAATATCATAAAACAATAAAATTAATTGAGGATGACATTCAAAAAGCGATTAAGCAAGTAAATGAATTAACAGGTATTAAAGAAAGTGACACTGGTTTAGCACCGCCAGCTCTATGGGATTTAGCAGCTGATAAACAAACACTTCAGAACGAACAACCGCTACAAGTATTTTTTTAATTAAGATTATTTGTGTTTTATTATTTATTAATGTTTTTATGTAATTTTAGGTTGCTCGTTGTACAAAAATAATCAATGCTGATTCTGATGATCCAAAATACATAATAAATGTAAAACAATTTGCTAAATTTGTTGTTGATTTAGCCGATTCAGTTGCACCAACTGATATCGAAGAAGGAATGCGTGTTGGGTACTTATATTAATAAAGTTGAACTTTCTTTTGAACATTTTTAATAGTTATTATTTTTCTTTGAAATAATCAGAGTTGATCGTAATAAATATCAAATTCATATACCATTGCCACCAAAAATTGATCCCACTGTAACAATGATGCAGGTTGAGGAGAAGCCCGATGTAACTTACAGTGATGTTGGTGGATGCAAAGAACAAATTGAAAAATTAAGAGAAGTCGTCGAAACACCCTTACTTCATGTAATAAAATTTTTCGTTTGAATTATATTACACAAAAATTAATTTAAAAATAATTTTAGCCAGAAAAGTTTGTAAATTTGGGAATAGAACCACCAAAAGGTGTTTTACTGTTTGGACCACCTGGAACTGGTAAAACATTATGTGCTCGGGCAGTTGCAAATAGAACGGATGCTTGCTTTATCCGTGTTATTGGTTCCGAACTGGTTCAAAAGTATGTAGGTGAAGGAGCTCGTATGGTACGTGAATTATTTGAGATGGCCAGGTCTAAAAAGGCATGTCTAATATTTTTTGATGAAATTGATGCGATCGGTGGAGCACGTTTCGATGACGGAGCCGGCGGTGATAATGAAGTTCAACGTACTATGTTGGAATTAATTAATCAATTAGATGGATTCGATCCTCGAGGAAACATAAAAGTTTTAATGGCAACTAATCGACCGGATACCTTAGATCCAGCACTGATGAGACCTGGCCGTCTTGATAGAAAAGTTGAGTTTGGCCTTCCCGATCTAGAGGGCAGAACACACATATTTAAAATTCATGCTAGATCAATGTCAGTCGAAAGAGACATCCGTTTTGAATTATTGGCACGTTTGTGTCCCAATTCGACTGGAGCTGAAATTAGGTAATGTTTAAAACTATTTTTTTATTCAAATGATTTTATATAAATTTTGTGTTTTTTGTTTAAGATCTGTATGTACTGAAGCTGGTATGTTTGCTATTCGAGCACGTCGCAAAGTTGCAACTGAAAAAGATTTCCTTGAAGCAGTAAACAAAGTTATTAAAAGTTATGCTAAATTTAGCGCAACACCACGATATATGACTTACAATTAAATTTATACAATAGATATATTAATAAAAATTTTCAAATTAAATATAGTATTTTATAATAACTGATAATTATTTTTATATCCTTTTTTCGTTAATATATCCCTTTTACTAAATAATAGGATAATTATTGGAATAGCTAAAATGCCAATAGATGGCACTAGACAATATTTTGTATTACCGCCATACTATCATTCATATTCAAGGATAAGAGGCAAAATTTTCAATTGTCAATTGGAATTGTATTTGTTATTAGTTAATGGCTTGTACAAATTTAACACAAAAAATTGTATTTTTCTTTTATATCAGTAATAATTAAGGCGTTATAAGTTTATTTGATTAATATTAATTTAAAATGTTACTTAATACTTAATGATTTTTAAATATATTAAAGGTAAATAAAATATAAATAATTATTTTTTGTATTATTTACCAGATAAATAAAATGAAGCTATTCCACCTTTTCTTTGATAAATACATCATAACCCTACTTTTCACAAATTGTGTGCGGTTATTTATATATATAAATATAATTTTTTTCTTGCAATTATTACACCTTTTTCTACAATTATTTATTATGTTATTATATAAAAAGTTATTATTATTAATGTTTCTTTAAGATACGAACATTATTTAAAAATGTCATATGGTTTGGGCTCAAGTACCAGCTCTCCACAAGGAGTTCTGGATGCTGTACAGATGAATACATATCGAAGTTATGTGACAATACTGGGTGATCCAACAACTAAAGATGAACTAAAACTAAAAGCAGCACAGGAATTAAGTGAAAATTTTGAAGTAATAACACAATGTACCGGTTATCAATCGTTTTTAGAACATTCAATAAAAATCTTTGTGACAATACTGCAAGAGGGTGATCCACATTTTATATCCGAATATAATATACAACAAGTATTTTTTATTAATAATTATTAATTTAAACAATTAAGTAATTTGTATTTTCTTGTTTTAGGTAAGAAAATTAATTCTTGAAATGATACATCGACTTCCCACAACGGAAATTCTAAGACCTTACGTCAAACAAATTTTAGTCTTAATGATACACTTACTACATGTAATATACTAATTAGATTTATTACTCTTTGTTTAGTTTCTAATGTTTTTATTAATACTTTTAATTCAGGTTGATAATGAGGAAAATGTTTTAATTTGTCTTCGTATTATAATTGATTTACATAAACAGTTTCGTCCATCTTTTAATACAGAAATACAAAGTTTTCTTCAATTTGTCAAAGCAATTTATTCCGATTTACCGAAACATTTGCCAAAAATATTTGAACCGCGACCACAAATACGAGTTAGTGATTTAAAAGATGTCAACGTTGAGCATCTGTTACATGAATCGTATACAATAACGCCTATACAAGTGGAAAGAAAACCACCAGAAACCGGCACCGTAACATATAATTTAATACCGAAAGGTGTGCTTTCATTGAAAGTTTTACAGGAACTACCTATTATGGTGGTTTTAATGTATCAAATATACAAACAATTTGTACACTCAGATGTGGCTGATTTTGTTCCACTCATAATGACAACAATAACGTTGCAGCCTTCAGCAGCGCACCGAGCATCACCTTCATTTAATAAAGAAGTGTTTGTCGATTTTATGGGTGCACAAATTAAAACTTTGTCTTTTCTTGCATACATAATAAGATTATTCCAAGAAGTTATTGTTACTAGTTCCGATGTAATGATTAAAGGAATGCTTAGTCTGTTCGAAATGTGTCCGAAAGAGGTAGCGCATTTACGTAAAGAATTATTAATTGCAGCACGTCACATTTTAGCAACAGATTTACGTATTAAATTTGTTAATTCAATTGATCAATTATTCGATGAGGATTTATTGTTAGGACGAGGATGGACGACACACGAATCATTGCGGCCTCTAGCTTATTCAACATTAGCTGACCTAGTACATCATGTAAGGCAAAGTTTACCAATCGAAGTGTTAGAGAAAGCAGTACATTTATTCGCAAAAAATGTTCACGATGAAGCACTACCCACCAGTATTCAGACTATGTCATGTAAATTACTTTTGAATTTAGTCGATTGTATTCGATTACGAGGCGATAATGAATCAACAAGAGCCAGAGATCTGCTAATTACAATGCTAAAAGTGTTTACCTTGAAATTTCACACAATAGCAAAGTTGCAATTGCCACAAATAATGGCAAAATGGAAGGCGCTTAAAGCCGATAATAATATTCCAGCAAATTCCAATAACCAAGGAACGACTGGTAATAATAATAATAACCCACCAACCACTCCAGTACCATCAACATCAGGTATACCGAACAGTAACAGTGGTGAAAATTTGACCACTAAACCGGAACCTTTTGTAAGTTTTTATTTATCTAAAAACATTAATAAAAACAATTTATCAATCTTTAATCAATTTTTAGGATATAACGCTATCTGAGCAAGCATCAAAATTAAGTAGTATTGGATTTCCCGCACCAAATAATTTAAATGTGACGGATTATCGTAGTTTAGTTAAAACATTGGTTTGCGGTGTTAAAACAATAACTTGGGGTTGTGCCAGTTGTAAAACATATGTTGATCCATCAATGCAAAGTCATCAATCAAAAATTTTTAGTCCTCAGGAGATTTTAATTTTTATTGATTTGGTACATTGGGGTCTGGTTGCATTAGATATTTATTCAATAACTGTACCATCGATAAGTCCCACTGTGCAAGTGTTTAAAGGACAAATACCCCGATCAAAGGAGGAAAAAGAAGTTTTAGAGCATTTTGGTGGTGTATTCCTGATGATGAATAATCAAAATTTTCAAGAAATATTTAGTTCAACAATTGATTATATGGTAGAAAGAATGTACGTTAATTCCGCATTACAAGTGATTGCTAATAGTTTTCTAGCAAATGTTACAATGTCACCATTATTTGCAACAGTGCTAGTGGAATATTTACTTAAACGTATGGACATTATGGGATCAAACATTGAAAGATCCCAATTGTATTTAAGATTATTTAAACTTGTCTTTGGCAGTGTAAGTTTATTTCCAACTGAAAATGAACACATGTTACGACCACATTTGCATAATATTGTCAATCGATCAATGGAGTTAGCAATGACGGCTAAGGAACCGTATAATTATTTTTTGTTACTACGTGCATTGTTTCGGTCAATTGGTGGTGGCAGCCACGATTTATTATATCAAGAATTTCTTCCGCTTTTACCAAATCTTTTAGAAGGTTTAAATCGACTTCAAAGCGGATTTCATAAGCAACATATGAAGGATTTGTTTGTTGAATTATGCTTGACAGTGCCTGTTCGTTTATCATCTTTATTACCATATTTACCAATGTTAATGGATCCCTTAGTATCGGCTCTCAATGGATCACATATGTTGATTAGTCAAGGGTTACGTACCTTGGAACTATGTGTGGATAATTTGCAGCCAGATTTTCTCTATGATCATATTCAACCAGTTCGAGCGGATTTGATGCAAGCATTGTGGAGAACTTTACGAAATCAAGATAGTGCAGCACTTGTTGCTTTCCGTGTACTTGGTAAATTTGGTGGTGGAAATCGAAAAATGATGATTGAACCGCAACGCCTTGAATATAATGACAAAGATATGCCAAGCCCTGCAGTAATTGCGTATTTCCAAGACCATCGAAAATCAATCGATTTCCCAGTGGACAAAGTTATTGAAACTGCTTTTTCTGCATTAAAATCTAGTTTAACCGATCCATTTTATTGGCAACAAAGTTGGGAAGTTATTCGATGCTATTTAGGTATTTATCATTTTTATTTTTTTAATTATCTTATCTCAATGCATATATTTATTTTAGCCGCATCATTATCACTGGAGGATGACAAACACACTCTACAAAAATTGTTTATGCATCCGAGCTTTTTGGAGGGAAATATTAGTACATTATCGGGCCCACAATATCGTTCACATGACGTGCAAGCAAGGCAAACACATCAAACAGCATTGACGGGTATGTTTGTTGCGGCAGCAACAAAAGATTTGCGAAATTCGGTATTACCAACAATGGTAGCAGTTGTTAGACATTACACAATGGTCGCAATAGCACAACAAGCTGGTCCATTTCCACATAAACACCATGGTATGAATAATGGACTTGATCCATTAGTATTAATTGATGCCTTGGCAGTAATTATGGGACACGAGGAAAAAGAATTATGCAAGCCTGGACACTTAGCAATGGTTTTAATACTTGAAACTGCCACTAATATTATGGGTAACAAAGAACGCGCTTGCAGGTATGTTTATAATAAAAATAAAATCCTTTTAGTTTGTAACAAAAATTTATCCATTTGTAGATTACCCATGATGCAGTATTTAGCTGAAAAAATGTCCGGTTTGTGTTATGACAGGCCTTGGTATGCAAAAATGGGTGGATGTATAGCCCTTAAATTTCTGTATCAACATATGGCTATGCGATGGCTTTATCAACATCTTTTTGTATTCCTTAAAGCATTTTTATTTGTCATTATGGATTTAACTGGTGAAGTGTCGGCTGGAGCAATAGATTTGGCAAAGACAAATTTAGAAAAAATGCTTCGAATCTGTATGAAGCCTTTGGACAAGGATTGTAAAAATCTAGAATTAATAGCCACGCAAAACAAAGCTATGCATGAAGTAACTTATGAATTAGTTAGACAAGTCACCAGTCCGCATACTTTGGTAAGAGAACAAGCTATGCACTCATTACGATTAATAGCTGAATTACAAGAGAAAAATGTCACTGAGGTGATGCTACCACATCGTGAAGTTTTAGTTGATATGATACCACCGAAAAAACATTTATTACGTCATCAACCGGCAAACGCACAAATTGGTTTAATGGACGGAAATACATTTTGTACAACTCTTGAACCACGATTATTTACAATTGATCTTAATATTTTCACCCATAAAGTATTCTTCCATGAATTGTTAAGCCTTAGTGAGGTTGAAGATGCAATTTTAAATAAGCTTGATTGTTATAAAAATGTTAAAAATTTAATACCGCTTAGAAAAAGTGCTTTACGTGCATTGGCCGCATGTCATTACATAACAACAGGCTTGTACCGTGAGAAAATATTTTTAATTTTATTACGAACACTGGAGAAAAATAATCCATCATTACAAGAGGCTGCATTTGAAAGTATGCAAAAGTTTACCGCTGGGTTTACTATTGAAAAGGATCTTGTACATAATGGAATGCGTCCTCTATTAGAGTTGCTTGGTGATTATCGCAGTTTAACACTGAATGCTACAAAACGATTGTCATATGTAACGCAACTGTTTCCATTAATGTTTAATGAAAAATTATGCGAACAATTATTACAACATATTAAAAAAATGCTAGAAAATTCGATTGCGACAAATAAAGGTCATAATTTCTTACAAGTTGCCACAACTGGTGAAACAGAACAGAAAATAACAACATTAATTGGTATTTTTCATCAAATACCAGCTGCTACGGCGAAGTTTATTGATACATTATGTCGTCTTGTATTGCATACACAAAAAAGTCTATATATTGAATCATCGTGTCCGTACCGTGAGGCATTAACAAAATTTCTATTAAGATATCCAAAAGAAACATTAGATTTACTTATGCATGATAATAATATAAAAGAGCCACAATGGAATCGTTTTTGTATTTATTTATTAAGACATAAAAATGGTGAACCTTTCCGTAAGAACATGCAAACCCGATCACAACGTTTAGTTTATTTAATATTAAATAATACAAGTGATGAGAGTAGTTCTAGTTCTTCAATTGCTTTACCTGGTGTTACGACAACATCCGGTGTTGTTATTTTATCTAAAGAGAAGCAAAATCGTATCGAGGGACAACATCAGGCGGTGCTTATAATCTATACATTAATTGAATTTGATGATCAATGGATTGCCACACAAAATGATATAATATCAGCATTGAAAACAATTTGGGCAAATGATTTAGCTAAAGTAAGCTACAAAAAATGATTCTATTTTTTATATTTTTAATTTATTAATTTTTTTTTTGTAGGTAAATGAGTTGCCAGT
Organism: Ptychoptera contaminata; assembly: GCA_963942525.1. Lineage (NCBI taxonomy): Eukaryota > Metazoa > Arthropoda > Insecta > Diptera > Ptychopteridae > Ptychoptera > Ptychoptera contaminata. The sequence goes on along the minus strand of OZ012636.1, from coordinate 34,555,828 downwards.
TGGTAATGATTTATGGCATTTAGTTGCAAAAATATTACTACATTATTTCTCTCATCATACAAACGATATTGATTTATTATTTCAATTGTTGCGCGCATTATGTTATCGTTTTATACCTGATTTTCTATTTTTACGTGAATTTCTACAAAATACAGTTGCACAAAGTTATACAGTGGATTGGAAACGTCGTGCATTTTTCCATTTTGTTGAAACATTCAATAATCAAAATATGTCACAGGATTTAAAGGCGAAAGTCCTAACAACAGTATTAATACCAAGTTTTGCCATTAGCTTCGAAAAGGGTGAAGGAAATAAACTAGTCGGTGCACCACCCGCACCGTATCAAGAAGATGAAAATAATGTAGTGTCAGTATTTATAAGTAAAGTAATTGATCCGGAAAAACCATTTGCAAATGATGACTCTGTGAGGATTGCGTTGCTTCAATTTGCTTGTCTTCTTGTTGAACGTGCTTCACCGCATATACATGATGGCGATGCAAATAACAAACGTCAGGGTAATAAACTACGAAGACTAATGACATTTGCCTGGCCATGTTTGCTTGGGAAAAATTGTGTTGATCCCGCTGCAAGATATCATGGGCATTTATTGTTAAGTCACATAATTGCACGACTTGCTATTCATAAACGAATTGTATTGCAAGGTCAGTAATTAACAATATTATATACTGCGAAAATACATAATGCTTATTAACTGATTTTTCTATTTCTAGTGTTTCATTCATTACTTAAGGGTCATGCAATAGAAGCTCGTACTGTTGTTCGACAAGCATTGGAAGTTTTAACACCTGCAATGCCACTGCGTATGGAAGATGGAAATACAATGCTAACACACTGGACGAAAAAGATAATTGTAGAAGAAGGACATTCCATGCAACAATTATTACATATTTTACAATTGGTTGTGAGACATTATAAAGTATATTATCCGGTTAGACATCATCTGGTACAGCATATGGTAAATTCCATACAACGAATAGGATTTACGACATCAGTAACACTAGAATATCGACGATTGGCCGTTGAGTTAGCAGAAGTTATAATAAAGTGGGAATTGCAACGTATAAAAGAAGAAAATGAGGCTACATCAGACGACGTAGACCAGCAGGTACCAAATATCGATGTAAAAACTATGCCGGGCGGTGGTGTTAAACGAACATCTGGAAACGATGATAGTAATGATCAACGTAAAAAACCTAGCGCTTCTGAGGATAATACAACTTCAGGTGTCGGTTGTGCTCCGAAAGTTGAAGGTGCAGGCAGGCCAATTGACAGAGCTCATTGTGACACTGTATTAAATTTCTTACTAAGATTAGCTTGCCAAGTTAATGAGCCGCCACCAACAGTATCACCGGCAGATAATTTATCAAGACGCTGTGTTACTCTATTAAAGATGGCTATGAAACCTGAAGTCTGGCCACAACCAAGCGATTTAAAATTAATCTGGTTAGATAAAGTGTTTTTAAGTGTAGAAAGTACTCAACCAAATTATACAAATATATGTACAGCCTTGGAACTGTTAACATTTTTGTTAACAGTCATGAAAAAAGATCAAGTATTATCCACTTTTCGTCCATTACAACGTGGTCTATCGGCTTGTATAACATGTTCTAATACACGAGTTATACGTCTTATGCATGGGCTTCTTTCACGATTAATGGCGATCTTTCCAACTGATTCCCAGAACAAACATGAAGAACTTGAAACATTGTATACAACTGTCAACAAAATGATATGTGAAGGCTTATCACAGTATGAGAAGAATCCCCAAGCTAATCCCTCATCGCTGTTCGGTACATTAATGATTCTAAAAGCGGCATGTTTAAACAATCAGAGTTACATCGATCGTTTAATGATGGCATTTATGCGGCTCTTGAATCGTTTAACAAAAGAACATTTGGCGAGCGGAGGAAGTGCCGCAGCAGCGGCCGCTATTGCTGCTGCATCCAATAACTCTGGGGGAGCAACAGGGATAAGTGGCAGTTCTAATGGTGGTACTACAGCCGGACAAATTGATGGAATTGCGAGTGGTCCTGTGGCTTTAGAATTGCTTCTGTTGTCATTAGATTTGGTAAAGAATCGTGTAGTGGTTATGAGTGTGGAAATGCGAAAATTATTTATTGGAAGTATACTTGTGGGACTCATTGAGAAAAGCGCTGATGTCAAAGTAATTAAAGCAATTGTTAAAATGATTGAGGAATGGATGAAGAATAAGAATACGCCAGTAACTGTTAGTCAAGCGCCTACATTACGTGAAAAATCAATTTTATTAGTGAAGCTAATGCAATATGTAGAGAAACGTTTTGCCGATGACCAGGAATTAAATGGACAATTTTTAGAATTAATAAATTACATATATAGGGACGACCAGCTTAAGCAAACAGAATTAACATGTAAATTGGAGGCAGCTTTTTTGGCTGGGTTACGTTGTGTACAGCCTAAAATTCGAGCTAAATTCTTTGAAGTATTTGACGGCTCTATGAGACGTCGCCTTCACGATCGTTTATTGTATATTGTTTGCTCTCATGCATGGGATTCTATTGGTCAGCATTATTGGATAAAACAATGCATTGAGCTGCTCATACTGACTGCAAATACAACATCACAAATCCAAAATGCAAATGAGGCTCATTTATTACCAAGTATTTCATCCGTTATTAATTTGGCCGATTCTGATGAGAAGAAAAATTTTGTTATTTACACAACATTGCAGAATGATCCAAATGACACGTTCGATCCGATTGAAGACAAAGAAGATGCCTTTGATATGGACATGAGTGTTGATTCGAATATTTCAAGGCGTGAAGAGAGTGAACGACCAGTTGCTAATCGTCAAGCAACATTAACGAAGTTGATAAGTCGACAAGCAGATTTCTTGGATGCAAGTAGAAAAATCCGTACAGATCAACTACTTGTGTCAACGGCACAATTATGTCACATGGATTCTCAATTAGCAGAAAAAGTATGGCTAGACATTTTTCCACGCCTCTGGTCGATACTTGACGAAGGACAACAACAGGCATTAGATCGTGAATTTATTCCATTTCTGTCATCTGGTACCCATGTTATTCAAAAAGATTGTCACCCAAGTGCTTTAAATACATTTGTCGAAGCATTGTCGCATTGCCAGCCATCAGTTTATTTGCCGCCAAACTTGATGACGTATCTTGGTAAAGCTCATAATCTGTGGCACCGAATGACATTAATGCTGGAAGAAATGGCTTTAGAGTGGCCAAGCAAGAAAGAAGAAGGTTGCTCAAACGGTGACTTAAATGAAAATACAATAGTTAATGATTTCGTTGAAATGCCGGAGAATACAGACACAAATGAAAAAATGGACGAGATTGAACATTCCAATATTGTTGATCCACTGTCTCAAATGTATTCTGCTTTACACGAAGAGGATTTATGGGCAGGATTATGGCTAAAAAATGCAAAATATCCAGAGACAAATACAGCAATCGCTTATGAGCAGATGGGATTTTTTGAGGAAGCACAGCTAGCATATGACGCAGCAATGACAAAGTTCAAACAAGATACTGCTAATGAACCAACAATTCTAGACATAAATAGTGAATTGCTACTGTGGGAAACGCATTGGATACGATGTGCCAAAGAGTTAAATCAATGGGATATTTTACTTGACTATGCGCAATCTAATAAAGAAAGAAATCCATTTTTGTCAATGGAGAGTGCATGGCGTTTACCAAATTGGAGCATTATGAAACAATCATTGGTTAAAGTCGAACAGACATGTCCGAAACAAGCCGGATACAAAGTAAATTTATACCGTGGATTCTTAGCAATTTTACACAAGGAAGAAACGCATTTATCATCTATCGAACGTTATGTCGAAATGGCATCAGCATTGTGTATGCGCGAATGGAGGCGATTACCTCCAATTGTTTCACACATACATTTGCCAATTTTGCAGGCAGCTCAACAAATTATGGAATTACAAGAAGCCAGTCAAATTCATACAGTATTCCAACAGAGTCGTGCATCGGCGTTGCACGATATGAAAGCGATCGTGAAAACATGGAGAAACCGTTTACCAGTGATAGCCGATGATCTATCGCATTGGAGTGACATCTTCATTTGGCGCCAACACCATTATCAATATATTACAGCTCAGTTAGAGCAACAAATTGAGGCCGGCAGCCACACTATGTTGGGAGTTCATGCGTCCGCTCAAGCAATCATACATTTTGGTAAAATTGCTCGCAAACACAACTTGGCAGGAGTTTGTCAAGATTCATTATCACGAATTTATACAATACCATCAGTACCGATCGTTGACTGTTTCCAAAAAATAAGACAACAAGTTAAATGTTATCTCCAAACGGCAGCTGTTTCTGGTCGGGTTGAACTATCCGAAGCACTTGAAGTGATCGAGTCGACAAATTTAAAATATTTCTCAAAGGAGATGACAGCAGAATTTTATGCATTAAAAGGATTATTATTGTCACAAATTGGTCGAAGCGAGGAAGCAAATAAAGCATTTAGTGTAGCAACACAATTGCATGATACACTTGTCAAGGCATGGGCCCTATGGGGTGATTATTTGGAACACATATTTACCCATGAACCACGCCAAATTAGTTTAGGAGTTAATGCAATTACTTGCTTTTTACACGCGTGTCGTCACCAAAATGAAAGCAAATCTCGTAAATATTTAGCGAAAGTATTATGGTTGTTGTCCTACGATGATGATAAAGCATCTTTAATGGAAGCATTAGAAAAGTATGCCGTCGGAGTGCAGCCACTCCATTGGCTATCGTGGATTCCACAATTATTGTGCTGTTTGGTACAGTATAAAGGCGACGTAATTTTGAATCTACTGAGTCAAGTTGGAAGAATGTTTCCTCAGGCGGTTTACTTCCCAATCCGAACGCTATATTTAACACTTAAAATCGAACAACGAGAACGTTATAAAAGTGCCGAACAAGCTAATAAAACGGCAACAGATACGGCAAATGCTTCAACAACGCCGTCCGCTACAATATCATCAACACCGGGCACTGATTCCAACACAAATACAGCTTCAGGACCTGCACAATTTCTCAACCGAAATCAAGATGCAAATAATTCGCAGGCAGGAAATACCACAAATCCAACACAAACTGGTGCAAATCCAATAAGAGCAACACAGCCGATGTGGCGATGCTCGAAAATAATGCATGTGCAACGGGACATACATCCAACAGTATTAAGTTCTCTTGAAGGTATTGTTGATCAAATGGTGTGGTTCCGTGAAAATTGGTATGAAGAAGTGTCACGACTCTTAAGACAAGGTCTGGTCAAATTTTATGCAATTGCCTTTGACAATCGATCATCTGTCAGCGAAGCAGTAATTACTCCGCCGACGCTAAACTTTGTTAAAAAACTTGTGTCCACATTTGGCATAGGTATCGAAAATATTTCCAGTTCTTCAGCACCATCAACATTTGCGTCGGCTGCATCGGAGTCCTTAGCACGACGAGCTCAAGCCACAGTACAAGATCCACTCTTTCAAAAGATGAAGGGACAATTTTCAAGTGATTTTGATTTTTCACAACCGGGATCCATGAAATTACATCATTTAATAAACAAACTGAAGAAATGGATACAAATACTGGAGGGAAAAACTAAAACACTTGAAAGATCGTTTTTAATTGAGGAGAAATGCCGCTTCCTATCAAATTTCTGTCAAAAAACAGCAGATGTAGAGTTACCGGGTGAACTGCTGTTACCACGTAATTCACATTATCATATTCGCATAGCTCGATTTATGCCGCGTGTTGAAATTGTCCAAAAACTTAACACGGCAGCTCGTCGATTGTATATTCGAGGAACAAATGGTAAAATTTATCCCTATTTAGTAGTTAATGATTCTGGATTAGGTGATGCTCGTCGAGAAGAACGAGTTTTACAACTATTAAGAATGCTGAATCATTATTTGGCAAAGCAAAAAGAGACCGCAAGACGCTTTTTACATATAACTGTACCCCGAGTAGTTGCCGTTTCACCACAAATGCGTTTAGTTGAGGATAACCCATCAAGTATTTCCTTGTTGGATATTTACAAGAATGGATGCACGAAGCTTGGTATTGAATACGATTTACCAATAACACGTTATTACGAAAGATTAGCTGAGGTACAAGCGCGCAATTCACAAACAACGCACATAATTCTGCGCGATATTCTGAGAGAGATTCAAACTTCGATGGTGCCAAAAACATTGCTTAAAGACTGGGCGGTGCGAATTTTCCGTTCGGCCACCGATTACTGGCAATTCCGTAAGATGTTTACTTTACAGATATCATTGGCCTGTCTATGCGAGCATGCATTTTTCATGACCCGCCTTAATGCTGATATGATGTACGTCCATCAAGATTCCGGCTTAGTAAATATTTCTTATTTCAAATTTGAAGTAGACGACGCCACTGGCGAACTGGAGGCTAATAGACCAGTTCCATTCCGCTTAACACCTAATATAATGGAGTACCTGTCGTGTTTCGGCATTCTAGGACCACTAACTGCATCTGCAGTTGCGACGGCTCGATGCCTGGTCCAACCGAATTTCAAGTTAGCAGCAATACTCAGGACAATATTACGCGATGAGATAATAGCAGTACACTGTAAAACATGTGTTGTAGACGAAAAGCCATTGGTAAATCTTAATGCACCGGGAACTACCCAAGCGGCAGCAGGTGCTGGTGGTGACAATGCTGATAAAACGGTGAATAACGGTAATACAAATACTTCGACAACAACGACAATAGTTGACGAACCAACGTTTGCCGTAACGGTGGACATGGAAAAGGTGATTGCCGCCGTCAATAAAGGTGTTACCGCAATAATGTCACGACTGAATGCAATTTCCTACTTTGACAATGTCGAAACAAATAAAATGAACACATTGGTTCTGGCCGCCCATAATCCAGATAATTTGTGTCGTATGGATCCTGCCTGGCATCCATGGCTGTAAAGTTTAATTTTTTATAAAAGAATTTCCAATTTTTATTTTCTCTATAGTGTTTTTTTTTTGTTCCTCCTATGTTTTTTTGTTACCTTTACTCCTATGTCTTATATATTTTTTTTCATTTAATTTTATTTTTGTATTTTAAGTTAGAATTTTTCATTATATATTCAAGAAAAATGAAAATAATAAAAAAAAAACAATATGAAAAAAATACATTAAATATATAAATAATATATAATAAACAAAAAAATTATTTTTATTTAATTTCCTGTAATTGAAAATTGATAAATAAGCAATAAACAATTGGTTACCATCTTGCAAGCCGTATGCACCTCTAGCAGCATACATTCAATAATAACGATAAATAATCCTTTGACAAAATTCTTCTTCGTTATAATCAAATAATTTCAATTTTATAACACCCATTAAATTGGCACTTGTATAGCAGTAAAGATTTTTTAAATAAAATCTTATTGATTCACTTGTTGTCCAACGATAAAGATCGAATAACCACGTTATGTTGCAGTCACACTGGAGTTGATTGACTTCGGATTTGGCAAGAAAAAAAAGCACAAAACAGGTAGATATTAAAAAAATAATTAAATTAAAATTTGTATAATAAAAAAATAATTGGGAAAAAATTTAGATGTTTTTTGATGGTACTAGAAATTAAAAGAAGTTCATCTCTACGCTGATATTCACTCATAATCAAATACACACATGTGTATCAACGGTGCTTACGAAATTTCTGAACTAATCAAAGGGAAAACGTTTAAGAAAAATATATACCAGCTCTCACCTTGTAACCAGAGTCGACTATCCGGATGATAAAAATTCATTATAATTGGTAATAAAATTTCTCTTTCGAATTTCACTAATGAATTATTATGTAAGGTTAAAATTTTTAAATTTTTCAGCTCATCAAATATATGTGCCGGCAATACGGTGAGTTTATTCGAATGTAAATGTAACTCAAGTAACTGTGGCAATTGAATAAAAGCATTTACTGATATTGTTTTCACGTTATTATTGGACAAGGATAATGTCTTAAGTAATGGTAACGCACTGACTGTATTCTCATTAATCACTTCAATACGATTAAATGATAAAAATAATTCACTGATTTTCTTCTGTTTACTAAATGTATTCTCTGGTATTTTTGTAATTTTTGTATTCAAAAATTGTATCGTTCGCAATTCAGTCATTTGATTAAATAATTCCATCATAGATACTGTTATTATCATAATGTTTCCACGTAAATAGAATTCGGTAATATTTTCTTTAACATTTCTAAATAATAACAATGTCGCTGGTGTTATTTCTGATACTTTATCACTGACATCACAATCAATACTCATACTAGTGGTATTTAATTTATTACAACAACAATTAAGTTCAATTTTATCACGTAAATCACAAACAGATCTATTGTCACCATTAACAGTTGATAATATTATTATAAGCGTGGAGAATAATTCCTTAGTGTACATTTTTGATGATTTTTAACACTAAATAATTACAAAAAAAAAAAGCAAGTGGGAAATTTTTAAATTGTTTAATTTTTTTTTATTGATAAAATTAATTGATGAAAACAGTGATGAAATTATATTAAAAAGGAAAAATCAAATTCTTTGTGAAACCAGAAGCATTATAAATCGCATAAAACTGGCCACAGAGTATAAGCAAGCGGTAGCCAATGTATATTTGCTTATGCCTGAAATGGAAATTGACTTGGCTTAACAACAAGGAATTTTATGTGTTATGTAATTACTGTGTTTACTCTTGGTATCTGTTCGTAAAGTCTTTATTTGCATTGGCTGATTTGCTTATTTACAAATCGTAACTTGAAACGCCATTTGGTAAAGATTAGCAATAACAAGTGTCTCAATACAATCAGTTAAAAAATAATATCAAAGAATGTTGCCGCTAGAAACTCTTATAAAAAGTATTAATTTTGCCCCTGGAATTATTTTGACTTTTAATTTTAATAATTTTTTGTGATAAGAAGTTAAAAGGTCAGTGCATAGGTGCATTTTTTTTTTGTCTCTATTCGTTTATTCACATTCGTTTGATTTGCTCATTTAGTACTGTGAAGCCAGCGTGTTTTTGTGCTCAGCATGAAATTGCTTATGATTGTGATGTTGGTGTTTGCTAGTGAAGGTAATTTTACCAGTTTTACCTGCACTCTTTGTTTTACTACCGAAAATTAAAAACTATTGTTTTTTTTTTGCCAGTTTTATGTGATGTTAATACGTTAAGTGATACGCAGCAAGGCAAGGCATTAATTTTAAAAAAGACGAAAATTTCGTTACCAGACGAGATAGATGATTTCATTGATCAGCAGCTGATAAAAGCAATAAATGAAGAAATTATAAGCAAGTGGCCAATAAATTTTCCCGGTAAAACAAGCAATCTGGCAATTGTCAAAAAATTTGAAAAAGCATTAGCTGAATATACGCTATGGAAACCAGGAGATCAATTGAACCCATTTATCGAACATCAAGAAAAACTTAGGCCTGAGCAGATTTTTTGGTATATGCAGAAAAGAAGTGACGACGAATGGACTAATTTAATTGATAGGGAACTTGGACCAAAACAAAGTGATGATTCCAAAGAGATGAATGTAGTTTGGATAAAGAAAATCAATGATGAAATAAATGCGATAAACAATGAAAACAAAAATTGGAATCTAGAGAGTCCTCAAACTGAGCCTAGTGAGGAATTATCAATAGAAGATGAAGAGAAATATAGTAGCCACAACAACAACAATAAAGTAATATATTACGTGCAAATGGCGCATGAACCATCTGACAAAGATTGGATAAATGCTGTTGATGGGGAAATTGCAAATCAAATAACATTTCCCACTTCTGACAGCAATTGGGATAGCATTAAGTGGCCAATAGCACCTTCATTCAAAGAGAATACAAATAGCAAATTGGAACATTGCAAACCGGATGAAGAATGGTTGCGCGAAATCAATGTTGAACTTAATATGAAATTCAAGACGAGGTTTTATGCTGATGGTTCTGTTATTATGCCAAAGGACGAAGATGATATGGTTGATGAAATTAATAAGAATATTCAGAATAATGTAATGACTGTACCTTATTATCATACTGCAAATGATGAGAAGTGGATTAAAGTCATTGCAGAAGAAATTGGTTCAGATTCGACCGGTTCTCAGCCAATAGATGAAGAAAAAGATGAATCTGTTGCAGATTCAGATGAATCGTATGAAACAACTACCGAAACAAGGCCATCCTCAACTTCGTTGCCTATCGTTAAAGAAATATCAGACGAAGAATGGATTAATCAGATCAACGAAGTTATTAATGAATTACCCAGAGATTATAGTAAAGCTTGCCGCTTTCGAACTGCGGGTTCAATTGGTGAGATGAGACATACAAAACAATATGTCGGCATGAAGCGAAATGATGAAATTGATTGCGCAAGAGAATTTCCAAACTTGGATCTGGATTACCTCCCCGCAGGCTATAATACAGAATGGATGTTGTTTGCGGATGGTGAAGGAAATTTAAATGTTGTTTTCCTTGTGATAGATCCAGAAAGTCCTTATCAGCCAACAGGTCCGCCGATTCCAGATGGTCCCAAAGCGAAAATCCTTTTGACTGACTATGTGCCCGATTATACCGTTTTCTTTGTACTTTGCACAAGGTATTAAACAACTCAGCTGTAGCAAGATTATTGATTTCTTTGAATTGAGGTTTTTTTAAATTCCCTTCACAGAGCCAAGGCAGATCAAAAAATCGTCCTAGATTACAACCACTTTGCCAATGTGTACCGTGTCAAGTACTTGCTGGGCAATTTCAACAGAAATTACCCGACGAAAATTTTGATTCACGGATGGAAATCATCTTCGACATCGGACGTTGAGCAAATTATCAAAAACGCTTATCTGTCCATTGGACATTTTAATATTATCTTGGTCGATTGGAATTCAATGGCAGAGACCTTTAACTACTACCAATCAGCCACTGACACAATGAAGGTGGCTGGCAACATTGCGCATCTAATTGATCTATTAGTAACTGTACATGAGGCATCGATGGACAGTTTGCACATTATAGGCCACAGCTTAGGTGCTCATACAGCTGGCTTTGTCAGTGCGTATCAGTTACCTGGAGTTCTCCCACGGATAACCGGTTTGGATCCGGCCGGTGTTTCTTTCTCAGAAAACAACATTTATGGCCGCCTGGACGCGCACAATGCACATTTTGTTGATGTTATTCATACCTGTGGTACGTGGTTAGGCTTTGTCACGCCCATTGGCGATGCTGATTTTTTTCCAAATAGTGGCAATCCTACTATGCCCGGATGTTTTTTTACATTAATGACTTTGAGTTAGTGAAATGATACCTTTTAATTTTTTATTTATTCAACTTTGCCATTGTTTTTTCTTATTTTAGTTTCACCCATGCTTCGTATATATAATGAAATTGATTGCAGCCACGCACGTGCTTATGAGTATTATGCTGATTCGATAACATCTACTGAAGGATTCTACAGTTATGACTGTCCCGATTACGCAGCCTTTAATTTGTTACAGTGTAATCCCAATGCAGTGCTGATGGGCGCAAATGCATCAAGCACAGTACGCGGTAATTATTATTTAAAAACAAACAGGTATAAACCATATGCTATTGGAAAAGTATCTGGTATGCATGGAAAAGCGTAATCTAGATTAAGTCGGAAATTTCATTCATTCAAGACACACAATTATCGTCTACACAAACCACAAAACAAAATATTAAAGGATCAAATGGAGAAGAGGGAAATATAAATTGTAAAAAGAACAGACGGGACATTTTTTTTTTTATTTAATTAATTTGATTTTTTTTTTTTTATTAATTTTTTTCCATTTTTTTTTTTTTTATACTTTTTCATTTTCATTACATACTGATACAATAGATTTTTATTATTTCTGTTTTCATTATAATTATAATTAATTTAAATTACGAACAAAAAATGAAAAAAAAAAAATTAAAATAAAATTTTTTCTATTGAAAAAATTAATTACTCGGTGGACACGTGGTGTTCACGTTTATTATTTAATTAGTTTTTTTTTTTTTTATTTTCATTTATTTCCTTAATTAAAAATTATTTTTATACACATTATTAATTAATTAAGTCATGTCTTTGTGTTTTTCTTTTAACTAAACAAAATTATTAAGGTGAGAAAATACATAGAAAGAAAAATAAAAAAAAAACTGTAAATAATTGATGAAAATGAAACGATGACGTCACGCCACGTTAATTTCCAACGCAAAAATAATTAAAAAAAATTTATTACTTTTTCCTGTTTTCATTTTTTCTTTTCTTTTATATAACAATCGCTACCCCTTTCTAACTTGATAACTAACATCGATTTGACTCACACAAACGAGCTTTTTATATATGTTCCAAAAAAAAATTATCTTCTTAAATTCCCTTATTCTTTTTTTTTTACCTAAAATGTATTTTTTTTTCTTTTTATAACAAATGTGAGGTAGACTAATGATTAATTTAAACGACACGCGTCGCTACACCACTGCTAAGATGCAATAAAGAAAAACGAAGAGAAACAGTAACAGAGTTTAGTTTAATAGATGGATTATATATTTCACCCACAATTAAATTTTTAATTGATTGTCACTAGTTTTATTGCAAAGAAAAATAAAATATATAATTATATTTTGACAACCCTACAGCAAAACACACTTTCTTTACTTGGTCCTACATCTCCCACATTTTTAAACTCATCTAAAGAAAGCATTTCGACACACCTGTGTGTTCTCCGAATTTTGGTGTAGAGAATTTCCCATATTATATCTGTTTAACGCATACAAATTTAACGTCGTGCATTTAATAACAATAATAAGGAAGGAGTATTGCATGGAGAAATTTCATTTTAGCTATAAAAGATTGGGGGGATTTTTGTTTTTTGAGATCAAGTTTTATACTATTAATTAATTTCCTTTTGATTGGAGGGATTTCTTAATTATTTGTTTGACTTTGGAGAAAGCTAAATGATTTTTTTCAATTCTATTATCAGTGTGTGTATTAGTATTTATGCTAATTAAAAAAGGTTTTTAATTAAAATTATTATATTACTTATAAATCAATAAGATAAATAAAAGAAAATGTTCAAAATAATTAATTTAAAATTTTTAATAATCTATTTACAAAGAAAAGAAAAACACTTAAATAATCATTACGTCTGCCTGTTCGTCCGTTCACTTGTTAACATTAATATAGAATTTATTTAAAACATTAAAAGAAATTATGATGAGGATATTAAAGCACAAAATATAATTAATGAAAAATAAACCACGCACACACATATATATAGGAAATATATGGATAATACTAATTAATATTTATATATTTATTTACAATTAATTTCCCTTTCTCTTTAAGTAGCTCTACTGTCGACACTTTAGTTTTTTTTTTTCCCATTATATACTGCAATAAGGGAAAAGTTTTTCTTTTCTTTTCTTTTCTTTTCTACTCATTTCTCCTCTATCATTAAATTATTATGGTTTTGGCAAAGCAAAAAAAACATAGTTTCACGTTTAACTTCGCTTTTAAACTTCTAATTTATATTAAAATTAAATTAAATTAAATATTTATTATTTAAACTAAATTGTTCTAATTATTTTTCTTCTTTTTTAAATTAATTAATTAATTTAATAATATATTCTTAACTACATAAAATTTTATTTAAGATTAAAAAAAAAATTACTTAAGCAAACGAATGTAAAAAAAAAAATTTAAATTAAGGGGTACTGGGAAATAATTAGTGGTGGGAGAGATTAGATTTAGTTTTATTTATTTATTTTTCAAATGCACGACGGCATTTCTATTAAATTAATTAATTGCTATTCTTAATACTCTTACACTTAATTATGGGAGAGTGAAAAAATTATTATTATTATCCGACATTTATATTAGAAATATATACCATTGCTTGTGTAGAGTACTCTATTTGTCCCCATTAGCAAAGACATTCCCAATTAGCAACAATACAAAAAGCTAAGAAAATATTTTCTCTTCTATATAAAAAAAAAAAACATTTATTAAATGGTTCGTTACTTTGGTTATTATTATTTTTTTATTTTATTTTTTTCCCTCAATCATTTTCTAATTATAATTTTTCTCCTATCTTTATCAACAACGTACTTACAATTTACTTTTATTTTTAATTAACCCTAACATTCGTTTAATTCATTACTTAAATTCCCCTTTTAGCTCACTTTTATTAACACTTCCTAACCATTTTTTTTCATTCATCATTTCATCATCAATTATTTATGTTTTTTCATTTAAATTATTTTTTTTTCTTTGTAAATTAAATTTGAAATTAAGCAAAAATTAAAATTAATTTAAAATTTTCTCCAACTTTTTATACACTTTTCGAAATATATTATTTTTTTTTTTGTATTTTTTTTTTCTTTTTTTTTTTTGTGTGGGAAATTTTTATATTTCCCAGTATTTTTTTCTTTATTTATTTTTTTTATTAATTTCTCGTATAAAAATTTTTTTATTATTAATTATTATTTAATTATTAAACACTTGAATGCTTTTTTTTAATTTTTGAGGCATAACAGTGGATTTAGATTTATATTTATATTGGGATTATCAAAAGTTTTTATTTGCATTTATTTTTTTTTTCTCTCATCTTGTCACTTAATAAATACTTACATAAAATACTTATTTCATTTTTATTTCTCTTATTGCAAATATTATTCGAAACCTATTGCTTGTGATTTATTTTTATTATTATTATTATTAGAATTTTTTATTATAATTTTTTTTTATTAAAAAAAATTTTCCTCTTGTAAGGAAATAAAAAAAATAGTTCTCTTTTTTACATTTGACTGCCATCTAACATTGATTTATAACAATTAAAATCACATGGAATTTTCCATTTCTTATTCATTTTATATACTTGTGTATTTGTGTTTATCCGCATTCACCACATTTTCATTATTAATAATTTAAAATCAAAAATTTACAATAAAAACTTAATTTTATTTGAAAAATAATTAAATTACTTAATTAAAAAAAAAACGAATTTCACTTAAATTAAAATGAAAATAAAAAAAATGTCTTCGCTCTCTGAACAAAAAAATAATAAAAAATTTTGACTAAACGAAAATAAAAAATTGTTTAAATAAAAATTGTGCCTAAAATTTTCTCTATAATTAGTTTTTTTTTTTTTTTTTTTTTTTTTTGTGAATTTTCTCTATATAATTTATATATATATAAATATTTAATTATTTAATGCCTAAAGTCTTTTTACTTAATAATTAATACGGGCAATGATTATGCTGAAGAAAAATTAAAATTTAAAAAAAAAATAAAATAAATAAATTAAATTTAAAAAGATAATAATGATGGCAGTGTGTTTGTTTGTATCATTTCGATTCTCAATTATAATTTTAAAAATTAATAAAATTAGTTAAAACAAGAAAATACAGCTCTTTTCCCCAGTCACTTTGTTAATTAGTTACATAGGTATTGGGATATTTAACAATAAAAAATAAACCTTTTCCCCTCACAATCATATATTGTCAAAATCTCCCCTTGTTATAGTAAATTTTTATTTCTATTTTGATTTGTTTTTTCTATTGGCAGTTGATCGTTCAAGTCTAAACATAAGCATTATTATGGAGAAAAACTGGGGATTTATTTGCACAATTAAATGAGAATTATTGTAAGGGGTAGCATGTAAGCAACTTTTTGATCCCATTAAATTTTTTTTCTCAACATAAATATAGGTGAGAAAGTGAAGTAAGAACAAACATATCATACTTCTCCTCTCAGAGCTGTATTTTCTTAATTTTCTTCTTTCTTACATTGCATTTTTTTTTTTTTTTTGTTAATTAATTTATTTAGTAATTTTAATTATTGTTTATTCTTTGTTTTAATTTAATTTTCAGTCAGTAAAAATGTTTTTTTTTTTTTTTTTAATTATTTAAAAAATTAGTTTTTCTAACTTTTTGGCAGTGTTTTATTGTGTTTTCTCAATTTTTCTCCTTAATTATTAATAAATTAAATTATTTAATGAAATTATTTGTTTGTTTTTTTTTTTTGTTAGTGCAAAATTAAACCTTTTTTTGTTAATTAAAATTTAAAATTTTTTCTTTTTTTTTTTCTATTCTATTTAATTTCTATTTACATAATTAATAAAAATATTTCTTTTCTTTTTTACTATGGAACAACAAAAGGGCTTATTTTTTTGTTTGTGTCTTGTTTGCCACTGCTTACTGGTTGTAAATTGAGTTGTTTCTGCACTATTTATCAGTCTGCTGTTAACGTTATTTAATCATTTTATGCAATTTGTTTCAATCATCCCGTAATTGTTGCATAAGTGACTGAAACCTTAAAATAACGTAATGCAAGTTTAACACCGTTGGGAAATTTAGTGGTAATGAAAATAGATAACATGATAAAAAATTTCAAAACCCATAAGTAACCGGTTACTAAAGGGTGTACAGATTAATATTAAAAACATACAAGGTGTTTCATAAATAGTGCATCGCTCATCCAGTACAAAAAACAATAAAGTTTCTTCTTTTTATTTTATTCTTTAATTAATTAATTTAATTTATAGTAAATTATTCATCTTGATTAAACTTTTCTACAAAATAGCAACACCAAAAAATATATATATTTTACATTTTACTTAATTTTCTCTTCTTCTTTCGCCCTAATATAAATTAATTTTCTCCTTTTCATTTATTGATTTTTTTTTTTTTTTAATTAAAATTTTTATTTTTTTTTTTTTTTACCGAAAAATAGATTTTTTTTTTATTATTTTTTATTTATTAATTAAATCTTTTAAATATATTGTTTGTTTGTTTTTTTTTTTTGTATATATATATATAAATGTTTTTTTTTTTTTTATAATTTTTACTTTTTATCCTGAATATTTTCTTTGTTTAAATTTAATTAAGCCTAAAATGTATTATTAATAAAATAATTTATTTAAAAGAAAAGAAAAATTGTTTATGTCATGTTTTGCATTATTGTTTTGTTTTTTTTTCTGTTTATTTCTTATGGATTAATTTATTAATTAATTAATAAAACAAAAAAGTTATAAAGGGAAATAAATACTTTATATATTTAAAACTTTCAACTACCGAACATTTTCTATTGAAATAAATAATTAAATTTTGTATATCCAGTGATCAGTGTCAGCAGTGAAAGCGTTAAAATAATAAAACCAAAATTAAAAATAGAACGAAGAAAGAAAGAAAATTAACAAAGAATTCTGATCCACTATGTACAAGGGGAATAAAAGAAAGAAAATTATTTCTCCTTTTCATATGAAATTCTTTTCATTTTTTTTTTAACAATTATTACTTCTTTGTTCTCTTTAATGCAAATGCAAAATCAAAAAGTTTTTTTTTTCTCCTTTTTTTTTATATACAATATAAATGAGATCATTGCTGATAGGGGTGGGGTTTCATTATTATTATTATTTTTATTACTTCTAAAATTCCCCTTTTTTTATAATTCATTCCTCTACTTGTCAACATCAAAAATATTAAATTAAATAGAAATTAGAAATAAATCAAATAAAATTAATTTAATTAACCTAAAAATACTTTTTTTCTTTTTGTTAAAAATGTTACTTAAAAATAATTATAATAAAAAAAAAATAATTAAATTAAATCTAAAAAAAATTGGTCCGGTTAGAATTTTCTTCCAAATTAAAAATTCAAAACGAAAAAATTAATAATTTTTTAATCAAACAAAACAAAAGCACACTTTTATAGAGCAAAAAAAAAAAGAAAATTATATAAAACACAAATTGTTTTTTGTCATTTTTTCACATCTTTTCTCTTTTTTTTTTTTTGTTTAAATTAATTAATTAAAGGTCACGATGGCATCGTTTTCGGTGGTTTCCGATGTCTTTTTCTTGTTGTTATTTGTGTTGTACTCGCTGCTGCTGTTGTACTTCCGCCTATTGTTAATGTTTTAATATTGCTTATTGCTCCTCCTGATCCTGCAGAACCGATTAATTGTTTTGTTGATGTTGTTTTTGTTACTAACGTTGTGTCTTTACTTATACACATTTTTTTACTACTAGAACTACTATTACAATTATTCTTAATACTATTATTATTACTTATTTTCTCTAATAAATTTTTATTCATATTGGCAGTGTTTGTTGCTGTTGCTGTAACTGTTGTCATCGTAGCTTTAATTACTTTTACTTTTCTTTTATTATCATTATTTATATTATTTTTATTTATTAATATTTTTTTATTATTATTATTTATTGTTTTATTACTATTATTATTATTACTTATTATATTATTATTATTAAGTAATAATTCATTGTCATTATGTGTTATTTTTTTACTTAAATTACAATTATTTACAATAGATGGCGTTTTAACTGAACAACACATAATTTTACTATTATTTTTATTTAATTCCTTATTAATTTCATCACTATTATCACCATCACACTTTTCAACGATTACTTTATTCATTTTGGATAATTTACTTGTTATCATTATATTATTAATTGCATTCTTAGCAATAACACTACTGTTATTGGCTAATTTAAAAAAATTATCTAATGCAACACGTTCAACTAGTGTCATCTCTTGATATTTTATACATTTTTCATATTCAATATTATTCTTTTGTTTTTGTAAATCAATTTTACTTGTTTCCGGTAACCATTCATCAGATATACTAAAATGAAAATTATAAAATAATTAATTAATTTGTTAAAAAAATAAACTTTAAATATTTCTTACATATTATTTGGTGTCCATTTGACCAAACACTCGACATTTCCCTGTAATGTTGTCCGTTTACCGATTGTCTGTCCACGAAAACAGAATTCACCATTATCACCGTTCGCTAAGGATCCGGTTATCAGTAAACGATGTTGTAGTCCCTCCATTATACCGTTATCAAAAAAATCAAATGTACGTGCTGCAAAAAAATCAATAAATTTATTCCAAATTTGATTGATTAAATAAATTATTTATAAATATTTTTACCTTTTAATATTGTTGTATTATTTCGTGTAGACTTATTTAGATGACTTTGTCTTCGCTTCTCTGTTGATTTCGATTTATTTTTTTTTTTTTTTCGTTTAAATAATTTTTATTTTTTGGATTGCGTAAAAATGAAAAAGCATTTATTAGAAAAAGAGGAAAATACATAGAACACTTTTTTGATTAAAAGAAAATAAAGAGAATAAGAAAAACTAACAACAATTTTCTAGGAAAATTACATAATATTTATATTATTTTTTTTAACGATTTTGTTTAAAAAACTTACAATAAATCCTCTATAAAATAAAAATAATAAAATGAAAATAAAGTTGGAAGAAAAATTTGGAAGAAAATGTTAAAAACAAAACAAAAAAAAAAATTTTTTTTTTGTTGTTGTAACGAGGAATTTAATTAAGAAAATGAAACGAAAAATAATTTCTTTAAATAATAATGGAAATGGAAATTATTAAATCATAAATCAGATGCATTCAAACCATTCAACTGCTGTATTGCTTTATGGAATAATGGCAAACCATAGTCATAGAGATTTGGACATTTTAATGCACATTTAATTTTTGTTTTACAATAAATAATAATAATAAAAATATATCCGTTAAAAAATGTACAGTAGACAATCTGAATGCATCAATAATAATAATAAAAAAAAATAAAATTAAATTGAAGAAAAAAAAAGTATAAAATTTCTATACGTAGCTAAACTATTGCAGAGCACTGTCAAGTTTATTGCATTGCAATATGTCATGTATATTCACATATATATAGTGGCGTAACAGGCGTAAAGAATATTTTTGCTTTTAGATAAATAAAAAAACAACATTACAATGAGGGGAAAATATAATTTTAATTTTTCCCCAAATTAATGAAATAAAACAAATTATAAGCCAATTTAAACATACGAATGAGACAACGAATAGTGTTTGGAATAAAAATAAATAAAAAAAAAAACGCACACATTTTACGCACACATTCAATAAATTTCCTTTATTATATAAATCGTACGGAAATTTCCCTTTTTATCTGTTTCATTTTATACTTTTTTTTACTCATTTATGATAAGGAAAAAAGAATTTATTAATTAATTAATAACTTTTGTACCCCCTGTTATATGTATAATATAAACATAAGAAGAATTATAAAATAATTAAACTTTTTTAAATAAAATAAAATAAAATAAACAGCTGAATGTGGTAATGGTGGTTGCGGTGATTAATGTGGTTGCTTGTTGCCAAGGAAAAAATATTTTTTTTAGTCCATACGCGGCTTACACTATGTTAACACTAGAGTCCCGCTACCAAAATCCAATTGAATTTGTGCTTGCAGGGTTAGTAAATTAAATAATTAAAAAAAAAAGAGAAAGAAAAAAAAACAATTCTGTTAACTGCTCATTATTTACACCGATGGTTGACTTTTAATTTCTGTTTTAATTGTAATGATTTTTTACTTCCGGTTACTGTTACAGAAATTATCCACTAAATGACAGCAGCACCACCACCATTACAATGTTTTATTATTTCGTTAAAAATAATTACATGTTTTGGTGGTATTGCTTAACTCTTGAAACGACGGCTAATTTAATTAATTAAATTTTAATCGCAGAGAAATTATTTTTATTTTTTTATAAATATTTACATATTTAAAATATAAATAATAAAACTATACTATAATAATGGTGTAATAGTTAAATAAAAAATCCCATAAATTTTTACCTGACCACGGTTGACGCCTGTAGCGTAATTTTTTACCATTTCTTCTGAGCAATTTGTTCGCTTGTTCCTTGTCATTGGCATTCTTTTTGTTATTACTTAAGTTTTCCGTGTTATTAAAATGACTGTTCACATGCTTTTGTAAGGCCAGCTAAAACATTTAATAAATAAGTTAATTAATTTAAATGCAAAATATTAGAATCATCAGAGAAAACACCACTTACCTGTGAGCCAAATCGTAGACCACAACCGCCCACGATACATTTAAATGGTTTAGTGCCCCCATGGGATAATACATGTCGTTCGAGCCAACGTCGCGAGCACGATTCACGTGAGTGCACCTTGCAACCAGACCACAAGCACGAGAACGGTCCGTTCTGTGTGTTTACATGTTGCGTTTGTAAATGATCCAATAACTTTGAGCTCGTATCGTATTTGTCCATGCATTTGTCCCAGTAGCAGACACCAATTATTCGGCCATCCGATTTTCGTATATTTTTTAAATTGAAATAACAGCCACGACCATTTGTGTCACTGCACACCGGTGGAAAACGTATTATCTTTGGTTGTGATAAAATTGGACTTTTTGTTAGATCATCTGATAGCGTTGATGTTGTTGTAGTCGATAATATTGTTGAGGTAGTTGTCTCCGCTTCAATTATTTCCGTTTCGTTTATTTCTACCACCTCAGTGACTTGTTTAATTAAGCTTAAATTTGTTGTTGCAGACGCTGTTGTAGTTGTTGATGATGTTGTCGTCGATAATTTATTATTTAAAATATTTTTTTCCTCTTGTTGGTGTTGATTAAGTGTTTCCTTTTCCCGTTTCTGCTGCTGTTCGATACTCTCAAGTATTAAGCTTTTTGGTGATTGTTGCACTTGCTGTTGGGGTATTGATGATATAACGACTAATGCCGGAAGTTCCTTTTCATGGTGTTGCTGATACTTATTACCAATTTTTTCATTAATTTTATTTTGTAAATGAATATCCTTATTTTGATTAATTACTGGCGAACAAGGATTAATATTCGGTGTCGCTGTAGGTGCTTCGGGTATTGTTAGGGTTTGTGTTAATGGTGATGCCGGTATTGCTGCGACAACCGTTTTACTAATTATTTGTGTACTTGCTGTATTTAAATTAATTGTTGGTAAAAGCGGTGCAACTGCTGTTGCTGGTGGTGGTAATTTTGCAACCGGATGTACAGTAGCAGTAGCTGGTAATGTCATCTGATTAATAAGTTGTTGCTGCTGCTGATACTGTTGTTGCTGCATTAAGCTACTTGTATTGAAATATATTGAACCAGCAACTGGTGATGTTGTTGTTGATGTTGTTATAGTAACTGGTGCTGCTGATACTGTTGTTGGAGTTAAGCATGCTGATAAATTTATGTTTTGTTGTTGCTGTTGTTGCGGTAATTTAGCAGCCGTTGTCGCTATTAATGGCGGTGGTAATAAATTAGATAAAATTGGTTGTTGTGACAAATGTGACATAACTACATTTGTTTGGATTTGCTGTTGAGGATGTGATAATTGTTGATGATAATTTGTTGTTGTGTATTGTTGTGTACTAAATATTGCTGTAGGCGGATGGTGCGTTTGCAATATTGTGCCTAAATTCGCTAAATAATTATGTTGTTGATGTTGTTGCTGCTGCTGTTGTTGAATTGGATGTAATGCGGGACATTGTTGTTGTTGTTGCTGCTGCTGCTGTTGCTGTTGTAAATTATGCAATTGTGATGTTGTTAATACAGTTGGTAACGCAGTATTGAGTAGTGTCGTCGTCATGAATAACGGTTGATGATGATTAAATGTGTTTGATGTTGCCGTATATGGTATTGTTGTTGTACCGGTCGCTGTTGTTGATACTGATTGTGTTGTCTGTTGCAATTTTATCAGTGTTCCATTCAAATTGTTCATGAAAAATTGATGCTGCTGCTGCTGTTGCATACGACCATTAAGCGTCGTACATGCTCCACCACCATTTTGTTGTATCAATAAATTATTTAAACCGCTTGTTAGTGGTGTTGTGAGGGCAGTAGCAGATACATTGGTCGCTACAGACGAAGTACCCATTGTTGTGCTCGATGATGATCCAATTGTGGTAGTTGCATTTGTGCACTTTGCTGTAGTTGATATTAATGTTGGAATTTGAACCAAATTAGGCATCGGGAATTGATAAAGGGACGTTATTTTATTATTTCCGGTTGATGTGGCCGTAGATAGAGCTGTTGTAGCTGTTGTTGATTGTATTGAGCTTGTTGGTGTTAATTTTCCCATATTCTGCTGTTGTTGTTGCTGCTGTGGTAACCGTATTGCTGCCAAAAGTACTGTAGACTGCTGTTGCTGCTGCTTATTCAAATCACATTTTGTCGTATTAGATGCACCCGTTAACTGTTTTAATTGCATTTGCTGTTGTTGTTGCTGCTGTTGCTGTGACGATATCAAATCATTTCTAACAGCAATTCGTGGTGCTATTGTCACCGGTTTCTTAACTATCCTTTGCATTTGTTCTTTCTTATTAGAATTTTTCGAGCTATTACTATGATTGCTGAACCCATTTGTAATTTGTGTTGTTGTAGTTGGTGTGGTAGAGCCGGACGTCGTTTTGTTTGCCTGGGGCGCAACCAGTGAAGCCGTTATCGCTAACTTCTTTTCATTGCTCTTCAATGTTTTCTTAATTTCTTTTGAAAGTCGCTTTACATCGACATGGCCATTCGACTGTTTATTTTGTTTTTTGCTTTTTTCCAATGTGACACTTTGTGCGGTTATTGCCGGCACACAAACAGCAGAAGTACTGTTAGTTGCTGATGTTGTTGTTGCCGCCACTGTTGACCCGGTAGATAAAATATTAAAATATTTATTAATGCCATTTTTCGGTAGTTCCGTTGTGCGAATTACTAAATTGGTTAAATCTTTTTTTAACAAATTTAACGTCGATTTACTTTGTGTCTTAAAGAAGCCGGTAATTTTACTTTGCGGTAGTATCGGTAATTGCTGTTGCGTTTGAATCTTTATCGGTGTTAGCGCGACAAATGCTGCTGCTGCAGCAGCTACTGTAGTTGTTGGCAAACCTGTTGAAGTCATTACAGCTGATGACGCTGATGATGATATTGGGGCTAATGTGGGTTTCAACAAATTACAATTTGTTATAAGTGGTGGTGGTTGTTGCTGTATTTGCACACAACCGCCAACTTCAATTAAATTAGTTTGTTGTTTGCTTAATACTTTATCGGAGCGGACGCGCTTTGGATTGCTTAACGGTAATAATGATAAATTATTGTAATTTGTCTCTTTTTGATTATTATAATCACTGAAGGTTGACGGACTTAAACGTTTCAATTTATTAATAGCGGTTGCACCGCTTGATGGCAATGGTGGCGGTGATAATAAATGTGTGCCACCACTACCCATGGAAACTGTGGTTAATGGTGGTGGTTCCGATGTAACTTTCGTTATTGCTGTTGTATTTGCAGTCGTTGTTACTACTGATGTATTCCATGGCCAACTGGTAATATTCACTCCACCAGCTGATGATACTACTGGCATTGATATTGTTGCTGTTGGTATTAGTTTAGCAGTAACTACACCTGTTGTTGCACCTAATTTTGCCGTTACATTACTACTTTTTATACCAATTTCTTTTAATAATTTGCCTTTTGATTGTTTTTCCGGTGTTTGTCGCAAATTTTGCTTTGCTTGAGGTGCCATCTCTTGTATTTCGTCAGTCTCTTCTGTGGTTTTTACAGCAACAACTGCATCCCCTGCTACTGTTGTTAATGGTGTTATGGTCACTTCTTGTGCTGATATTTCTACTGATCCTGTTGACGTTACCGTTGCCGTTGTCGGTGTTATTATAATTGTTGTCGCTGTCGTTATATCGTCACATGATTGTGAACTATACGGTGAACCAGGATCTGATGAGTCCGACGATGTTGTACAACTTGAATCCGTACAACTAACAGCAACACCGCTAAAATGTAACAAATAGAAGAATTAAAAAAAAATTAATAAAAACGAATAAAAAAAAATCATCAAAAACATGTTTTAATGAATAAATTTGCTAACTAAAAAAAAATTATCATAAATTATATACAAAACACCATATATAAAACCGGAAATGCGTAGGCTTACAAAAGAAATAAATTAAACAAAAAAAAATAAATGAATTATATAATATAAAAGAAAATAAAAAAGAAAATACGAAGGATTTTATCCATTATAATCGCGAAAAGAAATTTCCCTTTTAAATTGTTGCATTTATCTTAAACTACAGCAGAAACACTTGCCAGATTAGTAATCTAAATTACAAAGAATTAAATTAAATTTAAACGAACAAAATAAAAATTAAGACAAATTAACTAAAAAAAAAAACAAGCAAAAATCACATTGCATGGTCAACGACGTCCGTCTGACATTACAATTGTTTTGTTTTTGTTAATTAAAATGCGCTTGTCCGAGGTGTTTAAAAACAAAAGAAATTATAATAATCAAAACAAAGTAAATAACATCGCATCGACGTACATATATAGTTTTTTTTTTATTAAACACAATAAATAAACAGCGCAAGTCATCGTCATACAGCCATAAATTCTTCAATAACAAAAATATCAGCTACACACGAACATTACTACCACTAGGAATATGCACCGATGCATTTTTTTTAAAATCATTTTAGTGCAATAAAAACGTATCTTCGTTTTTTCTTTATTTAATAATTATATATCAGTAGGTTGACTATATTCCGTTCTTGCATTCGCATCAAAATGAAACACCACCACAAAAAATGCACAAACTCACAAATAATAGCGAAAAATTAAAAAAAAAAAACGCATTGATTGGGGAGAACATATGCCTCCATAAAACAAAAGGAATCAACAAATCCCCACTTTCAAAAGCTTTTTTATCCTTATAAAATGCAAAAAAAGTCTTCTGCGCATCATTTATTAACTGCGCAGTAGAATAGTTTTGACTTTAGACGAAAAAAAACAACAAAAACAGTTTAAAAATGCATTTAAGGATTTGTTCGTTCAACTTAATTGAGTGGAGAGAAGGCAAAGAAAAACGAAGTTCCTAGAAAAAGTATTTAAAGTATTCTACATTTAATTTCTCTTTCAAAATTCGAACAAAGAAATGTTGGGTCCAGTTGGATCTACAATCAACGAGTCCGTTCATATATAAAAAAAAAAAACACAGTGAGCCAAGTGTATTAGTGATAAAAAATAAAACTGTTACTACAGAAAAAATAAAACAAAAGTTTAAGTGTTGGTGACCTTGGAACCTAGGTCCAATGACCGAGAAATTAAAAGAAGACGAAGTAGAGGCAAAAGAACATTAAAATTAAAAATAAAAAAAAAACCAAAACCAGTCAGGTTGTTAAATAAATTCTTATTTTTTTCCTACTTCTTTTGATACACAAAGATCCCCCTCAAGCATACCACGCACACACACACTGGAACAAAAACCATATGATTGATTATGAATAAGCAAAAATATAAACAAATAATAATTTTACTTCTCTCTTTCAAGTCATTTCACATGTGTAATCCACCCTCAGGTCAGTTTTTGCAATTAAATGAAAAGTTAAAATCCAAAGCAAAAAAAATATTACCAACAAAGCAAAGCAATTTGCAACAATATGTGTGGCTGTGAAAATGGATCCCCACTTTTGTTCGTGTAAGTCAAGAATAAAAAACGACAAAAATAATCATATAATCGCCAACACAATAACACATTTTTTACATTAAATGCAATTTTGAATTTTTATATTCTATCAACAACAATACATCAGCGTATTTAAAATTTCATTAAACCCAAAATAAATGGGGAAATTTTCTTTAATTTTTTTTTTTTACATCCAAAGTCATAGTGTTGGTACTTCCGTACTTACACATCTAAGTGATATTGCAATAAGTTACAAAAGAACTGCATTAATTTATTATTTAATGCAATAATTACTGCACAATGATTATAACAATATGTAATTAAATTATGTTTAACAAAAAAAAAAATCCATGTGTGACGACAAAATACTTATTAATGTAGCCTTCGTCGCTACAATGTCCAGTGATGCAACTACACAGCGATTTATGATTGTGTAAAATTGCATAAAATGCAAAAATTAAAGATATAAAAAGTTAAGTTTAGTGATGCGCAACCAAATATGCACTATTATTGTGTAGGTTTCATCACGAAAACAAAATAATTTGCAATTGTATAATTTCCCCAATAAGATTTAAAGTAAAAAAAAACAGAAGAGCAAAACAACGACAGGGGAATAATTTTGCATTATACATAAAGCCGCCGCCAAACACACATATTATCATTATGCAATTTTAAAGAGAATAAATGTATTGGATATTTTTCATAATTTTAACTGCAAACAAACAAAAGGAGAAAAAATAGACAAATATTATTGGCTGTTGGTGGTCGTCGTCTCTATATTATATTTTGTTTTGTTTTATAATTTTCCTTTTTCCTACTTTCTTTTATTATTTACGTAATTAACAATTAATAATATAATGTCCGCAATAACAATAATATTTATAATACCTGTGTATATCCATTAAGGTAAAAAAAAATAAATAATTCAAATAAAATAAACAAAAAATTTTTTTTCTTTATTTCTTAAGTCATCTGTGCAATGAAAAATAATTCTTTGTTTAATTTTACTTAAGCTTAAGCCTTTATGCGGTTTTATTATTCTTTATGTATTATTATTATTATTATTATTATTTATTTTGTGCTAATATGCAGCTAAAATGAATTGAAAAAAAATATTTATTTATTTAGTTGTTATTTAATTTACTGGCTGGCACACAACTGGGTACTAATAATGCAAATATTAGTAAAAAGAAAAAAAAAAACAGAAATAAAACAAAAACCTTGAAACAAACAAAAAATAATAATTCCAATGACTTTTGCAATAATTTAAAAGAAAAAAAAATTACTTGCAAATACTGTGCATTGCACGGTTGTTAAATGGAAAAAAAATTCTTTAAACAGCGTATTTGTGTGACGAGAACTTTATGTTTTTTTTTTAAATGTAAAATTCTACAAACAAGTCACAACTAGGCATAATTTAATAATCGCTACTATATTTTATTTTCATTAAAAAGAACATTAAAGCTATGCGTTCAATCTTAAAAGTAAACCAGTAGACTGTTTTTACTTTAATAATAACAAAATATAAATCGTTTTTCAACGGAAATTACAATGCTTGTTCTCTCCAATATACCAAAAAAAAAACTAGTTTTAAAAAAAATAATCTAAGTTAAGTCAGTGCGCACTGTATATTGCGCAATAATAAAAAAAACAATATTCTTACAAATAATTTAAAAGAAACGAAAACAACTGTTATTGGTGTGACTGTCACGATTTATATTTTTCTTAATTTACAACATAATCATAACAATGAACGTTGTAAAATTTATATGACTTAAAACAAAACACCTGGCGAAAAAGATAAGTTGTTTTCTTGTTATTTGTTTTTCTCTTATTGAAAGAAAATAATTCATTAAAAAAGAGCTATTTAAATTAAAATGCAGTGTTTAGATTTAAAAAACTGTTACTACAACTTTCAATTAACAACAATGCGCTCAAAAAAGATTTGATTAATAAAAAAAAATTAATTACACTTAAAGAAGAAATAAATATATAAAAGTGCATCGCTAAATACTGTGTTGAAGTATTAAGACTTTGTAAAAACATCATTTAAAAAAATTATCTACCTTTAAATACCCTTAAACAACACGCATATCTCAAAACATTAAAACTGAATTATACAATTTATTAGCACAGTACGAAAGAATTGACTTAACTACCCATTTCCATAAATTAAGCGTTCTCTTTGCTAAATCTAACAATAATGTTTTCCTATCACAAGTAAAAAAAAAATACGCCAAATCCACAAACGGTCATCTATTTATTTAATTAATTAAATTAATTTAAAGAAACAGCAACAAAACACCTGACTGTTAATTAAATTAAACAAACAATAATGCACATGACAAATTCACTAAATTAATTTAATCCCATAACGCGCATATGTATATGATATCAGCCGTCCTTCAATCGGTTTACTTTTTTTAAAATAAAATATATTTAATTACTTATTTAAACGGGAAATTTTTTTATTCTCTTTACATTTTACTATTTAATTAATTTATTTATTAATTAATATTCGAGGTTATTTACTTCCTCAAAAAAAGCACTATTTTATTATTTATTTATTTACGATGCATTTTAAGTATAAAACTCGCCTACAACAATATTAATAATTTCATAGTCACACTGTATAGCCTCCAACGTAGTTGCTGCTATACGCTCTGTGTTTACATGTTTTCTTTGTTTTTCTTTATTTCTTTCTTTTTGCATTAAAATATCTACGAAAAGAAACAAATTAAATATCTATAATAAAAAATAAATAAAATAGAAATAGACCTTCATTGCAGGAGAGTTTTATCTATAAAAACATTTAAAAATATATTTAAGTATGTATGTATTAGATCATCTTATAGAAAAAACAACAAAGGCTTACGAAAATACGAAATTACAAAATAAATACAAAAAAGCGAGGATAAAACAGAAGAAACATTAAATTAAATAAATTAAAATTATCAAATTGTCCTAATTAAACAGTTTCTTAACTGTCAAAATAATACACAAACTACTTCCGCAATAAAAACATTAGATAATAAATAATTTATTTTAAAAGAAAATTAATGTAGAAAATTGCCATTTCAACAAAGGGGAATTATTTAATTAAACCCCTCCATTTAGAAACCAAAAACAGTTTAATGAACTAAAAAATTTACAGCAAAAATGAAAATAAAAAAAATAACCAACAACAACCACAAAATGCATTTTTTTTAAGCTTTGGTTTTTGTTGTTGCTGCTGGCTAAAAATGCAATAAACAAAAAGCATAAACAAAAAATAAATTTGCAAAAAAAGTTAAAAACCAAACTGAAGGCGTTAAAGAAATAACAAAAAACAAAACACAAGAAAAATTTGTGCTAATTAATAAAAACAAAAAAAAAATTATATTATGTACTTGAAATTGAGGGGAATTTTAAATAAACACCTACACATTTACAATAGAGTAGAGTGGAGTGAACGGCAATGTAATTAAGAAATTAAAAATAATGAAAAGTGAAATTAATTTGCATAAGCAAAAACAAAATAATAATAATGGATGGGGAAATGCAAATTAAAAACAAAATCAGAAAAAAAAATTCACACAATAAATCACATAAAACGCATGCGAAGTGCATAATCATAACAACAACAAACAATACAAGTACTTACAGTCCAATGACATGTCAAGTAACAACAAAAAAGAAGCAAAAAATTTATAATCAAAAAACAAATAATAAAAAAAGAAAGAGAAAAAACAGATCATTGAACGAAAATATGTTCAATGTGTTTAACCAACACAGTGACAAATGAAAAAAATAATAAAATCACCACACCAAAGACTAATTTTTTAATAAAAAAAAAAAAAACATTTTTTTATATAAAAAATAAATATTGGCATAGGTCATGAATACTTTTTTCGTTTATTATTAAAAAAAAAAGTTTATTTTTGCTGTTGCTGCTGTTGCTGCCGCTGCTTTTTTTTTTTCTTGTATAATAAAATCCATCGTCATCGTGCCGTCACCATCGTCATCACTATAATTATCATCAAACGGCAACAACAACAATATAATAATAATAATAATAACACAAACATTAAAGAATTATTATTTTTTTTCTTAAAATGTAAAAATCACGTCGTCAGAGAAGTTGAGTGTTTGTGTAGCGCGTTGTGTCGTTAAAATATTTTTTTTTATCTTTTTATAAAAATGTTTGTACATTCCAACTAACACTAACAACTACCTCTAAAAATAATATAAAAAAACTTTGCACATGCGAAATACACTAAAAATAAGAGTAAAATAAAAATAATATCATCTACTCTAGTATAAGTATGTTTTATTAATAACCAAAATTATAAAAGAATGATAAAAAATGAATAAAAATATATCTACCACCCACGCAGAATATTGTCTATTTATATTTCTATACACAAAAAAAAAATGAGAAAAAGCAATTACAACAACAAAACATATGCACAAAAACCAAAGGAATTTTCGTATTAAAAAAAAATTAAACAAAAAAAAAGTTGTCATCAAATTATAATTTATTTTTTATTTAAACCCCACTTTTATTATTCTCTTTTTCTCCAATAAAATAATATTTTATATAAACAAATAAATTTACGCATGCGTGATATTTATTCTATTAATGCACACACGTACAGAAATTTATTTATTTTACGTTTTATTGTACATTTGTGTTGGTTATTTTTTTTTTCTTTTTTTTTTTTTTTTATTACACTTATACCAATAGAAATATTTATTATTAATTTTATATTGCTTTTAATTTTATAATCATAATAATTCATGTATTGATAGTAGAGACGAGCACGTTATCACAAAATAATGAGCGTTTCTCAACATTTAAAGAGAAAAATATTTTTTTTTGTTGATATTTTGCATTGAAAAATTAATTATTGGTTTATTGAACTTATTGAACAAAAACGAAAAAGGAAAATAAAAAAAAAAAAACAATTAAAAATATAAAATCAATCAGATAATTGCTTTATTTATTGGTTTTTAGCACACGAACAACCATTTAAAAAAATAATAGTAATTAAACCAAAATAATATCAATAATAATAAACGGAAAACAATTAAAAACTATAAATAAATAAAAATTAATTATTTATTTTTGCAGGTAATGGGTGGTAGAGGAGTTCATAACAAATTAAGTAAAATTAAATTAAAAATAGTTAAACAACCACACTACAAGCCCCCAAAATAAACTTACAGTTTTTTAATGACATTTCGTAATTCCATTAATTAATTTAAATTACAAAAAAAAACCTTCACTGCGATTAACAACAAGAAAACTAAACAACAAAACACAATACCAAATTCACAAATTGCAAAATTAAAACTAAAAAAGAAAAATACTTTTAGCAAGTAGAAAATATTAATCGAAATAAAATTAAAATAAAATAATAAAAAAATAGGGATTACTTCTTAAACCTCCCACAGATTTATCACAAAAAAAAAAACAACTAAGTCATCATTATACATACGATGCAGGAGACACAACAACCAAGTGTATAAAATATATTTAACTTTGTTTTTTAAATTATATTCAAATAACCACGTGTAAAGTAAACATAAAATTTCAATAATTCGGTACTATTTATTTATAAATCAATTCCCATGAAATTAATTCCAAATTAATTCTGGAATTTCGTGCAGAAACTATAAAAAAAAAACAAAACAAAAGTTGAGGAATTTTCATAAAATATTTCATTTAATTGTAATTTGTTAAAGAAACAACGTTTAGCTGACGTAATTTGTAGGTACAATAAGTAAAATCATACTCTAATTAAAATAACCTTATTGGGAGTGATTATTAAAGACGAGAATCACCAACAATTACACCAAAACCGTGTTGTAAAAAACAAACAGTGTTAAAACAAAGCCAGAACAATCTTTTAACGACAAGAATGTCAACCGGAATAGTCAACGGCAAATCACGTAACATACCAGGCGAACGAAAAAATAAAAGAAACTCGTGCTGTACAACAGTTGCACACTATCAAAAAGCACCACGTCTACCTGTTAATTTGCCTTAATTAGGAAGAAACACAACAACACAAAAAAAAAAAAAACAACCAAGACGTTACTTTACTGCTTGCTTAGTACCCATCATTTTTTACTACAAAAGAAAAAATTAAATTCTTTGATCAAAGTACCGGAAATTACATTACAACGAAAAAAAAAAAATACAAAAAAATTGATTGATTGATTGTAAAAAAAAAATGAAGAATAAAAATATTTTTTTTATTACTTTGACCGGATATACCAGTAAAGAACAATAACGTAACAACAAGCAACATACATGCATATACATATAATATGATGTGATTGTTACGTGGAACATCACGTAACATAATACAGGCAGCATAATACCAAACAACAATAAACCATCAAATTAGGGATGAGAATTCAAATTAAAATCTCACTAAGACTCACTTTGCGTGGCAAAAAACGAAGATTAGATTACAATGGTTAATATCGCGCACAAAGCTTTTTATCGAAATAATAATTAATTACTTAAATTAACCGCAAAAAAACCATTTTTCAATAAAGAAATTTTGATTCTCAAGTAATTAACCTCGGTAACATTAAGCGAGATACTGCCTACTGCAGATTTATCTTCTTTCTATCAGTGAACTTATTAAACTTGCGTGCTAATAAAATAAAATAACTAAAAGTTTAGAAATTTAATGATTTTTAAAATTAACAAAGGATGAAAAGACATCATAAACTTCCTGCAAACACCCACAAAATAATCGGGGTTTTGTCTGTTTTTGTAGTAGCACGTGATAAAACTGTTTGTTGAGCATACGACGAGCAGCGCTTGCGTAATTTTTTTTTTACCAAAAAATAACAAAAAACAACTCTCGCGACTAGACAAAATAAATCATTTTTTAATTAAATTTAATTATTTTTCCTCAGTTACATTAAAATGACAAAAAACATCAACAGAAAATTATTAAGGTGAAAAAAAAAATATATTAATAAGCTAAATTCGAGTTTAAAAATTAGGCAACAATGTTATTACCGCATTTTACTACCAAAAAAATAAAATAAATAAAACATTTTTATTTTTGCTTTTCGATTAAATTAAATTAAATTAAAAAAAAAAACAAGTAGTGAATCACATAGTAAAAACTGAATGTTTTTTAAATTTTAATTTTTAAATATATAAATAAATTTAGCGGAAATGATTTCGTTGCATTCATTCATCTATTATTAATTTTTTATTATTATTATTATTTATTTGTAGAATTTCTCCTACCTAAAACACTTTAGTTATTTTTCTTAATGTACAAACACATGTCCATATACACTTTTTCTAATTCGGTTATAATAATTGACGTTTAGAGTTTTTATTAGTATTACAATAAAAAATAAATAACTAATACATTTATATAAAATAATATCCTCTTCTACCAAATTGATGTGTTTAAATTATTTCATCGCTCATGTCTCTTAATAAAAGAAAATTATATGAATGTGTGTGTTTTACATTGAAATAAAGAAAAAACAAATTAACCATGCTTTTTAGCTATAAAATATTTATCTAAACACAAAACCATGAACCGTACCATAAAGTTGTAGTGAAAAATCTTAAACATAAGACCTATTTAAAATATAACAATAATTAAGAATAACCACCCACCCTTACCATCCGATACAAATTAATTGTGTATTACTCTTTAAAAATCTTTAAAGAATGTTAAAAAAAAATTGATTGTTAAAATGCGCATGTAACTACTGTACGCACACATTTAAACAAAACATAACCAAAAAAAAAAATTCTTTTTCTCCATCCAATTTAAATAAATAAAATAAATAATAATAATACACAATATTGAGGTCATCGACCACGTAATAATATTAAAAAAAAAACCTTCTTTCAATACCAACAAATAAAAATATGTCATATTTTCGATTTTCTTTGATAAAATATTTTTTTTTTTATTTTGTCTTTTTCATTTCTTTTTTGTTTGTTAACCGTGATTTAAAAAAAAAAAATCATGTATTTAAATACAAAACATCAAAACGGCATTAAAAGCGCGCGCGGCTTTTAAATACTTTTTTATTATTATTATTGTTATTGTTGTGTGTTGACTGGATTATTCTTCTTTTTTTTTAAATATAAAAGATTTTTTCTCTTTTTGTATTTTCTATTTCAAATAAACATGTGTTTTCTTGGGAAATAAAAGGAAAATAGACAAAACTAGCTGGTATTGCCCGGCTTTGCACGGCGGTAAAATAAAGTTGTGAATATAATGAAACCCCGTTTATGCTAATTTTTAAAGTCCCGACAATATTTAGTTTTTATATTTATTTAAAACCTCCGATTTGCCTTTTCCCATTAAAAATAAACATAAAGTAATAAATTCCATAGCCTGTTGATGTATTGTTAATGCAATTCAAAATTCTATTTCAGGGATGAAAATAAAGTTTTTATCAGAGAGCCTATATTTTGTTTTACGTATATGTTCACTTTCTAAAGAGCCTATTTTTAAAAAATCAAAGCATTTATAACAATTAATAGAAGATTATTTTTCTCTAGTTTTTACGTGCATGCGTACCTGAACCAAACAAAAACTACCTATTGTAAAATTCAGCTGCATTTCTCTTTACAGTTTAAAAAACAATTAAAAATAATTAGCAACAAAACAAATTTTGTTTTTGTTTTGTAGTTTCTGCAGGTATATCGGTAGCCCGCAATAAAATTTTGTTAAACATCTCAAATCGGAAAAAACGCCGTCGTTTTGTTGTCTAAAATCAAAATTAATTTACCAGTATAACGATTTCTTTTAAATATCTAGAGTAATTAAAAAAGGTATAAAAAAATTAATAATTTAATTTTTACGGTTTCATTGTTTAAGCAAATTGAACTTGCCGTAATAATTTTTAAATAACCTTTTAAAACATAACATAAATATTTTCAGGACAATAACATTTTCTTGTATTTATAATTTGACAAATATTTCAAATAATTTGAATGATTGATCCTCCTTTTTTTAAATTATTTATTTAATTTGCAAAATACAATTAAGGATTTATATGATTCAAAAGCATATTTAACATTTTTAACAGTTGTATTTTAAATTTTTAACAGTTGTATTTTAAATTAAGCGCTTTTATTTTTCTAGTAAACAAATCTTTGCTAAACAATTCATATACTCAATCCATTTTAATTTTTTAATAGTACTTTTTCAAAAAAGAAAAAAGAGGGAGTGAGTTGTCATTATTATTTACATATAATCTAGTTTAGTTTCTTCCCACTCTACCTAAAAAGTATCAATTTTTTCCCTTATGCAAATAGTGCCAACATAATAATACACATATAGTTTTTTTCGCAGTTCAATTCATTTTAAAAAATTGTTACTTAGTTAAAACGTTAGTATTTATTTAATAATTTAGTTTTGTTAGTGGTGAAAAGAATAGTGTTGTTAGTTTCAAAAAATTATTTTTATTATTTTTTTGTTAAAATTGTTTTATTAAATAGAAATTGTAACTAATTTTAAAAGTGTAATTATTAAATAATATTCATTCATATGAATCATTGAAACAAAGAGAATTTCTAGTGATAGGTATGTATGTATATGTGTTATTGTATTTTTGTTAAAAAACGTAATAAATTTTTAATTTTAGGATCTGCTATAATAAAATGGCGTTACATAAAAGGTATTTCAATAGTACATTTTCAAAATAGAAAAGGAGAATAGAGAATAGAGAGTGAGTTGGAATTATTATAATATAGTTTAGTTTCTTCTCCCTCTACCTAAATAGTGTCAATTTTTTCCGCTTCTACAAAAATTTTTCCACCTCTACAAAATGTTACAGAAACACACGAAAAAATCGGACTTTACTTTATATATTAGATGGGCGCGCGCGTGTTTATGAATACATTCTAGGTGACATTAATTGAAAATGAAATTAAATATATTATTATATATAAATGGCATTAAAAATATTTCTTTACATGAAAAAACAAATTCTATATGTTAGCATTAATAATGAATCCCTTTTTGTTTAAGCCAATAAGAAGTAAACACAACAAGGAATAAAAACATAAGCAAATAAATAGAAAAAACAAAACAAATTCGCGGAAAGGGGTAGTATTTATTAAAAACTCATTCATAAACCATTGTGTATTTTCCAATGTACTGAGAATAATCGACACACTTTGTAATATCGAATAACAAAATTTGGCACATATTAGATCAGTGATTGAGAACCTTTTTCAAATTTTATTTCCATACGTCTCAAAATTTAGCATAAATTATTTACGCAACCCTAATTCATATTTTAAATTGCGGAGTGTTTTTTAACTGCCCGTTTGTCCGTATATATTAGCTTATTACTGGTTAATATTGCTTCAGGTTTAACTCCACTGCATTACATATTTATTATCAAAATATATTTTTATTCCCTTTTTATTATTTAAAAAACACAAAAGAATTTATTTTATTTTTTAACAAAAAGTGGATTGAGTAAGTAACCTAAGTACGGGTGATATCGAAAGCTCATTTCTTTATAAATAAAAAAAAAAAAAAAACAAAATAATAATAGGGAGTTTGAATAAAAATGAAGTTCTAAATGAATAATAACATTAAGCATGTGGAAGTGTGTGGGAAATTTGTTTTTTTTTTATTTATCTCATTTATAGTCACTATTTTTCATCTTCCCCTCCCTTGGAAAAATTATATATATTTTGATCATCATCATCATCATCATAATAATAACAATAATAATGATAATCGTCATCATCATTTCAATAAATAACAGCAACAACAATGCAGAGCAACCCTAATGTTATTTCTTTGTCGTCTCCTTCATCTTTTTTTTAGTATTACATATTATTATTTTTGTTTGTATAGTTTTCATAGATGGCACAAGCAGTAATGAAAAGGATATTTCATTTATCTCAACACGAAGTGATATTGCTTCGTAAAAAGGCTGCATAACTAACGGGACGTTTTTGTCGCAACCGGAAAAGATAAGTTTTGCATAAAATTACTAAAATGTAAACAAAGTCATCATATAAATAATCCGATACAGGAGATTTGAAGAATACAGTTTTCTGCACAATTATTACAGACAAATGGTAAAGATAATTTTTAAATGAAAAATTAAAGTTTTTTTTTTTTTCAAATTAATTCAAAACAAATCGACACGTTGTCAGCTGCATGGCAATGCAAGGCTCAGGTATAAATCCATAAATATCCGAAAAAGCGCAGTAATTGCACCGGGTTAAGTAACCGGTAACAAGGTTAAGCCGCTTTCACACGGAAAAGCGCAAAAATACAGTGCTTTAGGATGTTTAATAAAATAAAATGAATAACGACATGTCGACGACGCATCGAAATTATAATAAATGCAGCTGCCCTGTATTGCACCATCAGCAACAGTAAACTTTTGCTTAATGTTAATTTTGGCGATGTGTTTCGGCGGTATCGCGTGTATATTTTGCGTAAAATTAAATTTGATGGAAAGACCGGGGCAAACGAAGGCAAGCAGCTGAATAATTATTATTGAAAAACTGAACGCTATTTTGTGAGAAAAAAGGGTTAAAAAATTACCAAAAAAAGTGTCGCATTAATCTGCCAACGCTACTTTCTATATCGCATAATAAAAATAAAATTTCATTAAAAATACAAATGATCGCGAAGTTTGAATGGGGTTCCTTCTGTTTCATAAATTTAAATATTTATTTCATATAAACAAAAAAGGGTTATTTTCACCCTTACAAGCCCACACCCTACGGTCATTTAATCCTTTTTCTCTCATTTGAATAATTGTTGGACACACGACACAGCGATGCTTCAATTTAATGTACAATCGGCCAACTGGTCGCACTACAAATTGAACGTCGTTTGAAAGTAAAATTCTATAAAAAAAGAAAGGGTTATTTCGGTGAAAGAAAAAAAGGGTAAAATGATGATCATGATGACGATGATGACCAGGAAGACAACGTCATAACGAAACAGATTTATTCCCTGGACAAAACGTTTAATTTGTTTTGTTTGTTGCCCTTCATTAAAACATTGTGGAAGGTTTAGGTTGGTTGCCAATAGCGGCTATAAAGCCGCCAATCAAGCTGCTGACCAGCTGCTATTTGTTTATATATAATCCGGACATCACATCAATTAATCGTGTGCGTGTTCGCGTCTACAAGTGTCGTTTAAACAACATTTTTTATACGTTTTAAGTCAGAACGGATTTTACGGAGTAAAACGAAATGTAAAACAAAATGTAAAACAGAAACCACAATCCCTTCAAGTGAGAGTCAAAAGTAAAATTTCTTTTTAATAAGGGAAATAAAATACAGAAAAAAAGCCTAAACCCGGTTTCAAAATTTTTAATGGTTATGATGCGAGATAAGAAAACTAACAACTTCAAACAATGAAAAACAAAAAACGATTTAGCGCGCTGACTTGTTGCACGTAAGCCATAACGATTTTAAGTCATCCAATAAGATTGAAGTAGCGTAAAAAGCTCAAAAAATTTATATAACAAAGGATAACACGAATTTAACCGTATAATACCATTCTGTGCATATTTTGTTTGTTTCGCATTTTTAAATTATTTCAGCAGCAATAAATGCTTACTTAAGCACTTAAGTGGGCAGATTTTTTTGCTGCAACAGAGTGTCCTTTTTTTGTTTTACTAACACACAGGTAAAGTTATGATAAAATGTGCAAAGTCATAAACAATAGCAAAATACTCAAAGGAAAACATGAAAAAATCATAATATTTATTCAATTCATCAACCCCCACATAACATTTTTTTTCTAATCAAACTTTACACAACAATTCCCTTCAAATCAATCAAAATTCAATAGTGAGTGTGTCTTCAGAACGTATGTTCAAATATTAGTGGTTTTTTTTCTCTCAGAAACATATAATTAAATTTATTATGCCAACACTAGCATAAAGAAACATAACAAAGTAGCGTGAGTACACTGTTAAAAAATACAGAAGAAACTCGACACAGCTGGTTGATGATTTTAGCCAAAAAAAATAATTATTACACTTTTTTGTTGAGGTAAATAAAAAGGTAAAAAAGCACAAAAAATTAAAGGTATAAAAGGCTGCTAGCAACAAAAACAACATCCAACTATAGTAGTATTTGCGGCAGAATCAAGCAACAACGACAACAGCCTCCAGGTTGGCCTTTTCTTTGTTCAATGAAATAAAAAATTACGTAACGGCCAATCATTAGTCCTAGTTAATATTTATGATTATTGTTATTAATATTGTTATTGTTACTGTTATTGATACAACAAAAACGACTAAAAAAGTCCAAATAACAGCAGTAACAACAATGATAGTCCACAAACGAAACGAAATGAAATGAAACCAAACCAACCAGCTGTCTGTCTTATAAAGTTCTTTTTATTTTTTAATCTTCATTAATTTCGGTACAAGAACAACAAACGACGACATGTGCAAGTTGTAGTCGTTTTGTGTTATTGTTATAAAAACAAGGACACCAAGAGCAGCAGCCGCTGATACACAAAACGAAGAAGAAAAACAACAAAACACCCCGTAATTACCGATTAAAATAATAAAATGTTATCTTGTAAGAAGTAACACGCACTTGTTACAAACTACACAAGCACAAAAATAAAAGTTAAGTCCATTTTTAAAGTTATAAAAAGCTAAAGACATTGCATAATCGTCTTCAATCTAAAAACAATGGAAAATAGTGAATAGTCCTTATTATAATATCCTATTTTCTTTAAAGATATAACTACGATAGCCGAGAACAAAAAATTCATAAACATAATCACATTGTTGTCTCATTGTGGTCCGATACTAAACGTAAATGGAATAAAAGTAGCTGATTCCGCGTAAGACAATAAGTTGATTCGGCGTGTAAATGACCCAATTAGTAGTTTATTTTCTTGGCATGTGTAGCCTATAAAAAAAATCGCGACAACTAAAGCACCATGTAAAACCAGGTAGCAGCCGCTTATTATTATTTTTTTTCTAAAATAGAACTAAAGCTGCGCGCGATAATTAATTTATTAAAATCGCACGCGTTTTTTTTTTACTTTCATTTTTTAAATAATTCTCGCGCCATAAATTTATTTATGAATTTTTTTCTTCAATAATAAAATGTGTTGCTAAAAAATTCTTGTATTTTTCATATTTTTAATCAATTTAATCAATAATATATAAAATTAACACTAACAACAGGCCATCAAACAGGCAACAGACAGGTGAATGATAATAAACAGACAAAAAAAAAATTGATTATTTCTTTTAACCCCATTTATATATAATTTTTTATAATGATTAATAAAATAAATAAAAAAATTGATTACAGAAAATATAACATCGATAATACACAAAGTAAATATATAAAATCGCGAATAATAACTGCGTTATTAACTAATAAGTAGAAAAATATTTAATAAAAAAGGAAAAAAAAAATTACATAAATGAAAATAAAACAGAATTGTTGTTTCCCTTAATTTATGACGACAACTGTTCAACAAATTAAAAACAAAAATATTTTTCATTTAATTAAAAAAACACGAAAAATAACATAATAGAAATAAAGAAAATATTTATTTTCTTTATTGTTATCAATTAAAAATTTCATCAACTAGACCACAAAAAAGCCACATTTAATATGATAACAAAATAATATGTTTTTCGAGTTATTCACATTAACTTATATCCACTGTATAAACTGTTAAATAAATAAAAATAAAACATAAGACAACACACTAAACAAGGTGCGTAAAGTACACAAAAAAAAAACTAAAAAGGTTTTTTTTTATTATTATTATTATTTTTACTAATAATTTTGACAGATAATGTGTTATCAGCGAATAGAAAATAAAAAATAAATTAACAACAGCAGTAAGCCCCACCTAATTAAACATGAAAAAAAAAATAAATGTGTTTTTTTTTATTATTATTTCTTTAAACTTAATTTCTATTCGAAAGGGGGTAAAAGAAAAACTAGGAGAAAACTATTATCTTTAGAAACACAATAAATTAAATAGTAAGTAGATAGGAGAAACAATAATTAATAAAATAAAAAACCA
Organism: Ptychoptera contaminata; assembly: GCA_963942525.1. Classification (NCBI taxonomy): domain Eukaryota; kingdom Metazoa; phylum Arthropoda; class Insecta; order Diptera; family Ptychopteridae; genus Ptychoptera; species Ptychoptera contaminata. Next base: position 34,514,386 of record OZ012636.1, on the reverse strand, counting down.
CTTCTTCACCACTAATACCAACAAAGTGTGATAACGTGCAGAAAAAAAAACCAACAATAGGTACACAACACCACACCCTTGTGTCAGTCAGTCAGAGGAAGCCACAATAATTAATAAATAGAAAAATAAAAGAAAATCTTTTTCTTTTTTGTTTTATTAAAATATCAGCATAAATATTATAATAAAAGTTTTTAAATCCTTTAAATTTTCTTTTTGTTTTTCTTAAGCGTATATTTCCCCATTTCCATCAAAGAATTTTTTTTTTTTTTGAATTTCCTTGTTTCTATTTGTGTATCACAGTCAGTACCCGTAGAAACCCACACTTATGAAATTGATAAAAGAAAAGTATCCTGTAATGGTTTGGTTGTTTTTGGTACAGAATGAGACAAACAGTTGCGCGCTGTTATATAGATTATTTATGGGCAGGCAAAGACTAAATATACATTTAGCTTCTCAGCATGTTGATATTAATAACGAAAGAAACGAAGAAGAACAAATAATAAAAACAATAATAATGATAATAAAATAAATGAAAAACTTCTTCAACATTAAAGGAATTTCATAGTAATAATGATAACGAAGCGCAGGACACTAGTAACAGCAACAGCATAATTTACATGGCTGAAGGATTTACATCGTAAAACACGTAAAAACGATCAGTTAAAAGCAGCAGTAGCAGCAGTAGTAGTAGAATACAAAAACGTAAGCAGTTAGAGTTTACAAAGTTCATATCTCCAAGGAATTAAATGTAAAATAAAATAAAATAAAATTGAAAATGACTACACACACACCGCGAGAACGAGAAACACAAAATTGGGGAGGCTTGGCGACCCAATAAATAGTAAAAAGCACGTAAAACAAACTAAATGAGCGAATAGATGATGATGATAACCACCGTGTGTAACCAGAGAGTGTGTTTTTAGAGAGTTTTATAATTTTTTTTTTATTTTCTTCTTTTGCAATTTTCAAAAGGACTGAGAACATGAGAAGCTAGTCTACTATCGACCGTGTTTTGATTTTGGTAAATATTTTTTCTTTTTTTTGGTTGCCTTCCTTCCTGCATCCTTTCTGATACTTTTATACTCTGTTGCTGAAATTGTTCGGTACCATTATAACACCCCAAACAAATACAATCACTAGCAAACACACAAAAAGCAGTAACAGCAGCAGCTTCAAACAACCCCAAAGAATACAAAAAATGAAAAAGAAGAAAATTCCAGTCGCCATTTCTCAACAAGTCTTCACAGAGAAATTAAAAAATAACAAAAAAGAAAAAGGAAAATTACCCAAAATGTATTTATTATTTTTTTTCTCTTATCAAAGAATTTCTTTTTTTTTTCCTGAAAACATTTTTTTCATTTTGCTTTCTTTCTTTTTTTTACTATACTTTTACGCATTGTGGTTGAAAATAGAATTAAACCAACTGGTCGACTCCCCTATAATTTAGTTTATTTTTTTGTGTTGTTTAGTTTAACAACCGCCACCCTGCAATGGTCCAACAACCAACATCACCCCCAAAGAACATTTCAAATAAAATTTTCAATCAAAATTAGTTAAATAATTCAACCAAAACTTAGTTGATAGGTTAACGGTAATGGTGGGTCTTGCTATGACTGTTGATGCTGTGTATTAGTAGCTTTACCGTCTGCAAAAACTACAGTTCGCTGCCCTTTGTCGCCTTGTAAAAATGTCAACATGTGGGCACATAGATGACTATTTTCGATTTGTTAAAATTAATACTTTTGAGAATGATGCGACAATAAAATTATATAGACGGTGGGTGGTGGTAGCCAACGATAGACAGGTAAAGACAAACCAATTCTCCAAATTAATTATATTTCTCCAGAAAAAGAATTGAGGAATATTTTTTTTTGTTTTTAAATTATTGTGGTAGTTGGGGGGGGGTGTTAATGATTTTCTTTAATTGAGTGTGGAGGAGTTTTAAAATTTTAAAAAATGCTTAATTAAGTGTAAAAAAGGTGACATGGGTTAATGGATGGAGTTTGGATAAATTATTTCTATTTTCGTTTGACCATGATACTTTTGCACATTTATTAACACTTCGTAAATCTATCTACGCACACAATCTTTTATTAACAGTTACGTGTTTGCGAATAAAACGTTTAACACCCTTAAATTTTTATTATTCGTTTTTAATTAAAATATTTAAAAATCCTTTAAGATCCTTAAATTTTAGTCAATATCAACCCTACCTAAACACAGCCTCACATATGTCATTATTTTTATTATATATATATTTTTTTTGTATTGATTTTGTTTCAACGATGAGAATATTTTTTTCCATATAGAAATTCAATTGGATTTTTTTTTATTTTTATCCGATAGTGACTCTATCCTTGTATGTCATCTATGCGATGATCCCTTATGAAGGGAGGAAAAAACGAATTGAAACAGCAAAAAAAAACGAATTATTATCCAGTCAACCGTTAAGTCTATCATTTATCCGTTTCTTTGGCGTTTTTTTTTCATTCATTCGTGCTCTACGACGAATCAATCGAACCAGGCAACCAAATAACAAGGTTTTAACGAGACAGACATGATTAGGTTGGGAGTAAAGTGTACAGCCAGGTCCGGTATAAAAATCTCTATTAATTTTTTTTTTAAATCTATTTTACCGTAAAAAAGGTAAAAACGAACATCTTAATTTCCCACTCCGTCACTGTACACAGAGGGACCAAAGATTTAATAACTGCAACCCAGTAGTGAACGGATTAAACCATAATAACCCTACTAAGTACACCTTTTGTGTAATCTTTCATCAAAGCTCAGAAATAAAAGTCTAAAACCGCTTAAAGCACGTTGAAAATTCAATTAAATTTAAAAAGAAAAAATATAATTCTTCGATATGTGAATGAACTCAGACGACTGATAACTCAATTAAAAAAAAATTCCCATTATCATCTTGGTAAGGCATTAAGCCAAATCATGCGAAAGGGTAAAACTCTATTACAATCAGACTAATTCACCTCTTGAGTATGCAACGCAACAACTAAATAAAATTATTACCGTTTTTGTTATGTTCGTAATTAATAATGTCCCGACAGTTTTGACTTAAGGTAAAGGGAATTTACGTTTTTTATTTGAAATAGCATCAGACACCTATCTCTTCAGTACTATGGAAGAAAGTATTATACGGCGTAAATAACAAGTAATATTTATGCCACTTAAGTACATACAAAGTAAATTTCAAGTTTTGAACCGAAATATTGCGAATTATAAATAAAAAAAACTTTTAATTCAAATTTTAGATGCTTTCAGGCTAAAAATTCATTTCCTGAAAGTGCAATTTGGTAACATATTAATTTTCTACTAGTTTGTGGGCCGATATTTTTGGAGTCTTAGAAGCAGAAAATATAAATTTCTTTCGATTTTTGTTAAAAATAATCCAAAAAACGATTAACTATTTAAAAAATATCGTGGAATACGTTTCGAATTGACTAATAAGAAAAATAAAGCAAAGCACAAAAACAAATGGGCAATAATATATGAAAATATTTTTTTATTTAGTTGTCTCTATTTATTTCGCAAGCAGTAAAGTGCATTATAAAGTTGTGCAATAATTGCAGTAATAATAATAATAATAATAATAACGAGGAGAATAATAGCAAAACGTAACAACAGCAACAACCACATCATAAACAAATGTTCACTACTCTGCAGATGTATATTTTCTCACAGCAAATATACTACCATCGCACTGTATATACAACAAACAGTACATATACTGTACTAACTGAATACTTTCCCCCAAACAAATACAGAAAAGTTTAGCGTTTATTATTTTTTTTTTTTCAATTTTTTCGCTTTTCACTTTTAACATTTAAATTGCTTTTAGTTGCATTTTCAATTGTTTAATTATACAACAAAAAAAAAGAGTTTTTTTTGTTTTCTTTATTCAAATTAAGGTCATCCCTCCATTGTTATTTAATTTTAATTTAAAAAATTTAAAAACAGAAATATGAATAATGCATAAGTGTATGTGTGCCACTCTATACTGACTGCAACTACCGAGTACGTACTTTTATCACTTTGATAATTTTTTAATTTTTAATTATTAGATTCATAGAAGGTTACAAGTGACGACTTGACGTAATTTTTTTTTTACTACAATGAGAAAAAAAATCATTTCAATACTTTGCATCCATTATGTAAAAATATAGCAGCTACAGCTGTTAAACAAAAAATAAAAAATAAAAAAAAGCTTGCATTAGTCGCTGCATTACCTTGTAAAGTGAATTGTATGAGATTTTTTTCTCTGTTGTTTTTTTTTTATGAACTTTTGCCAACTTATAAAATCTTTTTTTATTAGTATTTTAATTAGGAAAAAAAAATTGTAATTGAGGTTATTCGCGAAGTGTTTGCTATGCAAAAACATCGAACATAATTATAGATAATAATTGGACAGCTCATAATTTCAAGACATTATCGACCCTTATAATAATAATATTACCTTACCACGACGGCCAAACAACGAAACACAGTCGAAAAAGGTGGCTAGGCTATGTGATTTTTTGTTTGATTGGTTTAAATTAAAATTCCAATCAATCAAAAACAATTTTTTTTTTTTGATAAAAACAAAAGGAAAGTTCGCTTTTGTTGTTTATTCCAGAGACACTGATGATTTTTTCGTGTTTTATGTATGTATGTTGTATTGTGTGCAGAAAAATTATGTATCCCCAGTGTTTTTAGTATTTGTTTTTTCTTACCTATAAAGAAAAAGAAAAAGAGAAAAAAAATTAATAATTTTAAAAATAATTAAATCTTTAATTAGTTATATAAAAAAACAAAAGAAAATCGGTGGGAGTAGGTGGACTAGGCTAAATGTTATAACGTGGAGAAATAAATTTTTCTTTTCTTTCACATTTACCGATAGTTTTAGGTCAAAGACAACAAAGCATTGTTTTGAACAAACATAAAGTGTTTAAAATAATTTCCGAGGAATTGCACATCCACTTTGCATCTTATAAAAATCTCATTTAATTAAATATAAACAATATTTATGAATTTATTCTGTTATTGAATTTTAAATTTATTCTGTAAGTGAATTCTCAATCTATACGGTTTTTAGTAAAGTAACCTCTGAAACAGTTCAGTACCCTAAAAATTAAACTAAAACTTGCTTGCAGGGTCAAGTGTATCTAAATTACAAATCTATCGATATGAATCACCTTAAATTGCCTTTAAAATTTTCGACCTACAATTAAAAATGCATTAATTGGGGTATAAAAAATTTCTTTTCTTTTAATAATTTTTTTTTTTAATTTTAAAGATAAAAAATTTCTTTTAAAAGTCGATCCCCTATTGTCCTAAATTTGCAATAATTTTTTTGTTTTGTTCTGCATCAACAAACAATGCTATGTATAAGAGGATGTGAAGGATGATAATTTTCGTACAGAGAAACAACTACTAATCAGTTTCTTAACATCAATTGTTATTATTACACCAACAACAAATTAAGGGCATTAAAAACTAAATAAAAAAAAAACGCAAATACACATATAGAAAAGCCACACCCCTAAACATAACAAAACGCTACATGTCAGTCAACGAAAGACTATAAAACAGAATAATAAAAAAAAAATCAACGCAATCTGTCAAACAACAACAACGACGACGACAACAACTACGACAGGGGTAGACCAACATCAAAAATATTAATAAAACATCATTTATAAGTGGTTTAAGGATTTTTTTCCCTGCATTTCCTTCGATAGGACGATATTAAAGCCGTACATCTGCTCATTTTTTTTCTTTGTAAATAAAACAGAATTAACTAATATAAAAAAAAACTAATAAAATCCTACAACAAAAAATAAATAAAGAGAAAACTTCATGTTATTTAGGGGTGAGAAGCAGCACAGCGATTAGGATCTCTTTAGTCCTAGAAAATTACATTTTTTTTTAAATTTTGTTAGGCTTCTCAATTTCGAGTTTAAAAGAGTGATTTGGCTGTGAAAATTAAAACATTTTCAAAATAAAAAGGATCGACTCAAAGGGTCGCATCCACCACCGCTGACGCTATAAAAGGCGCGTCGCATCACTTTTAAGACTAAACAAAAAATAAAACGAAAAAATTGTGAAACAAGGAAGACAAACTAAAATATTAGTAACAAAAAGCGCGTTATTTGCGGATGAAGCAGCGGCAAGAACAACATGAACACCCTATGTGCGCAAAAACTTTTTAAACAGAAAAAAAAAGAAAATAGAAAAGCAAAAGAAAAAAGTGACATAAACACGCGTTCACCATACGATTCACACAGAGAAAACAACGACAAAAGCGTACAACAACCAACCCTTGTGAGAATTTTTTTTGCTTTTTATTTCCAACCTTTTCGAAAGAACAAACTAAATAGGGCTGAAGTTCTTCTTTGCTTTGTTAACATTATTGCTGCTGCCACTGCTGCCAGCAACATTATCCCAACGTTAAATTTTCACTCTAATTCTTGGTCTAGTGGGTAAAAAAAAGTAAAAACGATGAGGAGAACCACTCATAATGCACAGCAAGATACAGAAAAAATTATTCGAATTAGTAAAGGGTGGGTGACTTATATTATATCGAAAATTCATAATAATTGGAAAAATTATCCATCAGAGGGCGATCACGATGATAGAACCTACATGTTTTTATTTTTAATTAAGTCTATTATCGTGTATTTATCGTAAAGATATAGTTATAGTTAAACGTAAATTGCATCGATTAACACAATAATTAAGGTACACTCTCGTTGACAACAATTACACCACTAACAAAAAAGGCCTGACAAACAGCTACAGAAGCTCTTTCGCCAAACACCGTAGCAGATAAAAGAAAAATACATAAAGGATGACATAGTAAGGGAAAAATAATAAACTTCGAAGACAGTGATAATTTTAAAGCAAAGTACCAAATCCATGTGTAGGTACCAAATACCTCCAGCGAACTCTTTAAATCATTTATACGAAATTCACTATTTTATTTCATTATGTTTTGCATGTTTATGCACTTTTAAGCAAATTTTCATCAAATTGTTTGATTGCAAGCAAATAATAAAACACCTAAGGAATATGATGAAAAATATCGCATAAAAATTTAAACAGTAACACCCTGAGCAAACATTATTCCGTTTAATTTCTTAAATTAATAGTTACAATGCTGACTTCTACTGACGATTGTCGAATATCAAAGTGCTTTTGTACAATTAAAGTCAAATATTTACCCCATCATCAAACAGCATTATTGCACTTTACAGAACAATCTTACTTTGTAACTTTGAGACAATTCGTGAACCATAACCTAAGTAATTTCAACACTAGAAAACTGCAAAAATTATTTACATCGAATAAATATTTTTTTTATTGCTGCAACTATAATAGCAATTGTTGCAACATTAATAAATATAAGAAAAAATAATATAATTTTTTTCATTGAAATGCAAAAATTACATTAAAATATTGATTAAATTGCGCAATAAAAAAATCGCAATCACATTTGCAATAATAATAAATAAATAACTAAATAAGCAAGAAAACTGACAATTATATACATAAAAAACCAAGCCAATAACAACTAAACCAATCAAATACTATCACGTTAAACAGCCAACAAAACTGCATTTTCTTCTATTTACTAATATCATATGTATTAAGCAATATTTTTTTTATAAAATAGGAAAAAATTCAAAATAATAAATTGTGACTTAACTGCGAGCTGATCTCAAGTAGAGAAAAAAAAGAGGAGGAAGAACAAGACGAAGAATGAAAAATTAAACAGAAAACAACTGTAAAACGACTTTCAAACATTTATTTTTTAAATGTTTTTTTCTATTTCTATCTGTCAATTTTGTTTTGCGTTTTGTTTTTATTGCGCAAAAATATTGCAAAAACTATTTTATTATTTTTGCAAAATTACAACGAAACAAACGACAACAACAATAACAAATTGCCAAGTAAAATGCCTATAAAGCCTTAGGAAAAAGACAAAAGAAAAGAAAAAAACTAAACACAACGAGTCCAACATTATAAACAGTTTTGTTGTTGGTTACAACCTGGTTATGCATAAAGATAGTTGCGTTGTAGCTGCTGCTATTGCCGTTGTTTTTGCCTTTCTAAAAATGCAATTTTAATTTTAAACTTTTATTAATAATGGACAAATGCAGATTTAATGACAGCGAAAAACTGGCATAAATAAAATCTAGTAAAGACAATAAATAAAAGCAGAGCCTAAGCCAAGGTAAGTAAATCGAGTATACGAGAAAGAAACGTGAATAATATTTTCTTAAAAATAGATTAGACATTGAAAAGCTGCTTGTTATCCTCAACTTCTTTCCAAATAAATTTTCAAGATATCTAGTTATCTAGCTTATAAGTCATTCTGTCAGAAACTTTACAAACTATTCAACAATTTTACATTATTTCTAGTTTTTCACACATCTTTTTTTGTTATATAACCTTTTAAAGCTAATATCATGCATTATAATTGTTAAGTTAATGTCGGAATTTACACGAATATTCAAATTCCTAACTTCTACAAAACAATTTCTTAAAAATTTTGGTTCATACATCATAATTTATCATTCAAGTTTTATCTAATTATAAATCTATTTAAACCAAAATAGTCAATAAATCAAAAATACTAATTTGCTACTCTTAGTTTGCTATTCATGTAATTACCTAAGCAACTGACTTTGTTTTTATCATAATTTCACTACTTAAATTACGTTATTGCAAATAAGGATGCGATAAACTTGAGCGAATAAACAGAATATTTGAAACGTATAAAAGATAATAAGGATTTCAACCAGTTTTAAACGGATATTTCTAAACAAAACATGAGTTTTCAAATCAATTCTTTCTTAAATAAATCAGTAAGTGAATAGAAAAGAATAAATCAAAATTCGTCGTTTGCAAATTTATTCCTGATTTTTTTTTTTGAACAAATTGCAAACGTTTAAACATCTTCGCCACAGACTGTAATTAACTGCGGAAAAACAAATTTGTAAAAAAAAACATCAAAAATCACCTGATCGCACAAAAAATATATAAAAAAAAAACTTAATTACAGCACAAAAAATGCAATAAAAATCCTTGAGCCAACAAGAAAAAAAAATCATAATTTTTTTTTTGTTTTTTACTGTAATATTCTGTTCATTTGTTTTGTTATTGCAAAAATAAAAAAATTAAATAATTTTAGCAACATAAAAAAAAAATGCAACAAAGAACTGAATTACCTAACCCAACAGTCAGCCAACCAAGCAGCAAACAAACAACCAGCCAAGCAAACACACATTTGGTTGCGATTAAATAGCAGCAGCAGCAGCAACAGCATAAGTGAATAAAAAAAAAATAAAACCTTGAATGACGAACACAATTTGCCTGCGCTTTGTGTATTTCTGTTGCGGCTTCGCTTTAATAAAATTAAATAAAACAAAAAAAAATTGCAACAAAAAAAAAAACCAAAAATAATTGCACAGATTTTGTCAGAGCAACAAAAAAAAATGAACCGTAAAAAAAGGAACCAAATCGGTGCTCTTCTCGGATAAACTGTTATTTCCACACTAGTACGACTGAAAACCGAGTCGTCAAAATGCATACAATTTTCATGAGCAATATAAGTACGAATATAAATTTGTCAGTTATGAATTTTATTGCAAAAATGTGTCATTAAACGAAAATTTTGCTAAAAAAACATATTCTAGCTAGATTATCTCATTAAACAGAACGCAAAATTGAAAATTTTCATAATCCAAATGCAAACTACTAGCCTAAAACAGAGTTTTAAAACTCTACTGTGGACATCAAACCTTGCATTCAGTCTACACGCTAATAATAATAATAATAATAAAAACAAATTAATTTTATTTTCTCCAACAGACAAAACATTTTTTTTTTTTACATTTGCTTGCATGTGGTTGCTCCAGTGGACCACCATTTTGTATAGAATTTTTTTTTTTAAGACTATTTTGTATGCGCTGAAAATAATATTTATTTTTTTTTTAACCTTGATAGGGGTTATTCGGTAATCAGGATACAAAACTAAATATTAATAATTTTTTTTTCTTTCTACAAAAAAAAAAAATATATAATAATAATAAAATAAACATCCAGCTGTTTACAAAATTTATTACAAAAATTATTTTTTAATAAAATTAAAAAGAAAAAAAAAAAATAAACATTCACCTCAAGGTAAAAAATTAATGCAATTATCTGTTTAAATAAAAAAATCCATTGCAATGTCATATATACTTTATATAAATTTTTTTTTATAAATTAAACAGTAAGGTAATATTATGTTGTAAGTAAGCAATAAAATATATTTAAACACCTTGAAGTGTCAATTTTAATTAGATAAATTAGATTATAAGTATTCATTTTTCTTCTTCTTTTTGTCTTTAAGAAAAGCTACAGTAGTAGCTACAATAGAAGAAAAATAAAAACACATTAACTACCCCTTGTTCTGAAAATTACAATTACAAATAAAAAAAAACGAAAAAAAATATTTGTACCCTTAAAATAATTCACCAATTTCCTTCTTTATAAAATAAAAAAAATTATCAACTATTAAAAAAAAACAGCAACATCAACAAGAATAATCCATCCCCGAGTAAAAAAAAAACACACAATTCCCCTTACAAACCACAATTTTAAATACTTCAATGTAAATATTTAAAGAAATCTCACACGCCCCTATTTCCTGTTACTTTTGCTAAACATCATTTAATTAATTAAAAAATAAATTTATATACATATATTAATTAATAATTATACCAACTCTGTCTAATATTAAAAAAAAAATCTCTATCCGTTTCACATAAAATATGCAATAATGATGCAAAAAATCAAAAATTAATTAAATATTATATTGCAACGATTGTTTTGCATCCATTAAACGGATAATCACATTTGACATTTCAATAATGATAATGATGGCTTAAATTAAGTACAAAAATAACAAATAATGTTACTTTATTTATGTTAAATTTTATTTTATATTAATTTTCAAAGTTTGTACACTTAAAAATTGGTAAATTTAAGTATTATCGTACCTTAAACTCGTTTATTTTAATTAGATAAGGTGTTCGCGATAACAATTTTTTACTTTATTAACTATACAAAACGGGAATTTACAATGTAAAGTTCCATTAAAAAGACTTACGACCGTAGGGCAAGTATTTGTAATAATTTTTAACATTACAAACAATGACTTGACGACTTAAGATTTAGTTTCTACTCATTTTTTTTCATTGGCAAAAGCATAAATCGCAAAGCAACTCTAGCTCCAAGTACAATAAACTCTTAATAATTTTTGTAATTTTATCCCACATAAATTTTTTATAATTACCACTTAACATGAAGCATAACTAAAATTATAATTAAAACAATAATTAAATATTTATGTGATGCCATTATGAAAATTAATTAAAATAAATGTTGAAAAAAAAAAATTAAATTAAAGCCAAAGTGCATTAAAATAATTAAAAAATTAACTTATACTATTAAAGTACGTGTAATTATAATAAAATTGAGGGGAAATAAATAAAAATGTAATCAAAAACCTCGCCGGAGTTTTATTTTTTTAACTCAAGAAGAGAAAATTATTAATTAAAAATATTAGTTTTCTCCTTATAGAAATTGCCATTCGATTATATTGTTGGCTGTGAGAACGAAAAGTGTTACTCACTTTTTTTGTTAAATACCCCAATCCCTATTTAATTATAATTAAATGCTTTTAAATGATAGACTTGGAGAAGTATTTTATTGTATGTATTTTATTATCGGATTAAAACTTTTCATGAAATGAAGGTTTTGTTTGAATTATAACCAACACAAATGACATGGGATTTTTTTTTTATAAAAATTATTATTTGTTAATGTATGCGCGTACCGATTGGATAAAAGAAATAAAACAATTATATTAATTACATGAATCAATCGATATTTTTAATAAAATGCAAAATAACAAATTATTAAAGACAAAAAAGGAGTAATTCTAAGGATTAACTACTAATAAACACATAAAATAAAACACAAATTTTCACCATCAAAAACTCATTTAAAGCTAAATTTTGTTAAAGAAATATTAAGTCATTTTATTTTGCCTTAAAATCTTTTAAGAAAAAAGCCATTAAAAATTAAAGAAAAAAAAATCTCCTTTGTTATTGTTACAGAAGAAAAATGAAAAAAAGAACGTTTAATGGCTTCAAATTTTTATTGCTTTTAATTTAAACCAAAAAAAAAAAAGCATTAGGAAGAGAAGAAGAGTATGAGACAAGTTCAGCAGCATGCCGATTGCATTTCTTTATAAAACATAAAACAAAAGACATTAAAAGAATAAAAAAAAAACCAAACAAAACGACAACAATAATAATAATAAAAAAAAACTAATTAAAAAAAATAGAATTAAATTAAAAATAAAGCAACAGTAACAGCATCAGCCAAAACTAATTTAAATTGAAAATTTAAAAACGAATTCATTTTGTCAAGTTAAGTCACTTGAAGAATAAAACAAAGATCAAAAATAAATAATAAAATTAAAAAAAAAAAAACTCTTTAAACCTGACAGACAGACAAACAGATAAACACAGATTACTATCAATTAAAATAAAAACGATGATGATGACGACGACAAAAAATAAAATTAAATGACAAATTATTTCTTAATAAAATTACAAGAAAATAAAAATGTACTTTAGAGCCAAAGCAACACACTTAACAATAGATAAGTCATAAAAATAAAACAAGACAAATTCCTTGAAGGTTTAAAAAAAATAGTAATAATAATAAACCAAATGACACACATTTTTTGACTTAACTCAAACATAATAAATCCCTCAAAAGACACAAAATAAATAAATAAATAAAAACCATTTTTAATGACTTAAGAACAAGAAAAACCTAAAAAAAAATACAAATCTCCTTTTATGTAAAACAGTAAAGCATTAAAATAATATATATATACATATAAAAGCATAAAATTTTTATAACATTTTCTAGTTAAAAACAGGAATTATTAAGTAATTAAGATGAAATAATGTACTTTACGCAGAACTGTTTGCGCATTTATTAAGTCATTTGCAGTTTTTCAATGTGAATGTGCTGCTGTTGCTGCATTTCTAATTACAAACAACATATACGACAGCCACCAATGATGGTGTTCTCTTTACACAACCAAATTTCTATGTTTAACACTAAAACTCGTTTAAGGAAAATTGAAAAAATTAAAACTAAATAATTAAAAAACATAAACTCCATTTAAAGTAAAAGAATAATTTTTAAATGATCTTTATTACCGGTAATAAAAATTGAACAGAGTAGTAGTAGTATATATGTAGGAAATACAAAACATTTATGTCGAATACCTGAAAGGGGTAAAGCAAGCAAAGAAATAAAAAAAAAAATAAAACAAATTTCTAATAATTTTCCACTTCCACCTCTAATAACAAGATAATTTTCTTCTATTTATGCTGATATAGCTAGTATGTTTGTGTGTGTGTGTGTGTGTGTTACAACAATATGTAGAAACTTCAAACTAAGCCGTAAAATACTAAACTGCATAAAGTCGCGACATACCTTAGAAATAGAATTAAAATAAAAAACCCAAACGCAAAGAAAATTATTGATTAGATTTTTTTTTGTTAAAAGACCAAAACAACGGTACAAATGTCTGCAGCTACTGTTGATTGCATTTTTTTCTATCTTTCTATAGAAATTCCTTTAAATTCTACTGTCTTGCAATTCTTCATATCATTTTTTTATCTTCTTTTATTAATTGGTTTAGTACAAATAGAAAGAGAAACATTTTGGATTTGGGCTACACACAAATGTTAATAAAAAAACTTGAAACACGTCTCTGCGGGCACAAAAAATTTCTTCGACAATTAATAACAGAACCAAGGCAACAGCAATAAATAAATCGAAAAAGGGAAAGAAAACAGAAGAACAAAAGAAAAAAAGGTTCCTAAAGACATAGAAAAAAAACTAGGACCTTGATATCAACCTACAGTGGTTAGTAACCTTTTCTACATCACGTAGCCACAGTTTAAGCCTTTTTTCTTTAATTTTTTTGTGTGTTGTATCAAATCATAATTTTGCGCTTTGTAAATTTCGTGACGCCAAAATAACTATCAGGAGAATCGCTGTTCTAAACTACAGAAATACTTCAATACTCACATCTACGATTCTATTATCGGATTTCATTAAAAATGTTAGAAGTAATATAATCTATAGGAGTTGATCTTTTTTCAGAAAAGAATACTACTGTTCCTATTTTTAAAATAATGTCTTCAATTAACCCCGCATTGTAATTTAATCCTTAACAATCCCAAAGAGAACAATAATTATATTTTTTCAATCTTTATAAAATGTCTAAAAAAAAATAATAGATAAACAAAAATCCCTGACAAAGGTAAGAAGAAAAAAATCTACTTTGCGGTAATACCTAATGGTTCAGCGTTTTGTTTATAAATTCAGTACAGTTTTCAGGAAGTTTTTCGAATTAATAAAGTATTTTCTTACTCTTCAAAAACGTATACAATTGTTGCAATTATCACATGAATAGTTATTGTTATCGTAAAACACGCGTAGAAAAATAAAATATATTTGTAATGTTATAACTAGAATTCGCTAACTTTATTAACAAAAGGGTCGGACGAGATAAAATCAAAACAAACCAATAATTAACTCCATCCACAACAAAACTCCAACAAATCTCAAAATAAATATATAACGAAGTATTTATTTATTTATTTTATTTTATTTTTTTCGTTTTCATCTATCCTCCTCTGTTTCTCTTGTTTATTAAAACCACAAATAACTGCTTTTTTGCTTAATCAAAAAACAAAATAAAACAAACATTTCTCATGGCTTCATTTTTCTATCCTTTTAATTTTCATTGTCCTGCCTGATAAATATAACTCTGTATGTGCGATGGTTGCCATCACGATAAAAATTAACAGAAGAAAAAAAAGAAATGAAAATAAATATTCGAAAATAAAACCGGAAAAATAGGAAAAAAAAAACAAAACAAAACTAGAATAAAACTCCCTAAGGAATCGGATATCTCTGTGCATGGTGAACACAACACAATGCTAAACCCTCGTAACACTATTACTTAACGTAGCTCACTGATACTATAACAGGACAGCGAATAAGCAACTTCAGGACCCCTAAAATCCTAACAAAACGAACAAAAATACAAAAAAAATTCAACGAAAAAGGACGAGAAAAAAAGTTGCTGCTGCTGTTGTTGTTGTTGCCGATTTAGCCGTCAATGACGAGACCAAAAAAAATCATCAAAAATAATTTAATCAAATGATTGATTATTACAGAGAGACCCATGTAAGTGTAGAAAAAAAAGAGGATAAAGTAATAAAAAAGAAAAACAGTACCAATCACAAAATGTCAATCATTTTAAAAGTGCAACAACTATGATAGAAAATACAAAGTAAGCTGCTTAACACCACAGCCATAATATAATATTATTCCAAGAAATATAAAAACTTTTAATCGTTGTTTAAATAAAACTACACTGCGATTAAAAAAATCATGTGCCTTAATTAAAAATAAGTTTATTTTGATAGTTGTAAGATATAATCGGTAATTTACAGCGGTAAATTATTGCAACCTAAACCCTAGAACACCCTCTTATTTCGATTAGAGCTTTTCAACAACCTTAAATTAATGAAAAAATTATTTAAAAACTATTTACATATTTTAACATTGTCTTAAATCCAAAACCGCAAATTTATTTTACCGGTGAAACAAAACATTACCAGTTAAAAGCTCGAAATTATTTTCTGATCAAAGTGATTTCATAAAAAAAGATAAATTTGTCATTTCATTGCATCTAAAACATGTCACATCAAAGGTTATCCAACATTCCACCAACATTCCGAGGAAATAATAATATATTTTATTCGAATTAAAAACATACAAAAAATGATGAAAATAATCGAAAGAAACAAAGAATGAACAAAATGAAAAAAAAATGTCTATGCGGGTTTCTCCATGCCATACATTCCAAGTGAACATTTTTTTTTTTTCCTATCCTCTTTCTAAAAACAAATAATAAAAATACTTATGGGGGATGCATGCAGTTATGTTAGTAACTGAATACAAATCATAAAATAATAATAATAAAACTTATAATTTGATGACCAAAGGTCCCTGAGTTTATTTTCGGTAAATAAAAATTTCCTTAATTGTCAAATATTTGATTTAAATGATGCTGGGTAATATCGCAAAATATAAAGAAAAAAAAAACTAATCCAAGTATATTGAGTTCATGCTTTTAGCAAATTAATTTGAACATTGTTTTGATACATCTTCAAGTGTTAATTATGTTGTTCGTGTACTCAAAGTATAGGCGACCGGACGCACATTTATTATTGTAATATTTTGAGTAATCTTAACAGTTTAATAAACAGTGGAGTTATGCATAATGCATTTAAATACTTTAAAAAGCAAATTAAATCACAATAACGAAATTATACAGCGATTTCTGTTGTTTAATAAAAAAAAATCTGCATCCAATCTTTAATAATGTATTAAGAAAAAATAAATTAAAAATATTAAATTAAACACCTAAAACGTGTGCACAAGATAATTATAAAATTTTCTACCTTTTTTATTATTTTCTACATCAATTAACTAATAAGATAAGTTGTTTGATTAATTTGAAATAGTTTAAATCCTTTTACAAGAGTTTTCTACTTCTAATATTTTTGATTACTTTAGCCAACACGTGACAATTGCGTGAAAATAAACCGTTGGCTACGGCTAGGGATAATAATTTGATAAAATTGGAACAAAGCAAAGAAAAGAAATACCACGTGGAAGCACATTTTCCAAAAAAAAAAACAAAAAAAAACAACGGGGAATATCATCGTGCAACATATAACATACATATTTGTTTATTTATTTTTATAGTTTATTTTCTTTAATTTTTCTTATAATTCCTCAAATTGTTTATAATGCGCGTGTACGACGACGTATGTTTATGCTTCTGATTATTCCAGCATAATTAGAAAATAAAATTTAATAAAATAGGGGAACATAAATATATACCAGAGTATACAAGTCTCCAAAACACGTATTACTTATTTTAAAATAAACATTGATTTCCGGTTTAAAGATATTTCGTTTTTTTGTTTGTTTTTCATGTTTTTACCACGAAAATTGCTAATCGCCATTAATATCAGTAATTATTAATTGAATTTTATTACTATTCTGAAACATAGCACTACAATTTTCTTAGTTGCAGTTATTAAAAACTAGCCACTAGAATTCGCAAATTTTTAACAAAACATCAAAATTCCTCTGTAATGCATAACTTATAACTAAATTAAAAGAGTAAAATTAGTCCTTTAGATTCAAAACTATAATATTTCTTCAACATTATACGTCATTTAAAAGCATTTTATTCCTCGAATCTGATCCATTTGTTAAATTAAATCCCTTCATTAGATCACTCACTATTCCTAAAAAATTAGGCTACTTCAGTCATAATACATAACGTTATTCTTAAGCGGCTTAAGTATTTGATTATACGGACTCTGTTTATTTATTACGCCTACTTATATGTAATTAAATAAAATTAAATAAAACTTCTGAACAAAAATATATATATTAATTTAACGAATTCAACACTACTGTATTTTTCAGCTTTGCAAATTTCTTTCAACATTTTTAAAACGTGCTGAACAAGGGATTAACTGTTAATAATGTTGCAAGTGGGCATCATCAACAAATCATAATTGTTGTTTTGAATTTTAAAATAACAAAAAAAAAGTATAAAAATATTAATAAAAGAAATAAAACAGGTCTCATAAACAAAGATGAGCAGCAGCAATACCAGTACCAGCAGCAACGACAATAACAAGTGCAGCGCAACACGATAATTACGTCATTCTTCAGTCGCTTATTTTATTTATTTTTTTTTGTTCCCAAAATGTAATAATAATAAATTCCATTAAACGAAAATATAAATTACGTTAAAGAAAAAAAAATTCCATAAATAACAGAGAAAAGTTCTATAAACAAACGCAAAGTAGGAAAATAAACTTCGACTTTAATAGAAACAAAAAAAAAAAACAATAATAAAAAATTCTCATTTTTTGTTGTTAGTCGCGCCGCCAGACAACACCTAACTAAGTAATAATCAGCAGCAGGAGTATAGTAGAGAAGCAGTACCAGCACCACGAACAACAACAGCAGCAGCAGCAATATATATACGAAGTAAAATAATATAATTCTCGACTCGTTTCTTGTATTAAAAAAAAATAATAATAATAAATAAATAAACACAGAAAAAAGCCAAAAGCATAAAGCAATGTACAGGTTATTGGCATTGGCTGGCGGCTGGTTCACATATTCATACATGAAAAAAACATTTCACAAACACAATTACAGAATCAAAAAAAAAGAAGAATAATTCAAAATTGAATTAAAAATAAAAAAAATTAACATATACAATCAAGAAAAACAAATTATTGTCGTCTTTGAATGTATTAGAAGTAATTTTTTTTTATTGCAAATTGTGTGCAATTTAGTGTTATATCAATGTGGACGCGCACAGAATTTATTTTTCATATACAACTGATTATAGTTGTGTGTGTAAAAGAGATGAATGAAAATTAAAAAAAATAATAATAAAATACAAAAAAATTTAACTATGATTGCATTTTTTTAATGCGCATGGTTATAAATTTTATTCGAGTAATAAACAAAAAAAAATCAACATAACCATGGAATTATCAATAATGTTAAATAATAAATAGATTGGCAAATTTTGAAAAACAAAAAACTTAAATAAATTTCCAATTTCCTAGAATTTTGTAATTAAAAATCAATAAAAAAGATATTATTTGTTCTTTTCATTTTTTTTTTTATTTTAATTTCAAAAATTTTATCTGCTTTATATTTTAAGTAATAATCTTTGATAAAGAATGTAAACTATGAAATTTATACATAAAACATCAATAATAATTGATTAGAGAAATGTGACACATTATTGGTAAAACAAATATTCATTAATTTTATTCTTCTTTCTAATAAAGTAAAGTAAATTTTGTTGAAAATTGATAACAGACATATCAGCTAATGTTAGTGTTATGAAATTTATATATTTGATATTGGAACAATAATGACAATGCCATCTCAAAACATAAAAATTATTCTTTTGTATATTTGTTAATAAAATGACAAGTTTTTCTAAGAAACTGTATAAACACTAACATTACTCATTAACCGCATAAAAACCGCCAACTAACAAACCACCATCGAATATTATGTGAAAACAGTTCAAGCAAATGCCAAATTACAATACGAATAAAATTGACAAGAAACATGTGTTTTTCGATTATTTAAAAATTTTCAAAAAATAAATACATATAATAATTGTTTACTTTTCCTCCATTGATAAGGAGTTTATAAATGTTTCTTCTTTTTTTTTTTCTTTTTTGTTATTAAACACACATCGCAAAGTATTTTTTATAACATAAATTCCACAAAAAATATACAAAACAACAAACACAAAACTGTTTTTATTCATTTAATTACTCAATTATTATTTTTTTTTTATGTAAATTTCCCGTCTATGTTTACGATTTTTTCGTCATTCATTAATTTTGCGAAAAGTGTTAATTTAATTTTAGAACTAAATAAAAAATAACACAAGTTGCATAGGAGAAAAAAATCGCCTTCAAGAAAATACACATAAACGCTGCTAAGTATCGTAGAGTAGAGAATAAACTTAGCGATGGTCAAGCCTGAAACGTGGTTATCTTAAAAACATACAATTAATGTACTAACAACTCATAGAAAGCCATTAAAACATTGCAAAGATTAATTACCACGAAATACAAGTAATTTTTATCTCGAATAGATAAAGCTAATTTCGAAGTGCATTCATTGAAGTGTCTCTCTTTAAGCAAACTCTAAAGGCATACACCAAAATCTTCAATTTGTTGTGTAGTCGACACAACATACCTTTAATTTACGTTTTGCTATTTATACGACACGTGGATAACACAAAAAACTTTAGCCAAACCAAAGGAACAATGTGTTTATCTTATAATGTTTTTTCTTCGTCTATAAACGCGAAAATACTGCGCTATTGCTGCTACGGCGGCTGTCGACGTTTCTGTTTTTGTTTCCGAATTAAAAATTTGCGAATGAGAAAAAAAACCGCAAAATGAAAGTGAATTTTGTGTTTATTAATTGGAATTTTCGTTTATTTATTTATTTATTCTAACAGTTTTTGCTTCTATGGCAAATAAATATTAATTTTTCGTTTATGTCACACTCAGTCATTAATTCTACGATTGTTCTATTTTCTCTCTATATATCATATGACGTCGTTTTTTAATCTCGCTGTTCTTTTTTATAATAACAGCGGCAGCGATGACTTTGTGCATGGTTTTTTTATTTAATTCTCAAATCCCGCTTAATTGCAAAAAATTTAATTAATTTTCACACAATAAAAAAACAAAGTATGTGGTTGGTTAGAAGGAAGGAAGGTAGGTAGGTAGGTAGGTAGCTAGCTAGCTGGTGCTACAAACCTGAGTTAGTCGCTTATACGCGTTGATGATTGTACGGCATGACGACTTTGATTTTGTGCATCGCGTTTTTTTTTGTCTGTCTATCGGTTTCGTCGTCGTTGAAACAAGTTGTTTGCTTTTTTTTTTGCTTATTTTTACTCATCACCATAGTAGTATAGTGTAGTGTCGAGTACATTGCACCCAATACAATCGTGGTGATGGTGGTAGCAGCGAGACAGCGAGCGCGGAATTAGTTTATTTATTATTATTTTTTCTGTATTTTGATCAATTTTTTATTGTTGTACCGCGATATATTTCAATGAAAATATTTTTTTTTATTTGTCTCATTGCACAAGTGTACTCCTCCATTTCTTATTTTATACGATAAATAAAAACTCTTATTGAACTGTTTCTTTATTAGCGGATGCCAATTTTTTATTAACTATAATTTATAGTCATTTTTCTTATAAAACAAGATCTGCTATAATAATTTTCCTAAAAAACGAACCTCCAGGCGTTTTACAGTGACTAATATACATTAAATGTGTAATGAAAATGCATTTTTTTTTTTCAAACCCGAAACTAGACATTCTAAAATCATCTAAAAATATTGTACATACAACCATTGAAGTTTACACATTTATTTTACGAGACAAATTAAATAAAAACAGCAATCTTTACTACATAATTTTGTAACTAAATAATTGCCCCAAAACAATAAAATTTCCGGCAAATCACTGAACCAAAAACCTTGACTTTTACCTTTGATGCAAATTAACGGTAAAAACATTTTTAAAAAAAGTGTTGTAATCAAAATCCAGTGTTAAACATGAACAAAAACAACAATAATAATAATAAAAAGCACAATAAAAAAAAAGCGAAATTTCTTCATCAGCGAATTAAAATAATTTAAACAACAACAAAAGAGACAAGGTTATGGTTAAGGTGATGTAACGCGATTTGTACGTAAACGTAAATAAACTGAATTTTACTGGCTGTTGTTTTCTGTATTATTATCATTGTTGTTGCTACTTTCAATTATTTAAAATAAAAATAAAATTTATTTCATTGTTTTACTTTTTTTTATTTACATCTCTCTTTCAAAAAAAAAAATAAAAATACATCGCAGAAAAAAATGATGAAGGAAATTATGTAGAGAAATAATAAAAAAAAAAGAAAATAGCAACAAACATAGAAAATGATAAGAAATCAGCAACTTTTACATGAATTAAAACTTCTTAGGTTTAACACAACCGATCAGAAAGTGTATAAATATATTGATTTTATGAAGAACGGATTAAACTTTTCTATTAATTACTAAACGGTCAACCGATAGGACTTGATTATTATCGTCGTTGTCGTTTTTCTCGGTTCTACTTCATTATTATCATAATCCATAATATTTCTATTAAGCACGTTTAATATCGTTATGAATTTGTTCCAATATTTAGATAATTATTTTTATATCAATTGACTTGAATCTGTTCTAGCGAATAAAGTGGTGTTCACAGACATTTGTAATAACTTCTGAAAACTTAAACGCCAATAAAATAAAAATGCAAAAAAAAATTATTAAAATTCTTTCCGTACGTGAGTATTTCTATTTGTTGCAAATTTATATTAATATTGTATTGTACAGGTAGGCAATGCTTAATGAATTTATAACTGGTTGATTAACTTCAAAACTATACAAAAAGAAACAAGAGTTACTGTTTACAGAAGTCATGTAATTTTATAAAAAAAAATAATTTCCACGAAAATCTATTTAGGCGAAAAACTTAATTATTACGTGCTGATAAAATAATTTTGGACTTTATCGTTGTTGCTCAAGAAATTTACCTTTATGGAGAAAAAAAAAACTACTCTCTTGTTGTTTTATCTCAAATTATTACGTAGTCACACCTAATCTAATCAGCTGATTTACTTAATTAATTTTTTTTTTTTCGTAATCAATAATTTCCACACGTTCTACATTTACATCGTTACTATTTACTTAAAAAAAAAACAAACAAGCCAAACACTACACTTATTATTATTATCATTAAAGAAAATTGCAAATACCCTAATCATTTAAAGGTTTCAAAGTTGACAACCGTTGCCAATTTTTTTCAATATTCTACGCTTTTTATGCATACAAAAAAAAAAAAAACTAATCTAAAACCAAACATAATGTGGGAATGAATAACAAAATACAGAAAAGAAGTATAAATAAAATTTTAATAATTAATTATGTTGGAAAGTAAACTTAACGTTTAGCAAAATAAAAATCATCAAAATTCTTCAAATTGTCAAGGTTACGTTATAATGGGAGCATAGTTGTACATTTCTGTTCTAGCATAAAAAAAAACTATATTGTATAATGGTAAGTTACATGCTACAGCGCTAAATCCTCCGACAGCAAAATTTCATATTAATTTGAGAATAAAATTTGTGCAATTACAAAAATAAGTAAAGTTTCCAAGTTTCTCGACTTGTTGCCAACAGTTATGATTATCGTTGTGTTCTCTTACTATTTTTTTTCAATTTTTTGAAAGATTGTCTGTCTGCATTGTAAAAAATATTTTTTCACATTTCATATTTTGTGTTTATGTTTATAATTTCAATAACAAGCCAGTTGTCGTCAGTGTCAAAACAAAATGTTAGTGGAAAAATTAATCGAGGAAGCTGATGCTGTACGGTACAAGAGTACAATGATTTTGAATTTTGTTACAAAATAAATAAATTTTTAAGTTTATACAACAACTTCAAAAAAGTGTTCAATTACTTAAACGTTGATACCAATGCTTTGGCCGATAAAACAAGTGCTGCAATTATATATGAACAGAGCAGTGTTTATTATACTGTGAAATTATACTCCAATTATAACGCAGCCTTCTGTTTAAGTTTGTCCTACAATTGGGGTGCAGCAAAATTAAATTTCTTAACGACATAACATTTTTAAGAACCTGAAAAAGATACCTTTCTCAAAATATTGCAAAAAAATAAAGAACAAAATTAATCTCCAAAAAGCAATCTCAAACTTCTACAATTGCATTCTGGACTTCAATCCATCATAAAATCCTATCCTATCTCTCAAAATACTACTAATTGTAGTTTTATTTTGAATAATTGGAATCGTTTGATAATTTTACTACTTGACAAACACTTCTAAAGATCTTTATTTAGTCTGTGGGAGTATAAGATTGATCAAAGACCGTGAGAATTTTTATTTTTAATTAAATTTTTGTTTAAATACATATATAATCAAGTAACGACACCTGTCACACTACCCTATACTGCTATCGAAAAAATAATATCATTTTTACGACATCAATGAATAAATGAAGAATCTATTTTCAGTTATATTTTTCTTTTTGTTTTTTATTATGTTTCTTAAGTCCCCTTCATTGGCACATTCCTTAATTTTTATTTTTATTTGTTTGTTTTTTAAATGTTGATTAAATTAAATAAAAATAAAAAGGAAAAACACGTTTCTTCGTAATAAAATTAAAAACATCACTAGACAAAGAAAGTTGAAGGAAACAAACAAAACAACAACAAAACATCGTTTTTTTTTTTTGTATTCTTCTCATATGGTGATTCGATCGTTGCATTTACCCTGCATACACAGTACATATGCAGGCAGGCGAGCAGGCAAACAATCCAAGGTAATAATAATAAAAATTAAATAAAACTAAATACACACAACAGCAGTGGCTACAATAACAGTAGAGCGACGTTAATATAAAAAAAAATTATAATAATTATTATTCTTCTATTGACAATAAACAATTACTAAATAAAAATATTTTATATATTTTTCATAAAATAATTATTAAAGAAAAAATAATCTGCGCAAAGCTGCGACTTAAAAAAAAAATTGCTCCTTTTTAAGAAAATTACTAGCATCTACTTCACTTCATATGAGAAAAAAAACCTAAATATACTTAAACTAACACTAAGTCAGTTAATCTTTATTTTCTTCATTATTCCACAAGAAAAAAAATTAAATATAATAAATAAATAAAAAACCTAAGCAGCAAACCTTAAGTAAATGTTATGTTTAAGTAAACTAAGGTAAAAAAATTAAAATAAAATAAACGAAATTAAGTAAAAACTAAAATTTTTTTTGAAAAGGTAAACGAAAAAAAAAATCAAGCCTACAGGTAAAAAAAAAATTATAAATTCTCTTTTCGTTCACATTTGTTTTTTTTTATCGTTCCTTTTAAAATTATTTTTCTAATACTATCTCGTTTACACTCTCGCAGTTAATTTTTTTTTCTTCTCTTTATTTCTTGTATATTTAGTATATACTTTCTTTGTGCATGTGTGCGTTTAATTCCCTTCCTTTCTAATGCCTAATTTCGATTAATTTTTTTATTTTTGTTATCGAATTTGTTGTTGCTTTTTCCTTCAAAATTCTCCAAAATTAAAAAGAAAAAAAATTCTTCATTAACACATAATATTACCGCGATTTACACGATAAAAAGTAAAACAAATAGAAACAAATAATAATTAACTTATTTAACACGAAATTTAATTTAATTTTATTGCTTCGCTTAACAAACACGAAGCCATTTAAAAAAAGTCGACTTGTATTAGCAGCAGCAGCAGCAGCAGCAGTAGGCACGCAGCTTGCTACTTCTAAAATTTTTTTTTAAATTAAAAAAAAAATGGTCAAACCGTGTTAATGAAGGGCCTTATTTCTATTAAAAAAAAAAACAAATCATCCCCAAAAGAAAACATATTTTTTATCTTTCAAATTAAATCCAAGAGAAACCACAAACTAGTTTATAGCTTGTCGCCACTTCTGCTACATAAGAATAATACTCCACAGCGAAAAAAAGGTGTTAAACGAGGGTTTAGATTTTTTTTTTTTGGTTTATTTTAATTTTCAATTAAATTTACCTGTCTGATGATTCTGAAGAATCGTATCGATCAGCACACCGTTTTTTTCTACAATCTTCAGCTTCCTGTGCTGTTGTTAATGTCTGGTGTTGTAACTGCTGTTGCTGTTTTGTATCCTTTCTTACTTGTAGTAATCCATTCCTGTTATCACTAATTACTGTTTTCTTATTTATAACAACACAATCAGATGATGATGATGATGGTAATGACACTGATAATGATGATTTATTTAACATTTTATTCACTTTTATTGTTTGTAATTGTTTTTGTATTGATAATGATGGTGATGAGGATGATGATGTTGTTGCTGTTTTAACTGCTGATGTTGCATTAGCACCATTATTATTATTATTATTGCTATAAATTTTTAAATCACTTAAATTTTCCACATTTTCATAATTTATAATATTATTATTATCACTTAAATTATTATTATTATTAATATTTGCCGTACTAATGTTACCATCTAAACACAATCCGTCTGCCATCTTGTCCGCATAATCAAACTCCAATGAAGAGTACCATAGCAAACATAACAAAACAAAAATAATAAAAAAAAAAATAAAAATAAAAAAATTTCTACATAGAAAATTTATTTTATTTTCATTATTATAAATGTGTATGTGCGATTTGAAAATTATAAAGTTACACTAACACAATAATAATTTTATGAAAATTATTATTTTTTTATTTTTAATTTAATATAATACAAATGTATTATACATGTGCGCTATTAAGTAAGCAACACACTCTTAAGTTAGTAATTTTTTTATTTATTTATTTCATTAATTAAACTAATACCATCATAGAGTAATAATTTTATTTCTATACTAACAATGTATATTTATTTTTCTCTTTTTTAATTTTTTTTTTGTTATTTTAGGGTCGATGGCGCGCGCACTGCACTTACACATATACATAAACTAGAATTTTTTTTTTCAGATATATTTTTCACTTTCTTACTCTTTCTCTCACAAACATATTTTATTTTTAAACATTTATTTTTTTTTGAAATTTCTTTTGATTAAATTTTTTCCTCTCTTAATTTTATTAATACTAAAAACCACATGTAAAGTACATTAAACTACACAGATCAACGATATATATTTATAAATAAAAGAAAAAATAAATCTTCTTTTACTTTAATAATTAAATTATTTTATTGAAAAAAAAATTAAAAAAAAAAACAAACAAAAAATAATTGTAATTAAAAAATTAATGCTGCAGCAAATAATGCTACCGCATAGATATATGTTTATCAGACGAAAAATTAAATCAAACTGAGTACAGTGCAGTACATAACACTGTACTCTGGGCCAGGCTCTGACTGAAATAAAAGCTGTTTTACTTTAATTTTTACTTATTCTAACCGTATAGTAAATAATGTGATAGAGGGAGAAGTAAGTATGTGTTTGTTTTAACGTCATGTATACGAAAATGTATTTAACCATATTACACATACACATTGTAAATACTGTGTGAGTTATAATAAAAGCACGCATGGAATTTTTAATATTATTTTTATCTTATATATATATATTATTTTAGAGTGGGATAAATAATAATTTTTTAATTCGCACGTACACATTCACATACTGTGCGCAACTCACTACACTACATTTATACTTTGCGCGCTTTTATCAAATTTTATTTATGCTGCTGGTGTTGCTTGCTTACTTCTCATGCATAAGAAACATTCAAACAAAAAAGCTTTTTCGTTATAAAATATTTGAATTAATTTTTAATTTTTCTTTTTGTCTTTTAATTAAAGTTGAAAAATATTTTATGCTATTTGCAGTGGAAAGGAAGTATCATGCTTAAACTTGTGCCCACATTTACATAATTTCTCTGAGCATGTATGCATGTAGCGGTTTTATGTTTTACTAACAAAAACCTATGATCAGTGGAATTTATTTTCGTTTTCGTGCAGTGCAAAGTAATTACGCTATTTTTCTTTTACAAAGGAATTTACTGGCGATGATTGAATTCAATTAATTAAAATAATCTTTAAAATCACTGTGATTTTTGTGGTTTTAATTGTAATTTTAACAGAAAGTGGACAGTACTATTTACGGAAATAATTGACCACCAATGGTACACTGGAATTACGAAGAAACCTCAAAGACATATATTATATATTTGTATCTGCAGTAAAGTACTGTTCAAAGACAGATCGATCATTTTAGTTATTAAAAAAAAAACATATTGAAGGATGCATACGCTACGAAATTCATAATAGCATACAGCATTGCTATGGTTCACAGTTCATTAAATAATCTTTTAAAAAATAGTAAAATTACTAGATCTTTCAATGTTCGCAACACTTCTCCATTTCTTCATTAGGGATGCTACTGAGGACAAATCAGTTCTTACATACCATACAAGGTGTTATTACATTTTTTTATTAATGAAATAATGCTCCACCGCACATCTAGTACCTGGCCGTTATCTAAAATGTCCATAACAATGGTGTTGAAAACTTATATGAAGACAACTTATGTTGCAAAAACTATCTCTGAGGAATATTCGAACCGGAAATTATCAAAAGTAAGGTAAATTTATTTCTTATGACTGATAGAAAAATCATATCAATGCAAATTAAATATCAGAAAGTATTTATTTAAAAAATAGCAAACTTGCGTTGACACGTAATGTTTTCAAGAGATAATTTTGGTGCAGTTGTTGTCGTTTATAAATGATAATGACTTTCATTAAAAATTGATTTAGTATTTTTTATTAGCATTTAATTGACCCCGTCGCATGATAACAGCAGCTAACATGTTAATAGAATTTATTTATTCTTTTACATCAAACAGTCGAATTTACTGATGTTAAACGGTTCGTTTACTTTAAAAATGTCCAAAATCGTTGAAATATTTATAATTTTTATTGCAATTGTGTTCAAAAGTGATTGTGACAAGACTTTTTGTGAGAATCCAGCATTAAATAAATTAACATGCGTGTGCATAAGTGCAAATGGAATAATGTGCAGTGGTCTTAATATGCCGTCCCATAGCGAAAATGATCCCGTTTGGCGTCTTTTTGAAACGGTTCCGAATACAAAAACTTTGGAATTTTTAAAGAATTTTAACTATTTGCCAACGAAAATGTTGACAACATTAGTTAATTTAGAAAAGTATTCGTGCACTTTAACAAATATAATGCGAGTGCCACAATATTCCTTTAAGAACATTAAAAGTCTTAATCAAATCGATGTGGTTAATAATAAAAATCTGACCACAATTGAACGGCATGCATTTTTTTTATTACCGAATTTAGAACTATTACAATTGTATGAAAATAAATTAAAAACGATAAATGAAGAGGCGTTTATCGGTTTACCGAAATTAAAATCATTAATGATATATGACAATAACATAGAGGAATTACCAAAAAATTTGTTTAAAAATTTAAAATCTTTGAGACATTTAAATCTTCAATATAATTTCCTGAAAACACTGGATTCAGAGATGTTTTCATCGATTACACAGAACTTTTTGCCTGAAGACAGTTCCATATTTATTCTCAGTAAGTAATAAATAATTTTTAAAAAAAATTCATTAATTAATTTTCGTAAAAATTTCTGTGCTTAAGATAATACGCTGATTTGTAACTGTGGATTGCATTGGTTTTCTCAGATTTTTGAAGAAACAAAAAGTATAGAAACTAAAAGATTTGCAAAAGAAACAAATTGTACCGTAGGTGATGGCCAATGGATACAATTATTAGATTATAAATTGGTGGAGACTTGTGTTCCGGATGCACCGGTAATGACAACCACCGTTCCGTCAAAACTAGGCGATATCACCTCGTTTGCTAATTCAGCGTTTTACTTTCAAACGATCGTTTCTAATCCAGTCGTTCATAATCCAATTGTTAAGTATAATTATTATTATGGCAACGCAAGTGTTACTACAGAGATTTCAATTGGGAAAACACCCGGCAACTAATTACTGCTTAAAATGATAATAAAATCTCAAACAAAGTTTATAACTTCAATTAAAAATATTTAACAAAAAAAAAATTAATTAAATAATAATTATTTATTGTTTTTATTTTTTCTGAATTTTAATAACAAGTGTTCTCCTCCACTTCTTATTTTATACGATAAAGAATACTCTTATTGAACTGTTTCTTTAATAGCGGATGCCAATTTACTATTATCTATAATTTATAATCATTTTTCTTACAAAACAGGATCTGCTATAATAATTTTCTTAAAAACAAATCTCTAAGCGTTTTATAGTGACTAATAAACAGTGAAGTGTAGTAATTGATTTAAACCTTTGTATACTGGAAAATGCATTTCTTTTTAAACTTCTACTCTCTCTAATACATAATAGCATACAGCATTGCTATGGTTAATCACAGTTCATTAAATAATCTTTTAAAAAATAGTAAAATTACTAGATCTTTCAATGTTCGCAACACTTCTCCATTTCTTCATTAGGGATGCTACTGAGGACAAATCAGTTCTTACATACCATACAAGGTGTTATTACATTTTTTTATTAATGAAATAATGCTCCACCGCACAACTGGTGCCTGCCCGTTAGTTAAAATGACCATAATAATGGTTAAATATTGTATTATTTTAAAATAAATTGTGAACTGCAGGCTTTCTGCAATGAGAAGTGTTGAAAACTTGTATGAAGACTGAATTATTAATAGTAAGGTAAATTAATTTCTTATGACTGATAGAAAAATCATATCAATGCAAATTAAATACTAGAAAATATTTATTTAAAAAATAGCAAACTTGCGTTGATAACAGGATTTTTATATTTTTAAGCGACCAAAAAAAAAACATGTAATGTTTTTAAGAGATAATTTTGGTGCAGTTGTTGTCGTTTATAAATGATAATGACTTTCATTAAAAATTGATTTATTATTTTTTATTAGCATTTAATTGACCCCGTCGCATGATAACAGCAGCTAACATGTTAATAGAATTTATTTATTCTTTTACTTCAAACAATCGAATTTACTGATGTTAAACGCATTGTTTACTTTAAAAATGTCCAAAATCATTGAAATATTTATAATTTTTATTGCAATTGTGTTCAAAAGTGATTGTGACCTGACTATTTGTGAGACTCTAGAATTAAATAAATTAGCATGCATGTGCATAAGTGCAAATGAAATAATCTGCACTGGTCGTAATATGTCGCTATCTAGCGAAAATGATCCTGTTTGGCGTCTTTTTGAAACGGTTCCGAATACAAAAAATTTGAGATTTTCTATGGATTTCGACTTTTTACCAACGAAAATGTGAAAAACATTAGTTAATTTAGAAACATATTCATGCATGTACACAAATATAACGCGAGTGCCAGAATATTCCTTTCAGAACATGAATAATATAAAACAAATCGAAGTGATTAATAATGAAAATCTGACCACAATTGAACGGCATGCATTTTATATGTTACCGAATTTAGAAGAATTAGAATTTTATACGAATAAAATAAAAACGATAAATGAGGAGGCTTTTATCGGTTTACCGAAATTAAAATTATTAACTTTATATCAAAATAACATAGAGGAATTACCAAAAAATTTGTTTAAAAATTTAAAATCTTTGAGATATTTAAATCTTCAATATAATTACCTGAAAACACTGGATTCGGAAATGTTTTCATCGATTACACAGAACTTTTTACTTGAAAACAGTTCTATATTTATTCTCAGTAAGTAATAAATAATTCAAAAAAAATTTAATTAATTAATTTTCGTAAAAATTTCTGTGCCTAAGATAATACGCTGATTTGTAACTGTGGATTGCATTGGCTTTCTCAGATTTTTGAAGAAACAAAAAGTGTAGAAACTAAAAGATTTGCGAAAGAAACAAATTGTACCGTAAGGGATGGCCAATGGATAAAATTATTGGATTATAAATTGGTGGAGACTTGTGTTCCGGATGCACCGTTAACGACAACCACAGTTGGACCGACAATTCCATCAAAATTAGGCGATATCCAATCTATTGTTAATTCAGCGTTTTACTTTCAAACGATCGTTACTAATACTGTCGTACATAATCCAATTATTAATTATAATTATTATTATGGTAACGCAAGTGTTACTCCAGAGATTTCAATTGGGAAAACACCCGGTAACTAATTACTGCTTAAAATGATAATAAAATCCTAAACAAAGTTTATAACTTGGATTAAACATTGAGGATTTAACGCAAATTATTTAAATAACAAAAAAAAAAAAAATTAACGTATAAATAAAAATAATTAACAAAAAAATAATTAATTAATTAGTTATACTTAACGTAAGACTGGAGGTAAAGTTCTTCATCCCTACGATTAGTATTCAAGTTCAGCTCCAACACACACCCGTAAACAGAGCACTAACACAACTCTATCCATATTTTTTACTAATCAAAGCATAATCAACATTTAAATTATATTCTAATGTAATTTTTGAACATAAAAAAAACAACAAAAATCCAATTTATGTTGCTGCTTCTCTTATTATACCAAAAAAATAATAATAAAAACGAAATAATTTTTTTGTTTAATTTTATGTTTGTTTAATTTAATTCGTTTTAGTTTATTTCTTCTTCTCTCAATTTAAAAAAAAAAACATCAACATAAATTAACATAAATTAGACGAAACAAATGTTTATTTAGAATTTTTTTAACTTTATATTTTTCAATATAATTAAAACGCATGTTCAAAGTTGTAGCAAAGTGAAACACAAATATTTGTGTGTGTGTGTGCGTGTGTGTAATTTTTTTATTGTTTGAACTGGTGTGTATGCTGTTTTGCTTATGTTTTTTATGCTTTTTGTTAGCCCATTGCTAGTGTTATTTTGTTGCTGTTATTTATTATGTAAGTCAGCCCTAAGCAAAAGTGTAATGACACCTACACATATACTATGTGCATAGATTTATTTATTTAGTTTTATATAAATATATATATCTGCGGGAGTGTAAGTGTTTTAAAACGAAAAAATAATAATCGTAAAATAATAATGAAAAAAAAAAAAAAAAAAAAACAAAACAAAACAGTTCAATACGACGAGACAGTTTATAATAAATTTATTTTACTCCACCGCAAGTATATAGTATTTTCTTATTTTCATTTAATTTAAGGATAAACAAACAAACGCACACATAAATAACATAAACACCGAAAATGCATATTACAAAAAGGAACAAAAAAAATTTATTTACTTATTTGGTATAAATGTGTGCGTTAGCTAATAAGAGCAGAACATTACAAAAAATGCACAAGTAAGTATATATATGCAATTTGTAGGAGAAATTTTATTTTATTAATAATTAATTGTAGTGGGGATTATTAAATACTTTTTTATTTTGCTAAAGAGGAATTTTATTTTTTTTTAAAGAGTTTTTTTTTTTAATCTCATTCTCTTTATTATTTAATATGCAGCTGTTATGTTTTACAAAACATAGTCTTTTTCGTTAATAAAAAAACATTTTTTTTTCTATTTAACTAATAAACATAATTTCAGGTATTTTACCTTAAATAGTAATTATTGTAATTGATTATAACAAATAGGGGTGATAAATAAGTATAAAACTATATGAGACACTCACAATGCTCCCTTTTGTTTTATTATTGTTGTTTAAATTTACTTGATAATTATGTCACCACGCGTACACAGGTTATCCCCATATAGTTGCATAAAAATAAAAAAAAAAAAAAAAAAAACAAATGAAAATCAAAGTAAAATGTTTATCTTTGTAACCTATTAACCTTGAAACAACCCTAATTTAGCGAAAAATAGCTTAAAAAAACCAAACAATCAAAACACAAAATCCACCCTAACAAAAATATTTCATTTAAAACAAAAAAAAAAAAAATATATAGATAAATAAAACGCATTTTTTTTTTCAAATAAATTTTCATTGTAAATTTTAATTACAAATAAATAATTGGTTACAATAAATTAAAATAACAATTAAATAAAAAATAATACAATTGGTTCCGGTTTTGTTCTGTGAATACCAGATCACTTTTATGAAATAGTAATAAATGGTTTAGCGACAATATTTACTGACTTATTTTGAATAAAAAAAATAAAATATAAAATACAATAATGGAATAACAGTTGATCTACAATGTGATTGCCGTTAACACTGATCTGTTTTTTATTTCCGTGCTATAAGTGATAAAAAAGAATATGTGTCAAAGATTTTGCCGGGAACAGCCGGGAAAATTATTGCTAATCCTTAAATATTCGATACAACAACGTCTTTACACATTATAATCGGGAAACAAAAAAAAAACAGATCAGGATCTTCTGGCTAGTCAGATTGTATTGGTTGTACTATTTAGATATAAATGGAATAATTGCTGTAGTACCAAATAAACTGTCTAATACAAGTCTAAATGGTTACATTTGAATGCAACAAAAATAATTTACCCAATAAACAAAGGTATTTAATTATTAGTTTTTCTTTTTAATGTCCTTAAAACTAAAATAAAAATTGTTCTAATTATAATTAATTTTTATGCAGGCGGTTTTTATTTTCTTTAAAAGACTTAGCTTTTTCTTAGCACCTAAATTGTATTTAATTAACCGTGCTGTGCAGGTATTACTAAATTATAGATAATAGTCATCAAAAGAAGAGAGAATAGAAAGTACTTAATAGAAAATAAAGAGAGTATAAATATATATATATATAATGCAATTTCTGTTTTTAATATAGTTATCCGAAATTAACGAGAAATGCTTAAGGGTGCTGGACCTTAAGTGAGAATTAAAATGTTATAGTAACAGCATTAAAAAAATCAAAATTGAGCTTAAGCTATAGTTAAACCATAACAGTTGAACTAATATTTCTTCTAACAAATTGAATGATTTAATTGATCTTATAAATTTAACACAATTTTATTTGTCCTGACCATTAATAATAATAATAATAATAATAATAATAATTAAAAAACTTTTGAACTTTAGATAAGAGTAAGTATCGTTGTTACATGCGTTGTCTAAATAATAATCAATCAAATTAAAAATAACAATTAGCTGCTATTTTTTCTCAAATTCTCGTTTTATCGTTACAATTGCAAAATCAAGTAAAAAAAGTAAAATTTCCCTTAATTAAATTTCATTTAACTAATTAACATAAAAAATTCTTTTCGCTATACTATATACTATAAATAAAATAATAAACTTTTAGTGTTAATAGTAATTAAAAGAATTAATTAGATTACAATAATAACACTTAATTAAGTTGAGTTAATTCGTCATTATCTTAAGTCATAATTTTTGCGTTTTGTTCATTTTTCACATAATTTATGCTGTCATTACGATTAATTATTTAATTAATCGATGTCACTCAATAATTAAAAATTATTTAATTAATTTATAGAAACAAAATATAATAAAAAAATAAATAAATCAATAAAACTATGTCCATACAGCAGTCGGTATAATTCCTTCTTTACTTGTACCTGGTGGCGTAAGTATTTCTTGTGATAAAAATTGTAATGGTAGATCTACTAAATTTCCCTGAAAAATAATTGCAATAAAAATTATTTCCCTGTATTTTTTTTAAATTAGTATACTATCCAACCTGAATCCTTTCAATTTCCTTAAATGCGAGTGGTACATTTGTTTTATATAATGCAGGCTCCTCAAGATACTTTTTTAAACCAACAAACGTTTGTACCTCGTCCGTTGGTATGCACTTAAATATCTCATCAAATAGTTTTGTATTGCGTTGGGACGTTCTCTGCCACATACCATTCCAAAATGTATCAATTGTTGGATCTTTAATATCAATCGGAATGCGATTTGGATCTGGGTCAATTAAACCTTTAAGAAATTATGAAAAATACACATAAATACTTTTAAAAATTATTAATATAAATAAAAACTAACCTAAATGCTCTTTGAATAAAAATTTTCGTAATTTTCCAGCAAATAAACCACATGGATATATAGCGCCATTCATTTTACCATCAATAAACTCTTCATCAGTTATAATAACTGCAATTTCAGAATCACGTTTACCAATTAACGATCGATCATTTATATTTGCCGAACCACAAATAACAATTTTATCATCAGCTATAAGTAACTTTGAATGAACATAAATTAATTCCGTTACTGGATTATTGTTTAAAATGTCATGTTTGCGTAAACTGTGAAAGGAAATGTATTCGCTTGGATCTTTAATACCGGCTAATTTTAGGCGAGCCAATATTGAGGTTTTACCACTGAAAAAAAGATAATAAATCAACCAATAAAGTTGGAGAACAATTAATTTTCTACCGTGAGATTGAAGCATAATTCCAGTGTGTTATCGCTCGCATAGCATTACCGGTATTACCACCAACATCACCTTCAAAACCAGGTAACAACGGCATTACAACATATACACGAAATACTTTCTTTTCTCTAATAACAATATAAATAATAAAAAAAGACACAAAATTTAATAAAATAAACAGTGGATTAAGGAATAAAAAAATGCATACCTATGCGCCCTTAATATCCTTTTAAACAATGTTTCCCCAATTTGATTATGTAAGTACGCATTTCCCATTTCTAATGTTATAAAAAATTGATTCTCAATATAAATATAATGTTGTGCGGATGTAATTGTCTGTATATATGCGTCATGGATACTTTGTTCTACTAAATCTGGCTCAATAAAACCACAACTCCATGCGGATACACTTCGTAATACCTGTAAAAGATTGAAAAAATTAAAAAATAATTTTCTAAATT
This sequence comes from Ptychoptera contaminata, assembly GCA_963942525.1. Lineage (NCBI taxonomy): Eukaryota > Metazoa > Arthropoda > Insecta > Diptera > Ptychopteridae > Ptychoptera > Ptychoptera contaminata. The sequence continues at coordinate 34,478,242 of OZ012636.1, read as the reverse complement.
TTAACCTAATATCACATGGAATACATAGATGCGTATCAAAATGGAAATAAGGATAAAAAGTTTTTAATAATTACCTGACACGATACCGTTTGTAATGGATGTGACAAGAATTTATCATCAATTTTTATATTATTATAGCTCTTTGGTGCAATGTACGGATAAGTCTACGGAAAAACAAAGAAAATAAAAATAATTTTAGTATTTGTTTAAATTAAAACAAAAGCAAAATACATAAGTGCCATGCAAAACAATTGCGCTTAATTAGAAAGAGATAAAATTTTACTACAATTAATATAATAAACGTCAAATTATCATCATCATAAAAAAAAAAATAATAAAAATTCTGCATTAAGTGCTTTGTTGTTGTTTCCACTAATCAAAATAATAATAATAATATTAATAATAGTAATATTAATAATTCGGTAGCTAAAATTTCTTTTACATATAAATCATATATAATTAACATAGAGAAAAAAAAATAAAATTAATAATGATAAGATTATAATTAACATTTACATAATTTCATCATTATAATAATTATTATTATCTTATCGTGGCATATGAAACAGTTGAAATTAACAAAAAAAAAAAAATAATAATAATAATAATAAAACTAAAAATACCGCATTATCTCTAGCCTTTTCCAATTTAACAGCATTCCAACGTTGAATAAAATGTCTTGCAACATCTCGCGCTGGTTTACCATAAACAACACAAGCGATATCATGCCACGGCATACGTGGTGTTGTCGACCGATCAACCAAATCAATATAAGGTGATTCTAAATTTGTAAAATCTTTTATTATAAAATTTGTATAATCTTTGCCCATCCAATATTTTGCCTGCCCATCTAATTTCGTTAACATTTCATTTTGTTTTGGTAATGGATTTTCAAAGTCACCCAATTTACCATCACGCAGTTCATCGCTACAAAACACTAAATTCTTATCAATGACATCGGGAATTTTTCTTCCATCAACGGTCGTATCATTGGTGTAGTCTGTACCATCATCCGGTTCATTTGAAGTTATACGATGCATAAAATGTTGCCCTTTTGTTTTCATATTGTCTTTAAACTTTTCTAGCATATTTTTACGCTCCATTTCCGGTGTATTACGTTTTGTATTCTCTGGACACGGTTCTATTTCACCACGGGGCATAAATAATTTATCACCCGGCTGTAATATTGGCAATGGATCACTTACGCCAACTATACTTAGGTTTTTCTTTTGTTTAGTTTTAATGCCAGAAGAATTTGTCTTGCACGTACTATCAATGGTGTCTTGTCTAAAAAAAGGTAAATAAAAAAAAAAAATTATTTCTAATATTAATGTAATATTTCCATAAGGATAATTTTACCCGGATAAATTATTACTGCTCGGTGTTGAAATACTTCCTAAATCTGTTAGTCGATGTTTATAATCATCCCAGCGTCCGTAGCATAAATCGATGCCACCTAAAAACGCATACGTTTGATCGATAACAACAATTTTTTCATGATGCGCCCAAAAGAAAACACCAACACGTGCATGATCTGGATGGCGAATCACCTTTATATTCTCATGTTGTTCCACCAATTTTTGCTTACTGTAATAACTATTTATTCCTAACGCCAGTTCTACCTCCTTGTATAGCAGAACAAACACTTTGACACCTTGATTCTGTTAAACAAATAGATTTTTTTTTTAAATTACAACAATATAAATCACTGCACAAATTACGTAAATCCAAAAATGTTTTGTATGCATGTAAAATTAATTTAAGTATTAATAAATAAATTACATAACAAAATTGACAAATAACTCACCGCTTTTCGTTGTAATATTTTATCTAAACGCCAATAATCACCATCCAGTGTCGGTCGTTTCATATAGATTTCTGGACTCAACCACCAATCGGCGATGAAAATCTCTTCGGTGGCGCTTTCTAATGCGTCCGCTACTGAACTCATATATATCGCACCGTCAACAAACCAACCAGCTTTTATACCGGATCTTTGCGGTACAAACGAATTATATGGATTTGGTGATGTAAAATCTTTTGCCTCAACATTTGCGACCATTTTTAAATGTTTTAACCATTCAACCGCTTTACGTTTGGTCCAACATTTTAATATAACTTGTCGATTGTTTGTTATCAATTGTAAACCGTTACGCATTCCCGTACTATAAATACCTGTCGACACCTCAAAGCCCTGATCAAATAACACAATACACCTGTTGAGCACAAGTTATTTTTAATTTTAATGTTTTTAATTTATAATAATAAAATTTTATAACCGTACCTAATAGTCCCGTCCTTGGGCCGCATATAACCAAAACACGATTCTTTTACAAAGAACCAACGATTACGCCATTTCCCGCATACAACATCTGAACAAAAATAATTACAACGGACACAGCAACCATTTTGCAGGAAACCACAAAAATTACAACCAGCCTGTCCAGGACGTGTTGAACCGGTACGCTTTTTTATAGGACCTTCTTTACCCTTTTCACCTAACGCCGTAATAAAGGATAAATTTGAAACTTCTAAAAAATCCACCTGCAATCCAAAGAAAAAAAACGATATTTTAATCAGTAAATGTTTTTTTATTTTATATTCGGTTTACTTTACCGTATCCGGATGATTTCGATACAAACTAATGTTTAAAAGATTGTAAAGATATTCCTCTAGTTGCTTAATTCGTTCGTTTAAGGATTCGACCGGTACCAATGCCTCTGGTCGATTCGGAAATCGGGGCAGCGCACCTTTACGTTTTTTCTTTTTTGGCTTATCTGCGTTTTCAGTATCTTTTTCATTATCATTTTTATTGCGAAAACTTGCACGTCGTTCTTTATGGCTGCGCGTTGGAAATGGAAAATTTAACGATGTCCTAAACAATCGCAGTTGATGATGTAACGCCGTAAAGTGTTTGTAGCGTTTCTTAATTGTCCACACAAATGGCCCGTGGGTCAATTCAATTGTGTATCTATGTGTTAAAAAAAATTATTTAAATTAATTTTAATTAAAAAATTAAATTATATATGAATTTTGCTTACAAATTCGGATTAAGTAAATGCGTGGTAATGCTACGTTCGTTATCAATAATTTTGACATTTATCTCAACGCGTGGTATAAAAACTTTTCGCTGTAATGAAGTGAATTTAATTGGAGAATTATATATTGCTAAGTAATTTATTTCTTTATTATCGTTTAATATAAATTCGCTTATGTCATCCTCTTTACGTTGCACTAGCACCGGGTTATCACTAATTGATAATATTGTTACCGAGTCTGGAAACGCTAAACCTTCATCGTACTCAGAATCAGGTGACAGTGGATCAATATTAAAGCAACCAGAATCATTATGCGATGTTGTGGGCTCAGTATCTACATTTGTTGTATTCTGTTGTTGGCGTGTCACTTCCATTGCATCCATTTGTAATGTACTCAATGTCAATGTATCCTCATTACTAACACTTAATGCTGGATTTACTCTTCCGATTCCATTTGTTGACATATCATCTTGAAATTTATTTTAATAAAAATAAGAAAACATAAAGTTACAAATTACAAATTAACTTCACTTAGCACACTTAAAACATAATTAGAACATATTTTTGCGGTAATTTTGTTTTTTCATTTAATTTTTAACATACAAAACGATCGCACAACACAATACAACTAAGCTTAAGCCATAAGTCTAAGCAATTTTAGAATAAAATAAAAAAAAAATTCTTTCGTCTTTAATTTTTATGCTTAAATTAAATTTGAAAAAAAAAAAAACAAAAAAATTAGACAGACACACAAATTAGCCAGTGATAGCTAAATTATTAATAAAGAAAAAAAGAAACACATATTTTATTATTAAATACGAAAAAAAAACTGTTTTAAGACCTTGAAGTCGCAATTAGATTAATAAATTTGACTTTTAAGATTTGAAAATAGCAGCAAACAAGACAATCTTCTAATAACATAAAAAAAAAAATACTTTAAAACACATAAAACCATAATAATATGTTTTTTTTTTTTAAATAAATAAATTCATTAATTAAAAACTTTTAATTAAGCAAAAATAAATTTAAAAACACATTTTTAATTTTTACCCATATTTTGTATTAATTGCGATATGCTGCGATGCAAATAAAATTTTTTTGTATCGTTCATTATAACAAATTTATATTTAATTAAAATAACTTGAAATTCAGGTGAATAAAAGAATAAAAACCAAAAAAATAATTCGTCACTAGTAGTAAAAAAGCACAACTTTTAAAAATAAATAAATTTACACAATAAAATCAAAGAAATAAATCGACAAAAATAATAATAATAAACAAGTGAATTAAAAAACAAGAATAATAATAATATAAATATAATTTACCTGGATAAGGTGTAATTTTATAAATTATTTATTTATTTATTTTTACTTGTGTTGAGTATATAGCAAAAAAAAAAACACTTTTCGCTAATGGAGATAATAAAAATAAATATATATATATTATACGATAAAAGATAAGAAATAATTATAATTGTTATAATAATTTTATATTATTATTATTATTACTTCTTATCACAAAACAACAACAAGGAAAATAAATTCTTTTTTGTAATGAAAATTTACCTATTGCTGATGGAATAAACACACAATAGAATCACTCGCAACACGTTAAACTTTAATAAAAGTAATTAATGAATAATAAAAAAAATACTGTACTTTGATTAGATATACCAAGTATGTTGTGAAATTAAGTAAATAATCTTAATGACAAAGAAAATAGCAAACAAGAAATGGATAAAATAAAACACTTGATCAACCGAAAACGGGGTGGATATTTAAAAATAAATAAACAAAAATTACAAAAAAACTTTCTTTACATTATAATTAATAAAAATCCCAACAAAAAATACCCGTTTATTAATTATTTTTTAAGTCTTTATTAAAAATTATTTTTTTATTGATAAAAACATTATAAATATTTAAAATAAATTAATAATAAAAACAGTAGATTAAAGGGACGTCATTTTTGTGACGTGACATTTTAACTTAAATTTGACGTTTGTGGCAGCAATGCTTATTTTGTTTATTTTATATTAGAGCGAATGTTAGTGCTAACAGTTAGCATAATTTCCCTTTCTTGATATTACTGGCTGTACAGCATACTCAACAATTGCACAAAACGTGCTGTAACTAAGCATACTGAAAGTCATAACTAAAGATGTACATAGCCAGCTTGCTGCGCTGCCGTCAACCATTCTCCGAGTTATAATTTTTAAACTTTTTAATTTATTTTTTGTTTCTTATTTCAAATAAACAGAATTTAATTAAATTCTTTTGCTAAATGTGATTAATACAATACACTCGTTTTTAATGAAAACAATAACTAATTCATTTCATTATTTAAAAGTAAAATAACGTTCATAACAGACTACCATTTTATTTTTGGCCGTTTTCTTATAAGTGTTTTATTATTCCTATTTTTTCAGTTAAATGTACTGTCAAACTTCAGAGTTGCCATCATAATAATAAATGAAATTTTATTATGCAGTTTTATTTTTAATTATGATAACATTAATTATTATTTAATTTAGGATCTTATTAATAAATTATTGAGTAGTTTTTTCTTTAATTTTTGTTTGCCAAAACAATGTAAAATAAATTTTCCTCCATTTAACAATGGCTGACTTAAGTTAGATGAAAAACACGAAATAAAATAAAAATATATATAAATATATCTTATGTCATGCTATTTAACGTTTTTTAATTAGTTATGTGCAATAGTAACAAGGCGCAGGAAGTGTCTGTACATAATTTATTATAAATGAAAACAAAAAAAAAAAAAATATATATAAATAAAAGAAAACGTGTATGGCAAAAGCAAACACTTTATCAGCATGCAATATAACATCTTAGAAATTAATTACAAAAATGACCTAGCGTGTCGCTAACAATAAATGAAAAGAATTTCCCCGTTTTATTACATGAAAAGGAACAAATCTAAATTATCAGCCATATTCAAATATGGCAGTCTATGATAAAATAATGTGAAGTTAACAAAAAAAAAAACAATGTGTTTTTTTGTAACATTTTTTTTCAATTAAATTCTAAAAAATAATTCATAAATTTATTTGTTATAACTAGTTTTAATTAAAATAAATAAATAAATTAATTGATTATTGTGGTAAGTTATTATAAAATACTATTAACTAAATTTATTAGTAAATATAAGTGATTGTCATTAGTAAAAAGATTGTATGAAGAAAAAAATAAGTCATTCTTATTGTTGTTGTTTTTTTCTTAAAAAAGGATTTGCGCCGCCATTTTGTGTCATGCCCGTCAGCGGCCATTTTGTAATATTATAACCGACTTATATATATGGTAGACTTTTTGTTTTTATAAATAATTTAACTTAAGTAATTAAAAAATTATCATAATTAGATAAATGGATAAACATGAATAAATATCGTAAATAAGTTTGTATAACGTTATCTCGTTTTGTTTTTAAATTAATATTTAATAAGTTATTTTTGTTTTTAGAGGTTAGGTTTTTTTTTTTGCAACACGTGGTTGGTTATGTAATTCTATTTAAATTTTAAATTATCAATGCTAATAAGTAAGTAAGGACATAATAAATTTTATTAAAGTGTACAGTAGAAAATAATTATCGTAGATTAAGTGCGTATAAAATAAGACGCAAAGATAATAATTAAAAAAAAAAATAAATTGGGGAAATAAATTTTTCATTTTTCAAAAGGAAAAAGGCAAAAACAAAAATGTAATGCGCTGCGTATTATTAGCTACTGTATTTTTGACATTTGGGTAGAGCTCGGCGTTTTATGTGCTAGGTAGTATTTCCCCATCACAAAATTTGTTTAATTTTTTTGCTCGTTATTTGATTTTTTATTTATTTATTTTTCAAAATACAGGGAAATTTTTTTTTTATTTTTTAACAAAAGCATGCTATATATATTTTTTAATTGTTGACTTTTTTTTTATTTACTAAACAAAAAGAAATTATTTGTTCAAAATTAATTAAAATAAAACAAATGTCAAGCATAAATTTCAATTAAATTTTGTTTTGTTTTTCATTTTTGTTTTTTTTATTTAAACTTGTAGAAGCACAATTGAGGCAGTAATAAAATAACGCTATAAATTACAAGGATAAAAATCAAAAAAAAAAAAAAAATAAATAAAAAAAATATTAATAATAATAATAAAAAAATGAAGAGAAAGTGCAAAAAGATAGGTGGTAAAATTATAAAAAATGTATTTGTTTTTTTAAATAGACTCAAGCGAAAAGGAATTAATTTAAAATTTCTTTTATTTGATAGAAAGAATATTTTAAAATACATTAAAAGCTTATGTAAAAATCGTTTTATAATTAGAAAATCAATAATTGTCTATTCAAAACGTAAACAATTTAAAATAATAGTCAAAAATAAATTAGAAAATTTAAATATTTTTAAACAAATTATTAAATTAAGAAAAAGAAAAAAATTGAATAAAAGAAAATGGCGTGATATTGTCGCTGCAAAACGTCAAATAAAAATAAATAATCCTTCAAGTATTGAAACATCAATAAAACCGTTAAATGAAAGTGTACAAATGGCGGAAAATCCTCCAGAAAATGTGCGCGATAAAATTAAAGAGCAATTATTATTGCTACACATGGGGAAAAAATCTGTTGATATAGGCAATGAAGAGAATGTGACCGATGTGCAATCTGATTTGAAAATTATTGATTTAAACGATCAGACTTCGGTTAAACATTCCGAAGTTCAAACTTCGAATTTTGTTTCGGGAAAATTAAATGTTCAAAAACAAAATGGGGTATGCACTGAAAAACAATCAAATAATAAGTCAGAAAACGTAGAAAAATTAGAAATTGATAATGTTGACACTGGTGAGACAGTTTTAGAAGATTCAAAGATACCGGAGATGACACATAAACGACATAGCATTATTGATTCGTTGATAAATAAATTTAAATTAAAAAACAACATTATTGACATTAAAAAACCGTTAAAAAATGAAACAGAAGTAAAATCAGAAGACCGAATAGATATAGATAATAAGTCGGAAACTATTGAAATTTCAAAAAAAACAATTAATTGTAAAGAAGATGATGAATCATTATCTGGAGATTTTTTTGGATTCGCTGAAAATGACATTATTGATTCTAAATGGACCAATCCTGATATACTGGCCACACCAATAGCGCCAAATCCCAATAAATCAGTGTTTGTAAGTGAAGATTTGGACAATTTTATGCGCGAAAATTCCTTAGATAATATAAATTCATGCGATGTACCAAATGTTTTCAAATACAAACCTATAATTGATGGTATGGTATGCGATGGTAGTCAGCCACCAATGTTATCTTTACCACCACGTATAGAAAGTTATGGGCAAAAACCACGGACATTAGCTGAGAAGCGTTTATTGTTTAAAAAGAAAAAGGATATTCGATTCCTTATGATGGAAAATCAGTCATCAACATATCATGCCTTTACAAAACGTCTGAAAACCAATCAAATCGATAAGGTAGTTGTAGAATCGATTCAAAATCAAAATGTCCCTTTCGATCGAAATTGTTGGCAATTGATATCCTGGTTGAATACGGAATATTTAAAATTTTACTTTCAAGTATTAGACGTAGATGGTGAAGTTATTAAATTAATTGGTGGACGTGGCGGTTATGCACGAAAAGATTTCTCTAGAAAACAATCAAGTGCGCCATATCCTAAATATTTAGACGAACCATGTCCTCCAAATAGTGCTTGTAAAAAATTACCATCACATCTGAAAATAACGGTATACAATCCGGATCTAGATGAAACATTTTTACTAGAGAATAACAACAGCAGCTCAGAAACTAATATTGAAGATAATAATATAAAATTATTGTACCATAAATATGAGAATATTGATTTGAAAACGATTACACCAGGACCCTTAAGCAGAAAATGTAAAAAATTGAATAAAATAAAAGATCCTAAATGTAATGGCAATTTGGAACCATATCATATACCACATGTTGAGCTAGAAGTTTGGCCACAATTAAATTATCCACTTGATCCATCTGTACGACCATATTTAAAAATGATTTTACCTCATACCAATATAACAAATGATTGGGCTAAATTCGCTGTATCAACGGTGCAATGTAAGACTCAAGATGGAATAATATCAAACAACCTTGATAATGATGAGAGAAAATCTCATACTTTTATTATTCCTTTTGAGAATGATCAAAAATGTATAATGGCACGTCGTATCAAAACACAATTTAATGATAATAAGGCATCTACACTATTACCATCAACATCACCAGTTAATTTACAAAAGCATAAGACAATTATCAATACAAATTTAGATGATATTTTCCAAAACAATGATTTAATGTTTATGAAAAATATTAATAAAGATAATCAAATAGAAGTAGAATGTGGCTATGTTGTTGAAGATATGATAAATACAGTGGCAATCAGTTTATGTGAGAATTTATTTATCGAAAATGATCCAGATATTAATTACAATGAAAGTAACGAGGAAAATAATTTAATTAATAAACCTCAGTTGTGTAGTACAATTGATAACGGCAATAATTCAAATTTTTGTCAAGCCAACAAAATTAAAATGAAAAATGGAAACACAAAAATGTTGTAAGTAATATTTAAATTTAGTTAATTAATTGTCAACCGTTAATTTATTTTTATTTTTAATTAAATTTTTAGATCTGAGTTACGTAAATTGAATGCAACAATTATAAATGCATCTGAAGATAGTGTTGACACTAGTGATGATGAAGGTATTTATTTTCATTTTTTTTTAAATTAATTAAATATTTCTATAATCGATAATTTATTGGTTTTTTTTATTGTTTTATAGAAATCTGTGATAATGATTATTGTAAAATGGGTTGTGTATGCAATAGTTTAGCGAGAAAACAATCTGCACAGAATAGACATTGCAAGAAAATTGATTGTATATTCCAATGTAAATGCTTAACAAATGTGAATGTGGTAATTTTTTAATTTTTATATTGTTAATTAATTAATACTAATTTATTATTGTTATTATTTATTTTAATTTTTTTTTTGCATTAGAATATAAAGGATGATTTAACAATGGAAGATTTACGATTTTTACATGAAAAAGCAACAAAGTCGTTGGCAAAAGAGGAAAAAGAATTTAGTTCAACAATTATTGTTAAAAATAATAATACGATAATTGTGCAGGATCCAAAGAAAGATAGTAAACGATGTAAGAAGGCTCCGAAGCGTTTTTCTGATTATCAATTTACAAACGATCTATATGAAAAGTTTTCTTATGAAATTATTAAAAATTCAAATCATGATGATAAAATAAAAAAATTAAAAAATGAGAATCTAACGTTGGAAAACAATCATATCAAGAACAATAATAAGAGAAAAGTAAAATTAAATTTATCAAATGCAACCCACTGCAGTGTTAAAATACGACGTTTAGACTGGTTAGAGGATTTAGAACCCTGGTGTATGATACATTGTTTATATAAATGCTTTTGTAATTGTGATGCATTAAATGGTGAACCGTTTTCATTGACCGAATCAATTACTGGTGTAACTATGCAACAAACAGCGGCCTCAACAACTGATAAAGATTTAATAATAAATACAACAATACCAAGAATACGTAATTTTACATTCGATAGTAATGCACGAGAGCAGCATATTAAGTCTGATAAGAAACAGGTGGCTAAAAAACATAATACGAAAATGGTAGCAACGAATAATAAACGTCATGCGTCAACGAATGATACACCTGTAAGTAAGCGTACACGAGCTACACCAATGAAAGATATTCCCAAAGCACCGGCACCACAACAGTTGTCACCGTCAACCGTTTCAGTACCAATAGAAGAATCACCAATGTTATTTAACACTAATACTCAAGTAGGTAATATAAATACTAACGACAACTTATCGGCAGCACGTCTACGTAAAGTAGCTACTGATTATTATATACAGCGTAATCGTGCTAGACGGGCCAGTGTATTCAAATTAATAACACATAATAACAATTATGAAAATCTAAAAATGATTTTACAAAAAAAAATTCAAGACGCAATAAAGTATGATACTGGAAAAAGGAAAGATAGAAAATCTATAAGATTCAATAAATGTCAGTCTGTGTCAGAGAAATGCGTGACGGATGATGCTAAAGCAGAAAACACGACAACAGAGCATAAAGAGCCAATTTATATTTCTGTCGATTTAAATAATATTGGCAATAACGAAAAACCACCCATGGTTTCGTTGTTGAGAAATACAATGAATTCTGAAAGTACATCTAATTCTGCGACAATTGTGACAGCAACAGTTGCTACACCGACATTACAATCGCTACCAAAGATCCAAATAAAAGATAATAATAACAAAAATCCAGACGAAATAAGATCAATTACAAATTCTGGCAAAATCCACGTATCAAATAAATCATATCTTACTCAAGAAGTGTTTATAAATCGTTTTAACAATAAAGTATCATTAGTTATGCAACGCATTTGCGATTTATTACGAAATAATATTACCTTTGATGATTTACCAGAGAAAAATATTATAAATTTTTTAAAATGGGAACATTTAATTAATTTGTATGCAAATGATAAGATCTTTATATGGTTGATTTCAAAAGAATCAAGTAATATATTGGCATTGACGACAGTACAATGTGTACCAGTTGCTGATGATCGATCTAATATTGTAAACATAAAAGCTGTAAGCCCTAATTCATTTCCATTAATTGCAAAATTAATTAATTTAAAAATAATGACACCAAAGATGAAACAAATCGCTGTGATATTATACGGTTGTGAAAATTATTGGCGTATTACTGGTATTTTCAATTGTGAAAAGGAACTGAATAATTATTTTATTGTTAAACCGACAACAGATACACATCCTAATTTAGCAAGTAAAATTATGCGGGTTCGAAATTTAATTGCCTTACAGCAGCAACAGCATCAGCAACAATTTTCCAATTTACAGCCTTTGACAACTGAACAACAGCAAATACTAGAAAGTACTGAAAATTTACGTAAAATTTACTCAACACAGAAACTAAAATCGAATGTACATTTAGTGCCATTAACAAAAGAAGAATTGAATACCATGTGTGTTCCTATACGGATTGATAGTGCTCATCGGTGGCTCGTGCTGACAATTTACAATGATTTTTCTGCATTATACTTACCGTCTCGTAAATGCTTTATCAAACATGAGGTTATAATGGCGACAATAAAGTTGGCTCAAGAACAAAAAAAGTTCGTGCGGATAAATAATATTTCTCGTATAGTACCTGATATCTACGGCATACCAAATTCAAAGAATAAAATCTTTTTAGGACCGTACGATTTGCGTTCGAACGTTGATGTTGTTTTATGTGATACGTATAACGGAGAAATTGTCACACGCGAAAATTATGAGCATAGAACTAATAAAAAACATCCCAATCATACATTTGGTGCCTGGTTAATATTACATAGAAGAGATATTAGCAGTGGTAATAAATCGAGGACAATAGATTCAAATGACAATAATTCAACTATTATAAAGGAGAATGGTAGATCTAATGACGAAGAGAGTAACGTTAATAGCCATAGAGTTAATTATAATATGAATCATGATGATGATTGTATTATAATTGAGGATTCATCGGAAAATGGTATTAATATGCCAATAGTTATTGATGATGATGATGATAACAATTGTATAATTGATAAGGTTGTGAAAAATGAAATAAATGAAGAAATCGATATATCATCAGAAAAAGAATTTATTAATCAAGTATCAAATATTTTACCTGCATCGGCACCATTTCCAGTGACTATAATGAAAGTTACTAAAACTAAGGATTTATCGTTAAAACAATTTGACAAAAATATTAATAATTTTATTTCAACACCACGTGCACAATTTGAGGTGAAAAATTCAACAGCACCTTTGATAGATGATAACATTTCTAAAACAACAGTGGAAGCACCAGTTACAACTGTTGAAACACCAGAATCTGTAAAATTAATACCACCGATAAATTTTACATGTTTAAAAAATGATAAATCAAATGAAAAATTAATACAACTAGAATCAGGTACACTATTAAAAGTGAAGCCTATGTTACAAAATAATATAAGTAAATCATTACCAATAATGCATTTAATGAAAACACCTACGATGTCAAAACAAATGTGTAAACAATCCAATGAAAATGTGGTTTCTTTAGCCGCCACAAGTTCGGCAAAATTACCAACGAAAGACAGTCAGAAAATAAGCAATGTTACTTTTCGATTTCCGCCACCGTTAAGATGCTTACTTAACAAGACCAATACAGAAAACTGTGATAATAAAGTTTGTGCAGGACCATCAGTGGTTAAAACAAAATTGACACCATCAGGAGCAACAACTGCATCGCCAACGGCAATTTCAACTTCTATGACAGAAGTGACAACAAAAAAACCACTACCTTCATTAAAACCATTTAATAATACAAATATACCCGATATTGTCGCAATAACAAAAAAATTACCGGCTTCCACAAGTTTGTCTATAGAAAAAATCGTTAATGAAAAAGATAATACGAATGAACAAACTGTTATTGATTTGACAGCATCTAAAGCAAGATCTAATAATGATGAAGAAAAACATGAAAAATTATCCGATGATCCATTTAAACTTGAACGCACTGGACAGTTTTCATTTCGTATTTTGGATTCAGATATTATAAATGATGGTCATGGCGATGAATCTAAACAAGAACAACAGAATTCCAATAAGAAAAAAATGAATATTAAACACTTAAAACGAAATAGTTTATTAATGGATAATAATTCAAGTAAGTGGTGTCATCATTATTATTTATTTTTTTCGTATAAAATCATTTAATTAATTAACTAATAAATAATTTGAATTTTAGTTCCAAGAAAATTAATGAAATTCTCAAGAAAATCTTTACCAAATATAATTAAAATAGATCAGAAGTTAGATCTACAACAACAATCAACAATAAATAAAAATTTAATTAAAGAATTACCACCCGATTTACTATTGGTATCAGTGAATTCCGTAGGTGTTGATAATGATAATGTTGTTAGTGGTGGAAAAAAACTTAGTAACAACAATAATAATGATAATGGAAAAGTTGGTTTTAGTAACGATTGTGATAATACATTAAATAATGAAAAAAAAAAATTAGTCAAATTAATAAAAGTCTGTGATAAATCAATATTAAAAAATAATTTGTATACTAGAACATCGCCATTATTATTAGTACCTACGAGATCATTGTCACCAGCATCAACAAGAACACCACCACCACAACCATCATTGGTATCTAAAAAGTCAACAGAACTTCCATTAAATACAAGTAAAACCGTTGAGGATGATAATTATAATAATAATAACAACGGGGAAAAACCACCAAGAACTCATAAAAGAATATTAACGGATAATGATAATGATTCTATTAAAAAATTTAAAACAATTGAGAATTTGGTGACGCTTAAGAAAATTGTTAAAACGTCAGATGTAGTAAAACCGTTAGTATTAGCGCCAGTAACATCAGTAATGACACCGCCAACGATCGGTAAAATAAATATAAACAAATTAATAACACGTCCAATTTCTGAAATTACACAAAATAATAAATCTCCAATAAATACGTCGTTAGTGAAGGAAACTGTTAAGGAAACATTACCAATTAAACAAAATAGTAAAAATACCAACAAAAGTGATGTTTTAAAAACGGATAATATCATTGAGATATTATCGGATGAGGAATTAAATGTTAATGTTCCAGAAATAAGAATAAATAAAAATAAATTTGTGCCACTTGGTTTTCTTATCAGTAATATTGTGGAATTAGGATATATTCCGACAACTAGACAACCAAATAAATCATTTATATTAAAATTGCCAAAGGTGACGTCATTGTTAAAATTCCAAGATCTTAACGCCGTGAATAATTATTTACATAAGTAAGTTTTGGGATTATTTTCATCTAAATTAGTAGTGTTTCATATTGATTATGGATCCTTTTATATGATTATTATTTTTAATTTTTAGATACATTCGACAACATATTTATCGAGTTTTATTCAAAAAGGATACATTTTCATTAAAGTGGCATTATGCAACAGTGCATCCAAGTAAATACTCTGTAATGAATGAATCAACATTAAATAAGGATATGGTAAGATTAATTTTTTATTTAAATTATTCTTTATTAGTTTATTAATTAATTATAATGCTAAGTATTGTAAAGACGATACTGATCAATATGTGATTCAATCTCATTAACAATCTGTTTTCGCAGAAATAAATATTTACCGTATTTTACGGACTATAAGACGTGATTTTTTACTTTGAAAAATGAACTTATAACATTATATATTTTTCTAAAAATCATATAAATTTGAGGTGCGTCTTATAGTCCGTAAAATACGGTAAGTAAGATGGCATGTGCTTCATTGTTAAGTTCTCAGCTTTTTAAAAATTAATTCAATTTTCAGAGCTAAAATGTTTGAATATACCGACATTTAGTAGCATAATTAATTTACTTAAAAAAAATCATCATTTTCCTTAAAAATTCACTTTTTATATATTTGATGCATTTATATTGGGTTTCTCGCTGTTTAAGTTTCCATTGGCATTTAAATCACCGACTAATATTTTTCTCTATCATTTTTTTTTTTAGATTCTTACACAATATGGATTAATTAATTTAACAGAAACGCTTGATTCATGCATAAAAGAATGTTTTATAAAGGATAATTTATATTTAAAATATTTATTATTCAAATTGGGACATATATTAATCTCACCGATGGAAATGCACGAATGCAATATATTGGAAATTCTAAAATTGGTAAATCTAACTAGTTACGCTTGTGAACGTTACTTTGATTTTTTTTATTTTTATTGTTTTTCATTTGTAGGCATTTGAAGAAATTGAAAGATTAAAAGAAAAATCATTGTATTTTGATGAGGAGAAAAAGTTACAACATCGAAAAAATCGTACACTATTGAATCAATTCAAAATGATATTAGAAAAAGATGAACATAATAGTAATAGTGATAAGTTGGAAAAATTAAAAAAATGTCTTATTGAAGACGATATGTTTGGCGAGTTTTATGATGATGAAAATTTATGTGTTGTTGCTGGCAATAATGATGAAAGTAATACGGATAGTGAAAAAGTTATAAATGTTGATAAAGCAGACGAAAAAAGTATCAGTATTAACAGTCGCAGTAGAAGCAGTAGTAGTGGCAGTAATATTAATAGTAAAGAGTCATCTTTAGAAAATACATTTCAGAATGTTGTTATAATAATTGATGATGATTAAATAATTAACAAAGAATTTACGATATATCTGCTAATTTTTATAATATATTTTAATTATTTCGTAAACAGTTCTCACTGTACAAAATTGTTTAATCTAAGCAAACATGAATAATATGTGTTAATTTTTAAGTAATAAATCAAATAATTAAAAGATGTAATTAAATTCTTCTTTTATAATTGTAGAACCTATTATTGATTCATTACAATATTAATTATATAATTAGTTATATTAATAATAATATAGGTAATTTTTATTTGTCTTAACAATCTGAGAATACAATACTAACTGTGTTTTACTCGTTTCTTCAAACTGCTCAATGAAAATATTTTATTTCAATTGTTTTAAATTAAAACGTTCTGAAAAGAAAAACATTTATAGATGCTAGTTTAAATCGTGTATAATACACTTTTTTTAAGAAAATAAAAGTTAAAAATGATGTGGGACACCGAGGAAATTTTTAATTATATCAGTGATGTGAGTTTTTACTGAAAATATACAAAAATTTAGAGTAAATTTATTGCAACTATTGGAAATGGAAACAAATGTGAAATATGCAATGGAACTAGCATGGGTATCAAAGACTTTAAACGTTTGGAATATATAATAAACCCTGAGAGATTCGGTAAAATTTCATTAAATGAAAATTTTCAAAAGAAAAGTTGGCTTACACAACATAAATGTAGATATTAATTAAACAGAAATTTTCCTTACACATTTAATCGATTATTCTGATTTGTCCGTATTTCGAAAGACAAGTTAATGCATAATATTGGACATAAGATTTAATAGTTACACAATCAAGATTCTCTACTGTGAGAAGGACGTCAATAACTACTAAAATGTCTCTACGTAGAAATTAGATCAACGACTAAAAATGTGTCACCGCACTCCATAAAATACTCTTCAGCATATCTTGTATTGTCTGACAAATTTTAATTTTCAATGAAATTTAATTTGGTTAAAATTTTTAAGAAGATTTCGAACAGAAGATTTCTACAAAGGAAATCCAAGTAACTTTAATCTTATCAAAATATCATTGTTGCCTTTTGGTACTCTAAGCGCATGTTTTCAGGATATTTCAGTGGTTCCACGAGTAAATTTAACATTTTGCTTATTTAAAGAAATAACAATTCTTAATAACAGAAAATTAGATAAAACAAAAACCCTTGGTACGTAGAAACATTAATTTTTTTTTTTATTAAATATTTTTAATTCATTTTTACAATTTTTTTTTGCTCTTTGTTTTTTTTATTATTGAAAAAATAAGTAAAAATAGTTTTCCAAAAGAATTCAATGAGAAATATTATTTGTTTTTTTAAATAGAAAAAAAAATAAATTTAATTAATAAAAAAAAAACATATTCTGTTAAAATATATTTGGACGTTGTGGCATACATAAATTATAATAAGATTTTTTATCCCAAAAGTCAGTACTCTTCCAATTACACCAACCCTTATTTTGTATAACTGTTAAATCTTCACTACCCGTATAATGTGGATCTAAAATTAAAAACTTTAATTCACCGGTTGTATTATTAT
Organism: Ptychoptera contaminata; assembly: GCA_963942525.1. NCBI lineage: Eukaryota > Metazoa > Arthropoda > Insecta > Diptera > Ptychopteridae > Ptychoptera > Ptychoptera contaminata. Next base: position 34,460,340 of record OZ012636.1, on the reverse strand, counting down.
AATCAATTCCCAGTATTGTATGTGCTAATACGCCGCCACCAATCATAATTGGTGTTCCCTGTGTTTCAAAATGTAATGATAATTCAGCACCTTTATATGCTAAATCGGCACCAGATCGTACAAACATTATTTTCGAATCAACTTTAACAAATTCATTAAGACACATTGATACTTCTGTTGAGCCAATCCATTGTTTTGATCCTAAAAATGTTTTTGGCTTATCATCTATATCAACTAAATATTTTTGTATTTCTTTATGCGTTGGTATTGTACGATTTGTATATCCTTGTAGGCGAAACCATGAGCATAGTGTTTGCAATGAACGATAAGCACAGCCCCAACCATTATCATCGAAATTATCTTGCATATAATGATGATAGCTATATTTTCCTTTAACAAGATACTGTTTACCATCAACAACTGTAACAATTATTAATAATAATAATAAAAATAAATTTAAATGAAAATATCGAAACAAGTTTAACACTAACGTTGTGCTTTAAGACCTATGTGCGGATTTATAAGTGGTTTATTTATTAATTCGTCTTTATATATATAATTATTGGCACGACGAAAATATGGACAATTTAATGGTAAATTAAATTGATGATGTAATTTCTTACGCTTTTGTTGTAAAATTGTGTCTGAAATGAACAAAAATAAATTATAAAAAATTAAATTCACGTATTTAAAGCATTGACTGTCTCCTTTGCGATAAGTCGAAGTTGGCAGTCACTGTGTTGTTGAAATATAAGTCATACCATCATCGCTGATTCCTAACGGATAAATGCATGTGAAAAAATGTCCAAAATCTTGTGGAAAGAAATGATAAGTTTTCGGTACGCTCCATGCTCTCTCATTAGCGTACTTAAGTTGTGCAATTAAATTTTGTTCAATTAGTCTTAATGAACGGCAAACACTTTCGACCAGTATATCATACAATAGTATCGCTTTTGTATTTCTATGTAGCATACTTAGGGCGTCTACATGAAGAGGTATTTCGGTAGAGGCTAAAAAGTATACATTGTGGCTATTAATATAAAAGAAAATTACTAGTAAAACTTTTTCGTTTACTTTTCGTTTTATAGACGGTAATATGTCCGGCACGTCTATGTGCAATATCATCGATTTTCTCCTTTGTCTTCTTCAAAAACATATCAATTTTAATTATTTCATAATCACTTTGTTGAAAATGTTTTTTATTTTTTGATTTAACATTTAAACCCTCGCCAACCACTAGCTGCGATGCTGTTAATAAATCAAACATAGTACCTTCTTGACTTATACCACTTAAAATACTTCCGGAATTTCCTCCCGTTAAGTACACTTTTGTATTTTGTACATTAAATGCAGCTAGACCAGATGCTAACTGAAAATATTACGATATTATTTCTATTTAAATAATTTTTTAAATTTTTAATTTTTTTTTTTACCCTTTTACGAAGATTTTGCATTGAATCTCTTATAGATTTTTCATTCTCATCACAAATTACTTGTAAATCACATTGTAATCTAGCTACAAAAAAGTCTTTAAATAATTCTTCATCTTCTGTTACTTCATAAGTGATCTCCTGTAGTTGGCCATGCTTGAATACGGAAGCTTTTAAACCAACAACTGTTCCCACATCACATGTAAGCAATATTGGATTATCTGTTATATCAATATCCTATGTTAAATAAGTAAATTATTACCATAAATATATTTAATTACTTTATTTAAAGACAATTAAAAAAATACCTGTAAAATATCATTTAAATGTGCTTCTGTGTCAGTACATAAACCAAATTTAATTAAACCGCATAAATCAATTTCGGTTGGAAAGTTATGCTGTATTTTTTTATAATTCAATGTACCATTTGGTGACTCAACATTAAAACCAATAATTACTAATGTTCCCTGATACATTAATCCAAAAAGGCAACCACTGCATTTGGTTTTCACTTGCTCCAAACGCTAAAATAATTTAACATATATATATATATTTTTTTGTTAATTACTATTATGAATTTTCTTTTTGTGGAACTAAACTCACTTTCAAAACACAACGTGAAATTTTAAGTGTCGGTATCATCATTAATTAATTAAAATTATTTTTATTTGTAATCAAAAAAAAATCCTTAAAATAAAAATAATAAATTAAATTTAAATTACAAAAAAAACCCAATACGTGGTTAGAATCTTGAATCTGTCAAATAGCCGAAAAACTTGAAACGTCAAAACAACATTTGTTGAACAACAAAATTAAAATTCATTACATTTTTCACTATTGCCATCTATGCTCTGGCAATAATAATAAATTATATCTATTTTTGTTCTGCATCAAAATATGTTTTAATTATTGAAAAAAAAAAATTAAATTATTTAAATAGTTATTTAGTTAAATTTATTTTAATGATGCTAATTACTAATTCTACAATTATTATTATCAATATTATTATTTATAATTTGCTATTAACATTTTTTTTTTATTATTTCTTTTTTGTTTATATATATAATTTTTATACAACATTTTTGTGATTATTAAATATTTATTATCTGGATTATGATGATTTTTTAAATTATTTTCTCCCTTTTTTTCAATTAAAAACTGTATTTTATTTTATTTAATTATTATTTATTTGATATTTTTCCATTTCCATTAAATTCTCATAAAGCATATCGTAGGTGGGTGACATTCCAACAATGAACCAACCACATATTGCACCAACGCTACGTGCTACTGATAATGTATTCCATATACTTAACACACGATTACTTTCCTAAAGAAATACAATTAAATAAGATTTTGCGAAAAAAAAATAATAAAAATAAATTAATTTACCATCTCTTCTTCCCATATTGTAAAATTAAAATTTGTCAAATAAATCCGTTCATCCATAGACTCTGCCGATAAGCTTAGTATTAATGTTGCCGTATAAATCATTATGATAATTATCCATTTAAATGATATTTCACCTGGTGACGTTAAACTAATATGTTTTATATCCATTCTAAATGCAAAAATTATTATTTTTAATGATTTAATTAAATGGAAGTAAATACAAATGGCACATACCGATCAAAAACAGACACAATACAGACAATTACTAGACAATAAAATGTATTTGCATAAATTTCGGCAAATGATGAATAATTTTTGATCACTCCACCATCTAACCAATCGTATGGTTTTGTTGTTGCTATAAATAATAAATGGGCAAGTGCCAAACCACCAAGTAATCCGTGACATATATTGGATATGTGAAGCCAGCCTTTTTGCACGGCACAAGATAAATGTACACCCGTACGAATACTTTGGAAAAAATTAATTACTATTATATACTTAGAGGGAAAATGTGGCAAAATAAAATTACCTATTATTATCTGAATCATCAGGATCTATAGGGCATTTATAAAAACTATTGTCAACAGATCTGTAACCTCTCGGTGTTTGTATATACATTTTATCAATAATAGCAGGTGGTCCTTCTGTTGGTGAAACGACCGGTGTGAATGGATTATAAATTTCGCCATGCTGAGGAATTATGTCATCGCCCAGTTCATTCAGTGCTGTTGTAACATCGCTTGGCGGAATTTTACCTAAAATATTATTTAAAGAGAAATTACTATATATTGTTCGACTGATTTTTAAATTTTTTAATAATTTTCACACCAATTAATTTGTTATTATTCATGTTTATAGCACGACGTTCACGCTGTGACCGTGTACGCCTGTAGACCCGTCTTTCCTCTATGTTTTGGTCAATTTCTAAGTCACCGGACAAGGATGCATCATTGACGTCGGTACATTGTTTTAGGTAACGCATTAATGTCTCATTTGCCTGCTTTACCTCGAGCTCACCAGCTGCAATTAATTTCCTTTCACGTCGTCGCCGGGATTCGGATTTACTACGTTTTCTACGTGGACTTTTTTCAATGCTGCTTCGACTTCTGCTACTTCTTTGTGCTGGACTCGCTTGTGGATCAGATAATGATTGTGGTTTTCTGTGTGTTTTAATCTGTCGATCCATGTACCCCAGGATGCCTTTTTGTATTTGATTTTCACCAACTTTGGTGGCAGGGCCAACCCCGTACTCGTCATTTATGTTGGTAATACGATGCTGGTGTTCCGGTGAATCTTGTGGCGTCGATGGCGGTGCTTCTGTTGCTAGCACCGATTCTACATTTATATCATTATCGTCTACCACGACAACCACAACTTCGGGAGGCTTTGGTATTGTTTCATCACTTGCATCAGACACCGTAACACCACTTTTTGATTGTTCCACCTCATTCTCCTCATTATTGTTTTTCGATGTTTCTAATACACGTTCACGATCCTCTAATCGCTTATTACTTACACGTCGACCATCACTTTTATGTTTACTTTTATGATGCACTTTTGGTACTTCCATTAAACTCTTTTCGAAAATACACTTTTTTATTGTTTTTTATTTCCTTATCCAAAGTATATTTGATGACGCGTCAACCAGAAGGAAAAATTGAATATTTTTCTTCTAAACAATAAGAAATAATTTTATGTGAATTAATATTTTTAGAATTGCTCCAAATGAATTACAAGTTATAACTGAAGAAGAATGGAATAGCGACAATCCATGATAAGACTGATTTCTGTCCTTTTTTTTTTCTATGTTAGTCAGTGTGTTGGTAGCATCTTGATGACGTTCGGCGCAACATTTCCTTATTCAGCGACGCAAACATTTCTATTTTTTTTTGTTAATATTAAAAAGGATCAATAATTTTCACATTTATTCACTTTGCCACCCTTAAAAAGAATCCCAATGTTGTATACACCTACACGTATTTTATGTATGTTTTGTTATAAACTGTTGGTTGCTTTTTATTTTTATAATACAAAAAAAGAGTTTATAAATATAAAAACCATAAAGCGCGTACAGTCAAAACATCAGCTGATTGTATTCCTAGTACGAGTATTAGTTGTACGGAGTTATGGTGACGTTAGCAACGACGTAACATGGTAGCAAGGGCAACTTTGTTAATAAATAATCTTTTTTTTTTAATTTAAATTATAATTAGCAAGTAAATTTGTCGTTATTTTTTAAATCAAATATAATTATTATAAATTTATTAATTTAAAGATTATTTTATTCAGTTTACTTAATTCTTTTTTTTTTTTGAATATTTCAATATACGCATGCGTTTGTGTCATCACTTTTGCACGTGGGTATCAAAAATAATCTTTATGCCGCCCACCAATTTATGCTACAAACACAAATATGTACTACGTCACGGAAGCCGAATCGACAAATGTATAGTATTTTTGTGAATGAAAATTTATAAAATGTGTAAATGAATATGATTGAAATTATAAGAAAAATTTGTTATAAAATAAATAAACAACGGATGCTGTGCATGTGTATGGGCCAGAGATGCTTAATCAAAGAACACATCTCCATAGATTATATATGTTTGTCTTTTTGGTAACAATTTCTCAGTGTGCAAAAGCTAAAAATAACATAAAAAGCTTTAAGGGGTTTTGTTGCAATTGAAAAGATTTTTTACTTAGGTTGTTGGCGTTACAGTGAACAAGATTTTTTTTTTTATCTTGTGTAATATTTTATTATCAGTGGAGAGTTGGGTTGGTTTTTTTACACTTGTGACGTCATTCGGTTGTGTGACGTCAACACGAAATAAAGAATATTGTGCGTTTTTTATTTTTTTTTAAATAATAATGGGAGAATGTTTTTATCCCCTTCATAAGAAGCGAATTACTTACCAGCCAATCGGGGTTTTTAATCAATACGTGATGGTAATAACACTCTTCTATTGTACAAGGAATGCTGGATGCTGACTGAGCTTAATAACATAAACAAAACTTATAAAGCAAAAAAATAATTCTTAAACATATTATTATTGTTGTTTTTCTTTTATTATTATTATTATTATTAAAATACATAATTAATTAATTAAATAAGTAAAAATAAAATGGCAACTGTAAAAAAAAAAACATGACAGAAACAAAAAGAGTAGAGGAAAACCATAGAACGATGAATTAAAAATAATAAACAAAATAAAATATATATAATATAAATATTTAGATAATCTTCACTCTATGAAGCTTTTAAAAATTTCCATATTAATTCGTTAACTTTATCGGGAGAATCTTGTTGTAAAAAATGATTAGCACCTTCGACAATAATTGCTTCGACATTCTCGTAAGTTTTCTTAATTAATGGTATCGAATTTTTCGATACATAAATATCGTGTTCGCCAAGCAAATACAAACCAGGTGAACAATCCGTTGGTACTGTACATGCTTTACTTGTATACTCAAAGTTGGCACGATAGTAATTTAGTGGACATGTAAGAGCACCTAAAAGTTAAAACAAAACAAATCAAATTAATTATTTAATCTAATATAATCGTGAATAAAAAGAAAAACCAATAACAACTTACCACGCTTAGCAAATGTATATTTGTATGCTTCTAGATCCTCAGCCGTACAATATTTACTATTTTTACTAGCAATTGCGTGTAATGCCTTTAAATCAAATGTCCTCAATGCAAACTCAGGTAGATAAGGCATTTGAAAGAAAAATATATACCATGATTTGCGAAATTGATCCCAATCACTTTCAACTGCTTTACGTGCGACTTGTAATGATGGTGCGCCCATCATTATATATTTATCAATTGTATCCATATATTTCATTACATAATGCCAGCCAACGACAGAACCCCAATCATGTCCGATCAAGATAATTTTTTTACGACCTAAATTTCATAATAATTAATTAAATTGTTTATTATTACTTCATAAATTTTTTAATTATCCAACGCAATTACAAAATTTAGTTAAAAAAAAAATAATAAAAAAAGATTTTTTTATCAGATTTTTGTAGTTTTTTTTTTTTTTTAAATAAAGTAAATAAATGTACAGGTGGAGCGAGCGTGTGTTTTTAATTAAAAATTAGATAATAAAAGTAAAATAAAATAATTTGACGTCATTTACCTAATGCAGTAACAAATGACTTAATATCTTCGGCTATCTTATCAATTTTATACGAATCAACGGAATCTGGTTTATCTGAATCACCATAACCTCTCATATCAAGTGCAATTGTCCTAATAAATAAACAAATTTAAATTAAAAGTATGTTAATTAACAAATAAATATATAAAAATTAACAAAAGTTTTATTTTTTTTTTTACCAATAATCATTTGAAAATTCTTTTATTTGATAACGCCACGAGTACCAAAATTCTGGAAAACCATGTAAAAATAGCATAAGCGGTTTATTTGGATCACCGTTCTCCACATAATGTAGTTTTATATTCTAGAAAAGTTAATATTTATTAATTATTTAAAAAAAAAAAAGTTTATAAAAATAACGAGATATAAATAATAATTTTAATTAAATAAGATTATTAAGCAATAAAAGTGTTAATGTTTATTAGCTTATTAATTAGCATACAATAATTACCGTTTATAATAGATAAATACAAAAAATACTACAGGGTGAATAAAAAATGTTTATCTGTTTATTTACTAAGTAAATAAAGATTATGTACTACTAAAGAGTGTTCCTGAGAAAAATGCTACAGTTGAAAAAAGGTAAAATCAAAGCAATATTTATTGTGTTTAGAAAATGTCAACAAAAAAAAATGCAAGAACAGAGATACTAAGGAACAAACACTGTAAATATTTAAAGAATTCAAAAGCTCTTTTAGAGGCAGAACAATGAAAAAACAACTAAGTTTATAACAAACAACGAAATTTCACTCTAATTAACATAATTCACGTTATATAATGTATTCTAACGTAACATAAATCTAAATATAAAAATAAGCTAGCTAGTTATCTTCTCCACTGCTTTCAATAAGATGCTTCATAACTAAACGATGTAATAATTATTTCTAGACAAGTTCTAGCTGCGTCTCATAATAATAATAGAAATTCTGGAGAACAATAGAAATGTACGTTGGAAACTAATTTCAAAAGGATTTAAAAAGTGAAAAACAAACTTTGCTATTTGTTGGCGGCATAAAAATTGCATTTTTACCTGTGTTCTCAACGGAACAGTTAATAAAAACGGATTAAAAATTAATTCGACGTATAATTAAGATAAAGAGGATTATTTGATTAAATTTATATAATATGTATTTATGAACAGTAGATTCTACTAAAATTAGTTAATGGTAGTCAATCAAGAGTCTTCATTACAAAAATTGAATTAAAATGTTTGATTTAATGAAGCGCACAGGTGAAGAAATATTTTTAAAACTAGCAAAGTGTTTTTTTTTTAATACCACCAGAAAAATTAAGCAAAAATTTATTTTAATATTATTAGGTTATGATTAAGTAATAAAATTAGCTATAGTGGTAAAAATTAAAGCGGTAAAGTTCACATTAAAGAAAAAGCGGTTTTTTATTTCTTCCTTTTTTTTTCATTTTTAAATAATTAATTAAATTTGTTTATTTTATTTTAATAATATTTCGGTGTTATAAATCATAAATAACCTTCGAATAAAGTTAAAAATAGAGAAAAAAGAATGTATAAATTGTATTGTTGTGTGATTTTTGTTGATAATTAATAATTTATTGTGATATGAAATCAACAGTTCGAAGCCGTTATAAGAATCAGGTAGTTCGTACTGGAAGGTAATACTAGGCAATAAGTAAAAAAGTAAGTTTTAGGTAAAATATAACGTTTTATAAGACAATACAGGGTTTTCAGATTATTTTAATATAAATAAAATTTTTAAATCTTGTTTCGGACGTCCAGAATAAAGCCCTAATAAGGTTATTTTGTCGTGTGAATAATTATTATTTATTAATCATGGATTATTCTGAATAAAAGTATAATACTTATAGTAAATAAAATAAATAAAGCACAAAAAAAAAGCCATAAAAATGTATATAAAAACGGTAAGATTGTGATTAAATATTAATAAAAATAAATGCATTTTGTACTTTGGTATATATATTTTCAGTATAATAAAGTGTTATGCAATAATATAGATTAGTGTAATCACCGGATTTAATTATGTAAGAAAGTTTTAATCTACTTTAAAAAGAAAAATCTTGTTACTGTGAATTTATTTAGATTATTTAATTAAACTAGGTAAAATAAAAAGTTTTGATTTTATATGTTTTATTGTTGTTCTCCGATAGAGAACATTGGTAATTTCTGTTCTAATTAGTTAAATGACAACATTCATAGTCGTAAATTCAGTTAATAAACAGTATGAATTAATTAATCGCAGTAAAATAAAAATTAACATTTTATTTTCAATCAAATGAAGAATATTATGCAATGAATTAATTATAAAAAAAAAGAAATAACATGGTTAAAAATAGAATTTTAATAAAAATAAAAGTTTTCTATTGAATATAAATAAATTAAATTATGATAATCATTGGCAAAAACAAAAAAAAAAAATACCAATATCAAAACAAAAACTCACTGATAACAATAAATAAGTCAAAATATCAATAATAATAATAATAAGTATGTATAAAAGTTGGTAAAACCCGTAAATAAACACCGGCTGCGCTTGTTTACTATAGACAAAAGTATTTCTTTTTATTTTTTTTCTTCTTTCGCTAATGAAAAGAAAACGAACAAACAGAAGAAAAAAAAAATTCTCTAACTCAAGTTGACCTTGAATAACCAAATTTGCACTTTTTTTTTTTTTAAAAAAACTTTTGTTTGTTCACAACGAACAAATTATTACGAAATTATATATACATATTTGAAATGATTTTTTCTCTATAATTATTTTCAAAGAATAAGCACACATTCTGAATTTTATGGCAAAAATTTCGACATTATAACCGGAATTGTACTTGTTTATTTGCTAAATTTTGGTTAAAACAGAAAATTCTCTAGTTATTTTTATCTGGAAATTAATAAATTTATTATTTATTAACTGTTAAACAGTAAAAATTTATTTATATTTTTCGTAGCAAATTTCATAGCAAATATTAATTTTTTTTTCAAGTGCAGTAATTATTTTTTTTATTTTTTTCTGAAACAATTTTAAGTGGTTTTTCTATTTGTTTATGCTAGATCACTGCACTGTAATCACATTTATATTTTACTTTAGAAATACATACATACATATTATTAATTAAAATAAAATAACGATAATACTGTGAACGATTGTTAAAATTATAAATTTAATTAGAAAAAAAAAAACTGTTAATATTAATTAACCGTAAAATGAGTTAATTTCTATAACGATTTTCTAAATTTGTAAACGCGATCAAGGGGTTTTTTTATTTATTAATATTTAATCAGGTATTGAGGATAGTATTCTGTACAAAATTTAATAGCAAAATATGAATATATTTGATTGAATTAATAACAGTTTTAGAGAGTGCGGATTAACATATTCACCGTTCAAGCATGGACTAAGGAACATAAACACTGCACACCTGTAAATGCATTTTGACCTTCAGCTCTGTTAACAACAATTCTTAATCCATTCTAAAAAGTTTAAAAATAAATCTTTGGCTTATAAAAGTGGCTCTAAGAATAGAAAAGATTTTGTATTAAGTGTGCTTTTGTGAATTGAATATGAAGATCAAAAGGTAGACAGACAATACGTGCTTTGTGACAAGTAAGCGTGTTTAGTTCTATTGATACCGGAACACGAATACCTTTACTTTCGTGTCTAATCAGAATTAATCAGTTCGTGGAGCACAAAACATACACAATTTACCTTAAATAGTAAATTTATTTTTATATTCTTTATAACTAAAACATAAATCCGGTTGCTAATTGTTGATTTTCATTAACATTTTGTTAAAAAAAAAAAAAACTAATAAAAGATTATCAATTATCTACTGATAAAAACACTGAAAAGTACTTTTAATTGACTTTTCTTTTATTATTAATAATATTATTATTAATTAATTTTACATACGTAAATAATATTAATTAACTAAATTGATTTTGATGGATTTATTGCTAAAAAGTATTCAAGTGAAAAATTGTAAGAACGAATGGAAAAAAAAATTATAATAATATAGAAATTATATTTTAACACGATAGTAATATTTTGTTGACTTGGTATCATATATTGTGTCATGTTTATGTTATCAGTGAATTAATTAATATATAAAAAAAAATATATACGGTATATAATAATAATATTTTTTAATAAATAAAGGTGCTGTTTTCTATTTATATAATTAAATATATAAGAAGGTGTGACTTTTGACTTTTCTTTTCTTTTCTTACAACAAATTGATATTTCTTTTATATTTTTGCTTTCTGCCAAATCTATACATTACTTATTTTTTTTTTTTTTTTTTAATTTTATAAATTGAAAATTCAAAATAATTTAACAAAAGTAAATAAAATTTATTCCTTAAGTAAATAAATTAAAATATATATATTTATTTTTCTGTTTGTTATTAAGTAAAAATTTCTTTGTTTATTATTAACTGCGAGAATAATTGGTTTTTCTTTTTCGTTTCTTATTTTTTTTTTTGCAATAAATTTTTTCTTATAAAAACAGCATCTGCAACCAGGTGGATTTTTTGTATTTAGAATGTATATGAAATGTTGAAGTTTATTATGCATTAGAAATGTTTAATGGAAATTTTTTGAGAAGACTTTTGTGTTTCGAGAAGGACAGTGTTTTGAGAAGTATCGAACAATTGTGTTCAGCTACATTGGATAACCAAGTGATAGAAATAATGGTAATAATTGAGTTTAAAAATGAAAATATAGGAATGTTCTGCTGTTTTATGCAGAAACCAGCTATCTTTTTTTTAGTTTAAGTAACTAAGCAGCGAAAAATTTAATGAATGAAAACATGAAAAATAGGTGCAATTAATTAACGAATTTATGTTAAAATGCAGATTCTACAAAGATATAATCAGGTGCTTCACTGATAATATCAATTAAATGGCAAATTACTTCTATACATTGATTTATTTAAAGATTTTCAAAAAGTAAATAATTATTAAGAATTAATTAAATAATTCATATGGATGAGAAAAACATTTTCTCGAATGCAGTAAACAAGTTTTTACTGAGTTACAATCTTTTTTTTTTTTCGTTTGTTTAATAAGCACATAAAATTAATTAATTATTTTAATTAAATATAAAACAAATAACAATATAAATTCACTTACATTCACTGTTATATATTTATTTTCACCACAATTATGATTTAATAAACATTTTGGTGGCACTGTACGACGTTTAACCACCCAAAATTTTGTATGGGATTTTGTAAAAAATAATATTATAAATAATAATATTGTTTTTATACTATAATAAAAGCATAATGTCCATTTTATAAAGATTTTCAGCGGTACTAATCCAATTAAAATATTTGACATAATTTTTTTTTTTGCTTTATTTTAATTAAATTATAAAACAAACAAAAAAACAATAATAATAATTTTTCACTAATAAAAAAAAATATTCACTTAAAAAATGTCCTTAACTGAAATTATAATAATAATAATTAAAACATGGTACAAAATTTAATTAATTTTCTTTTAAATTTAATAAAAACAATTGATAAAAAAACAAAACAAATGCAATTTCTCTCCAACAATCACATTAACAACGTGTTTATTCACTAACGCACTTTCACCGAATAATTATAATTTATTTTCTTTATTTTAAGCCTATTTTTTTTCTTTATCTTGAAAATAATTAATATTATTATAACATAATAATAATAATAATAATTATTATTATTACATAAAATAATATAAATTTATATTTGTATCAATGTTAAAATATAAATTAATTAATTAATTTAAAACACCAAAAAAAAAAAATTACTTGTTATCATATCAACGGCTCTTCAACGACTGAATATTTTCTGAATAGAAATAGAATGAAACAAAAAATTATAATAATAATAATAATTATTATTATTTAAATCGCTTATTAGTAATTTATTTAATTTATTTTTATATTTATATTTATTTTTTTCTTGTTTTCGTGTGTAAAAATCCACATTTATAGATAAAAAAAAAAAAATATATAAATTAAAATAAAAGAAAGAATGAAAGAAATATAAAAAAATATTATTATTATTATTATTTAAATTTTGACTAATTATTATATCGCAAAAGAAGCACTGTGTATTAAGGTTAAATATGTATTTATATATAGACAGAGGTACAGTAGTTGTTCAACAGTTTTTTTTTTCGCTATATCCTCCTTTTAAGAGCATTGCGAATTGGGTAGAATTTGAGTAAAGTGCTTTAATGTACACTGTTGAAGGTTATTTTTTCTGCATTTAAAATTATAAAATGTTTAGAAAAATTAGATAAATAATATAATGTATTATTAGATGCTGCTGTTCTTATAGATAACTGTTAAAGACTCCTTAGAATATTTTTTAACGTTTATTTTTTTTTTTGTTCCATAATATTGACTCTTCTTCTTTAGCGAATAATCCTGGAATAATCAATGAACAGAAGTGGTCACTTCCAGTTTTTTTTAGATGAAAAAAACGGAACAAAACGTTTCGTTACATTTTTAACTCTAAGCAAAGTATTCTAAAGTAACCGATGAACAGAAGTAGTAACTCCCTGTCTTTTAGATGACACAAAACGGAACAAAACTTTTCGTTACATTTAATTCTGAGCAAAGTATCCTCAAATTACCGATGAACAGAAGTAGTAACTCCCTGTCTTTTAGATGACATAAAACATCTCTAGACATCACTTGTTTTAATTAAAGCACTGGAAATTGTTTTGTTTTTTATATAAAAAGCATAATTTAAATGATTAATTAACAATTAACTTATTTTTTATATAATCTAAATTATATTATTTAAATCATAAACCACAAAATATATAATATAAAAATGCTCTTATAATGAAGTAATAAAAAATTATTATAATATTATTTTTATTCCTGATAAATACACTTTAGATAATTATTTATTTTATTTAAATACGAAGAGAGAGAAAAAAAGAAGTTATTTATGTATTTGTGCAAAAAAAAAAAATAATATAAATAATTATTATTATTATTGTTATAATCAAAATAAATAAACAGAAAGTATGAATCTGGTATGAATTTTTTGCTTTTACTGCTGCTGCCTATTGCTGCTTTTATATCTGTTTACATATTATTTCTGTTACTGGTTTACGGATATTAAATATTTTTCTTTTTTTTTTTTTGTTTTTAAATAATAATAATAATAACAACGAAAAAATAAAATAATAATAAATAAAGACAGTAATCGTGTAAATTATTAATAAAAAAAAAAAATTATAAATAATGTAAAAATTGTGTACAAACAATAAAGAGAAGCAAAAGGAGAAGAACAAAAAAAAAAACTGTTTGTTGCCTTTTTTTTTTTTTGTTAAATTAATTTCTTGTGTTAATTTATTTTGTGTAGGAATTTATTTATTTGTTGTGATTTTTTATGGTTTGGTTTTATTAAAATAATACCACTGTGTGTTGTGGTATTTATCAAATATTATGAAAAAAAAAATTAAAAATTATATCCACACTTAGTATGGTTGCTTCGTAATCCGTAAAACCGTTTCTTTGTTTTTTTTTTTTTAAATTACTTTAATTAAGCAGAACGAGAGCACGAAATATTTTTTTATTTATTTTATTAATTATTGTGCATTATGTTGCATTAACATTAATTAGTTTTTTTTTGTTTTACAGAAAATATAAGTTAAGTTTCTGCAAATTCTATAAATTACTTTATATTTATTGGAACTAATCTAATCTCGTTTAATAAGGTCTTAGAATGCTTGTTCAAGTTTACTTTCCATTTTTATAGCTATCTAAAACACTCAAAAATTAATTATTGAACTTAAGTAAGTTTAACTGGATTCTAGCCTTGATGTCTGGAAAACAAGGAAAAGGTAATTTAAATATTTTAAAAGCATAAAATTAGTTAAATGATGATGAAAGTGAAGAAAATTGTAAGAACCCTAAAATTACTTTCATATTGTACAGAGTCATCACCTGTCAAAAAACCGTCAGGATGTACGTATTCCAGGCATGTTAAACGTCAATTTTATACGTTTAAATGGACTCGTAAGACGTACACGACAAATAAACAATTAAAAATCTTTTGAAGGTTTATGAAAATTGTATTTCAAATATCGATGACAGCAAAAGATTTATTTTTCTTTAATTTTTCTATAAAAAAAATGCTTAAAAACAGTTTAACAGTTACTAAATCATAAATTTCATCATTTTCCATTAAATCTCTTTTGCCAAAATTATAAACAATGAAAAAAAAAATATATGAAAAAATAGGCAATTAATTAAAGTAAAAATAGATAAATCATCTCAGTTTCTCCAGTTTAGATAAAATAGAGTTTTGCAAGATATAATTTATAGCACAGTGAAATGTAGTAATAAATTAATATTGGGACTTTTCTGGTTAATCTTCTTAAAAATTTATTCTGTTTTTAGTGTTAATAAGAAATGTGGAGACTGTTTTTTGATTTTTTCCAAGGAAGTGCCAAAAATTAAAAAGGATGCCAAGGTTTTACTAAGGAAGTAATGCAATTCTCATGGGGTAGTATAAGGGGCAAATGTCATAAACCAGAAGAACAATCTTGAGAAGATAATTTTTTCATCATTATCTCTCCTTGTATAGCAGCCGGCTATGTGCGGCGCCTAAATATTGTTTCAAATGATATTTTTAAGAGTAAACGTCTTTATTCTTTTATATTAAATCCATAAAAACTCGTCTGCACTGTAATAAAAGCAAAAGTAAAATCCAATAATTAATGATAATTTTAAGTGTTAATTTTATTATTTCAGCACATCTCGATGACTTATAAAATCGACAATAAGCTAGTATCTAATTAACATGATTAATAAAAAAAAAACGCTTATTTTAATTAATACGAAAAGGAAAATAAAAAATAATTAAAATTAATAAAACAGAACTAATATTTTCCAATAAACAATCCAACCGTGCAAAATATGATCCAAAAAACAACAATCAATGCGAACAAATCTTCTGGGAAGCGAACATATTTCAACACATTTTTAGTAATTTTTTTTTTCTTAATTTCTTTTTATTTACTTCAAGTAGTTTCATGCTTTTATACAAATAAAAGAAATAAATAAATAATTAAATTTTACACTATTTATTATTATAATTTGTACATGTGGTTTCCTTAAAATCATACAAAAAACGAGAGAAATTAATTATTATTACTTTGCATAAAATACCACATTGTGCAGACACGATCAACGCAATGTTCAAAATAATTCTATATAGAAATATTAATACAGAAGAAAAGAAAAAAAAGACTAAATTATCATTAATTAATTTATTTCCTCAGGTGTTATAAGTACTTGTTATGATTTTTATATTAAAATAAATAATAAACACTACAAGAGTGTTAACACGTTATTGTTAATGTTAAACGTCATGATCGTCATCGACACACCGTCATTAACTAAAAACAAATTTAATCACAGTAGGTATTATTACATAAATTAAAGAATTTTTTTTTTTTAATTTTTAAATTTTAATAAATTTGAATCAAAAACCAAAGGTAGGTAAATTCTCATATGCTTAAAAATTTAAGAAGAAAAAATAAATAAAAAACGCCGAAATGTTTATTATTTATTTCACGGAATATTTTCCTTACTTCGTTTTATAATGTTTAACATTCTCTCTGTTTTAATTTTTGTGATATATTTACAATTTTTTTTTTATTTCTAAAATTAGAAATATAATAAATTTTTCATTATAGAATAAATTAAAAGAAATAAAATTCCTTTTTTTTAATTAAAATTTAATTTAATTAACATAATCATCTGATATTCTAAGACTATCAGAGTGTTGTACCATTTGACGGGTGCGTTGGCTTGTCTGACGCCAATTACGTGCAGCGTCTAGTAACCGTTGTGATTCATCTAGATTATCATTATTATTATTATTATTATCATTTAACGGTGACGACATTATTGATTGAGGGACTGTTTGTGATGGTTTTATCACCCCAATAACACCTAATTCCAATTCAATTGGTTCTTGTGGCAAACGTGATGGAAAATTTTTTAACGTTGGCGAAACAGAACGACTTGTCGTTGCTGATGATGATGATGTTGATTCACCCCATGCGGTACGTTGTCGTCTATTACGTGCCTTAGATACAATACTTCCGCACAATGGTTCTCCATTTGTTAATTGTATTACCACAGGCATAGGTTCTAGATTAAAAAAAGCAAAAAAAATAATATTTATACATAAAAAAAAAAAAAAACAAAACCAATATTGGCACATAACAATGATAATAATTTATTAAATATAAAAAATAATTAAGGAAATGCATTAAGCAGGTGTTTTATTTGTTGTCGCTTAAACAAAAGTCAAGAATAATTTTTTTTTCTTGACCTATTACAAAAATGAATTTCAGTTTTCTTTAAACAAAACGGTATGGCTTGACTTTACCTGATGATACTGGTCGTTGGTAAATTTCTTTCATAAATTCTTTATGAGCATATTCCATTGCGGTTGTTGCACAGTCATCTTCCTTTGACCCAGGACATAAAGGTTCTATGGTTGTTGGGTCATGCCAAGTATATGATGGTTCGGAACTTGTTAAACTGGAAGTATACTCGGAAGCGGAGTTTTCATTATGTTCCAAATCGTTTATTTCTGTACCATCTGCATTTTTAGGTGGCTGAAGAATTATTTCACCATCCAATAATGTTAATTGTGGTATTTGTTCTATTATCAATTCACGATATCTTGGAATTTTTGTGACAGGATTCTCGGTTAAATCTAATGTTTTCATGTGAGAACATAACGCCAGAAAACTGACCAAATCAATATCAGATATACGATTGCTAAAAATTAAATTCCAAATGAAAATTTAAATAAAAAATTATAAATTTAGAACAAAGTAAAAAGAAATTACTTTCGCAAACTTAGTGTCTTTAATTCAGCGATATTACAGCAGGGACCAATGTTCTTAATTTGATTACCATCAGCATATAATTCTTCAAGTGTACACAAACCACTAGTACCATCTAAACTAGTTAGACCACAATGGCTTACATTCAAATATTTTAATGACGTCAAGCCACAGCCAAGATCTCTTAGTGAGCTAACAACACTTCCATCTAAGTTCAATGCAACCAAGTTTGGCATAAATAAATTTATCCGCTGTAGACTAATCATGCTGGATATAACACGAAGCTGCACTTGTGTTACATTTGCTAAATCTGTGCGGCCTGTCACTTGTTTCTACAATCAAATTAATAGCATAAATCTGCATTAATATTTAATGTTACTTACCAATAATTCATCTAAAGATGGTTCAGCTGGTATTATGATTGGTTCGTAACGTAGTGGAATATTTTGACCCGAATTACTATCTGCATTATCTTCTGAAATAGGCTGGTCACTCACATCTCTATAGCTTAAATTCGAACTGCTTATAGAATGTCTTGATAAATTTTGATTATCACTAATACGTTCACGTTCTGATCTGCGTGATGACATTGATGACAATGATGAGCCAGATTCAATCTGATCTTCAATTGGAATTTCTTCTGTAGGCATTTTTCGTGTTTTTTCTTTTAAATAAACTTACGGGTAAGTTATATCCTGTAGAAATTATCTTTGATGATTTTTCTTTAATAATTTCGTTTAAAAAAATCAATGATTTGTTTTTTTTTTTAAATATTTTTCTTTAATGAAAAATTATAGAAATGTTATGATTTTTCTCTTTCATTAATTTGCGTAACTCAAAGGAAAACTGAAAACCGATGAAATTCCTGTCACACACATACAATTAAATAAGGAGAGCACACAAGACACGGTTTTCTAATATATATTTTTATAAATTAAAAATCTTATTTATATTATTTATGCCAAAATAAACCAAAATAAATAAATAAAAATTAGCAATAAAAATTAAAAATGAAAATAATAAAATATTAAAATGTAAACACAATAGCGCGTGCACAGAGCAAAGAATAATGATCGCTTGGCAATTGTTATTTGAGTCACCATAGTGATAGCGAAAAAAATTTGTTATGTTTTAATAAAAAAATAAATAAATTAATCTCATCACAAGTAATTAATTAATAAAATTTAAACGTTTTTTTTTTCTATTAATTAATCGATTATTTTAATTTAATAATTTTAGTTTGTTTAATTGAAAATAATGGTAAAATGGCTTCATTAATGTTTGGGAAAACAATCCAATGCACTCTGGCTGACATTTTTACTCATTTTTACTCGTGACTTTCTCAACAAATTTTTGATTAAATATCCTTTCTTGAAGGTTAAACTTTATTTTCTTTTTTTTTTATATAAATAAAATATTAAAGTATTTTCTGTTTTAAATATTTTATTTTATTTTTATTTTTAGAAGAGAATCCGTTTACTAAAAATTACAATTTCTTTCCTAATGTAATATATGGATATGGAACACTTAAATCTTTCTACTGGTTATAAATACAGATAGAGCTATTCTTTTGCATAAACAATAAACTCTATGTAATAAATAAGAAAATTAATTAATTAAGAAAAAAAAATGTTCATAAATCATAACAAATTAATTGAAAGAAAGATAAAATATCACATATGCTCTATTAAGTTGTGTTGTCTGTTTCCAATGAATTAAAAAAGACGAAAATAAAATTTACATATTTACAAGATAAATATTTTAATAAAATAATAATTAATAAACTCAATGCAATTATAATTATTTATTAGTTAATTATTTTAAAACAAAGAAGTAAAATATTACTGAAACAATTTGTTGCATTTGTTACTATCAACAAAAAAGAACATTCAACAATATTTCATTAAATAAACGCATTTTACGACGTGATAACCAACATGAAACATTTATTTTTTAGCTGCTATATACATATGTATGTATATATTTTTTCTTTAATTATTTAAAATCAAAGTAATAAATTTTGACGGTTTTATTTTTTGTTTAAAATGAAAGATTTAATTTACTTTTCTTTTTGCAATTGTAGAGTCTCAATTTATTGATCATTTGGTATATTTATTTTGAATATTATTTATTTATATTTCTTTTTGTACTAAACTAAAGTGTTTTTAGTTATTTCTATAGATTCGTAGCAAGTAAATTAATATTCATTACGTTCTTTAAGTGTCTCAACACGTCTAAGGTAATCAATAATTAAGTTCTTCATAAAAACGATTTAAATAAATTATTTGTTATTATTACAAACAAAGATCTTTTGTGGATTTACTAAGAATTTTTCCTCCTAACCAAATATGCAATTTAAGATGCTATTATTTTGTTATCCTAGGATAAGATGGCATTATTGTATTATTAACCTCGGATGTGTTAACATACACCTAAGTTTTATTATTAATATTATTAATTTTTTTTATAATTATTTCATAGTTTTTAAAAATAGAAAATTACAAATTTTGAATTATTAATAATAATTAACCAAAAAAAAAATATTACCAGACATTACCAGACCGAATTATTGCTAAAAGAAAAATCAAAATAAAAAATTATTTAACGTAATATCCTGTAGTGGTAAAAATATTTATATTTTAGTGCAAACAAAAATATATATCAATTTACATTCAAATATTAAATTATAAATAAAAAAACTTGTAAAAAAATTGAATTTTATCGATTATCGACAGTAGAATAAAATTATTATTTTATTAGTTTGACGTGGACAGTGCGTATTTTTTTTTTTTCGTATATTTTGAGTTAAACAGTCTTAAGTTTGATCTGAAAAATTGTTTATCTGCTGTAATATTGTGAACTGAGTTAATCATGTAAATATTGATCGTTGTCATTGTTCCAGAGATAACACAGTGACAACAGTAAAATATAATAAAAGGAAAAGCAGAAGATCTCTCCCAGATAAGTTTATTAACCATATAGAAAACGATTAAACATCTTGTTAATATTGAACCTAATTACTTAAACTACACAAAGAATAATTATCACCTATTAAATAGAACCTCTACTGTATTTTATTATATTTTTGTTTTAAAACACTAAAAGAATTAAATACCAAAAACATATGCGGTTTGTAAAAATGTTAAAAAAAAAGCAACGAAATTGAATAAATAAAAACGGAAATAAAGTCGAATTAAATGTTGTAAAAAAAAAAAAAATAAATAAAGAAGAAATTTTATTTAAAAAAATAAAAATCTATTTCTTCTCTGTTTATATTTATTTATTTGTGTTTTATCCACACTTTTATTATTATTATTATAATTTGTGTGTTTTTTAATAATAATAATACCAAAAAGAAGGAAAAGAAGACGAATAAAAAAGAAAATGAAAAAAAATTGATTGATTTTTTCATGTTTGTTTTTGTTTTAAAGAAAAATAATTATTTTGTTAAGAAAATTTCGCTACAATATATGTACTTTTGTATGAATGTTGCATTAAATGAAAAATTAAATTCTGTTTTTAAATTAAATTTTATAAATAAATAAGAATAAATATTAAGCTTATTGTCTTTACTCATTGTTACTTGTCACAAGGAATTATGTCTTATTTATATTTGAATTTGGATTAATTTTATTAACAAGGCATTCAGTTAAATTGTAACAAAATGTAATCATAGTTTATTGTACTTGATTTGCTATTAATATTATTATTTTTGCAATAAAATTTCTCATTGCTGGACGAAATTGTTTCTTTTTTGATTAACTAGAAAATGAACTTGATTAACTGAAATAGAAAGAATTACTGTATATCCAAAGCAATGTTAAGCACTCAGTTTATACTATAAACTTCATAGTTTTTTAAACTAACTCTTTTTGTACATAAACGTGATTTGCGGAAGTTACACTGAATGTCACGGAAGAGAAAACTTTTGTTTAATAAAAAGACAAAAGTGTATCTTTGATTATTTTGTGTCTAACGGGGCAATAAAAGTTTAATTAGTTGATTGTGTATAGAAAAACTTTAATTTATAAATAATATTCCATATAGTTTTGATATGATATATATACGATTTTTTCCAAGAAAAACTGATTTTTTTATTGTATTTTGTGGAGGAAAAGTGCTTGATGGAAATAGACATTGTTTAGCTAATTTAGTTAAAATTCATGAAATAATTTATGAATTAAATGGAACTTTAAAATCTATAATTCGTTCGTAAATAATATTGGGCAGTTGATACATTACGAAAAAAAATTGGAAAATTGAACAGTGTTGAATGCTGCATTTTTACGCTATGACATTTACAAATGTAGAAAATAACTGAGTGTGTGGTTTAAATATTATTTTAAACTATAAATCTAATAAAATGTATTTAATTTGTATATAATTTATAATTTTTATTTGAAATTTAATTAAATTAGCATTAAATAACATAAAAACTGTATATTAATGTGCGAATAATCCGTTTATTACAGTTTATAAGTCTGTAAGAGTTCCAGCTTTGTGAAGTAGAACAAATATTCATTATTATTATTATTTCAATTATATTTAATAAAATTGTAAAAATAAAATTAAAACTAATTATTTAATGGATAAAAGATTATTTGTTGATCAATATTTTTACCGTTTAATTAAACAAAATTATTATTATTATTATTATTATAAAAAAATTGTTTAAATAAGCTTTAGCTAGTTGGTAATAAAATGAAATTATTTATTTACTCAATTTTTAAATTTTTTATTATTTTGAATTTATTATAAGTTATTTAGCTAATAGCTGATGACTTTTTGATTTAATAATAAATTTATTCATCAATTTTATTAAGTACATATTTAGTTTATTTTC
This sequence comes from Ptychoptera contaminata, assembly GCA_963942525.1. NCBI lineage: Eukaryota > Metazoa > Arthropoda > Insecta > Diptera > Ptychopteridae > Ptychoptera > Ptychoptera contaminata. The sequence continues at coordinate 34,437,636 of OZ012636.1, read as the reverse complement.
TACTTTTTTCTATTTTAATAAATTACTTTTCAGCATGATTAGATTGTTACCATTAATAAATTATTTACAATTTTAAAAAATAGGAAATATTATGATTGTTTCCGAGTGAAGTGTGAGTGAGGATATGAGTTGTAAATGATTGTTATTGATTCCTATTATCTATTACCTATTATATATAACAGATTAGATTAAAAATAATATTAAACTATAATGAAATATAATGAAATCCTTTACAAATTTAATGAATTAAAAAATCAAAATGCTTTGCTAATATTGATTTTTGGAAAAAAAAAAAACATTTTTAAGCCTAATTTTATATAAAAAAGGATTTCAAACTTCTTAAAAGTTCAATTAGGAAATTTCGTTCTATTTTTGCTATTTTGATTCCAAATTATTATCAAATATACCAAGGATAATCCTTTTCTGAAATAGTAACATTTCCATGTATCGATATGTTTCGGAATTATCATTTGGTTAAAGCTTGGTAAAATCTTTTTTAAATTCCGAAATACTTGCTTGTATTAAAAATGTTATAAATAATTCTATAGGAAAGAGGATATTTGCTTTAAAAAAATTCTTTTAATGATTGAAAATCCTTTTAAAAATTAACACAACATTATAATTAAATAACTTTCAGCTCTATTATTTAATTTAAATTATAGATTATTTTTAATTTTTACTTTTAACTATATAATTTAATTTATTAGATTTAACTATAATCAGATTAGAGGGTAAAATAAAAGAAAATTGAAAAACCTGGAAAAATAAATAGAAATAAAGTATTAATAAAATATTTTATATTAAATTTTCGTTTTTAAATCAATCAATAATACTTTTTTTTTAATATTTACCATAGTGAAATTGTTTTTCATGTGTAAATAGTATTTAAATATATATATTACATTAATTTACATATGATATTATCATGTTTTTTATATTTTTTTTTAAAGACACTAAGTCCTCGTTATTGCCTATGTTATTAGTAGATCAGATAGGACATTTATAGGAAAGTCTATATTGATGAGATTGATTTAAAGAGTATACCAGTGTCCAGTGTTTATTGTTCATAAATTTAAATATTTTCTGTCCAGTTTCCTTAGCTCATTTAAAGGATTTATAGACAAATGTGCAGCATTTCCATCTTAAAGATATAAAGATCAGTATTCAGCCTTTTCAAGTTCAAAACTGTATAAACTGTAGTACAATGTTCGCAAGACTTTCATTAAAACTATCTATTAATGCATGCGTATGATTAATTAACGAGCTTTCACTGTAGTTTAAACGTAATTTTATATCACTTATAATACTATTATAAAAAAAACATGCATTTTACGAATAAATAAAGCTTTTAGTAATGCATATTTATTTATTATTTAATGGGCATGTAAACTGATGATTTCTTTTTTTTAATTATATATTTCTTGCGATTAAAACATTAATTTTCAAAGAATAGCATTTTATTAAATTTTATGTTTATTTAGTGTGGTGTTGTGCAGTGTTTATGTACTTTTTATGTAAATAATAATTAATATTAACAGAAATAAATTCTAGTTTCATTGATAGTAATCAGATAAGAGTGTAGAAGTTAGTATACTATTAAACGTAAAAGAAAAAAATCTTTCTTACGGGCAAGTGATTTTTGATAAAACTATTTTTCACATAAATATTATGATACGCATTTATGCTAAAAATAATAATAAAATTATAACACTTTTTAAAAACATATTCGATTTCCATCAAAGTAAAAACCAATAAACAAATAACAAAGAAATAATAAATAAATCTAAAATCGTAAAATCAAAAATAAAATGAAAAAGAGAAAATATACAATAAAAGCATAAAAACTCCTTTTTATTTATTTATTTAATTTTAACACTATTAACTGTTGTGGTGTAGTCTACAGTTATAAAATTATAATTTATGGTTTACGATTTATTTTTTTTTATATGAGTAAAAAATAAAATTATCTCCATAAAAATCATAAAAAAAAAATTGATCTGATTTTTTCATTTTAAAAGAAAAATTATATTTCCAGTAAAAAATTATAAATTTTTTAAAACTAAACAATGAAAATAGAAAATCTCTTTTATAATGACCTTGATCTTCAAGCACTTGTTCATTGTTTTTTTTTCGTTATTATGTAAATAAAACACAATTGAAAATACATAACGTAATCACTGTTATTGAAACTCTAGAATACTGGGTCAGATTAAAAAAAAGAAACATTAATAATAGAAAGTAAAAAAATATATATTTCTGTGATTATAGTAAATACGCGTGACATAAACTACTGACTCCTTCTATAAATATTGTTATTATTATTATTATTATTATTATTATTATTGTTATTATTATCATATTCAATCTTTAATATAACAAATATAATAATGTAATGTAAAATAAAGTAAACTCTATTTGTTGCTTTATTATACTTTTTTTTTTACTTTATTTTGATGCTTTTAAATATATATAATATAATAATATTTGTGAAATTACTGGTAGGTGCCAATAATGGTAAAATTTTTATGTATGAAATTCATTTATTTGTATGAAAATAAATCGTTTATATAGTTTTTTGTTAATAATTCTATATAACTTTGGCATTGTCATTCGGGCTTGATATTTTATTTATAAATTTATTCAATTTTTTACAATTAAAGAAAACAAACATAAATACGGTGTTTAGATAAATTAGATTAACAATTAACTATTATCTTTTTAATCCAGCTTTTATGTTCTATTTCTTTTAATTAATTTTGGGTCCGCGTTTGGATATGTGAACCATGTAAAGCTTTTTCTTGTACTTTTAGGATGTAAGATTAGACATTTTAAGTAATATTTTAATAATAACAAAATTTAAAATCAAATTTTAATAAAAAAAGGACTAAAATTTGAGTGTTTAAGGGGAGAAATTTAACAAAATAGTGATATTGATAAGTAAAACTTATTTTAAAATTAGAACTATCAACAATTTTTACAACCTTGTTTTGCAATTTCGTTCACAGCCAGACAGGTTAAATGTTTAGTTGAATCAATATTTAAATAAGAAAAATTAAATTATTAATTTATATGATAAAGTAATTTCAAAGGTAGTTTCAATATATATTATATAAGAGAAAGTGTTGTGAACAATTCCGGTTGGTAGTTCTAGTGTTTAATATTTCGTGTTAATCATTGTTAGCGCCTCAGGTAACAAATCTATAGTAAGTTTTAGGTAACTTTAGACTACACCATTTTCACCTAAAAACAATTAAAAACTTTTATCAAAACTTCTGCGTTCCATTTCCATCAAGAGTAGTACTACAGTAGTTACATGAAATCAAACTTCTCATTACCCTTAAGACGAAAAAATAAATGTTAAACTAAACATGGCAAAGTAAATATTAAATATTCCACTGACTTAACACCGTCATCCGTGTACATTTGTGAACGTAGCTTTTTTATAAATAATCATAAATAAATAAAAAATCGGAATAAATTATATTTCTAACATTTCAATTCAATAATTCTTTATAAAATAATATTCCTCTCTTATTATAAATTATTATACGATGCGACATATTAAATTATTATTTCTAAACAAGAAGGAAACAATCATAAAAAAAATTACTTGCAACAGTCACATTAGTTACATGCGAGCTTTCACACAAAACAGTGATATTTATTTTTCCAATTTATAATTATAATCATAATAGATTTTTCATTTTTGCTATGAAATAATAAATTTTGTTATGAATTAAATAAATAATAAAAACACATAATAATTATTTTATTATTATTATAATTATTAAAATTATTATTTAAAAAATTAAAGCAGAAAGGATAGCGAAAAAAAAAACGCAATAGTATTTTACAACATGGGTGGTATTGAGATACTTTTATCAGCATTGTGTTTAAATTCGACATGCAATCAAACAGCTATGACATCGTCTAATAATATATTTGATGAGTCGTTGGAATTAAATAGTGTTTCATCAACAGTTAAAGGTTGTTTTTTTTTTAGTTTTATAATTTATTTTACTCAGTTTTTAGTATTTGTTTTTAATTAAAATTTATTTTTTAAAAAGCTTTTGCATTAATGAAGTTAAAGCAAGAAATTTCGGGACAAAAATTACGCGTTGTGTGTCTTGAGGTTAGTTGCAAACAAAAAAGAAGAAGGAATTTGTGCTAAAATAAAAAAAAACTACAAAAATGAATTAATTTTTTTTCAGGATTATCCGCTAAGTTATACAAGGATTATTAATGGAACACGAGTTGGCATGGGCGTTGCATTTCAATTATTGGAATTTTTAACGGAAAAATTTAATTTCACTTATGAAATTGTTTTAACTGAAAAAAATGTTGTCGGATCAACGAAAGATATGGAAGGTTCTATACTGAAATTACTGCAGGATGGTGTCAGTTTTTTAATCGCGCAAAATTGTTCTTTTTTTAGTTCTAAAACTTAATCTTTTTTTTTTGTTTATTTATTAATTAATTACAGAAAGCTGATTTTGTTGCATCGTTTATACCAATACTGGCTGATGCTAGAAAATATATTCTTTATTCAACAACTAGTTTAGATGAAGGTGAATGGATTATGATTATGTTACGTCCGACAGATTCATCAAATGGTTCTGGTTTATTAGCACCATTTGATAGTGCCGTCTGGGTACTTATACTATTATCATTGCTTGCTGTTGGACCAATTATTTATTTATTAATAATCATTCGTTATAAATTAACCAAAGATAATTCACAAAAAACCTATCCATTACCGCATTGTGTTTGGTTTGTTTATGGTGCGTTAATGAAACAAGGTAGCACTTTATCACCATTATCAGGTAATTAATATTAATAATTATTAATTAAATGAAAAATAAAGAAAATTTAATTGAAATTAATGACATTGTTATGTGAAATAATATCATTCATTTATTATCTTAAATCTAATAATAATTTATTATTTGTGACACATAAAGGTAAATTATTCAATAAATATCAAGAAATCAAATGATAATTACATCGTTTATTGATATTTAATAATTATTTCATTAAGAAACTCAGTCATTTTATTATTAATTTTATGCTTTATTTACTTTTATCAATTAACTTTATTTATAATTTATAGATTCAACGCGTCTATTATTCGCGACTTGGTGGATTTTTATAACAATTTTAACATCATTTTATACAGCAAATTTAACAGCATTTTTAACATTATCGAAATTTATATTGCCAATAAATAATGTTGGTGAGTTATTAAAAAAGGAGAAAAATTTCGTTGCACATCGTGGCGGTGGTGTTGAGTATGCTATTAAAAATGTAAGTTCTGAAATCACTTTGTTTTTATTTTTATTATTATTATTATTCATTTTAAATGATTTGATTTTTTCTGGGTCAAGGGTAGTTAAATGAAATATTTGTTTAATAGTAATGGGGACTTTTAGGTTTATTTATTTCTCTTTATGTAACACTTAAAAGTGGGTATATAAAACAAGTATTAATAACTTATTAGTAAATAAAATAATAATTTTAATAAAGAAATTAAAGTTATACAATCAGTTAGCTTATATATAGTACCCTAGGGTTTGTTATTATTATGACGTTTGTTTTGAGTAAAATATTAAATATAACAATAGTTGTTATTTTTATTAAATTAGTAATCTTAAGGGATTTATTTTTATTTATAATAAAGCTAACACCAGATAGATATATTTTAATTTTTTAATCGTGATTTCATTAATAATAATCTATTTGCTCTGCATTTAATTATGTATTTCATGTTGCATATATTTTGGCGAGTTAATTATAAAATTATATTTTTTCGCAACTTAATGAATTCTATTAAATTTAAACATAATATTATTTTGTTTTAATAAATATTTAATATTAGTCATAAATTAATTATTAATCAATACATTATTTGATTGTTTATAATATATATACATATATATATAATAAAAATCAGTCCGTATTTACATTTCACCAAATAATTACCAAAAAATAAAATAATAATGACAATAAAGACAGTAGAAAACACTCATCATATGTATATAAAATATTTACTTTATTTAATATTATTATTGAAATAAGTTATAAAAAAGAAATAATATTAATAATACTTATTATAATTATTATTGTTATTATTTGTGTCTCGTTATGTATTCCTTCAGACTAGAATATTGAAATTTGGACATCAATCAAAATATATATTAATAATACAATTTTTATTAGGGTAGAGTAATTGTACAAACATTTTTTCTACTTTTTTTTTACTTTAATTTACTGATTTGTTTTGATTTATTTATTTTTTGATTGGTTTACCATTAAATTAATAATATGTAACCAGAAAATTTGATTGTAAATGTTAGAAATGTATTATTAATGAAATATCATCAATCCTTGACACTATGTAAATTTTTTTCCTTCGTGTTGATTGTTCATATTATATTATTAGTTAAATAACATTTTTTCACTCAGCACATAATAATTATTAAATCAATAAATTTATTTTTTTATTATTATTTCGATTATTTTAACAGACAGATGAATCGTTGACACAATTAAGTAAAATGGTTGAGAAAAATCTGGCAGTTTTTACTGAATCACTAAATGATTCGGATATACTAATTAATTATGTTGAGAAGAAAAATTTTGTATTTGTACGTGATAAGCCAGCTATTGATCATATGATTTATAATGATTATAAACATAGAAAAACCATAAATATGGTTGATGAGAAATTTCAGTGTCCGTTTGCTGTTTCAACAGTATCCTTTATGAAACGTCGTCGTGCCTTTGCTTATCCAAAAGATACAAAATTAAATGTGTTATTTGATCCGGAATTGTTGTACTTAGTTGAAGCGGGTATGGTAAAGTATATGCTGATGGAAGGATTACCGAATACACAGATTTGTCCGCAGAATCTTGGAAGCACTGAAAGACAATTGCGGAATGGTGATCTAATGATGACTTATTATGTTATGATTACAGGATTTTGTACTGCTTCGGTTGTCTTTATCACTGAAGTAATAATGATAAATTAATATTATTTATTTAAAAAAAACTTACTTAACCTAATACTATATTTTCTTTTTAAACTAGATTATCTTCAAATGGTTGAACAGTCGGAACAGAAAAAATAAAAATCGAAAGCCAATTGATAATACCACAATTATTGCTAAAGAAAGAAATAAATTTATGCCAAGTATATCACCACCACCACCGTATGCCACCTTATTTACAAAAAATCGCAATCTTTTCTTTAATAATAATATAAATACATTATCATCACAAAATGATTTTTTTGGTGTGAAAAAGAATATTAATGGTCGTGATTATATGGTTATTAGTGGGGCTGATGGTGAATCAAGATTAATACCACTGCGTGCACCATCCGCTGCACTTTTTCAGTATTCATATACAAAGTAATAATATTACATAGTTTTTAATTAATAATTAGATATTAATAAAGGTTGTTATTATAAATGTGTTTAAAAGTGAAGAACAAAATTATTTTTATTTGGCATTTCACAATTTATTATATTTTTTGCTGTTATATGGTTTTATTATTGTTTATGTAATTTGCTATGATCTGTAAGAAGTAACTACTCCTTTAACAGTGTACTGTTGTTTTGACATTTCTGTTTTTAATTCATAACGTGAATAAAAAGTATCAATTTCGTGTTTACAATGGATTATTAATGATAAAATATAAATGAATAAAAAATTTATAAATTAAATAAACAATCTTAAATAGTGTGTTATAGAGTAGTGAAAGAAAATTAATTGAAAAATGTCAGAGCTCAAAATAACAAAACCAAAAAATTTAGAATGTAAAGATTTGCAGGACTATTTGAAGAGCAGACCACCAGAAGTTATAGAAAAACTATACAATTACCCAGCAATATGTTTAGCAGTTTATAGGTTTATTAATTAAATATAATATTTACTATTTGAAACATTAAAAATATTATTTTTCAGAGAATTACCAGAAATAGCAAAACAATTTGTCATTCGAATATTATTTGTTGAGCAACCGGTGCCACAGGCTGTTGTTGCATCATGGGGATCACAAATTTATGCAAAGTATTCAAATTGATTATTGTAATGTTTTATTTATTTTTAAATAATGCTAATTTTAATTTTAGAGAGCATGCAATAGCAACAGCAACATTAACAGATTTAGGTGTGTGGCGAGCAGCTGCAATACCCGGCGGTTTACCGGCATGGGAGCTCTGTCCAACGTTTAAAAGAAATTTAAAAATAGCTTTACTAGGTGGTGGTCGTCCGTGGTCAATGTCAAATTCTTTAGATACAAATTCTAAACCACGGGAAATATCATTATTAGATACTTATGCAATGTTACGTTGGAGATGTGTTTTGCATTATATGGTAGGAGCTGGAACTCCTAAAGGTCCCGAAGGAGAAGGTATATCACCGGATGCCGTACGTATTTTATTACATGCTAATTTAATGAAACGGGACGAAACTGATGGTAGTCCTGTTATAACAAGACAGGGTTTTCAATTCCTTTTACTTGATACTCAGGTATGTCTTGAATAAAAATTTCAGAAAATAATGTCATTTTCCATCAATTCAACTTTATTTTAGGCACAAGTATGGCATTTTATGCTACAATATTTAGATACATGTGAACAAAGGGATTTAAATCTCCCTGAATGTTTGTCAATGTTATTCCAACTGAGCTTCTCAACACTTGGTCGTGATTACAGCTCAGAAGGTTTAAGCCCTAGTTTATTAATATTTTTACAACATTTAAGAGAATTTGGTTTAGTCTATCAAAGAAAAGTAAATAAATTTGTTAGAAAAAAAATTATTTTTAAAGTAAAATATATTAATTTTTTTTAGCGAAAAGCCGGCCGGTTTTATCCGACACGCTTGGCAATAAATATAGCAAATAAGAATGCAATCACGGCTATGTCAAGTGACGATGAAGTAGCAACCCACGAAAAAGGTTATTTAGTTATTGAAACAAACTACCGGGTATTTATTTAATAATTTATCATTTTTGCAACATACTAATTTATTTAAAATTTTTCTTAAGGTATACGCATACACGGATTCAAATTTACAGGTAGCCTTGCTGGGTTTATTCACCGAGTTATTGTACAGGTGAGGTGTCTCTTAGTAATTATACTGCGTAAACGTTTTGTTTTCTAATAACTCTTTAATTTATTTAAAGGTTTCCAAATCTCATTGTTGGCGTTTTAACACGCGATTCTGTACGACAAGCATTACGCGGTGGTATTACTGCAGAACAGATAATAAGCTACTTGGAACAACATGCACATCCTACGGTATAAATAGTTTTTTTTTTCTAATTCTAATTCTAATAATTTTTATAATTATTTAGATGCTAACTGCCGAATTTGCATTAACATCCAAATCACCATTACCACCGACAGTTGTTGATCAAATAAAATTATGGGAAAATGAACGTAATCGTTTTACATATACCGAGGGTGTTGTTTATAATCAATTTTTATCACAGGCTGATTTCATAACATTACGTGATTATGCACAATCAATAACGGTATTAGTATGGCAAAATGAACGTTCACGCACAATGGTTGTGACAAAGAATGGACACGATGATGTGAAAAAATTTTGGAAACGTTATTCAAAAAGTGGTGGATAGACTAATAAATAAATCGATAATTTTTTTATTTCATTAATTTTTATTATTATTATTATTTATGTAAAGAATGTACAATATGTTGATAAATAAATACATAAAGTTTTTTTATATATATATATAAATATAAAGCATAAATTATATATATATATAAATATTTTTGGAAGTGAAAATATTAAAAAAAACAACAAATATTCAAAATAAGTATCTCCTCGTGCAATTTTTATTATTTGAATTCATAATGGAATATTATCGGTCTTTTTTCGATTATTCTATGTGTTCTGATGGCCAAAAAACAACTTTTAACATTATTAATTTTAATATATATATATAAATTATTAATGATTATAAATCTATATAATCTATATATTAATAATTAATTAAGCTTATCAGTCTAATGATTAGTTTTATGTTTTATTTTTCTTTTCTTTTAATTTGCTTAATTATTTGTTAAATAAATCGTTTTTACTTTTTTAATTTTATTCAATAATTCATTAGTGATTTTTTTTTCATTAAGTAAATTTTGTGTTTTTTAAAAGACTAAAGCATAATTAAGAATTAGAACATAAACATTTATAATAAATTATTCGTCGCTTTATATTCGTTTTGTTTGGAAACAAAAAAATAAAATAACAATTATACTAATGTAATTTTTTCTTAAAATCATTTTTATATCTTTTTGTCTCCATCTCAGTCAGTTATTGTCTGTTTAACTAAATAATTCATAAGGGCCTGTAAACGTTTTTTAATATTTTTCTGATCGTCTAACGTACAGCCGAGCAATGCATTCTCAAATTTTTTATCAACATTTAATAATGTCATATCAATTTGATGTAAATGATGTTGTTGCTGATGATGATTATGTAATGTTGAGGATAAATCGGATGCACTACAAGCATTTAAAAATGCCTGACAACGCTGACGTGACGATACTGGCTCTTTACTCGTTATTAATGAATCAATTAAATCATTTACTTGATGCAATGAATCTTCCTGTGCTGTATCACGTACAGTTTTTACGTTTAATTCAACCGTTGATAAACGAGCACTGACTCGATGAATATAACAATTTATCTCTTCACGTTCATCTATAAAATACAAAAAGAAAAAATATTATTATTAAAATTTTTTCAAGCTTATGCGTAGTTTGTTTATTTTATAATTTAATTACATTCATTAAGACCAGTGAGCAAATCATTATTTTTAACCAAATCAATTGACATTAATAGAAAATCACGTTTCTCCTCTAAATTCATAGCATCTTTGCGTAAACGTTCAACTTTTGTATCAATATGATCCAATACAGTAACAAATCTATAAATAATTTATTATAAAAGTAATAAAATAAAATAAAAAACCAATAATTTTCTAACAAATAATCTTCATTTCAGATAATATAATTTGCAAATTTTAAATAATAATTAAACATTTTCATAATTAATCACAATCTTAAGCGAATATACCTTTCATTAATGTTGCGAGGCCTATTTGAAAAATAAAAACATATATACATAGAATTATGCGTATTTTCTTTTTTTTCTATTATTTAATTATTCTATTATTATTTTTTATCAAGAGTAAACAATTAGATTAAATCAAAAAAATTATACATTAACAAATAGAAACAAATAATATCAAAATTCTACGTTTTTCTATTATCAACAAAATTAAATGTCATCAAAGACATGCAAAAAAAATAATAATAAAATTAATAATAATTTTGTGATTAATTATTTTAAACCTTGTGTTGTCTAAGCTTTCAAATTAATAAACAATATTTTTTTTTTTATTTTCTTCAAAAGCTTTACAACCTATTATCTTTAGACAAAACAAATAAATGGAATTAAAAATAAGTGAATAAACCTTTCAGTGGGCGTTTTATTACTCGTCGCAGTATTCGTTTCATCAATTTTGGGCATTGTTTGCCATCCGGCATATGTTTCACTGATTGTTGAACATGATGGTACCGGTATTGGACCACCAGATGTTGGTATTATTGGTAATGAGAAATCAGAAGACGATGAATTGTTATGATGATCATTATCACTTGATCCGTCGATATCCATACTCTCTTCTGGTATAGATAAATTATTTAAATAATTACTTCGACGATCCAGCTTAGAAATAATATTTATAAAATTAGAACACGTTTTTTTTTTTAATGATTAAATCTTTTTTTTTTACTAACAACAACAATGACACTGAAGATTTTATTCTTTATGCAATTTCTTTTTCAATTATTTTTATTCGTTTAAAATTAATTTTCTTTTTATCTGTAAAGTAAAAGAAAAATTTATAAACAAAATATATAAAAGCGGAATTACCTTTCGTGTATTTGATAAGCAGGTGTTAAATTATTTATTTCAATATTCAAATAACTATTATCATATTTAAAACGTTTCGCTCTAACATTTTCGTCATGATTAAACATTTTTTCTAATAATTTATATATATTTTTATTTGTTTACAAATGAATAACAAAAATAAAATTTATCCGGTATATAAATAAATATTTTATTTTAATAAAATAAAGATAGAAGTACGTCAATTAATTAATTAAATAATTTAAATTAAGACTTTTCAAACAAAAACAAAAAAATCTTTTATTTTTTCTTTTGGAAACCATAGAACAATTAATAAACATACAAGATTATTTTAATTTGTTTTATATTAAACACATAATTTATTGATGAAATAAATAAAAACTATAAAATTTATTAATTTTTGTTAACCGAAAATTATTTGATAATATAACTAAACAATATGTTCACTGCTTATGAAATATTCTGGAAATTACCTGAAATTTTATTATGACAAAACTAAGGTTGAGCTTTGCTTCGCGAACAATTATTTAGGTTAGAATATTTGAGTAAGAATTAAAAATTGTAATAAACGTCAATAAAATGAGTGTGTTCATTGACTTGTTTTTCGATATTAAAAATATACAAATATTTGTTTTGTTAAAAATGTAAATATTCGAAAAAAATTTAATTTATTAATTTTTACATAATTATAATTATGCAAAATTATCTTTTGATTATATTAATGCAATAATAATTTCATATATCAAGTACACTGTTATTATTATTAAAAGCCTAGAAATAGGCAACCGGACTGTCACTGTACAATTTTAGTGCTGTCAAAAAATTTGTTTTGTTTGAGTCGCGAACCGAAAATTTTTTTCTTTATAATTATTTTTTTTTCTCAATTAAAATTTTTTATTAATAAATTAAAAATTATTTTAAGTATTTAAAAGTAAATAATGTCATTTCATCGAAGATGTGGGAAACAAGTCACACTTACAAATAATAACCGTTCGGCTATTAGAAGTCTAAGTGAATTTAATCATGGACTGGTGCTAAGTGCTGAACCTTTAGTAGATGATGTCCTTTTTGAAGTTCGAATTGATGATAAGGTTTTTGAAAGTTATTTTCTTAAATAAAACTAGTTGCTCATTTGTTTATTTAATTTAAGATTAATGCTTGGAGTGGAAGTATAGAAATTGGTTTAACAACAATAAATCCGGAATTTGCTGATTTACCAGCATGTGCATCGAAAATGATGAATGGAACATGGGTTATGTCGGGAATATCAATACTCAAGGATGGCCACTCAATTGTTGATAATTACGGCTCAGATTTGGATAAACTAGAGATTGATGATAGAGTCGGAGTAATGCGAACGTCACAAGTATGATTTTGTTGTCTAATTTTAGTTGAAAAATTATTGATTTTTTTTGTTGCACAAATTATAACCACAGGCTGAACTCTTGTTTTATGTAAATGGTGAATGTTTGGGAGTGGCGGCGAGATCAATACCGAAGCCAGTTTATGGATTAGTGAATCTCTATGGAAAGTGTATTCGGGTGTCAATATGTCCAAATGAGAGTGTAGCATTGACATCCGATACAAATCAGGTTACACAAAATATTGACATTCCGATGTCAGTTGATGTGTCTGTAAATCCAGGCAGTTGTTCGGGCTCTCTTAACTCTAGTCAATTTAGTGATATTATTGATATAAATGATCGTATGCGATTTCATGCAAGATGCGGATCTTTAGTTAAGCTCTCTGCTAATAGTAGAACAGCGGAACGTCGTCGACCGTTAGACGAATTTAATAATGGAGTGGTAATGACTCATAGACCTCTTAGAGATAATGAATTATTCGAAATACGTATTGATAAATTAGTGGATAAGTGGTCTGGCTCTATTGAGGTCGGTGTGACTACACACAACCCAACGGCTTTGCATTTTCCTGCAACAATGACTAATATGAGAAGTGGAACAATCATGATGTCCGGCTGTGGCATTCTGACAAATGGTAAAGGTACACGTCGTGAATATGGAGAATTCAACCTTGACGAGTTAAGAGAAGGTGATCGTGTTGGAATGATGCGAAAATCTAATAGTAATCTTCATTATTATATAAATGGTCAAGATCAGGGAGTTGCTTCTACTAGAGTAGCACCCATATTGTGGGGTGTAATAGACTTATACGGGATGACAATCAAAGTAACAATTGTTGACCGTGACGAAAGAGAGCAGCAAAATCTAGTCACAAGACGCAATACTTTGTTAACTATGCAAGCGTGTAAGAATTAATATTTTAATTTTTTACTTACCAAGAATAAAATTTATAAATTAATTTGTAGCAAATATATCATCTGGTCAAGAGATAGAAGGACGTCAAAGTCCTGAAGTCGATTTTTCACAAAATGATAGATTAACTTTTCATCCATTTTGTGGTTCACATGCTAGTGTGACGCATAGTGGAAGAACTGCATTAAGACCAAAGTAAATATTAAATAATATTAAAATATCTTTTATTCTATTTCGTTAATCTTGTTTTTCCAGTGCTTCGGATGATTTTAATAATGGTGTAGTTCTTACCAGGCGTCCATTAAGACCGAATGAATTATTTCAAGTGCGTTTAGAACGTGTAGTTACAAAATGGGCTGGTTCTATAGAAATGGGTGTTACAACACATAGTCCCACAGACCTGGATTTTCCATTTACAATGACTAATGTTCGGTAAAAACGCTTTAAACATTTTTATTAATTAAAAAAATATTTAAAAAAAAAATCACTTTATCGTGCATTTAGCTCTGGCACATGGATGATGACCGGCAATGGTGTGATGCACAATGGATCCACAGTAATAGAAGAATACGGTCAAAATTTAGATCGTTTACAGGTGAGAAGGGATAATTTAAAAAAAAATTATTAAAATTCCCTTCACAACCGAATGAATAAAAATTTATATAAATCTCATTATATTTATTTTAGGTTGGCGATCGTGTTGGTGTTGTGCGGAAAGATGATGGCACATTACATTTCTGGGTGAATGGAGTTGATCAAGGACAAGCAGCTACAAATGTTCCAGAACGTGTATACGGTGTCATTGGTAATATCTTTATTCTTATTCGATACGGATTTTTTTTTTTAATTTATAATAAAAACAAATTTCAGATTTATATGGGCAAGCAGCACAAGCAAGTATTGTAGACACTTCAGAATGTGGCAGTCCTGATACAGGAAATTCAACTATTTCAAATACTACGTTGTACAGTGAGCCACGATTACGTTTTCATACAGTACATGGTAGAAATGCAAGAATTTCGAATGGTGGCCTAACTGCATCCAGACTTAAAGCTTTAGCGGAATTTAATTATTCAATAGTATTTAGTAATAGACCACTCAGGCAGCGGGAATTATTTGAAGTTGTTCTTGAGACAATGATAGATCATTGGAATGGTAGTATTGAAATTGGAGTAACTGGTATTCGTCCAGATGAATTAAATTTGCCTAGTACAGCGACTGATTTAGATCATGATACAATCATGTTATCAGGAACAGCAGTTATGCATAATGGTAGAAATGTACGAAATACCATGCCTTTTGATTTGGATTCATTAACTAGTGGCACAAAAATAGGTATAATGCGTAATATGGATGCTATTCATCTGTTTATAAATGGGGTAGATCAAGGTCAAGCTTATGAATGTCGTATTAGTAATGTTTATGCGGTCATTGATTTATATGGGCAATGTGCTCAAGTGAGTATAACCTCACCACTGCCTGATATACGTGCACCGTATGCGACTAGTGAAAATTCACAGAGTTTACAGGCAACGTCTGTTATTCAACCAGCCTTAGAAGCAAAACACAGATGGTCTTGCATATCTGGTAATGTGAGTTTGTTTCAAAATTTTACTATAGCTGCACGTTGTACAAATAGTTCACCGGCATTATCGCAATGCTTAGCATTTTCTGAGCGTCCATTAGTCATTGGTGAACCGTTTGAGATTAAAATAAATGAAATAAATCCCATGTTTGCTGGTAAGCAGTTAATTTTTAACATAAGTCGTGAAACAAAATTTATTCTTTTTATTTATTTTTTATAGGATGCTTGAAAATAGGAGTAACTGACTTAAATTTGGGTGATGAACATGTTCGACGAAATATTCCTGTTTCAATAAAAAGAATTCCGGCAAATGTATGGTATGTTTCTGGAAATGAAGTGCGGCACAATACAACTTTATTACAACGATCATTAGCATCTCTTGAGTGGCTTAGGGTTGGTGACAGAATTGCGCTAGAACTAACACCATCGAGAACATTACGCATTATATTGAATTCTGAAGAAATGAATATTTCCTTTCCTGGAGTTTCGGAAGTAATTTTTTTTTAATTTGCACAAAAAACCCTAAATGAAATTATTAAAATTTATTAATTTTTAGGAAGTTTATTCGGTTGTGGAGTTAATTGGATCAACAATGGCGGTACAAGTCATATCGTCAATGGGGCCTTCATCGCCATTACGGCCATGCAGTTTACGTTTACAGGACTCTTTAGAGATTGGTTGTGATCCCTTAAACAAACAAGATTCTATGCTTGAATCAATTGAATCTGAATCTTTTACTTACGAATTTTCTGATAGTCATGGTAACAATGTGCAATTATTGGATGAGAAAAAAAGTGCCTATCGCGTACAATCGTATAATCAAGGTGTGATTTGCATAGCAAAACCTTTATGTAAAGGACAAAATATAAGTGTAAGGATACTCTTTTGTTTGCCATTATTTTTTTGTAATACTAAAACCTTTCTTTTTTTAGATTCGTGTTGATCAAATAAATCCTACATGGAAAGGAACCATTGCAGTAGGTGCACTTGGTGTGTGTCCAAATAGTAATTATTTTCCATTTCCATCGTCAGCGATATTATTTAAAAGGCCTTGCTGGATTGCAACAAATGATTACATTAATATAAATGGTATTAAAATACAATCAAAATATGGTGAATTATTGGATCAAATACAAGTTGGTACAATAATCACAATGACATTAACACATTCGGGAAGTTTATGTAGGCTTAAAATTAACATATTCATATTAGAAGCTTATTTGTTATACAAGATTTTGTTGTTTTAATATGCTTTCAGCCATATCTGTTGGGCAAACAAGTTTAGATGATTTATCTGTTGGACTTCCTCATCATGTTTATCCAGTTTTTGATTTATATGGAAAATGTGAGAAGATTTCAATTTTAATTGGTGATTTAAGAAATGGAAGTCCTATAAATGAAGAGGTTTTAATGGCTAATGCAACAGATGATGGTATTGAATGTGATAGTAATATTCCACAATGTGAAAAAGCTGACTTAGAAGTACATGAAAAGGAAACTGATATTATATCAAATCCAATTGCGAGCACTTCAGGAATGTAAGTTTCATAAAGATTATGTTTCTTTTTTTGTATAGAATTTAATAAATAATATTACTTAATTCAGGATAAGGTCTGTAATGGAAAGTGTGTCGGAAAATTTATTAATGAATATTTCAATAAAAAATCGTTCATTAGAGGGACGTTCAGAATCAACAGCATGGTAATTCTAAATTTTCTTTATTTCTTTGTACGATATTTGTTTATATGATTAATTTATTTTTGTTTTTAGTTGTTTACGCGAATCTTTACAACTTCAACATTCAACTAATCTCAATATACAACGAAGCCAAAGCACTCAACGTTTTAATAATAATGGCAGTCATAGTAATATAACAAATATGTGCGATAGTTATAATAATGGTGTTTTAGAATCAAGTGCACCTGACTTGTTACGCCTTGGCAATACAACTAATGGCGATAATAATATGAATGCAATAACATCAACGTCAACCACAATATTAAATAATGATTCAAATTATTTGGAACATTCATTAACAAGTAGTATTAATGATTCAAATTTAACAACAAGTAATTTAATTAGTTCAACGGAAAATATTAATAACAGTATGAAAATTCTTGTTTTCTATTTAATTGCAATATTTTTAATCTTTACAATAAAATTTTTATTTTTAGGTGATCAAAATAATGAGGAGTACTTAACAGCATTATCAACAACAGCCACAACATCAACAGCAGCTGCAATATCACGTAATTCATCAAAACTAAGTTTGCCATTGTCTAATTCAAATCAAGCATCAACAACAGCATTACCATTACAAAATACAATTAATAACAATAACAATAATAATAATAACAATAATAATAATTATATTGATGATGATAATATAAATGCTTGCAGTAATCAACTATTAAGTAATATTGATGATTTAACACAAAGAATCTCTGACACAATAATCTCATTAAATGCATTAGACTCAATACATAATTTAAGAAGTTTTAGTGATTGTGATTTTGAATCAATACCAAATGGTATTGAGAATAAAGATTGTGAATATTTAAAATTAGTAATTGGCTTTAAAAGGACATTAGTATTACCGGATGCATTTTTCTCATATGATTTTCCCGTATGCTATTGTGAACGTTGTACTGGTTCAAGATTTTATCCAATTAAAGGTATATTTATTTATTTAACCTATGTTAAGAAAATTCTTTAAAAAAAATACTTTTACATTGTAGGATGGATACGCTTTAAATTGAACCAAACAACAACAAATTCAAATAATTATTCATTGGAAAGTGGTGATTGGACATCCGCGTTTTATTTAACGCGTGTAGATAAGATAAGATCTATTCTAGATCATGGACAACCATTGCCAATTGAACAATGTGAAACAAGCAGTAATAATCAAAAGGATGATTCTGGTCCGGGTACACAGTTAGTATTATCGTCATCCCCAAATATTATATTAAAACAGCCACAAACTATATTTGCACATAGGTAAAATGAAAACAAAAAATTAAAATAAGCTATTAATAATAACTAATTAATTAAAAAAATTAACTTAACAGATATATGACTGGTTCTGATGTTTTTACAATAAGTACAGCGTTTGAAGTGAAAGTTCGATCACAATCTTTGTGTGCATTAGAACAGGAAGAAAATGATACTGATGATGTTGAGGTGGCTGGTGCTGCATCACTACAATCATCAAGTAATTCATTACAAATGTGGAGCACCAAAGAAACTGGTGCATGTGTACTAACAGCACTATTACTCAGGCTAGAACCAGTTGAATCAACTGCACTGAATTTACTATAAATATAATTAAATATATATACATATATATATAAATATATATAATAATAAATTTTTATTTATTTAATTTTGTTTGTGATATTTAGTTTAATTATTACTTTTTTTTTTAATTTGTTTCTGTTGCAACATACATAATTATAAATATTTGTTGTATATGCATTTATATAATTTTTTTTTGTTATATTTTACTTAGCTCAAAAGTAGGAGTATTTAAGTCATTTTTTGTTTTGTTTTTATTTGTGTTAAACTGAATTGAATGCAATATTTTCACTTTTTTTTTTTTGAAATAAATAAAAGTTTAAAATAAAAATTATAATTATGTCGAAAATGAATAAAAAATTGTTCATTTTATTAATTTTTTTAATAAATTTATTAACTTCTGTAAATTTATGGAATTTAACATATATAAATTTACCAACGAATAAATTTAATGTGCTACATGTAACATTGTATTATACCCGGGCATTTTTAAGTATAAAAAGTACAACCGATGAGATAATACCGACATTAATTGAAGTAACATGGCCAGAAGATTTTTTCAATATAAAACCAAAAGTGTATCCAGTTAAAAAGATTTATTCAAATAATTATGATTTATGTAAGGATTATTGTGATAATGAGATTATACAGAGTATTGTGACAAGTGTTGATCGTTATGGACGCTTATTTGTTATGGACATTGGACGAAATTTATGTGAACCGAAAATTTTAATTTATAATCTTTTATATAAAAATGAATTAATTCGAGAAATACATTTTCCCGGTTTAAATGATAAAGATTTGGCAAATTTATATATAGATCCGTATGGTCATAATAATGGTACTGATGTTACAACCAGAATTTATATAACATTTTATCAAAAAAATTATTTTATTGTTTATTCATACCGTGAGAATAAGTATTGGAAGTTTTTCTTTAAAGAGTTTTATCCATGTTGTGTGGCTAAAAACCCGCAAAATAATATAAATTTATCGGAATTAGTGATTAGAAGAGATGGAACTATGTATTTCTTTGATCAAACAAATGGAGGTTTGTTTATTGCGGATGTTTATAAGCTAGATTATTTACTTTTAATGAATAAGGCCAATAAAAGTATGGCCTTACCAATAAAAAAACTTGGATTTTTATTAGGAATACCGAAAAGTTTAGTTATGGATAATAAAGATAATTTATATTACTTTTTACCTAGGGATGGTGCCGTTGTTCGTTGGGATACCAGGTTCGAAAAAATATACATAATTAATAAAAAATTTTAAGAAATCAAAAAAGAATTAATTTTTACAGAAAACAATTACTGGCTGAAGCACACGATGTGCTTTATCAAACATCAACTCAAATAGCCCATATGATATTCGGAATGAAAGGATCAGTATGGATTGTTGGCTCATCAATAATGTCCAATTTAGGAAATCATTGCATTAAAATACTTTATCATTATTCATCACAAATTTTATAATAATATTTTTTATAAATAAATAATTTAAAATAAAAATGTATTTTAATTGATATTAAATTTTTGCGGAAGATGGTGTTTATATCACTATGTCTCCTCTATTCAGCAATTTCTCAGTATATTTTGATTTTTTTATTGTTGTTACGACGAAATTAATTAATTTTTTGACACATTGGAAAAACAAAGTTTTTGACACAAACATTTTTTTGTATTACCTTATGTTAAAACGAAATTAAATAATAATAAATTGTGATTAAATAATTAAAAAAATATATAAAGAAAATAATTATTGATATAAATATATATTGTAATAATATTACATCACTTGTTTTTATAAAAAGTTTTTTGTGTTATTGGTAAACATTAGTGATTTTTGTGATGAGTAATCAATTTGCGAATAAATAAACAATAATAAATACAAATAGAACACTTAAAGACACCATTATGAAAAGAAAATTTTATATTTCATGTATTTTAATAAATATTTCATTGTTTATAAATTGTATAGAATGTAGTAATATAACAAATATTGTGTTTGGTGATCAAACGAAAGGTGTATTAGCTGCGTTTGGTGATTTTAATTCCGATGAGTTAACAGATGCATTTATATTACGCGATGATTTTAAAACATTAGTGATATACACAGGAAATGAGAGTGAACCACTGTTGACACCTGGTCCAAAATGTGAATTTAAAAATTTTGAAATTACAAGTGTGGTGCCAGGGGATTTTGATGGTGATGCCTTTATGGATGTATTAATCACTGTCAAAGAAAAAGGCTCTGACTTGTTGCATTTATACATAAATTGGGGTACAATTGATGATCATATGAATTGTACTAGTGAAGATGTGGAACCTTTAATTAAAATGCGAGGTGAACCTTTGGCATTGGATTATAACAAGGACATGATAATCGATTTGTTTGGCATGGACGAGGACCACCAACGAGCATTTTGGATATTTAATAAAGAACGTGTCAAACCAGAAAAGAAATTATTACCACCTCACAAACATAGTCCGCTATTAAGTGTACCTCATGCACATGCATACATTGATCTTAATAATGATTTTATTGCTGATTTATTTATAACGACTGAGGAAAGCTTTGAAGTGTGGTATGGTGAACGAGAAGGTTTTAATTATAGTCATAAAATCGATTTACCGAAAGGCAATTATGATCAGCACGTAGGGCAAACAGTATTTTTAGACGTAGAATTAAAAGGGATTATGAATCAATTATTGCCTATGTGCTTCGATCGAAAATGTATTAATTCAACGATAGTTGTACATGCTGGTAATCATTTTCATGATCTTCAAGTTAATTTCAAGGACAATGATAACGTTCAATGGGGTTTTATTGTTCCTGAGCCAAGTGAAATTTACACAAATGCGATAAGTTTACGTGGTGGGGATTTTAATATGGATGGCTATCCAGATTTGTTAGCAACTTTAGCACGATCATCTGGTCAACGTCAAACATTTTTATTAGAAAATGTCCCTTGTGAACGTACTTGTGGCCAATTATCAAGAACTTTTGTTGTGCGCTGGAAAGCATTAGCACCTTTTACAGAGGGTACAGTAATGGGAACATTTTATGATTTCTACCAAGATGGTGTTCTCGATGTCATTATGATTGAGAAGAATAAAAATAACTATAAAATGGTAGCATTCCGAAATTCTTTGGATTATGATGCTAATTTTGTAAAAGTAATTGCATTAACTGGTCTTATGAACAGTGCCAGTCAAATGAAGATATCACCGTTTGGTCGCAAGAAACGAACTTATGGTAATTATCATAGTGTATCATAGTATGAAGTATTGATTTTAAATGATTTGTTTTATTTTTCTAGGTACAAATCTACCTGGACCTCGTATTGTGTACAATACGACAACGCAGGATGGTTATCCGCAACACGGAGCATCAGCTCAATTACCTCAATCAGCTTATTTCTCTCTTCAGTTGCCGTACACAATCTTTGGTTTGGGTAGAACACCAAACTTTGTTGATTCGTTAACAGTAGGTTTATCAAATAGATCACGTTCATGGACACAATTAATTCCTAATTCACAAATGATTGTTGTGCCCCATCCAATCGATGAGCCTTGGAAATGGAAGGCTCAACTGTTTGTAACACCCAGTAAATTAATATGGATGAGTGTTATTGCCTTAGGAATTACATGTTTAATAATAATGTTAATTATTCTTGTGTTATATATAAAAGAAAAACGTGAGGATCAAATTGAAAAGAAGCAAGAATCACATCGTTTTCATTTTGATGCTATGTAAGGATAATCAATTCAATGTCAAATCGTTAAATATTTCATATGTGATTAAATTAAATTAATTGTGTTATTATTTATTAAATATAATTATAATTAAGTAAAATTAAATTAAATTAAAAAAGATTAATAATTATAAAAAATGTAGACGTATAAAAAAAATTATAATTTTAAGTATCATAATCCAACCACTCGACACAAAATCGACATATTTTGACATTTAATGTTTGGCGCACTGTCAACTGTCAGTTATAATATATGAAACTGTAAACAAACATAGCTGCATAATTTGTGTAATTTGTTTCCATTTATAATTGTTATATTTAAATGCTTGATTGTTTATAAATTAAAAATGAGTTAATAAAGTTTTTTTTAAAAATAATAATTATTAAAAGATTTAAGTTTGTTTTATTTGTTTTGTGTTAAAAAAAATTCATAATGGATATAGATAGTCGTTACAATACTATTAGGAATACGCTTGATACATTAGGTTTTTGCCAACCTTTACCAATTGGTGCCTTAGGGGTTGTTAGTGCTATTCTTGACGATTTAATACAAACCACAGATAGCTTTAAAAAGGCTAAATATGAATTAATTGAATTGAAACAAGTATGTGACAAAGGTGGCTTTGCCCTTTACTTCTGTTTAAATATCAAAACAATCGAATTTCTGTATAATTGTAAATCTGCTAAATTTTTATTTATTTATTTATAGGAAAAAGTTGCTTGGGATTTAGGTTGTGAACCATATAAATGCGATAATGCAAAATTATTATCTGAATGTAATTCATTACATTTAGAATTAATTAAACAACGAGATAAATTTGATACAGAAAAAATAGGTAATAATTATATACATATGTTTAATTTTTTATAACAGTATTAATACCTTATTTTATATTGTTTAGAAATAGCTAAACGTGTCCGAAATTTAGAATTAGATAAAAAATATTTGGAAGAACATTGCAACGAATTGGGATATAAATTACGGGAATTGGAAATAAAATACTCTATTACGCGTGGTAAAGATAGTAAAAATGGCATAAATATGAGTTAGTAGAAAATAAATATTGGAAATAAAAATAAAAAAATTAATTAATTATAGGTAAAAAACCATTTATATCAACTGTAAGATCTGGCATTATAATTCCAAATACTTTGAATGAACCAACTAATGACACAAAATGTAGTAAATGTTCATGCATAATGGGTGTTAATAAATTTGATGTCATACAGGAAATACAACGATTACAAAATGATACAAAAACTCAAGCAGAAATGATGGAATCATATAAAAAACAAGTTAGTTTTGAGAATTTTTTATTTTTTATGTTGTAATCAATTATTTTAGATATTAATTTGTATATTTTTTATTTATTTTTATAATTTGATGTATAGTTAATTAGCTAATTATTAGCTATCGATATTTGCAATAAGTAACATTTTAGCTAATAATTTTTTCTCAATATTTTTAATTTAATTCCGTTTTTTATAAAAACTGTTTGAAAAAATATTATTCAAATAAGAAATTATATTATTTAATAATTAATTTTCCGTTGTTTAATCAGAAACACATATGTATCCGATTTGTTGATCTTCTCCATTGTTAATATTTTAATTAGAAAATTTACAATTTTCTTATTTCTATTGTTAAATCGTTAATTCTTTATATTTTTATTATTGGAAAATCTTTTCATTGTTTATTTAGAATTCATAACATGCTCAATGAATCAACATTAAATAATTCATTTGGTAATTAAATGTATTTATTATTTGTCTATTTTTACTGCCTATATTCAATACCAACGTCTCTAAAGCCCTAATCGACATTTTTATAATAATATAAAATATAGTTATGTTGAAAAATTCTTGAGTTCAGGCCATGCCCTTTAATAAATTACAACAATTTATTAATTATTTTATACATTTGAAACTTAAGTTACTAATTTTTGTCAATGTAAGCACTTATAAATCATCCTTGTAAATTATTATTTATTTATATCATTATTACTACGTTTAATGTTGCTATCCAAATAAATAGTGTTACTTGAACACTTAATAGTGACTCACCTTGATTATTTATTGGCACGACATATATGAGAAAACATTGTACGGTTTTCGCTTTAAATATTTATTATTTTTGTTTTACTAAAATCAATATTAATGTTTTTTTATAAACACTGGTTCTTCTCTATACGCTCAATGCGTCGTATGTGATAGTATTATTATCGTTAAAACTGTTATTAAGGATTCTCTTCAGTAACAATTGTATTTTTTCTCATAAACGTGTATTAAAATTTAACTAAATAAATTAAATAAATAACTAAATAAATTAAACTTAAATTAATTTCTACGTTACTAATTGCATTAAAAATTAAAACAAATATAAATTAAGTAATAATTATTTTAAATTTATTAAACAAAATATTTATTTTAATTGTATATTTCAATATTTGAATAAGAAATTAAATAATTTAATTTATCATTGGATAAAGGGTTATCTTGTTGCCATATGCTTTATTTATTTATTTTTTGCGTAATGTTTTTATGAAATTTAAATAATTAGTTTGGAAAAAGTACATTTTTTTGTAATTTTGCATCTATTGCATTAATCTGGAATGAGATGGCCAATGTTAACAATAACGTTATTAGGCAAAAAGTATTTGAGATGTAACTCATTGTACAGTTGATAAATTCATGTTTACCTAAACATTAAACATTTTGTTTTCAATTTTAGATTAAAGCTTATTGCATTAAATTATCTTTTTGTAATATGTGATAACAGCACGATTTTTTATCTATTTCCTTTCAAGGTATAAAGTTTGTACTTAAGAATCGATTTCTGTACAAGATAAATTCATTGTCTTTTCTAATATATATTATTATTATTTTTATTTATTGCTTTAAGATTATTGAAATAAAAATTGATAAAATGCATTATTTTATCAATAGAAAAAACCAAAGTTTTAATTCATTTATACATTTCATAATACAGAAATAATATTACTGATAATTTTAGTTATTTTATATTGAAAAGTTGATAAAACCTGTCAGTAGCGTGAATATTTCATTGATTTCAAATTGTGGGATTAGGTTGGATATTGGTTTTAAATACTTTAATTTTGAATTAATACGAGTGAATGAAATCTTTTTATTACTTTGAAATTTGAACCGGTTTTAAGGCATTGATTTCCAGAGATCCATTATTATTTATAAAATCCGTGAATCTCGTAATCATTTATAATTAAACGTTAAGTGATTTTTTTTTACTCTTTGTTATAACATGATAGTGAACTATATGAAAACGCCACTATACAAATTCCAACAATATTCAATACAGCATGCCCAAGATATATTTATTTCGTTTCGCTTATCTAATATTGTAAAACACACTGGCCCTCAAACATGCAATTTATGTCAGAAAAATAAAGTTTTTTTGTTAACTTTCTGTATTATGTAAACTTTTTATTTTTATCGAATTATCTTTTATCAAAGTTGAATTACTTTGTTATCAAAAATGTTGGTGTGGGCTATATATTTTTGTTATGAATTTAATTTCAAAAGCTTCTTGTTTATATATATGTATGTTTTTTTTATGTAACATAATCCTATACAAGACAGGCCTTTAATTAATTTATATTTAATGATAACGCTAAAAAATAAGATTATTGTTTTCAATTTACCAAATATAATACTACTTTTATATTTTTATTATGAATAATTATTAATTTATAATTGTAAAAAAAAAAATAAAACTCATAAATTTTATTCATTGATAAGCGTATAATATATATTTTTTATTATTGTAAATATTTTGTTAATATCTAACATTAATTTGAATATTGAAAAAGAAATTAATAATATAATTGATCAATCATTTTTATTCCCAAGCTCTCTTAATATAAGAATAAGCTACGATCCTTCTCATTTGGTACTTTTGATATAACCCAATCATCAATTTGTTTAATCATTTCTGGTGTTAGTTCATTGCGCCATCCGCCCACTTCACCTTTTCTTATAAAGCTGTTGAAAATATGATTTAAATTTTATAATTTTTATAATAGAAAAAAAAAATTAGAAAAGTTTTGCAGAACATTTAAATAAGGAAATAAAGAGAAAACGTAAAAGAGAAAGAAAGAAAGAAAGATAAAGAATTTGGTTAATAAACGTAATTTCCTGTTAAACACATTGGGTGTTTGTACATACTCTGACCTTGAATTTTCCGGTGCTTTTTCCTTTTGTATAAATTGTTCTTTGTTGCAACTAGAATTCTCTGTTTAATGAAAAGAAAATAATTAAATTTTTGATATTTATAAATAATTAAATAGTTTTTAAAATACTTTTCATCGAATCAAAAGATACATGATCGGCTAATTTATCTATTTCAGCATCTGTTAAAGTTTTATTTGTAAAATCAGCAATGGTTCTAATAACACCTTTGACATCCTTTTTCATATCTTCGAATTTTAAAAATAAGAAATTCTTTTCATCCTTTAAACGATAATAATCCATGACATGATCAAGATATGGTGCATAGAAAACTGTTAAAATATTATTAAATTAATTGAATTAACCAAAGTAATTATTTATTATTTATGCTTACTATAATCATTGACAAAAGCATCAATGAATTCCTGCATTGTGCCGGTAAATGTATGGAATAGCTTATAATGATGATAACATGATACAATTGTATCCTTAATATTTCTAATAACATGAATAACTTTTGGTTTAACAGTCCATATTTGATCGGGAAGTAAAAATACTGGAAAATGACTCTTAATTGTTCTTGGTGATTTTAATTCCAAGGCAGTTGTGTGACAGTCAAATGATTCATAACCTCTCATACGTATTGATTCAAAACTGTTTTACAACGAAAAAACTATTTAAAAAACTATTTCCATTAATTATAATTATCATTTAAATTTACTCAATTTGTGGAAAGCGATCTTCGTGATGTACTTTAGCAGCAGTTTCATAATCAAGATTTTTATAAATAAGCCATGAAATTTCTTGAGCCCATGTTGTTCCTTTATTATTTTCAAAGACAAATTAATTTAACAAATTCAAATAAAGAAATGGTTTTTGCACTTACCAGATTTAGGATATGTAACAATATATAAATCATCTGGTTTAACTTCAAAATATTTAATTTTATCACCTAAACCAACAGCAAAATTGGTTAAAACACAGGGACGTGGATTATAATCGGGTCCAAGTGGTGTTAATGGTAGTTTTTGTTGTGAAACATGCATATAACTATCATAGCATGTCTGTTGTGATAGAATTTTATTAATTATTGGATCATCAATCACTTTATAATTGTATCCTGGTCTGTCCATTGTAGATATCTTGTATTTTATTTGTCACAAAAACTTTGAATTAACACAAATTGAGTGTAGCGAGTTCAATATTCAATAATTAACTGTATTCGATAAATAATTTCGTTTTGGTTTTATACCTTACTATCGGTTTTTTTTAATTTAATCTTTCCACCTCTTACACCTTTTTTGTATTATTTTCAATTAACTATGGAGAAACAAAAAAAAAAGTGAAAAAACAATATACACTAAAACAAACACCGGTACTTGTTCGCGATTATCAATTTTATTACTCTCTTATCATTTGATTATTTTTCTTCTTCTTTTGCGCCTAAGTTAAAAAAATGGCCAAATTTTTATATTTCTCTTTTTGATAATGCTTTTTTTTTGTTTAATTTTATTTAAGAACGAACACCACCACCGTTTTATTATTCTTATTTTTTTCTCGAATTTTTTTGTTATCAAAAATAAAATAATTAAATAAAATAAATTAAATCTTACTTATCTATACACTTTTTTTTAATGCATTAATCTATTTAGTATTTTTTTTTTAATTTATTAACTGTTGATTATAGGTTATGTATTTTAAAGAAAAAAATAATTAAAATTATATGAATGAATTTTTTTTTTATTGTTGTGAATTTAGATTATTTATTATTTGTCTTTGAGAAATGGGTTTTTAAAAGTTAGGTTTTTTATTTTTTTTTTGTGTTATTTTCAAGGTAAAATTGATTGTGGTTTTACAAAAGTCATGCTTTACGTTGTTGCTACTAGTATTTTAAATAAAATTATAATTCATTTTATTCGCTTATATCCCTGATTTTCGCTTACCTTGACATGCGTCAAGAACTTTGTACCGTAATTTTTTTTAAATCATTTATAGTGAATGTTTGTCCTTGATGCAGATTATTAATCAATGGGCGCATCCAGCGCACTCAACCGCTGTTTCGCTGCTAAGCGTATATTGTTATATACGTCAAAAAACTTTGCGCAAAAAACTAAGTCTAAAAATTTTAGGCTGGACTCAATTAATTTATATTTAATGATAACGCTAAAAAATAAGATTATTATTTTCAATTTACCAAATATAATACTACTTTTATATCTTTATTATGAATAATTATTAATTTATAATTGTAAAAAAAAAAAATAAAACTCATAAATTTTATTCATTGATAAGCGTATAACATATATTTTTTATTATTGTAAATATTTTGTTAATATCTAACATTAATTTGAATATTGAAAAAGAAATTAATAATATAATTGATCATTTTTATTCCCAAGCTCTCTTAATATAAGAATAAGCTACGATCCTTCTCATTTGGTACTTTTGATATAACCCAATCATCAATTTGTTTAATCATTTCTGGTGTTAGTTCATTGCGCCATCCGCCCACTTCACCTTTTCTTATAAAGCTGTTGAAAATATGATTTAAATTTTATAATTTTTATAATAGAAAAAAAAATTAGAAAAGTTTTGCAGAACATTTAAATAAGGAAATAAAGAGAAAACGTAAAAGAGAAAGAAAGAAAGAAAGATAAAGAATTTGGTAAATAAACGTAATTTCCTGTTAAACACATTGGGTGTTTGTACATACTCTGACCTTGAATTTTTCGGTGCTTTTTCCCCTTTGTATAAATTGTTCTTTGTTGCAACTAGAATTTTCTGTTTAATGAAAACAAAATAATTAAATTTTCTATATTTATAAATAATTAAATTGTTTTTAAAATACTTTTCATCGAATCAAAAGACACATGATCGGCTAATCTATCTATTTCATCATCTGTTAAAGTTTTATTTGTAAAATCAGCAATGGTTCTAATAACACCTTTGACATCCTTTTTTATATCTTCGAATTTTAAAAATAAGAAATTCTTTTCATCCTTTAAGCGATAATAATCCATGACATGATCAAGATATGGTGCATAGAAAACTGTTAATATATTATTAAATTAATTTAATTAACAAAAGTAATTATTTATTTTTTATGACTACTATAATCATTGACAAAAGCATCAATGAATTCCTGCATTGTGCCGGTAAATGTATGGAATAGCATATAATGATGATAACATGATACAATTGTATCCTTAATATTTCTAATAACATGAATAATTTTTGGTTTAACAGTCCATATTTGATCGGGAAGTAAAAATACTGGAAAATGACTCTTAATTGTTCTTGGTGATTTTAATTCCAAGGCAGTTGTGTGACAGTCAAATGATTCATAACCTCTCATACGTATTGATTCAAAACTGTTTTACAACGAAAAAACTATTTAAAAAACTATTTCCATTAATTATAATTATTATTTAAATTTACTCAATTTGTGGAAAGCGATCTTCGTGATGTACTTTAGCAGCAGTTTCATAATCAAGATCTTTATAAATAAGCCATGAAATTTCTTGAGCCCATGTTGTTCCTTTATTATTTTCAAAAACAAATTAATTTAACAAATTCAAATAAAGAAATGGTTTTTGCACTTACCAGATTTAGGATATGTAACAATATATAAATCATCTGGTTTAACTTCAAAATATTTAATTTTATCACCTAAACCAACAGCAGAATTGGTTAAAACACAGGGACGTGGATTATAATCGGGTCCAAGTGGTGTTAATGGTAGTTTTTGTTGTGAAACATGCATATAGCTACCATAGCATGACTGTTGTGATAGAATTTTATTAATTATTGGATCATCAATCACTTTATAATTGTATCCTGGTCTGTCCATTGTAGATATTTTGTATTTTATTTGTCACAAAAACTTTTAATTAACACAAATTGAGTATAGCAAGTTCAATATTCAATAATTAACACCTTTTTTGTATTATTTTCAATTAACTATGGAGAGATGAAAAAAAGTGAAAAAACAATATAAGTTAAAAAAATGGCCAAATTTTTATATTTCTCTTTTTGATAATGCTTTTTTTTGTTTAATTTTATCTAAGAACGAACACCACCACCGTTTTATTATTCTTATTTTTTTCTCGAATTTTTTTGTTTAAAAAAATAAAATAATTAAATAAAATAAATTAAATCTTACTTATCTGTACACTTTTTTTTTTAATGCATTAATCTATTTAGTATTTTTTTTTAATTTATTAACTGTTGATTATAGGTTATGTATTTTAAAGAAAAAAATAATTAAAATTATATGAATGAATTTTTTTTTATTGTTGTGAATTTAGATTATGTATTATTTGTCTTTGAGAAATGGGTTTTTAAAAGTTAGGTTTTTTATTTTTTTTTTGTGTTATTTTCAAGGTAAAATTGATTGTGGTTTTACAAAAGTCATGCTTTACGTTGTTGCTACTAGTATTTTAAATAAAATTATGATTCATTTTATTCGCAAGTCAAGAACTTTGTACCGTAATTTTTTTTAAATCATTTATAGTGAATGTCCTTGATGCAAATTATTAATCAATGGGCGCATCCAGCGAACTCAACCGCTGTTTCGCTGCTAAGCGTATATTGCCATATACGTAAAAAAACTTGGCGCTGAGCAACTAAGTCTAAAAATTTTAGGCTGGAGTCTGCCATTGAGCTCAGCGGTCCATTTTGGCACTAAGTGCTAAGTAGCTGCACATTAGATGAGTGCGCTGGATGCGCCCAATTTCTTCATTTTAATATTTTTCTATTTTAATGCTTTAGGTGGATTTTTATTTATTTATAATCTTATTGATTAAAATCAATTAATATTTCATTCAGGTATTATTTTTTCTGTAATTTTTACTATCAATGACTCAGTTAAAGTTTTTACTTATTAATTTCTAAATATTATTTGCGTAGTTTAACGTGTTATAAATCAATAATAATTATCAAAAATGTTTCTTTTACAAATAATAATGATAATAATATCAAAGAATAATAAATAAAATAAATGAAAAAGTACATATTGCATTAGTAGAATGATATATGTTTTGGTTTGTTTTAAAATTGTTGAATTAAATTATTTCATTCATTAAAATATATTTTTATGTTGATTGATGTTTTGTGATTTAATTTGTTTTGTTCAAAACAAAATAAAATTAGAAATAAATAAAAAAAAAAATTTATTATCGCGTCTCGTTTATGCGATTATATTAATAAGATTAAAGTTTTTGTGGCTATAAATTTTAAACTTTTTTGTTGTTGAGAATTTCTTAAATGATTAAAATATGAAAAAATAAAATAATAAAAAATTCTCATAATATTTTTAAATGTGTTATCAGAAGATTATATATTTATATATTTTTTTTTATTTAATTTTTTAAGATAATTAGATTAATTATTAACGTATATGGTATATGTACAAAAATCGAAATAAAGGTTTTATTTTTTTTGCAATTATCATTTCCTTTTGTTAATTTATTTTGATGATTGTTGTTTGAAATTGATTTAAAAGTCCATGCCTTGTCTAATTTTTTTTTCTTGCTGTTTTTATATGATAACAAATTCAGTTATACCTGTTTTAATCAAAATATAAGTAGAATTACTTTTTATTTAACGTAAAATTGCCGTAAAATAGCGTCAATCTAACGTAAGATAATAGTATATGTACATTGTGTTTTACAGTTTTTTTAAAATTTAACACAATCTTATTTTGTTTTAAAAGAAATATTTGTTTGTCCGTTTACTACAAATATATGGTTTACGGACTATTGATCGCATGACGGTTGATCGCAGGACTGTTGATCGTAGGACGTTTGTTCGCAGCAGACTGTTGCTCTTAGGAAGGTTGCTCTTAGGACGTTTGATCGCAACAAAAATTTTAGTGTTTTGTTACAGCGTATAATTTTAAATATTAAATAATTATACTAATAAATAAATAAATAAATAATAATTATTATTAAATAATTTTATTAAAAATAAATAAATAAAAAATAAAATTAAATGTTTTACTAATTAATAATAAATAAAAAAATAAATAATTTAATAATGATAACAATAATAATATATTTATATTATTAAATAATAAATGTTATTTATATGATACATGTACAATGGCTTTGAGATATATTAGCAGATTGGTTTGCTCATACGTGTCTACTGCCCGGCTGACCGTTATAAAATTTAACCTAATTTATGGAACAGGTAATTAAAAGGGTAATTAGATAAGAAGGCATAAAGGTTTTTCCAACAAAGGGTGCCGAGATCATAAATTTTTTATTCTATTATTTTTTAAATGAATGAATTTTTTGACCATCATAATTGTACTCTAATTTTGTATTCATCAATGAATTGGCTAAATAATTTAAAAATATAACTGTTTTTAATTTTCTCGATTTATTATTCTATTCATACATTTTTGTCGGCAATAAAAGAATAATTTTGTTTTCTTTGTTTTTATTACTTGATACTGCGGAAACAAGCAATACCACCTACGCTAGGTACACTATCTTCGTCAGTTTATAAAATATCTAAAATTGTCAAACAAATTATCTCTTGTAAAATTCTTGGTAATTTAAAAAAAAAAGATTATTGTCCAGAACATTATTGAGAGTGTAATAAAAAACTTATAATTTTCTGCTGATTTAAATGAAAGCAAAGTCCTAATTATTAATATTTAGTTTTTTTTCTTGCAATCCTAATAAATGATAAAAAGTTTTACTAAAAAATCTTAATCGAACATTTATTATTTACGTTGAGCAATAACTATAATAGTGATTAAATAAATATTTGATTATAGTAAAATTTAATTTGCGTCATTTAATAAACCTTTGTACATAAATTTAAAGCTAAAACTGCTTTTTAGTTTCAACTTAAATTTATTATTAATATGTAATTATTTAATAATATAAATATATTATTATTGTTATCATTATTAAATTATTTATTTTTTTATTTATTATTAATTAGTAAAACATTTAATTTTATTTTTTATTTATTTATTTTTAATAAAATTATTTAATAATAATTATTATTTATTTATTTATTTATTAGTATAATTATTTAATATTTAAAATTATACGCTGTAACAAAACACTCAAATTTTTGTTGCGATCAAACGTCCTAAGAGCAACCTTCCTAAGAGCAACAGTCTGCTGCGAACAAACGTCCTACGATCAACAGTCCTGCGCTCAACCGTCATGCGATCAATAGTCCGATTACGAAATATATAATATAATACATACAGCATATACATTTTATTTTATTTTATTTAATAAAATTTTTATAAATTATATTTAGTAATTTAAAAGTTTTAGCTTTTATCTGAACTTTATAAGAAAGTTTTGGTGACCCAAAAATTACGCCTAGTCTTATTTAATAAAAAAAAATGTAATTATCATTTCTATTCAAAAAATCATGTTTATTGTGTTGGGATTTAATTCTGCAGATGGTAAATAAGAAAAGCATATTTTGATTTAGATGCCACTAGGAAAGATTCAAACCTCCCAATTTTTGACGTAATGTTCAATAACATTATATTGCAAACAAAAATGTGTGAAAAAACCTAATAAATGGGTGCAGTCGGTATGACCAAACGTATGGAAGCTTTTAGAAGCTGTTATAAAAAACAATTCTTATAATTTTTAGTAATATAATGATAGCGCCTTTATATCTAATGTCGTCAAAATAATAAAACATGCAAAGATACATATATGCCTCGGTTACTACTTTATATATAGCGCTAAATATCATTTTAAATGTATTTTTGTGTTGTTATCTTTTGACTGGTGTGCTTAAGTCAGTGCGCTAATGTCGGTGCTTAATGATCTTTTGTTACAGTACATTATTATATGCAGTTTTAGAGGATTGTAATGCAAAGAATTTCTTTGTATTTACTAATAATAATCTTTAATTAATTAATAATTAATATTAATATATACGATATTAAAGATTAATTATCTTGTTTGAAAGAAAATTCTACTTTTTATTATTGATTACTAAAAATTGGTCCATTAAAAAATCATTCAAATCTTTTTAATAATAATCAATGAACTCTGCAGTGTTGACATTGTACAAGGAGATTGTTAAATTAAAAAATTAATAATTAAATCTCTTTTAAGTAATCTTTTAAGTAATCTTCTGTCCACGCATCGAAATTTTTAATTTGTTTTCCTTATATTTTTTAGTCTTTAAGCTCATGGATAGAGGATATCGTTCCTACTAATTCCTTGTAGTTGGTAGCAGGATTTTCTAAAAAAGAAATATCAATGAATTTATTTACAAATAAAATACAGAAAAATAATTTCTTCTTTTAATACTTTTCTTTGAATCGAATGATACATGTTCAGTTAGCTTGTCATATTGTTCTTACGTGTATGATTTGTTAAGAGACGAGGAGATGGTAGATCATTTGCTTCGTTTAATGTGCATGAAGTTGAATCTAAGCAACTCTGCATGATGTTAAAGTTTACTCTATAGATGGACTTCTTGTGGATAGAAGCTTACTTTTTGCCATTTTATAATCAAGATTATTAGGACCATCCAAACCTTTTTTGTGCCCATGTTGCTCCTTAAAATAAATAATTAAGTAAGTGGTGTTTTTTGAGAAATGAAATTTGG
This sequence comes from Ptychoptera contaminata, assembly GCA_963942525.1. Classification (NCBI taxonomy): domain Eukaryota; kingdom Metazoa; phylum Arthropoda; class Insecta; order Diptera; family Ptychopteridae; genus Ptychoptera; species Ptychoptera contaminata. The sequence continues at coordinate 34,401,944 of OZ012636.1, read as the reverse complement.
GATGGACCACATTTTGGATAAGTAACAACCTATTTATTTTTCGCATTATCTATTTTGAACATTGTTTCAAAATTCGATTCACAATATCGCACTAAAACGCTTCTGCTTCACTTGAATTTAAAATAAAAACTAATTGGCATTTGCCAAAAATTTGCAAAAGCCTACGAAAAGAAGTTAAGTTTTATTTATGTAAATTTTTTATCATAGTCATTTAGCTTTAATTTTAATGATAAAAATTAAAACAAAATAATTTGGTTGTTGTTATATCAACAATTATAAAAAACTTTAATTTGCTTTATCATCATTGCTTAGTATTATATATAATTATATGATATTCATATTTTTATTTTTTGATATAAATATTTTTTGGTATTAAATAAAACACGGAATTACAAATTTACAAGAATATTTTTTATTGCAAATTAATATACTTTTAGAAAAATCGTATTATACATTGAATTGAAAGTTTATGCCCTTTAATGATTCAGCTGTCCATGCATCAAAACGTTTAATAAATTCTTCTGATAATTCATTTTTAAATGAACCAATTTGTCCCTTTCGCATAAAGCTGCAAAGTAAAAACGTGAAAGAAAAAAAATTAAATAAAAATAAATCAATAAATTTACTCAAATTTTCTATCTTTTTTTCCTGTTAATTTCATTGCTATTTCTGTTAATTCATTATTGTTTGTAGTTGGATTCTCTGCAAAAAAGAAAATAAAAAATATTATTATAATATTCTATAATGGCAACAACGATGATTTTCCTACTTTTCATTGACTCAAAGGAAACGTGTTCAGTAAGCTGATCAAACTGTTCATCAGTGTATGATTTATTTAAGAATTTTGCTATGCTTTTTAAAACGTCTTTTGTATTTTTTTTCATATCTTCATAAGTTATAAATAAAATATTTTCTTCATTACGCATATGCCAGAACTCTATGAAATGATCAAAATATGGTGAGTAAATAATGCTGTCGTTTATAAATGCTTCGAGAAAATCCTCTAACGATCCGGTATAACCCATAAGCATGTAATAATGATGATACCAGGATACTGCGACATCTTTTGGATTGCGTACCACGTATATTATCTAAAATTGGGAAAAATTAAAAGTAAATGATTTAAATGTAAGACTGATTACCTTAGCTTTGTTCGTCCACAATTGATCGGGAAGTAAACTCATTGGTAAATGCGATTTTATTGTTCGAGGTGATGGTAATTCATTTACTGGAATAACGGTATCCATTGGCAAACAGTTTTGCATACCTCCCATTCTAAAATAAACGTATTCGTATTTTAATTAATGAAGAAAAAATATAACAAAATCAGCACAAACTCAAGAAATTGACTTCTAGTATTCAAATTAACTTTTTTCGCTGTTTCAAAATCCAGATTATTATTGATTAACCATGTTATTTCTTGTGTCCACGTTGTTCCTTCAAACAAAAATATCTTTAATTATTGCTATTAATACAATTTAAGTATGCTAAATGATATTTACCACTTTTAGGAAAGGTAACAACCCAAACATCGTCTTCACGCACTTCAAAATGTTTTATTCTCTCTGCGTATTCTTTAAAATATTTTTCTAATACTGCACATGGTTTTGACTTCCAATCTGGCCCTAACGGACTTTTATTTGGTTCCGTTGGAGAAATTTTAACTAAATTTGGACACGCAAGTGTTTTCATTTTATCAACATATTCATTTTCAATCCCTTTCATATGAAACATTTTTATAAAGTTATTTTCACGATTTCTTCACAAAATAAAAATGGTGTTCCTTCGATAACGTTCGCTATTAAACTAATCAAAATTTTATTTCATTGTTTAGTTCACATATTGACTTTATCTTGGAAATTATATTTTTCTTTAAAAAATAAAACAAAGAAAAAGATTAATTAACAGCGAATAGTTTTAAATTATGTTTTTTTAATCAAAAAGATTAAAATTAAATAAACCAATTCTTATGTTTATGCTATATTTTGAAATATACAATTTATAATTTTATTTAATTCGGAAAAAATTTATTGTAACATATATTTTGATACCTTTGACAGTATAAAAACTCATATATTTATTTTTCTTTTAGTTGAAAATATATCTATATAGTTGAACCAACAATATGCATATAAGTCAATCAAAATACTATGTATGATTTACAAATTTATATATATATATCTATGTAAGATTTACACACGTTGTATTTGACGTGACACTTTCATGAAATTCTAAACAGAAGATGTAAATAACTAGCTAGAAATGAATAAATAAAGAAAACATAATTCTTGTAGTTTTAAGCAATATTCTATTATTTATTTATTTACCAAAACGAAAAAAACATGAAAACTAATATTATTGAATAAAGCACCACTGTTAGTCACAATAATTTAATTTAAAGCCAGTGTCCTTTAAGCAATCTTCTGTCCATGCATCCAATCGTTTAATGTATTCTTATCGTTTTATACGAGTCTATTTGTCCTTTTCTCATAAACCTTGAATGAATAAATTTATTTGATATGGGTAAACAATATATTTAGAATGATAATATTTACTTAAATGCACGTCTTTCAGTCCATTGATAGAGGATATTGTTCCTACTAATTTCTTGTAGTTGGTAGCAGGATTTTCTAAAAAAGAAGTATCAATGAATTTATTTACCAATAAAATACAAAAAAATAATTTCTTCTTTTAATACTTTTCTTTGAATCGAATGATACATGTTCAGTTAGCTCGTCAAATTGTTCCTCCGTGTATGATTTGTTCAGAAATTTAACAAATTTTTTAAGGCCACCTTTAGTTTCTTTTTTCATATTCTCGTATGTTACGTATGTTATAAAATTAAACATTGATGTTGATTTATAAGGATATATCATTTACTTTTGGTTTTCCGTCCAGAGATGATCCGGTAATAAGCTCATTGGTAAATGTGATTTAATAAGACGAAGGGATAGTAGATCATTTTCTTCCTTTAATGTGCATGAATCTAAGCAACTCTGCAAGAAGTTAAAGTTTACTCAATAGACGAAGTTCTTGCGGATAGCAATAAGTAACGATACATGCATCGTTTTCAAAATTTTAATAGGTTCCGCGTACTCATTGTAATATCTTTTGTTTAAAACACATGGTTTTTCATATTTCACAACATTTATTTTAAACATTGCTACACAATTCAACTTACAATATCGCACTGAAAAAATGATTTTGCGTCACTTTAATTATAATAAAAACTAAAATTTCTGAAAGTTTACCATAAAAATAATTTAGATTTCTTATCATTTTCTTTAATTTTTAATTTTAATAATAAAAATAAATGTAAATATATGTTGGTTTGTTTTTATATCTACAATTATATGTTATGAAAATGAAATGAAATATGCCTTATCATCATTATACTATAATATATAATTATATATGGATAATATTTATTTTTTGATTATTTATTTATTAAACAAAAAAATATAGTAGGAATTTAACTTAAATAATTATAGTTTATTTTTAGATAATTCATATTATACATTCAATTGATAGTTGATGCCTTTTACTGATTCAGTTGTTCATGCATCAAAACGTTTCACAAATTCCTCTAATAATTCTTTATTAAATGAACCAATTTGCACCTTTCGAATCTTTTATTTGGTTGCGTGGAAGAAATTTGAACATGTAAGTTTTTTCACATTCCAAATTAATTTATTTTCAATCATTTTCATGTGACACATATTTTTCAAATGGTTTTCATGGGCTTTCTAAAATATAAAAACGATGTTCCTTCGATAATTTTTGTTTTTAATCTAATCAAAATTGTCATGCTTGATGGTATCAGTAGAGTATGAAACCCTAAACAGAAGATGTAAATGACTAGCGGGAAGCATTTTGCTTCTCGCCAGCCAATATAGTATATAAAAAGACTTAATAAACAATTATTGTAAACGTTTTGTACAAATAAATAAATAAAAATAATTCTTGTAGTTTTAAGCAATATATTTTTTGTATATTAATTATCAATTTACCAAAACCAAAAACATGAAAACCAATATTATTGAATAAAATACCGCGTTAGTTACAATAATTAAATTTAAAACCAGTGTCCTTTAAGCAATCTTCTGTCCATGCATCCAATCGTTTAATGTATTCTTCTGATATCTCTGTTTTATACGAGCCTATTTGTCCTTTTCTCATAAAGCTTGAATGAAAAAATTTAGTTAATATATAAAATAAAAAAATAATATATAAATATAAAATATATTTAGTCTATATTTATATATATCGTACTCAAATTTTTCGTCTTTACGTCCATTAACAGAGGATAACATTCCTACTAATTCATTGTAGTTCGTAGCAGGATTTTCTGAAAAAAAATTAATTAATTTATAAATAATTAAAATTACGTAAAACAAATTCTATAATACTTTTCATTGAATCAAATGATACATGTTCAGCTAGTTCATTAAATTGTTCCTCTGTGTATGACTTGTTAAGAAATTTAGCAAATTTTTTAAGTCCACTTTTAGTGTCCTTTTTCATATCCTCGTACGTTACAAATAAAATATTTTCTTCGTTGCGTATATGCCAGAATTCTAGAAAATGATCAAAGAATGGTGAATAGATAATACTGTCACTCATAAAGCCTTCTAGGAAGTCTTCTAATGACCCTCGATATCCCATTATCATTGAGTAATGATGGAACCAGGATATTGCTACATCTTTTGGGTTTCGGGCTACATACACAATCTAGTTGAATAGATGAAAAATAAATTAAATGTAATATAAATATTAATTTATAAGAATATTTTATTTACTTTTGGTTTTTTAGTCCAGAGCTGATCCGGTAATAAGCTCATTGGTAAATGCGATTTAATTAGACGTGGTGATGATAAATCATTTACTGGGCCTAAAGTGTCAAATGAAATAGTAGTTTGTATTCCTCCTAATCTTAAATTATATATTTTTATAAAATCAATAAATGCTGTAACTATCTTAGAATCGTAAAGCATACTCAATAAATGGACTTCTTGTGGTTAGAAGTGTACTTTTTGCCGTTTTGTAATCAAGATCATTAAGGATTAACCAAACCATTTCTTGAGTCCATGTTGTTCCTTAAAATAATTAGATAAGATAAGTTGTTTTTCTTGAGAAATGTGGCTTACGATGGAATAATACCACATTTTGGATAAGTAACAATCCATACATCGTCTTCACGCACTTCAAAATTTTTTATACGTTCCGCGTACTCATCGTAATATTTTTTAATTAAAACACAAGGTTTTGATTTCCAATTCGGTCCTAAAGGACTTTTATTTGGTTTCGTTGGTGAAATTTCAAAAAATTCGGGGCAAGATACCGATACTACTTTGTCCACATATTTATTCTTCACAATATTTATTTTAAACATTCTTATCAATTTTTTTTTGACAATATCTTAATAAAAAATCCTTCTACTTCAAGTGAATTTAAAATAAAAACTAATTGGCATTTGCCAAAAATTTGCAAAAGCCTACGATAAGAAGTTAAGTTTTTTTAATGTAAATTTTTTATCATAGTCATTTATCTTTAATTTTAATGATAAAAATTAAAACAAAATAATTTGGTTGTTGTTATATCAGCAATTATAAACAAAATTAATTTGCTTTATCATCATTGCTTAGTATTATATATAATTATATGATATTCATATTTTTATTTTTTGATATAAATATTTTTTGGTATTAAATAAAACACGGAATTACAAATTTACAAGAATATTTTTTATTGCAAATTAATATACTTTTAGAAAAATCGTATTATACATTGAATTGAAAGTTTATGCCCTTTAATGAGTCAGCTGTCCATGCATCAAAACGTTTAATAAATTCTTCTGATAATTCATTTTTAAATGAACCAATTTGTCCCTTTCGCATAAAGCTGCAAAGTAAAAACGTGAAAGAAAAAAAATTAAATAAAAATAAATCAATAAATTTACTCAAATTTTCCATCTTTTCTTCCTGATAATTTCATTGCTATTTCTGTTAATTCTTTATTGTTTGTAGTTGGATTCTCTGCAAAAAAGAAAATAAAAAATATTATTATAATATTCTATAATGGCAACAACGATGATTTTCCAACTTTTCATTGACTCAAAGGAAACGTGTTCAGTAAGCTGATCAAACTGTTCATCAGTGTATGATTTATTTAAGAATTTTGCTATGCTTTTTAAAACGTCTTTTGTATTTTTTTTCATATCTTCATAAGTTATAAATAAAATATTTTCTTCATTACGCATATGCCAGAACTCTATGAAATGATCAAAATATGGTGAGTAAATAATGCTGTCGTTTATAAATGCTTCGAGAAAATCCTCTAACGATCCGGTATAACCCATAAGCATTGAATAATGATGATACCAGGATACTGCGACATCTTTTGGATTACGTACCACGTATATTATCTAAAATTGAGAATAATTTATATTAAATTATTACAAGTAAATAACTTATTTGAATACCTTAGGTTTTTTGGTCCATAATTGATCGGGAAGTAAACTCATTGGTAAATGCGATTTTATTGTTCGTGGTGATGGTAATTCATTTACCGGATTAACAGTATCCATTGGCAAAATGTTTTGAATTCCTCCTAGTCTAAAATAAACGTATTTGCATTTTAATTATAGAAAAAAAAATATAACAAAATTAGAACAAACTCAAGAAAATGACTTCTAGTATTCAAGTCAACTTTTTTCGCTGTTTCAAAATCTAAATTATTGTTGATTAACCATGTTATTTCCTGTGTCTACGTTGTTCCTTAAAAAAATATCTTCAATTATTGCTATTAATGCAATTTAAGTATGTAAAACGATATTTACCACATTTAGGAAAGGTAACAACCCAAACATCGTCTTCACGCACTTCAAAATTTTTTATTCTCTCTGCGTATTTTTCATAATATTTTTGTATTAATACACATGGTTTTGACTTCCAATCCGGTCCTAAAGGACTTTTATTTGGTTGCGTTGACGAAATTTCAATTGAATTTGGAGTTGTGGGTGTTTTCACTTTATCAACATATTCATTTTCAATCACTTTTACATGAAACATTTTAACAAAGTTATCTTCACGATTTCTTCACAAAATAAAAATGGTGTTCCTTCAATAACGTTCGCTTTTAAACTAATCAAAATTTAATTTAAATGTTTCGTTATGATCGATGTATAAAAACGATAAAGATTAAATGACAGCAAATGAATTTAAAAACAAAAAATTTAATAAAACAAAAGTCATGTTGAATATGAGAAATTAAGTAAATACAAATCCTTATCAGCTAAACAAAAATAAATATATATATCGAATTTGATAATTATAATTATTTATTTTAATCAAATATTTAAATGTTTGATATAAAATCAATATTATATATTTAATTTTTAGTAAAATTTTCTGATAATTACTAATGCTAATTTGCCAACTGTATATTACCAAAAGCTGAATTTATGCTATATTTAGTACTTTTTATTAATTGATAAATGTGATTGCAAGCTTTTCCCATTGATCCTTTGTGTATGATTTTTTACGAAAATTTATTTGGTTTATAAACTAGTGTCGAAAGTTACAAATAAATTGTTTTTTTTTCGTTGCGCGTAGGCTTTCTAAGTATTTGACTTTATGAACTATCCGGACATCGAATACTTTGAAATCAAAATATACCAACACTATCCGGTTATCAGAATAGTATTTAGAATATAAATAGTTACTAAAAATTTAAATGTTTATAGATGTAATTCATAATTTATTATAAGAAAAAATCATAAAATAAATTAAAATAATAAAGTCTATTTTAGGAACACATTTTATCAAATCAGTAAATAATTATTTATTTTAATTGGCTAATTACAATATTTTTTATTTTATTTTAAAAAATGCATACTTTAGAAAAACTTTGGCATTAAATGTGTTAAATAAAAGATGTTATTTATTTTTGATTGTTATCAATAATTTTTAAAATATTACAATTATTATTTAAATTATTGAATTTAATCATAAAAACGAAAACACTTGACTTATGTTATTAAAAACTTTAAAAATTTGAATTGAAGCAAACAGAAAAATAAAATCAAGAGGATAGTAAAATCTGTAAAAATAAAAAACTCTATGTTTAATGTATTTTTAATATTCCAAACTATATAAAATTAATATAATATATTAGTTCGGATAAATAATAAAAAATATTCGAATACACGGATACCTAAAATTGTAAAAGTTATCCGAATAATTTTCTACCCTGATAATAGAGCTAGAACTCCAGTTATTATTCCCAGATTCATGGAGGAATATATAAGCAAATTCATTGTATTCCATAAACATATTTTTATGAAATGAAAATCAAAAATTTTTTATTTTTTCATTTCACATCTGATAAGATGATAAGGTTACAAAGTTCTTCTTGTTTTATAATCAAGGTAATAAAAGTAAAATAATTACATATGTATATATTTTTAAATCGGAAAAAATTTATCATATTAGATATTATTTAGTTTCTTTTTTATAAATAATTTAAATAAATAAATAACAAATAATTCTTGTAGTTTTAGGATATACATTTTTTACAATTGAATATCTTTTTAAATAACTTTTGTGCGAATTTTCATTGTGTTTTTAAAATATTAATAATTTATCCTCAAAAACATAAAAGCCATTGAACGAATCACCATTGTTAGTCACAATAATTAAATTTAAAGCCAGTGCCCTTTAAACAATCATCTGTCCATGCATCTAATCGTTTGATGTATTCTTTTGATATTTCTGCTTTATATGCACCAATTTGACCTTTTCTTAAAAAACTTGAAAAAAAATGTTTTTTTAGTTCTTTATTTATTTAGTAATTTAGCATATATATCTATGTTTATAGATTTCATGCATCATGAAGCATCTTACTCAAATTGTTCATTTTTACGACCATTAGCAGAAGAAAAAATCCTTACTTCGTCTTTGTTGTTCGTCGCAGGATTTTCTAATAAAAATTTAATTTATTTATAAAAATTAAATGTTATGGAAAAATAATTTTTTCTCTTAATACTTTTCATTGAATCGAAAGATACATGTTCAGTTAGCTCATCGAATTGTACCTCTGTGTATGATTTGTTAAGGAATTTGGCAAAGTTTTTAAGGGAACCTTTAGTGTCCTTTTTCATATCCTCATACGTTACGAATAAAATATTTTCTTCGTTGCGCATATGCCAGAATTCTAGAAAATGGTCAAAGAATGGTGAATAGACAATACTGTCACTCATAAAGCCTTCTAGGAAGTCTTCTAATGATCCTCGATATCCCATTATTATTGAGTAATGATGGAACCAGGATATTGCTACATCTTTTGGGTTTCGTGCAACATACACAATCTGTTTGATTAGAAAAATATTAATAAAATCAAACATTGATATTAATTTATAAGAATTTTTTGTTTACTTTTGGTTTTTTAGTCCAGAGCTGATCCGGTAATAAGCACATTGGTAAATGAGATTTAATTAGACGCGGTGATGGTAGCTCCTTGACAATGGTTAATGTGTCTAATGGAACAGAGACTTGTATTCCACCCAATCTTAGTTATAAAATATAAATATAAACATACAAAATTATTGCTTACTATTGCTTAATTAATTTACTTTGCGTCATATTACTCAAGATATGGACTTCTTTTGGTAAGCTGGATACTTTTTGCCGTCTTATAATCAAGATTATTTAGAATCAACCAAATCATTTCTTGAGCCCATGTTGTACCTTAAAACATTTAATTAAGATGATTAGTATTATTAATTAGTTTACTTGAGAAATGCGATCTGCGATAGAATTTTACCACATTTTGGATAAGTAACAATCCATACATCGTCTTCACGCACTTCAAAGTTTTTAACACTTTCGGCATATTCCTCGTAATATTTTTTAATTAAAACACATGGCTTTGATCTCCAATTCGGTCCTAAAGGAGTTTTAAGTGGTTTCGTTGGTGAAATTTCAAAAAATTCGGGGCACGCTACCGATACTACTTTGTTCACATATTTATTTTCGACACCTTTTGCTTTGAACATTTTTTTTGATTTCTATTTTTCTTACAAAATAATAACACTCGTTACACTGAAACTTAAATTGAACAAAAGTATTTAACTTTATTATTACTAAAAATAATCGTCGTCTAAGTTTGTTATCTAAATGTATGAATAAAAATAATTTGATTGCGTTTTGTTAAGCTTTTATAATAATAAAACATTTTGTTTTTTCTTTTATTTGTATCGTATGAAGTATACCCCAACAGAAGGTAATTCTTGTACTAAAAACACAATAGCTTTTGTATGTTAATTAGATAATTTTACTAAATGATTTTAGATGTTCATTGATACAATGTATTTAGATGTGTTTTTTATTTATTACATTGTATGATATTATTTTTAATTGTTTTTTTAATTCAAAGTTTTCTTATTGAATTGGATTGTATTGCTGTTTTTTAAATTTTAATAAAAATAAAAGATTCTGCTTAGAAACTATTTCTTTGGACGATACTGTATAACGTGTTAAGAATTTTTTTAATAAGTTCGTCTCTTAGTTTGCTATTAAGCAAAATTTATTGTTTTGCCAAATATTATCTATATCATTATTTTTTATTTATTTAAACAACGATAAAGTATTAGAAAAAACACAATAATAATGATGATTTATAAATTATGTATTTAACTTGTAATAATGATGTAATACATCAGATAATAAAAAATTAAAAACATTAAAAATAATTATATATCTTTTTTAAATATTTGATTAAATAATGGAAATTGTTCCTTAATCCAAATATTAAATTTTTTAATTAATTCAGAAGACATTTCCTCTTTGTGTGTACCAACTTTACCTTTACGTAGAAAATTAAAATCAATATGTTGCGTTTTATCAGGAATGACCGCACGTATTTCTTCATTATGCTTAAAATTTGTACTATCTGCTTGATGAAAAATTGTATTTTTTAGTTAAATTTAATTTATTAAAAATATTTGATTTAGTTGCTTACTTTTCATTGTATCAAATGATAAATAATTAGCCAACGTAGTAATTTCATCGCTTGTTAATGTTTTATTTAAGAAATTTGCCATTCTTTTTATTACCAGTGGAAAATCGGCTATCATTTCTTCATAAGTGATGAAAAAAATATTTTCTTCATTTCGCATATGCCAAAATTCGGTTATGTGATTTGGGTATGGTCCATACCCACAAGTACCATTTAGAAATTTTATCAAAAAATTATCCATTGTATTTTTAAATCCATCAAAATGTTTATTATGATGAAAGAATGATACAGCTGCGTCACGTGGATCGCGTGCCACATAAATAATCTATTTTTTTTTTTAATTACAAAATCTAAAGTTATATAGATACTATTTCAACAAACCTTTGGTTTTACCGTCCATAGCATTGATGGCAGTAACATTATTGGCAAATGAGTTTTAAAACATCTTGGCCTCTCCATAAAATTATAATCTTTGATTATTTTTGCATAATCTTCATTACTATCAGAAGATATTTTAAATGCTGAAAATCTATTAAAAAGTTCAAAATATTTTTCTTTTATGAAAGAAATAGATATTTTATGACTTTAAAAACTTACTCAAAAAATGGAAAACGTACGCTTAGATTAGTTTTTTGACATTTTTCGTAATCAAGATCACTTACTAACAAAGAAATTAATTCTTGTGACCATGTAGTGCCAGATTTAGGATATGTGATCAGCCAAATATCATCGCTAAATACATTAAAGTTTTTTAAATCATTTGCGTAAGTTTCGAACCTTTTTGGTAGTGTACACGGCACAAACTTCCAATTATCACCTAATGGTGTCTTTGGTTGTTCTTTATAGATGAAACGTGTATCATATCGTGAAATTTCCAAGGCTGGATCCTTTTCTACTGGTTCACAAATAAGAGACATTTTGTTTTTCTTACAATTAATTTTTATTATTCACTTCACTACAGTTTTGCTGCGACTAAATTGCGTTTTTGCTATATTTTTGTGAATTATTTTTGTTTTCTGAATTATTTACTTTCTGATAATAAAATTTAATTGACTTGTTGTTTTGTTTACGTTTTATTATATCAAGCTTGATTCTCGTGATCGTGAAATACAACGTTTAAATGTTTTATTATCTGGTGGACGTCCCCCTGTTGCCCTAGCAAAAGATTGCTGTTTTCGTGGTGTAAATAATTTACAAGAAGATGTGCAGACATTACAAAAAGAAAAATCAAGTATACAGGCACAATTAAGAGGTAAATTAATTTAATTAAACAAATATTTATTTCTGTCATATTAAATAATATTATTTCTTATCTGTATTTAGAAAGTATGAAAAATCAACATGAAGCAATGCAACGTGCAATGCAATTAGTTGAGAAAAATCAACAATTAGAAAAAGATTTAAAAGAATTAGAAAAAATTGCATTAAACGTTGAATCAGAAGCTAATCTTAATATAATTGATAAAGATAAACAAAATTCAGCATTGCGCCTTAAATTAGACAAATCAAAAATACGTATAAGCGATTTAGAAATTGAATTAAATAAATTACGTCATACAACTGATAATGAATTTAATAATTTGAATTTACAAACAGCACTCAAGGAAGCGTCTGATGAGAAAAAACATTTACAGAAAAAATTAAATGAATTAACATTAAAGGAAAAAGAATTACAAACAGAAGTGGAAAAATTAACGAAAAAAAATTCAAAAATAAAAATGAAATTAATGAATTTGGAGAAAAGTATTGAAAATTATAATTTTTTTAATGGGGATAATACAAATAATATTCTTAATTTTAGATTTATCAACAGATAAAACGACGAAAAAAGATTGTGATAATGAAATTAATGCACAACGATCACATCGTTCTGATGATAATAAAATAACTAAATTAAAAAATGAAAAAGAGTATTATCATACAGAGTATTTAAAATTATTTGAAAAATATACCTCAAATGATGTAAGTTTTTATTAGAATAATTTCATTTATTCTGGTTTATTTTTCTATATTTATATTTTTATAAATAATTTAGCAATTAGAAGTATTACAAAAGAAATTAATGCATAAGGAAGCGGAAATTAGTTCACAAAAATGTGAAATAAATCAATTAAAACAACAAATGATGATGAAAGTGGAAAAAGATGGTTGTGATTCTAGTAGATCGGTTCAGGTATAATTGTTTCCTTATTTTGTAATGAAATATTTGTTTATATTACTTAAATTATAGGCAGCAATTCATCGCATCGAAAGGGAACGTGATTTAGCCAAATCAGATGCTGAACGTTTACGAGTAGAAAGAGATGATTTACGTAATAAATTAAAAGTAAAATTTTTATTATAAATAAAATATTATTAGTTAATATTTGAATTAATAAATGAAAATAATTTCTTAGATTGTAACCGAAACACATACTGATGATAGTAAAAGATTTGCTGCCAGCGAACAAGAATTATTACTTAAAATAGCAAAACTTGACAATGAGAAACGTGAGCTACTTTCTTCTCAGGTAAATATTGTGTCAAATTATATACTATTATTTTAATATATTTTATTAAAAATTAAAATGTAGATACCAAGTCAAACTGCTGTTCATATGCTAAAGGAAGATGTTAATATACTAAAAACTTCATTAAAAGAAACACAAAATGAAAATAGTCAAATAAAAACAAATTATAATCAATTGAAGTAAATATTATTAAATTTAATTAATAATAATTACAATAATAATTGATATTTATATTTTATTGATATTTTTTTTCTAGATTATTACAAGAACAAACGGAAAAATCTTTAGCAGATTATCAAAATAAATTAGTTTATGTACAAAATCAATTAGGACACGCAGAGACAAAATTAAAATTATTTACCACAAATAATGAACAAGTGGAAAAAGATTTATTAGCAACAAAAGAAGAATTATCACAGCAAAAAGCAATCAACTTGTCATTGGAGCAGGAAAAGGATAAATTATTGGTATAAATAATTTTTTTTTACAAATATTTAAAATAAAATTAATAAAATTAATAAATAGGTGGATTTGGATTTAAAAACGGAAAAACTTTATAACAGTGCAATTGAATTGAAAGCTTTAAAAACTTGTAAATTAGAGTTGGAAGTTAGTATGGAACAGTTACAAAGGAAACTAGAGTAAGTACACAATTTTAGTTTTTTTTTATTATTATTATTATTGAAATCAAATTATTTCCAGTCTATTTAAACACCATAAATATATATATATGGCACAATCACAATAATTTTGTATAATTATATATAAATATATACTAAATTTTTCTCATTACATTAATCTAATTATTAATTTATTAAATATTATTACTTTAAAATACTTAAAAAATAATATTATAAACAAAGCAAAGAATCCTTTTGTGTCGGTGTAGCTATTTTATATAATTAACAAATTTCTCTCGTCAATTTTTTTTTTTTTCATTTTTTATATCCAAGTAATTGTAGAAACCACCTATAAATTAAGTATTTAAAATTAACAACATATATTGCGTTCGTTGTATTTGCATGCAATAGTTATTTTTTCTCTCATATTGTTATACATTTTTGTTTCTGAATGCTAAGTATTTTATTATTAATAATTATAAAAAATATGAAATTTGTTTTAAATTTATATTGTAGTATTAAAATTAATTGAAATTAGTTACTTATATTTTGTATTTAGATTGTATATTTTAGATTGTATATTTTATTTAAATGCTTTATGTAGACACAAGTTTTGTGCCACACAGCATCTATTAATTTATTTAATTAAAATGGCATATAACTATGTTATTAATTTGTTTAAATTTAATTTAACATGCTTTACAATTAAAAAAAATACATACAAAATTACACCTTTCATGCAATTGATCTTATTTTGTTAATTATTAATTTATTTCTTAAATTTTTCTGAATAACAAATAAGAAAATTTAATGGAACTATCTTAGTATTTAAAACTAGTCACAATGTTTATTTTATTTTTAAAATTAACTTAAAATTTATATAATTAAAAGACTGCTTGTTCCATCATTGAAATAACTCTACGAAACCCAAATACATATGATTTATGATTTTTGCCATTTAAATACCTTGCTAAACCGACCGTTGGTGCATGACATCCAGTTATACCCTCTTCTGTTTCATATGCTGTGTAGCCAGGTTTACATTGACATCGAGCTCCCTTTAAATGTTCAGAGCTAAGTTTGTGCGGTTCTAACCATTCGCCGGCACCGCACGGCCCTCTACTATATAGTTTATAACATTCACCATTTAATTCCACCATGCCGGGTGTAGAGTCGCAAGCATTTTCTACGACTCCTTGGTCAGTGCACGTTTGGTCTAAATTATTAATAATTCCTGAGCAACCACATACTCCATTATAGGATATGCCTTCAATTGATGGGCGGGTCGTAAAATCAAAAACAACTACTTGTTGAATTGAGCATGGACCTTGTGAGCCAATGCGATAGCAAGTTTTTTCATCTGGAAAATAAAGTCTGCCCTTTTCACATGGATTTTTAATGCAACTAGTTGCGTTTACTAAAAATTCTCCTTCGCCACACGGACCACGAGTATATAAACGATAACAAAAACCGTCCCGCCAAAGACCATAACCTTCTTTACACTGGCATGTAGCTCGTACTACTTTACCAACGCTGTTCTCTGAAATTACATAAACATGTCCGAGTGGGCATGGTCCAATAGTACCTACAAAGAAAAAATATTTCTTAATAAAAA
Source organism: Ptychoptera contaminata (assembly GCA_963942525.1). Classification (NCBI taxonomy): domain Eukaryota; kingdom Metazoa; phylum Arthropoda; class Insecta; order Diptera; family Ptychopteridae; genus Ptychoptera; species Ptychoptera contaminata. The sequence goes on along the minus strand of OZ012636.1, from coordinate 34,386,183 downwards.
ATAATGATATACAAAAATAAATGTTTACCAATTTCATAACATTGATCACTATCCTCGTGATAATGTGGTAGACGAGAATGGCATCCACATCTTCCGCCTGGTAAAAATAATTCGCCTATTCCTTGGCAAGGTCCTCGTGTAAAATGCTCATGACATGTATCTCCGATGGGATAATAATACTGGGACAATTCACCAGAATGCTCACACTGTAATGTTTTTATTTATTATTTTCTTTATTTTATCTCAATTTAATTAATAAAAAACTATTTACTCTGCATTCAGTAATTTTGTCTTGCCCTAAGGTTAAAAGTTTTCCTTTGCCACATGGTCCACGTGAATGTAGTGTATAACATTTGTTATCCTGTGGCCAAAATATCATTCCACCAATACATTGCTGTGGTGTTTTACATATTCCCCATCGCTTCTTTGGTCTAGTGGTAGTAATATTTAAAAATGTTTATAAAATTTTATAAAATAAGCAATTCTAATGGGTAATTACATGTTGCTGCGTCCAGGTGAATCAGGAGCTGGTGCAAAGTATTGTCCTAATTCGCAAGGTCCTTTCTCAAAAAGTGTGTGACACTTTGATGTTAATGCACTTTGAGCAGTGCCAGGTGGACATCGACATTCAGCTGTTGAACCAGTACCCGTTACACCTGTGCCAATTGGACTTAGTTCCATTGTATCCGGACATGGAAACCCAACCTAAAATTTATTGTTTATTATTCAATTTATTTATTTATTCATATTCGCTTTTAATTCCCGAATACGATTTTTATACCTGAAATATTTTAAAACATTTTCGGAGTGGTGCCCAATAAAGTAATTGCCAACCACCTGGCAACGCGGCACAGGGATTCTTATTTGGATCACCCCATGGTGGTGGTACAATTGCACAATTTATTTGTTGCAGAATATTGCTTCCAAGTATTAGAAATATGTACACCCAAATGGGTGAACTTTTCCTCATTACAATACTAAAGTAAAAAAAAAAAAAAAATAAAAGAAATAAAACGATTAAAATGTGTTTTCCGTGATACAATTGCTTAACAATAGTCTAAATAATTAATACCAAAAACAATATCGTATCATTTTGTTAAATGTTAGTACTAATGAAACTAACACAAATATTAATACCAAAACAAAATTCAACAGTAAAAGAAAGAAGTAAAGAGTAAAAATTAAACATTTCACCGGTAGTAGTTGATCGCAGTCTTGTAAAAATCTGACCTACATATTAATTCTCTTTTGCTTAATATTGTTTTCTTGTTGCTGTTTTTATTTTTATTTAACAAAATTATAAATAAATAAATTGCCTGCTATTATGTAGCGCTGTTTGGGTTTAAGTTACGATACAAACGGTTATACAAAAGCTTCTTGCTGTGTTGTTGTTGGTCACTGGCCAACATATGTTTGGAGTTTTTCTTTTCTTTTGGTAATGTAAAGCTAACGGCGCATACAAGTTTTTTTTGAAGTGATGTAACATGACAAACGCGTGCGCTTTTTTTTTTTTGAAAAAAAAAAAAATGAAAATGAAAGTTTAATTTTTTTGTTAAAAAAAAAGTAACTAAAAAACGAAATTAATTAAACAACATTCGGTTATTGTAGCTGTTATTGTGTAGTATGGATTGAAGTGATTTTTTATATTGGTTATAAAGGTGATGATGATTATTATGATGATTATGTTGCGTGCTTTTATTATTATTATTAATAATCATTTTTTACTTTTACTGTTGTGTGTTGTTCGAAAAGATGACATATTTTGTTTGTTTACCTAAGGAATTTTAATTTTAGTTGTGCAAAAATATTTATGATTTTTTTTCTCTCTTTTAAAAAATATAATTTTAATTAATTATTTTTAAATTAACATATTATTATCGTAAAGAAAACTTAATTATTTAATTTAATTTAAAAGTAACATAATTTATGGTTTTTTTTATGAACTCTGACAGTTAAATGTTTAATGTTGATGCTGCAGTTTTGATGCTTCATTATCTCCAATAGTGTATAAATACTGTATTTTATTTATAAGTAATTGATTATGTAATAAATACGTAAAAACATTTTTGTTTAAATATGCATGCAACAAGCGAATTTAATAAATTAAAAATTATATTATTTAGGCACAGAGAAAATACTATAAAGAACGTAAAATAAAAATAAAATAATTAGTGATAATATTTAGTTATCTGATGATATACAGAGATACATATACAGTTTCAAGATTTTATTTAAAAATACTTCTAATCGCATCATAGAAAAAAAGTCAGTCCTGTTTAAAACTGTCTGATAGTGTGTATATTTCTCCTTTACAGCCCTATTTTCAACACATTTACAACAAATTAAGAGATTGCAAAGTGTTTGATGTTTAAAGCATATCATGTAAATTGTGTAATGTAAATAAATTTTGCATATATTTATATGCAGGTAAAATTATTCCTCTTATTTTGCTATAAACATTTTTTAAAAATTTTCACTAATTTAGATTTTTGTTAAATATAAGGAAAATTATTGAATAACATAAACAAAAAATCTAATGAATAAACGCATGAATGCTCATTATTAATGATGATTAATAAAAATAAAAATAATTTACGTGATGAATTAATTAACGAGTATAAACTGTTAGCTGTTAGATATTGATCAATAAGTTTTTTTTTTTCTAATTAATAATTGTGTTGCGTGATGTTGATGATGATGATGTTATTTTATATATAATAATAATAATAATAATTAAAAATGTATATTTATTATTCTGTTGTAACATATTTTTATTAAACTATTATTGTTATTATTAATAATTTTAATGTTTTTTTTTTCTTCTTCTTACTCTATGTTATTATTATTACATACAATTACATTGAATTTAAATTCTTGGCAATTATTATTATTAAAAAAATAAAGAAATATATATTTTACGGTCTTGCAACATCTTACCATGAATTAAAAAAAAAATAATAATAAGTGTGCGTAGTAAATATTATTAATAAATCAAGAAATTGTTTTTTTTTAATTTATTATGCTTATTATTTTTAATATTATTAAATGTAAACAATGAGTGTGCGTAGGTAATATGTTTGCAGGCAAGCAAGACGATAATCAAAATAATATTGCAAAAAATAAATACATTAATAAATATAAACAAAATAAATTACAGTAAATAATAAAGACAATTATTATTGTTATAATAATAATAATAAATAAAAATAAAATTATTAAATTAATTTAAATAACAACAATAAAGAAAAACTTTTTTTCTTTTTTTTTTCTTTTACTATAAATTATTGTAAATTGTCATGCGATTAGTAAGAGTTTGCTTAGCGAATTTTTAATGCTTCTTTTATTAACATTATTATTATTTCTGCGTAAGTAAACTATAAAAAAAGCATAGCCATTATAATTACATCACAATTGAACTTGTTAATAATATTTTTTGCATTATTGTTTGTTTTTATTGATTAAAACGTTTTAAAAAGAAAATATAAATCAACGTAGAAGCATAACGTAACAAACGATTAAACTCTTTATTATTTAAATGGGCTTTAAATTGTTTCACTATTTGAATTATATTAAGTAATTATTTTGTAGTTATTCATTATTATAAATTATTTAAGCACAAATTAAAATATATATCAATTGCTATTTATTTAATAAAGAATTTTTTTTATTTTCTTTAGTAAATTAATTAAAAAAAAATGTTATAAAAACTACTTTCTATCATCATAATCATCATCTATCATTTCTTTTTTATATTTGTTGCACGTTTTTTTTTAAATTTAGTTTGCATTTATTTAATTTATTAATAAATTTGTTTGTTAAAGTAAATGTAGACAAAAAACATCAAATGATGCACTTATTTGCATTACTATTTTTTTTTGTTATAAAATAAGAAAAACTTTTTAAATTTCCTTATTTTTAAGATAAAAAGATTAAAAAAACATACACAGATTAATGTAAGACCGAATCTTAAGGCTCATTTTCTTTGAAATTTAATTTTTAATTTTAATATTTTTGCATAAATAACATTAATAACTTGATTTATGTAGTATTTTTGATGTGCTTAATAAAGTATATATTAAAATTTTCAATCACATTTTGTAATTGCATATCATTTTTACAGTTTTATAATGTGAATACATAAGGTACAAAATCATCAAAATAATGTCTAAAAAATCGAAGTTCATCTAAAAAATCAATCCTCTTCAGTTAAATAATAAAGTTCGAAAGTAATTTTATCATTTTTAAATTATGATCGCGTCTGTATAATTATTTAATTAAATGTTGATTTTCTTTTTTGTTTTTCGTTTTTAATTATATAATAAATTAAACATTTAATTTAATTATTATTTTTATTAACAAACAAATTACATGGTTTATATATTATAGAAAATTGTCTTTATTTTTAAAATAAAAGTGCATAATATTTTGGTGGATTATGTTATGCGTTTTTTATTTAAATTTTTGCTGTTTTATTAGAAGAGTTTTAAAGCAAAAAACAAATACTTTTTTTTTTAAATAAATAATTAAATCAAATAATGAAAAAAATAAAAGTGAAAAAATTTACGTTTTTAATTAATTTATACGTGTGCTTAGCTAGTTTATTTTCTTTTTGCTTTTCTTTCTTTTATTACCTGCATGCTTGCTAGTAATGCGTGTTAACATTGTTACGGTTATTTATTTTTAACTGATTTACTTTTATTAAATTATTTGTTTACTTAAATTATCAGACTTAACATTCCACTGTTGTTTATCTGACAATGTTTCTTTATTATATATATATATATATATATATATATATATATATATATATATATATATATATATATATATATATCTATATTAATAATAAACCACACAATAGATTAGATTAAATGTAATAAATTACTTTGCTAGGTAGAATATTTGTGACAATATTTTATTTTGTGACAAATTACTTGTTGTTTAAATTATGTTTGTACGACTCAGTACAACTGAGTACGTTCGTTAATGCATCTTCACATAAATAACATATAACACATTAACAAAAAGAAAGAAACTGTTTAAAATTACATTTAAATATTATTTTATTCAAGAGACCCACGGATAAAATTATTACGCGACATAATTTAATCATTTTTTAACGAGATTATAAATCCACCGTCTTATAATAAATGTTTTAAGGAATATTGTGGGCGTAAAAATATAATATTTACATATAAAAAACTGAAACTATTGTTTGCAAAAAAAATTTATAACGATTATTATTGCTGTGATTATGTATGCATTCACTCTGGCTAGATATAAAATGACACACTATTTGTAGGCTGATTAATGTTTTTTTATTATTAAAAAATAATCATAATAAATAAAATTTATTACTAAAAACACATTTGCAAATATTTATATATAGGTGGATTACTAGACACATTTAAGCATAATTTTATTTAAAAATGAAATTTATTTCTTTGTTTTATTTTTAGCGTAATTAAAAATGTTTTAAAAAAATTAAATTTATTGTTTGATGTGTAATTCTGAAATTGATTAATAGTAAGTAGTTTTGTGTGGGGTTAATGGTGTGTAATCTCTATTTATTTTTTTTTTTGCATATTACTCAAATATTTAACTCTTTTCGTTTGGTATTTATTTTTACTTGATAGTAAGTTATGTACTTAACACGATAATTTAGTGAATCTTTTTTATTATTATTTACAATTTTTGTGCAAAGTAAATCTAATAAAAAAACTGTAATTAATTAAAACACCTGTATGTACTACGTAGTATTAATGTATCTATGTCATGTTAGACTAAAGCGTTTTTTATGTATTTTACAACAAACTATGATCTTTAGATTAGTTTATTCTTCTATTTATTTTCAACTGATTGTAAACTAATAGAAAAATAAATTTAAACTAGTAAACACACTGTACCTGTTTTTTTAACAACATAAATCCCAAAAACTAAAAAGAAAACGAAAAATATAACTACACAAAAAATTGTTTATTTGTTTTTTTTCTGTATTTAATCCTTAAGAATTTTGTTTTGCTTATTTTTTTTTTATTATTTAATAATAGAGATTCTCACAATACTTTACACAACTATAAACGTACACAGGTATACAACGTATTTATCTTCTTTTTTTTTTGTTTATAATATTTTTTTATTACTAAATTCCCATGTTTTATTTTTTTATGTCACCGATTTTAGTGGGTATTTTTTTTTTTTAAAGATATATATCCTATTTCTTGTTTATGTATTTTTTTTTTATCAAAATTTGTTTCACTTTTATGCAATTCGATTTAATCACAACATAATTATTTTATTTTATTAAAACACAGATTAATTAATTAAAAAAAACTTAACTAAACAAACACTAATAGTTTAATTTATATAAAAAAAGTTAAAATTTTTTAAACAGAAATATTTATAGAAAAGAAATTAATACAATTTTTTTTAACATTGTTTGTAAAATTTTACCTTATTTCTTTTTTACTGCACTAAAAACAGAAAATAATGTTAAAAGAAATGTGTTTTTTGTGTTGTGCGTTTTTTTTTTGTAACAATAATAAATTTTCAAATTTTATTATAACACTTTTATTTTATTTTATTTTTGTGTGTTGAATGTAACAAAATTATTATGCAATTTATGCTTTTGTTATTATTTTATTTAATTTTACTTTTTTTCTAAATTAATTAGTTTATATAATATTTGTTTATTTGATTTTATTTAGTTTGTTTTGTACTTTTTTTTTTAAATTTCTTTTAATCTCACAAACATTATTTTCATTGATTTTTTAATAATAAATTATTATATTCCTGTATTTAACTTTATTTTAAATAAACACTTTTGATTTTGTTTTAACAAAGGTAAGATAATACAAAATTATTAATCAAAACAAAAAAGCCACAACCGACCGACACACAGAGAGAAATTTAACTTTTCTGCTTATTTTAACGTCTGCATACCGTGCTGGTCTGACGATGACTAGACTTTAGATATTATTTTTCTTGTTAAAAATTGTTTGTGTTTTTTGAATTCAAATATAAAATTAAAAAAGTAAAAATTATTATTTCAAGGTGTTTCTTTTGTGTTTGTATTTGTTTAAAAAAAATATTGTTTTTTTTTGTTATTTGATTTTTAAGATTAATTCACTTTTTTTTTTATTTAATTTTAACGCGTGAAGGTAAATCAAAAAGAAAAAAAATACACTTATTTTGATGCTTTGTATGCGTTTTTTTTTTATTTTATTAACTGATTTTTTTGGTCGATATTTTATTTAAATAGAAAAATTAGTCATAAAGTTTTTGATGTCAAGAAAAAATAGCAAAATAAAATATGAATTATAGATATTGTAAAGTTGAGTTATCGTACTACGATGCCCCATGTAACTGCATACTATTGTTACTTATTTGATTATTTTCTCAGTTATTCATTACATTAATTAAACTTTTGTTTGTCTTTTATTATAAATTCTATTGTATATAAAATAAAATTATTTGTTGAATATTTATAAGTATTATATTGTTTATTTTGCTTTTTAAATGAAAAATTAATTTATTATAAACGTTGTGCATACAGAATAAACGTTGAATAAATAAATAAAAATGATAATTTAAAGAAAGAAATTTTATAAAAAAAAGTTGAAATTAAATCAAATTTGTCATCATTTCTATAATTTTTTTTATAAATCTTTATTTATATTATAAGATTTATTTATTTATGTATGTTTTCCATTTATTCATATATATGGTCATTTGGAATGATTTTTTGCATTATTTTGGTGTGCATTTTTTGTGTTACACAATGTGGCTGAAATAGGAGTATTATAACATATAAAAAATTGCTCATATTATAATTTATTATAAGGATTAACAATGGTAGATTATATACATATATTTCCTGTTGTGTAGTCATAATATGTTTTATTAAATAAATTCATGTATTAAGCAACCATTAACCATTGCTTTTTCTGAGTAAAAAAATTATCGACACTGTACACAGTATATTTAGTAGGTAATTCACGCATTGTTAAATTATTTAATAAAAACTTTGCAGCTGTAATAATAATATAAATATATTTTTTTTTCCAACATTGGAGAAAGGAAATCTGTTTAATTTTTCTTTGTGTTTTGAAATGTCGTTTGACGCGTTTTAGTATTAAAAAAAACTGTATGTGCAGTGTTGCTGCTGTTGATGTTACTTCTCAGTATAGACAAATATAAACATAATATCATAGCGACATAATATCCATTTTAATTAAGTTATTTTCTTTATTAATGTGGTCAAGTGTATAAATTATGTAATCAATGCATTACAATATATTTATTGACTTTAGATTTTTTTAATAAGCAAAGAAAAATTATTTTAACAAGCGGATAAAGGAAATGTTTTTTTTTCTTTTATTTTATTAAAGAATTAATTGGTTTTATATATATTTTTTAAGATTTCATTATTCAATGTAGAAGGGCATCGGATAAAGAGATTTTTCTATTGTTTAGTTAATTAAATTAAGAAAAAAAAAATGCAATACAAATCAGCAGGTTTCTTGTTTGTTCTTTTATATAAATGAAATCTTTTGATTTACTCTTTAAAAATTCATTTATTCAAGTTTTTATTTTTTTTTCAGAGAATTTCTTTATTACTTATTTGAACATTAATATATATTAGCACAATAAAAACAAACTCGGATTAATTATAATTGTTTAGTGTAACTTTGATTACTTTAAATTTTTGCGTGAAAAGTGAATGTACAATTTGGTGTTAACCTTGTGGTTATAAAAAAAAAAAATAAATAAAATAAAATTAAACTAAAAAATTAAACAAGCAAATAAAAAAAGCACCTTGTTGTATTGTAATGTCATCATCGTCATTTTTAATATTTTTAAATGAAATTTTATTTATTTAATAATAATAAAAAAATTAAGACATTTATGGTAGCAGCAACTGCGTACCTATTTTCTGTTATGATTAACTTTTAAATTTTTTATTATTTAATTTTGTATATTTTTGAATTTATGCAATGTGTGTCTGTTTGATAAATAAATAAACTGCCCCTGACCTTGCTATTTAAAAACATTTCTTTAATGGATTTATTATTATTATTATTATTTTTATTGACTTAACATTGCATAATTTTTGTTTAATTTATTTATTTAAATTTTACTGAAGTAAATTCATAAAAATTGTTTTTTTTTTCTTCAAATTGTGTGTTTGGTTATGGTGATTGCTTAATTAGATTAAATAAATTTTAATTATTTTAGTTGTTAACAAAGAAAAATTAGTGAAAAATAGTATAAGATGGTCCTAGATAAGTCGAAACTAATTGTATCAAATAGTTTTTTTAGAATCATAATTTTTCCATGCTAACTTTGGTTAACTTTTTAGCTTATATAATTCATTATGATGATAATAAATAAATATAATATTGAAGTCTTTAATATCAATATTTTCGTCATCCTGTTAATGTTATCGTTAAAAGTAATAATTAATTGTTACAATTTTGTGATTTAATTAAGAAATTACTAATTGCACACATTGTTTGTTGATTTGTTGTAAATGAAAAATAGTTTTAATATAAAATAATAATAACTATGTAAATCTTTCTTAAGCATGATAAAAATTAGTTAACAAAAAACAAATACAACACAACAGAAAGCGTTAAAATCAAAATATTTCTTATTATTAAAATGGCACAAACTAAATATGCTTTTTTTTCAATTTTATTTTAAATACATAAAAACTCTAAACACTTGAGTAATTTTGTAAAAAATATTTTTATTCACTAATTGGATTACTCATTAAACAGTTTGTAAAAGGTATTGCATTGCTAAGTGCAGTTTTTTCTTTTGATAAATTAATTTTATCTTAATTTTTAAAGACTAAAAAATTTTTATGAAAAATAAAGTTATATTAATTTTTTTTATTTATGTTATAGAAGAAAAAACTAAACTATATTTATTAAGCATTTTGTTTTTTTTTTTAAATATAATTTTAATTGAATAAGAAAATAATGATTAATTAATTGTTTTTTCTTTTTTATGTATTTAATAAGAAAGTTATTGTGATTTCTTTAGTATGCAAAATATGTTAATTGGTTGTGCTTAACATTTTTAACTATTTTTTTGTTATAATCGTTTTTTTTTTTTTTGTAATTAGTTATTTAAAAACAATTAGGACGTTTAATGATGCTGCCACTGCTGCATCTAATTATTGTTATTATTAATTAATATTTTTGATTAATAGGAAATTTGAAACACTAGAGTAAATCTATGTTGGAAGTTTATTTTTTAATATTTTGTAAAATTAATTGCATAAAAATATAAATGAATATTTTGGATAAAATTTATTTTTAAAACAGAATTATTTTTGCAGTTGCAGCATATGAACACTTTTATTACCTTTAGAAAAATAAATTATATTTTTATTGAAAGTGTAATGCGTTGATGCTTCTTTAATTGATGCAATCCAAAGGATATACAGATATAAATCATGATCATTCATGACGTATCACAGATGTTTTTCTCAAAAATATAGATTATGTTAGTTCAAAAGGTTTTGCGAAATGATAGAATATTTTTAATTGTTAAAATGACAATAAGTTTTCTATTTATAACATAAAACAGCAACATTATACTTATGGAAACTATTACTAAAAATCGAAAAAATAAATCTTTATAAATACAAGAAACGGCATCAAGAATCATAGACACATCTACGTAGATGATAATTGTAGATGATTTTTGTAAATATTGGCCTTAAATTAAAATTGAAAGTCGCATAAAAACGCTCGCATTAGTGATAATCATATGTAGTTTGTAGAATTTTAGCATTTCTAACGCTAAAATATCACTTATTTATATAACATTTTGTAGAACATACATAAGATTCTTTTTGTAACGTATTTGTAACGTTTGTAACTATATTATAACGTTACTGTTTTATATTAACTAATTTTTTTTTTGTAATGACTTAAAACATTGTATTGTTTTGCAAAAACTTTTGGAATTAGATAATCTATATTATTAGATACAGATAATCTATCCCAAATACTTTTACGATATTTTTTATCTATATTTGTGAATATAACACAAAATACGTTTATTGAGATAATTCTGTATTTTTTTTGTCTTTTTTATTATTGTTTTTCTTTTAATTTTTTTTTTAATTCACAATAAAACTGTGTTATAATTTGAATAATATTATCTAATAAGAAAATACTAAATTATTATTTAAGATGATAATAAAAAAAAAAGTGTGTGTGTGTGTGTGAAAAAATAACGAGTTATTTTATTTATTTTCTGTTTCTTTAAATAATAAAAATAATATAAAATAAAATTGTTAATAAATTATCATAAATTTGTATAAATAAATATAAAATTACTTTCACTGAATCAAATTAATCGACAAGAGAAAAATAAAATTTTTTTTTTCGTTTTTTTTTTTATTTATTTTAAGTCATCAAAGTATTTAATCGGTAAATTCTGTTGATTGTATTGGGTTCCTGTTGATTGTAATATATTTAACGTTATTTTATTGATGATGATTATCGAATTAATGATAAATTTTTTGATTTTTGTAAACTATAAAACGTGATGCATTTTGGTTGAAAAATAGTAATGATAAATTACACTGAATTCTCGTTATAAATCACATAACCGATGTATAAGCGTTATTTGTCTTTTATAATAAATGCAAATAAAATATTGGTAAGCCATTATAAAACTAAATGATTTAACAAAATGCATGTATGCATGTAATGAAATTTAACGAGATGCGTGATAATGCTTTTTAAGTTGCCACTGAAATTTACATTAAATTGATTGTGCATTGTTGCGAATGCGAAAATAACTTAAAACAATAGTCAAATTAATATTATTATTATTATCATAATTATCATTATTATTATTATTTTTTTTTTTAAGTGTTTGACTTAATAATTCATTGATAATATTCAATCGCATTAAACTCTATATAATCAGACTCGTATTAGATCATGCGAATGGCATCAAGTTTTTTAGGATGTAATTTTAATCTCTAAATCTCTTTAAGTAATATATTCACGAATCATTTTATCTACGAATTAAGCTAATTTATTTTTAAGATAAATTATAAGTATTCAGAAAAATGACTTAATCATTAAAACTCTGGTCAAAATTTGGCAAATGTTATTTAAAGGAACTTCTCTGTAAAATCTTTTACCTATGTCCACAATAAACATTTAATTTCAATCTTGGTAATTCCATAGATTTTATTATAAATAAACAAAGTTTCAAGTTATTAAAGTAGAAAAATAATATTAAATTAATAATTTATAAAAAGAAAAATTAATTGTTTTAATTATAATAAAATTCCCTTGAAAACAACTTTATGTTTTGTTTTTTTTTTTCAACATAAATTTGTTTTAAATAAAAATATTTTAATTAATTAAATTAAATTGAGGAAATTATTAATAATTTTTTTTTTAAATTATAATTTTTTAAATTATAATTACTCGTTCATAATTTAACGTTTATTTGTCAGTTTTGCTGATGAATTAATGTGTTTATTCGGTTTTTTGTTCGTAAAATGCTAGAATATTTTAAAATTTTCTTATTTACGTTACGCTAGGATTATCTAATGAATATTAAACATAAATATATTATTTTGTTTTAAAGAACTTTGTAGCTATCCTAGAAGATTTATAAAATTCTGCGGAGGTCACATGATTATAAATGTTATAAAAATAATTATTAGATAATTAACAAGACAAACTATTAAAGAAGAAACTAAAAAATATTTTTTATTAATATGTTCTTATTGTTTTATAATATTCGCGTTATGACTTTGTTGTCAAAAAAAAAAAACAAACTCATAAAATATTATTTTCGCTTGTTTAAAATTAATTATCATTTGCGGCTCTTATTATTATTATTGTTATTGTTTTTGGTATTTTATTGTAAATAAAAATTATATGTTTTTTTTTTGTTGTAATTTTAGTTTTTTCTTCTTTTATTTGATTAATTGATGCTTTTATTATTTTTTTTTTTTGGCTATGTAAGCTGTTATTCTGGTTATTTTGGCTTTTTTATTAAGTTGAGAGAGGTTACCTCTAGTTACATAATATGCAAGCAAGATATCATTGTTTTGTTTTTTATATTAAATTTAATATTTTATAGAAGATTGTTGCATGATTTAAAGCATGATGATATTAATATAAAACAGTAGTTGTGGGAGTATATCTATGTCGAAAATAATCGGCATCTTAACACTGTGTTGTTTAAGGAAATTGGTGATTTGTTTGAACTTTACACAAATAGTTTATCTATATTTGTTTAAAGTGAAATGATTGCTTTAACGCTATTTATATTTAATCTCAGAAAAAATATTTGTTTTTTGTTCTACTTCTCCCATCTATAGTATTTTGCCTGTGATACAATTGGATTCATTATAAGAAACTACTTGTTCAGTTCTAACTTAGTCATAACTCTCTTTTTACTTAATTAGTATTGGGAATTATTGGCTTAAATACTTAATAATACGACATTTAATTTTTAGTTGGAATAAATTTCTGTGTTTCCAATTATTTTTGTATTATGAAATTTTATTTTATAAAAATACAATTGTTGTGTAATTGTATTGCCCTTTTGATGTTTATATGATTCGGATACAGTTACTTTACCTGTAGTTGAACATTTACGACATTTACGTTGACCTTTTATTCATTATTTTAAGATAATAATTTTATTTATATTATATTATATTTATTTTAATGATGTTGTTGTTTAATCAAATATTCAAATGTAACTTTCCATAATGATTTTGAATTTTTTATATTATTTATCTATTTTGTGTCAGCTGTCATACAGCCATCATCATCATCATCAGAATTATCATCGTTTATGATAATAATTTCTTTGTTCTACTTTCTATTAATATTTTAACCAAATTTTAATTTTCTTTAATTTCTTCTTGTAAAATTCTTAATCTTAGTCTTAATCTTAATATCAATAAAATATTCTCAAATTTAGTATGTGAATGACATATTTTAATTATATTTTACAACTTCTTAATAAAAACTTAAGAAATAAGCAATTAATGTATTAAAGAAAATCAACCGCATAACACCCTTTTATATCAGGAAGAAGTACAGAAGAAACGCCGCTATAATTTGTTGCATTAGTTACGCATAATTATTTATCTCAATATAATTTATTTATTATTAATTTATTATACATTAAACGCTTAATAATTATGTTTATTATTTAATAAAATATTGAAAACAAAAAAAAGTTTAACCTAAAGAAAAAAGAAATGAAAACAGAAAATAACGCGTAACAAAAAAAGCAAAACAAAGAGAGTCTGACTGGTTTACGTAAGCTATTGTATGGTGTTTTTTTTTGTTTGTTTGTGTCCATGATTAGAGATGAAAATCATTTGTTACGAAATTTTAACAATTTTAACTTAATTAAGGTAGAAAATAAATAAATAAATAATAATAATAATAAAAAAAAAAAATAAAATAATAAAAACTTATATAATTACAGTATTATTGTTTTTGATGGTGCTGTTGATGATGATGATGATGGTAACTGTTTAAAACTCATTTCATTAAAAAGCGAAAGAAGAAATTTTTATTTTCACTGAAAAAATTGGTTTAATAAAAAATAAAAAATTAGATAACATTAACACTAGATATTTACTAATTAATATAAATTAATAAAACTATGTTAGTTTGCTGCGCAATTTTTTTTTCTTTTATATATAAATTTTGTATTTTACTTTCGGTTGGGTTATAACTAGGAAGTAGTAAGAAAGATAAAAAATAAGAAGAAAAATATCGAACAATTAATGAATAATTTTTTTTTTTCGTTTTCGCGATCGATTTTTATCATTCGCTTTTTTTTTAAATTAATAAACATTTATGGTTTTCTTGCTGTCTGGCTGACTGTGGTGTGCTAATTAAATAATTTTATTTCGAATTTAAATAAAAAAAAAAATGAATAATTAAATAGATAAAAAAGGCTTTGAAAGAGTTTATAATTGATTTTTTACACCTGTTTAAATTAATTATTTAATTGTAATTTTTGTGCAAAGTTAAATGTTTTGATTGTTTTATTTCTAAAATTTATATTTTTTTTTTCCTTGATGAATAATTGTGTTTATAAAAGCTTTAAAGGTTAAAGATGTCTGGTTAATTTTCCTTTATAGTTTTTTTTTGCCTGATAGTGCTACTCTAATCCATTACTAATTAAAATAAAATATTTAATTACAATATTTTGTCATAAACATGTTTATTCTTTATAAATTTGCTTTTATTAATTATTGATAATGGGTGAAAGTATTTTAAATTATTTATTTTTTATTTTTACAAAATTTAATTTGCTAAAAAATTTATTAATTTGTTATTGATAGAGAAAAAAAAATATATGCAAATTTAAAAAATTTCCAATAAATAATATTATTAATTTAATTAGCCAAAAAACGTATAAAATTAATAATAATAAATTATGATGAAGTCGTCTTCTTTATTGGTTATTTAATAATTTTTTATTGACAATTTTTTTTGCGATTTTTATATAACGAAACGATAATATGATGAATTTTGTGAATTATAATTGGTTGTGTACCTGTGCTGTGTTATGATTATGTTTATTATAATTATTATGACAATATGTATTTATTTAATTTAATTTAATAATTTATATTCATATTTTTTTCGATTGTTATTTGATTATTGTTTTTATTACTTGCTGATGGTGGGTGGTAGCTCATAAATTTGTGTTATAATTTTAGTATTATTTTCTTTATTAATTAGCATTATTTTGGTGTTTTTGCTAATATTTTTTTTTTGTTTTCTATGCCTATTAATTTATGCTGTTTTTACTATTTATTATTGTCGTCTGCTTTTTGTGTTTATTTATTCTTTTTAAACGTTTTATGAATTTTTAAAATTAATAAATAAAAAAATAATCAAAATGTTTGATGTATTTTGATTTGTTATTTTTTATTATTATTATTATTAATAGATTTACGATTTTATATTATTTATTTTTAATCTGTTTTTATTTCTTTAATTAATTTATTTATTTAAAACAAAAACAAATTTGCAACTTTCTTTCTATCTTTGCTGCAGTAAATAAATTTGAAAAATTTATTGTAAAAATTCTCCATTAAGCCAAAAACCTGTTGTTGTGTGTACCATAGGTGTATATGCAATATTTTAGAGAAATTAAATAAATAATAGAAAATTTACTTATTTCTATTTTGCAATTTTATTAAAATATACATTTTTTTATTTGTAATTTTATTTGTTTATATAATTATTTAATGATTATACAATCAATTTGTTTATAACTTTACTTATTTTTTCAATTTAAAACAGCAAAAACTGGTTAATGGTATTTATCGTATTCAATAAAATATTATTTAATAATTATTTATTTATTATTATTTATTTCAATTATTTATTTAAGTAATTTTTTTTAGTGCTGTTGTGTATGGTCAAGCCGCGACGAAATTAGTAAAATAATACGTAATAAACCAGTAACTGCTGCCGTAGCCCGCCCTTTTTGTCATTTATTTACATAATGTGAAGAAATTTTTTTCTCATAATTTTTTTATTGATAAAGACATTTGTGTCAAAGAAATTTAAGATGAATTTTAATTAAATTTCATTTAATTATGTGATAATCAGACGTTTCTTTAGTTATATAATTTATTTATTATTTAATAATACTATCAAAGGTGTACAGTTTTTCTTTATGTGCATGTTTTTAATTTGAGATTTTTATTAGGTAGTCTTTGATTCAATCTACTAGTTCAATAAAAATTATTTAAAAGTGATAGATTGAGACATTAATTCAACATAAAATTACCATATTACATTCCAGTAAAGTTTTTCCTTTTTATTAACAATACAAGTATTTAAAAAAAATTAATTATTCATAATTATATAGCAAATAATTTAGTAATAAAACTATCTTTATGAATATAATTCTTTGCAAAAAAAAAATGCTAAACACTTTCATTTTGATGAATTTAATAATTTTCTTTTAATATTATTTATTATGAAATATGGAAATTTTTAACGGTTATATCGAATTTAAATAAAAAGTTATAATAAAAATACTCTTGTAAGCATTTTGTGGTTGTCAACCTTCGGTTGTAGGAAATTATTGTTCTATAATTTGAATTGAGTGACTTAGTAGGTGTATAAATGCTTTATTTACATAAAAGTTGTTTAAATTTAAAACATAAGGAGGATTAAATCTGTATTTTATGTTTTAAAGAATAACTATTTAAACATAACATAACGACTCACTGCTTTTAGTTTTTAACTGTTATCATGGTAATATGGCATTATTATTCTAAATTGTGCGGTCACAATGCATTTTGGTAACAAAAATTATTATTTAAGATGCTTCTTTGCCTTGTTTTTACAAATTGATGTACAGTATTTTTGTGATTTTTCAATTATTAATCTATAATTGTAATAAATGTTCCATATATACAAGGTACTTATAAATTAATTCACTTCTTTTACTTTATTTTTATGATAAAAAATAACTGTTATTAAACCCTGTTTGTAATATTTGTTTTATTTTTTAATCTTTTAGTTGCGTTTGTTTCTTTACACTTTTATTTTTTTACCATACACATAAACTTTATTCTTCACATTTAATTAAATAAATTAAAAATGTAAAACAAAAAGGAATTTAATGCATGCGGTTGATGAAATATAAATAAAATTAAAAACACATATAATTTGTAGGTTAGCTGATTCAATAAAATATTCTTTTATTTAATAAAATTATTCACACTTTTTCTTATTATAATTTCATTATTATTGTTATTATTATTATTACTATTTGTTTATATATGCTTACTATTATTATCATCTTTTTTATATCATTTTATTTAAATAAATTATAAAATAATATTATATTAATAAAAAATAGGCAATAAAAGAAAAATGCACTAAAATGTAATAAATATATAAGTATTTGACGTTTTGATTGTATTTTTATTTCGATATTTTTAATTTATTATGAAAATAACAGTAAAAGCTCAATTTAAGCGGTCTCTTTGTAAAACTAAGTTAGCTTTTATTCAAAATTTTTATAAGATTATTTATTAAACAATACATAACCTAATAGTTGCGTAATCTAAAGATGTTCTGGCTATAATTCTAGATTTAAACAGAATAAACTCGCTGAAAACATAAAGATGTACATTCAATTTCAAAATTAACTAAATCATTGTGGTTTTACTGTGCTGTAGATTATTTCTTTTAATTTTCTTAAATTATTTATTTGTTTATTGTTAAAGGTATTTAATTGCCAACAAACAAAAAATAAAAAACACTGCGGTTTAATTTATTAAAAGTAATAAAAATTTTGATTTATTTCTTTTATTTTTTAATTGTATTAAGATTTGATTTGTTTTATTGGAGACAAATTGAATAAATATGATATAAAAAATGTATTTTATTAACATTATAATTATAGAGTGATTATATGATTATTATTAATCAATAAAATAATTAATTCATTTTTTATTAATTGGTGGTTTTTTTAATAGATAAAGAAAAGGTTTTAAATTATGTCATTTTTTTTTCAAAATTTTTTTAAAAATTTTTATTTATTTTAATTAATGTTTTATTAAATAAGTTTTTTTTTATATTACTTCCGGATTTATATATTAATTTTTGTATAAAGTAAAAAAAAAAAATATAAATTAAACATAACAGTACAAAAGGTCCAATTAAGGTAACGGACGACAAACAATACGCGATGCATAATTTATTTAATTTGATAGTGAAAAAATAAACCAAAAACGTTTTTTAATTTTAAATTTTATTTCTCTGCAGTTTTATTATATATATATTTTTTTATTTTTACTTTATTGCATTTACATATTTTTATTAAACGTAAAAGAAAAAAAAAACTAAGCAAAGTTTTGCTATATAAAAAATTAATTTTATGTTTTATTTTCTCTCTAACTAAAACATGTTTTAGATTTACTTATTTGCTTGCACTATAATGGATTTTAAATGTACATATGTAGTTACTTTGTGGTGTGTGTACAGTGGTGTATTTATTGTTTTTTTTTTTAAGTTTTGTTAAATTATTGATTTTCTATGGTAAATTTGTAAAAATGAAATTAGTTATCTTCACCACTGATTACTTGATTAAATTAATTAATATTTTCTATTGTAGTTTTGTTACGCTACCAATTGTTTGTCATTACTTTGTCTTGTTCCTAATTGATTAGTTTGTAGAAGCTTATCTGTCAAGTCTCCATAAAAACAGATAAAATACTATTTTGTAAATATTTTCTATTTATTTAATTTTACTATCTATAATAAGTTTAATACGAAAAAAACTAGTCGTTGGGGAATATTTTTGTGAATCTGTTAGTGTATCCTGATCATTGTGATTGTTGTTTCAGACTTCTTTACAAAGTTCCTGCCGCAGTAACTACATTAATGATTTATTTTCGCGAAATATTATACATTTAACAGTGTTATTTACTCAGAAACCATATTATGTTGGGAAGAAGCTATGAAGAATAGACTCAAATTACAAAATATTAAATTGTGCTTGGTCATGCTTACCATTAATTAGTTTTTAGTAAATAATCGAGAACTATTTTTTTTTACTTATTATTGTTAAAAAATCATCAAAGCTATGTTAAAAGTCGTCGTATCGAGCATAACCTCGAGATACATGTTTTTCTGTTTACTTAAGATTTAATTAAAAAATCAAAAAGCAACAGTTGTTTAATTAAAAATAAAAGAAGAAATTATAAGATTAATACTGAGTGTTTGTATTTCAGCACTGTTTAAATATCGTGTAAACACTTATTTTTAAAAAATTGTTTAATTAAATATGAGTTAATAAATTTAATGCAAAATAAGTCGTTGATGCTGTTTAGAAGACAAGCATAAACATGTTAAAGAAAAATATTTATAAAAATAAAATAAAACCAGAAATAAACTTTTCCTTTCTAATGACTGTTTTTAATATTATTTAAGTAGTAAACTACATAATATTTTGCACGTTTATTTTCTGTTTTTTTGATTGCAGATATGTGATGCTATTTCAGTTTTAGTATTATTTTTATTTATACTCAACTGTCGATGTATATTTATCTCAAGTATTCTAATTATTAATTAAATTTTTTAGTTGAAAAGAAATTATTTTTTAAAGTATTTATTTTCGTTGAAGAGGCTACGAAGTTTAAATAAAGAAAATATGTTTTTAGAGATATAGATGGTTATAATGACATAACGTATGTATGCTGTATGTTTTCTGTTTTTTAAAAACAAGATTTCGTTAATTTTTTAAATGTAATGTTTTAATAATAATAATTATAAATATACCTTTTGAAAGTAATAATCATGCATCCACATGTATAAAGTACATTGTTTATAAAGAGCAAGATTATATAGTTGTTTAAATATCGAAAAACTAAATTTAATAAAACCTGAAATACCGTTTTCTTTAAGTCTTGTGATAATAACCTTTGAAGATGAATTGTTTATTTTAATTTATTTTTTAAAAGATTATAAAGAAACAAAAAGTAAATTTTTACTTTAAAAGAATGATGAAGACGAATGTTTGTTGCTTATGTCAAGAAAAAATTGTTGTCTTTAGAGAGTTCATTGCATTCATTCATTCATTTTTTGTATTTACTTTAGGCGTTGCTCAGCTCTGCGGTTATTTAATTTTATTATGCAGTGAATAGTTATTGAAATTATTGAGAAGACTTTCGATTTTATAGAAATAGATATTTTCTTTATTAAATTTTTGTAATCAATTTAATAGATTTTGTTCTATAGAATTTATAAGGAGTTTACCAAGTAATTAATTAAAATACTTTTACTTTCTTTTGAAGACAAAGCTTTAATATTATACTTAAATATTTATAATATAATAATAAGTTTTCTTTTATATATAAGTATTTAATAAAGTTAAGAAATTAGCGCATTGTTTCTATATTAATGTATCTGTGTCAAAATATAGTTTATTTTGTTTGATAATTAATTTAATTTTTCAGCAGCTTTATAACAGGTTTTTTTTACTGTATTTCTTTTGCAAGTCTGTAAATATGTTTATTAAAAACAAAAAGAATAAACCATTTTTTTCCAATAAAATTTAATCGGTCATCATGCGTACATATAATTATTATTTTATTTATTGATTTAAATCATCGATTGTGTCCGAGTGCTCGGTGTGTGCGTTTTTATTATTTATTTTTATTTTAATAACTGGTATTTTATGTAGGTGCAATAATTATATATTGACTGGTTGTTGCTGCCGGCTATTGGCGACAATCACATTTGTTATGTTTGTTTTAAGTTGGTCTTATTAAATAACCTTGAAATGAGTCATACTGCGGTCAAATTTTCTGATTTTTTTTATTGTTAGTCTATTATTTTTTGAAAATTAATTTTGACTTGTATTTTGGCATTGTTACCTAATACTTTTATTTTTAAATAATTTTTTGTTTGCATTGACTTAAACGCCGGAGAATTTTGCTATTAAAAATATCGAAGTTTGTCAAACAACAGCAAACAATAAATGCATACAGATTGTTAATATTTTCCATGAAACGGAACAATACAGAGTTTATGAAAAGATTTTATTCAAAATATATTGTTTTATAGAACAAATATATCGTTAGATTGTTTGATGGAGGTGTTGGAACAGGATCGTTATAAATTGAGAATTGATGAAAAGTGAGATAATTTAGCAAAATTATTTTTTAGTTAATGTCGTTTTGTAATTGATTTTATTGAAATACCATCTTTTTAGTATGAAAAAGATAAAATCGATAACTTTACTATTGTAATGTATTCAGACGAAATTTTTAAGGATACGCAGACTGTTAAATTCTTAATAATTTTTGATGAATAAACTTCTTTATTTATTTTTGTGCATTAACAGGCTGCGACAAATCAATTTTTATGATATTTTTAATAAATATCTTGAAAGTGAAAATAGTCTGAATGAATTAGTCTTTTGACGATTCACGATTAATTTTTTTTTTTTTTAAATTAATAAAAGCAAAAAAATTGAGTTGATGAATTCCGCATTATTATTGTTTATAAATTTATTTTTTTTTAAATTTGTTTAAAGATAAATATCAATTTATGAATATTTTATAGTTTTGTACACGAAAATTGTTTTTTTTTTTGCTATTCATAAATATATAGCTTTTACAACTTGAATGAAATATTATTTTTAATAAAATTTTATTTAATTTAATTTATATTTGTTTGATGAATTGATAATTGTTTTGTTTTATTTAATTTTATTTAAATGTTTATACAGTTTCGTCGTTGTTTTTTTTTTGTTTATTAAGAAATCAAAATACTTGTTTTCGTTCATGTTAATACACTTTTACTTGGTTTTTTATGTGTTGTTTGCTCGAATGAATTGCTTATTGTCATATACACATATTTTTATTAATATTTAACGTTGATATTTAGATAGTCAAAAGTATAAACAAACAGCGATTTATATATTATACATTGTTTTATTCGATAATAATCAATAATTGTGTTTATTTTATATTTATAATCGCGTCAACAATGTAACTACTAACTACTCAATAACTTAAATAAAACTTCCTTGTTTTTTGACATTTAATATCTTAATTTTTTCTTTAAGAAAGTCTGCAAATTATTCATAAACAATAATCAATAATGCCGCAAATAGTTTTAATACTGTTGATTTATTTTATTATTCGTTAATTTTGTTAGTTAGTTATACGTATTTAAATAATCCTAGTGATCGCTGTTCTTAACTAATGTTGGGTGGTTTAGTCGGTTTTTTAATTGATATGTTATTGTTTTTTGTTATTCTTTGCTCTTTTTAAATTAACATTTATTAAAATGATCATAAATTTGCCAAACTGGTTTTACTGTTTCTCTAAAGAATACATTATTAAGCTGATATCATTTTAATATTCTAAGAATTGGATGCATAATCATTTATTTTTTAAGAAATAATAATAAGTTTATACAAATAAAAAAGAGTAAACACGTCAATAAAGTCAAAAAAAAAAAATCTATAAAGCTTTTTATTCTTTCAATAATTACAGTCGAAACTCCTAATTCATTTTTTAACTATTTCTGTTGATTGATTGATCTGATTCTGAATGATCTTTGTTTTAATAGTTCATTTTAATTTTTATATTCTTCATTATAATATCCGGATGTTTAGTTTTTTTGGTTTTATTGATTGATTATTATTGAAAGATTAAAATGTCAAACTGCAAGAATTTTGTTAACTTTAACAATAAAAAAATATTGTTAAAAATGATGATTAAAAAGTGATTAATATTTTTTTTTTTGCATAAAACATATAGCTAAGTCTGGTAATAGTTAAGTTTTAACGGGAAGTGTCGAGATGTCTTAAGTAAGCTTATTTATTCTTCTGTCTAATCAACTATGTTTGGTATTTCAAATGTGATTTTTAACGGTTTTACAACTTACATTGATTTATTATTTTCTTTCTTTTTAATTAATTTACTTTTAATTAAATAAGTTTTAATAAATTTTCTTTTCATTTTTTCTTTCTTTTAATTTTAGATATGAAAAATATTTTTAATCGATTACAAACGATGTTCGTAGAGATTTAAAAACAATTTTTAATAAGTAATTTCGCAAAAAAAAATGCTGCTCGCACAGATTGCATATTATTGGTTTTGTTCGGTTAATCGGTATTCAAGAATTGATTATTTACGCAACGAAGCAAATGTTTTATAAGTTGGAAAAACAACAGGAAAAACTCAGTGTGCATGTGTGTAAAATATTAATTTGCAAATGAATTTTCAATTAAAATTATTTAAAAATTATGATAAAAATCTTTTTTGGTTAATAATAATAATTATATTTGATTAATGATTTATGATTAATATTTGGTGATTATTTTGCTTTTCGAGTTTTTGTTTTATTTATTTATTCATTTTCTCATTCAAAATTATCTAATATTTTTTAAATTTATTTAATTATTAAAATTTATTTCTCAAATGAATAAAACAACGCGCAATAAATAAATTTGTGTTGATATCTGCTGATCGCGCGCTACTAGCTTGTTTATAATATGTAGGCTTGTTAGGCCTCAGAAAATGATTAATGATTTGCGATTTTTTTTAAAGTGATTGTTAAATATGTTTTTCTTTACGTTTTTTTTTTAATTTATTAATTTATGTTTTTAATTTGCTGTGTTTTTTTAATTTATTCAAACATTATGATTATTGTAAAATTTTCGCCGTTTTTTATTTTGAAGAAATGTATTTTTTGTATGATTTTGTGCTTTTATTATGCATAATTTATATATTTATCGATGTTAATTTTTATATTTAATTAATGTTTCGTAGTTTATTTTATATAAATAATAATTTTAAATGAGTTTGAATCCGTTTTTGTTGCCTTATTTGCTCTAAATTTTATCGACCGCTCTTCATCTTTAATATGAATTTCACGAATATCAGGTTTCTCTTTTATTTTATTTTTTGTGAAGTTGATTAAATATATTAAACGCATTATTCCATGTACTTTACCTCTGTTTTTATTGAATTTATTGAACAAAATAAATAATAAACAAATTTTTATGATGAATTAACAGAAATTTTGTTTGTAAATTTTTGGTATTCGACTGGTTAACATCTGGTTAACAAATAAATTAATGAAATTTTTCTTTTATAAATACCAATAATAATAAAAATAGTTATAATAATATTAAATAAAATTAAGAAAATATTGTTTTAATTTGATTTTTAATAAATTGTTTAATTTTTATAATAATTTTGATAATAAAAATAAATAATAAATTTGCAGTAAAATATGCGAGGAGAATATGTTACGTGACAATACTTTACGTGATGTGTCTACTGAAAGTGATACGTTGAGAAAACAGGTGGCGTCACTGAAACGCGTCAATGATAATGCATTGAATGAAACTGGGTATGTTGTTTATTTTCATATGGTTTTAATATTTACTAAATTAATTTCGTCTAAATTCAGGCGCCTAACAAATGAATTGACCGATGTAGAATCCGAATTAACGATAACCAGAAGAAAATTAACTGAATCACTTAAGGAGGTTGATAGTTTAAAGCAACAATTACAACAATATGTACAAGAAGTACAACGTGCTGAAGATCTTTTAAGTGCAAAGGTATGTTCATGATTTCTTTATACTTTTAAGTATTAAATAATTTTATTTAATTTATATAGGATCGTGAACGTGCAGAAATGCTAGAACATTATCGTTCGCTATCACAAGATGCAATTGTTTTAGAGGGTACTAATCATAGTTTAGAAATGGAAGCTGCAGAAGCTAAGTAAGTTTACAAATTAAATATTAAATAACATTTATTTTTATTATTAATGTAATTTATTTAACGTATTTCAGACGAACATTACGTTTTAAATGAATTATTTAGTTTAATTTAATTTTGTTATTATTATTTTATATTTTTACTTTATTATTATTTATTTTTTAATTTTTCTAAAAAGGAAATTACTCGATGACGCTGAATGTAAATTAAATAGCATGCAACACGAGATGACAGTACGCGATAGTGAATTAAATTCATATGAAAAACAAGTAAATTCGCTGAAATTATTCTAATTGCAATAATTTAATTCTATTAATTTATAGATAACTGATTTATCAAGCCAAGTAGCACGTTTGGAAACAGAATTAGAGAACACAAATGAAGATCGTAATATATTAAAGGCTGATTTACAAGCTGTTAAAGAGTTATGCAATAAATTAGATTTGCAAAAAGATCGTATAAATGCTGAGCTAGAAGAACATTCAACAATACGACAACAGGTATTTAAAAATTATCCATAAATATAAATATTTTAATTAATAATTATTATTTAAATAATTAAAATCCAAACACTTTATAGCTGGAAAAAGAAAATGAAAAATTACGTAGCGAATTATTATTAACAAAAACTGGAGATAAAGCAGCGGTTGATGGATTACAAGAACTTTTAGCTAGTAGTCGAAAGGAAATTGAACAGCATCGTTTAACGGCAAGTCATTTGAATCAGGATATAACGAAATTACGAGTAAAAGTTGATGAATTGCAATCAAAGCTATTAGACGCACATGCAAATTCAACGAGAAATGAAGCTTTGGCAAAAGAATATCAAATACAAGTAGAGGAGCTAAGACGTATTTTAACAAATGATCGTTTTGCACAAGTAAGAAGTCGTGAGGATTCTTGCAGGTATCCAACGTTATAGTTCTTCTGCTTTTATATTGTTGAGTATTAAGCTAAGTTTAAATAATTGTATTATCTTTAGGACATTTAATTCAAATGAAAATAGTAATAAACAAGATTCATTATTAAATAAAGAAATTCCGCATGGTAAATTATGTTATTTTGAATTTTTTTTTTACCTATTTACCTAAATCCCATTTATTTATTTTTTTCATTTAAATATTAATTAGTGATAGCAACATATGCAGTACCTGAAATAAAATTAAATAATTGCTGTAATTTATTTAATAATATGTCTACATATGAAACAAGTAATAATAATAATGAAATGATAAATGATCCTGGATCAAATGTTACTGAAAATTGTTTTTTACCATCAATATGTGATAAAAGTAATTTTAATTTTGTTTCTTTTTTAAATTATTATTTACTTTTTAAATAAATAATTTTTTTAGTTAAATTTATTTATATTTAGGTGGTGAAGTAGTTTTATGTAATGAAATAAATAATAATAATAATAATTTATGTACAACAATACCGCACAATTATGATAATTTAAGTTATAACAGTTTAAATACTTGTTTAACATCATATAATTCAAAACAAACATATAATTGTTATCGTCGACCAGATGATTTAAATACAATATTTAATACAAATTGTTCATATGAATTAAGTGAAAATAATATAAATAATACAATAAATGATGATAAAAGTTGTGAAAGTTCACAATACTTTCAACCGTGCAGAAGTAGAAAAGAAAGAGATATTCATCCGACAGTAGGATCACAGTGTATTGTTGATGAAAAGTTAAAAAAAGGTTTCTTGTTTTAATTTTTCTTTTATTTTGTTTTGTTGATTATTGATTTAAAATTATTATTTTTCGTATAGAAAAAGAATATAAAAATAAAAAAATTTCGATAGATAATCGAAGACAGAAGACGACACCATTAATTAAAAAAATAAATGAAAATAAAAAAATTATTTCTAAAGATATTGCGAAAACACAGCAAGAAAGTAGTGATAAGGAATTGGTTAATGAAATTAAAAAATTTATTAAAAGAAAATCAAAAAAAGGTCTATTAAATTATTTTTTAGTCAAATAATACCCACCACCTTATAGCCTGATTCTTCTTTTCTTTACTTTTTCTTTGCTTTGTTTTGTATAATCTTATTAAAATAATAATAAAAACAGTAATTAGATTATAATAAGACAATATAGAAAATAGAAAGGGTTTTAGCGTGGTGTACTTGCTTCTATTTTCTAATTAATATTTTTTTTTTGATAGTAATGCCGGATAATAATATTGAACCAGTAAATGATAATAATGAGACTTCTGGTAATTTAATTATTTTATTTTGTTTAAAAGTGTATTTATTAAGAGTTTTTTCTTGTCACTTTATTAGTTAATATTTCGTCAAGTTACTCCAATGATGTATCATCGTTACAATCAATTGAAATTAATATAAATAAAAATAACCCAAAAAAGCAAAATTCTTTAATTGATTCACTTGTCGTTTCTACAACATTATTATCACCACCTAGAAAACGTATTTATTAAATTATAATTATTATTGTTTATCGGTTTTTTACCGATAATAAATAAATAAAAAACTTAATTAGGAAATTTATTTACAGAATCAAAAAAATTACAAACTGATGTTCCATTTCTAAATGAATGTAGCAGCTCTGATAGTTATAATAACCAGATAATTGAAGTTCCTAATACAAGACAAATTGAAAATTGCTGTAGAAAAATTGAGAAACCAGTCAAAGGTAATTTTGTAAAAAATATTTTTTAACTTTGCAAAACTATCGTTTTCAATCGCATGTTAAGTTTATAAATTCGGAAAATAATGATTTTTTATACAAAAGTCAATTATATTTTTATTTTAATAAATCATTCACTATCAATAGTATGTAATAAAAAAGTATTAACACTTCCTGTGCAATCATGTATACAACAAGAATCAAAAGAAGTACAAACGGTTTGTGAAGATGATATTGAAGATGATAGTAGTAATTGTGGTCTAATTGGTTTGTTTATTTTTTCCTTTAAATTGTGTTTATATTTGTATTTATTATTTTTAATATTTATTTGTTAAAAAGATTGCTGTGAAAATATAATAGATAATGATTATGAAAATCAAAACGAGGTGTGCTGTATCAATGAAGAGATATTACCACCAGCATGGTATATCAAAAAATATGTAAAAAAAATGTTATGTCGTGATGGGGTGCTATCCAGTGATGATACATCTATATCCAATCATAATAATAATAGTAATAACAATTTAGTAAAATCTTATTTAAAATCATTAGAGAAAAATGAGAAATATAAGCATGGATTTAAGAAGCAAATAATAACACCTGACACCTGTGTGACGGTACAATCGATAAATAAAAATTGTGTTGAAATGAAAAATAAAATGACACAATCAGAATTAATATTATCGGTTATAAAAACTAATGATAATCGAAATAATAGAAATGATAAAAATGAAATTATTGAGAATATAATAAATAATGATAATAATATAAAACGATTAACGGGCATATTAAAAATAAAAAAAAATGATTGTGAACGAAAACATAAGTCACCAAGAACTTGGCATGATGAATTGGGAGAAAATTTTAATTTATTGAATTGTGATAATAATAGTAAAAATAATAATAACAATAATTCTGAAGATGAATATAAAAATGTTATTATATTGGCGTCTGGCCAGCAATGTAGTATTTGCCATAAAGATATTTGTGATTTACCAAAAGCACACAGTTTATCTTTATTAAATTGTAATAATAATAATTCTAATAATAATACTAATAATAATTTAAAAGTAATGATACCATTATTAGATAAAATCGAAGTGGCTGTTGAACGTAAATTATGTAGTGAATGTTTATCATCAAGAGAAATTATTTATAAAGATGAACCACAAATATCATCACGTGAAAGTTATCATTTATCATTTCATTCGGTGCCCGCATCAGCATCGACAAATAACAATAATAATCGTAATATAGCGGCGACTACAATGTCTACACAATGTAATAAAATAAAAACATTAACTTTTGATACGGCGAATGATGATAAAATGATGATAACGGCACAAAAAACAGCACAAGGAGCAACAGTCTCAACGACAATAATCGGTGAAATACCATTAACACCACCACCATCGCCGTCACAATCTGTAACACCAAGAAATCATAAGAAAATTAATGAAATAGAATATCGCCCATGTTGTTGTGCAGTAAAAAGAAAAGAATTAATTGAAATTGAAAAACCACGCAATATTTTATTATCAAATGCATCATTTAAAACATTAGAAAAACAATCACCATGTAGTTATCAGAAGAAAAATTTTTCAATTGATTTATCGAATTTATCGCCACCACCACCATATCCTTAAGAACAATTTTTTATCAATTTTTTTAGAGACTTTTTTTTTTATTAATTTTTTAATTATAAAATAATCAAGCCGCTGAAGAATAATTATTTATTTTAGAGAAGTTATAATTTTTTCTTTTAATAAAAAAAAAAACCAGTTGTGTGGTAATCTTTTTAATAGAAAACGCTGATGAAAATTTATTTAAAAAATGGGATTTTTATTGTATTACAGTAAAAGTAATATTTGTTGTGAGCATTTTGGCGAAACAATTTTTGACAATATCAGAGTGCTAAGTGTTAATATTGCTAATCAACTCATTATAACTGGGGTGTTTAGCTAAATGGTAATGAAGTGTGGTACATAGCAGTGTTAAATATAAAATTATTGAAGCAAGATGTTAAATTTATTTAAAAGAGTATTTTTAAAAAGCGTTTCGGAATTTCAATTTGTTTAGAAAATTTTCCTACAACCAGGATAAAACAATTTGTTACACTAGAACGTCAAATCAAGAAATAAATGTTAATTCCTTAAAATATGATGATATAGAAGATTGAATTAAATAAACAGATGTCAATTAAATAGATTCCCTTTGAACTTTGTCAAAATATGTTTAGGGACCATTGAGAGCAGTGTAACATAGGTTATGGATTCTGTTCTTTACCAATAACATAATTTCAGTTATTCCTGCCAATATACCATTGCGTATGGTAACAAAATTTGATCAAAGGTCAAATAATAAGGTAATAGCAATATATACTTTGCTTTTATAATAAAAAAGAAGTTGCTCTAAATAACTTACTGATGACATGATGAGGAAATTAATCATTGTAGTGTTGCTTATGTTATTTTATTTATGCATTTATTTATTTATTTTTTTATACTGTTTACCATGTTTAATTTGAATTACAATAATCTTAACATGACATTCGTTGTAGTAAGATGAATAAAAATAAAATATCATCAATCAATGTTGTGACAATTAAATATATAATCATTGAAAAAAATATTGATGTGTGACAGACAGGCAAGGAGGCAGCATTAATAAAATAAAAATTAATTCTTTTCAACAAAATATCGATTAATCATTGGATTTTAGATTATTGATATATGTATTTTATCCACTTTAAGATTTTCTTTATTGTGGAGATAAATAAAAATAAACAACAATTTAGATATGTTGATAATGTTGAGATGATTTTGTGTAGACAAAGTATTTAAAATAACATAAAGCTCACGTATTAAGTGTTGATGCTGTCTTTTAGAAAACAAGGTAAAGTAACAATGCACGTATTCACTGTAATATAAGGCTAGTGTTAAGAGTTTTTTTATACTGGTGTTTTTATTATTAAAATAATAGAATTTTGTATAGCTAGCATTTCGGAATGCAATACTGCTGCAATAGAGAAAATGAAAGCGAAAAACTTATGTAAAAAAAAATCCCTGCCTTAAAAAGCTTAATTCAAAACTATTAAGTTTTTTATAAAAAAGATAAAATTCAAATTCATTTAGCGTTTGCTGTAATGCTGGTATTGTCAGTGCAGTTTTATTTTAATCTGCAAAAAAAAAAAAAAAAGAAAAGAAAAATTTACTCAGTGCTTATCGCCATTTAGTGTCCAGTCCACTATGGGTTAAACAGTCTCCAGAGTTTTGTAAATAATAATTATAATAATAACAAGAATAAAACCAGAATTAAATAAATAATTAATTAATGTGTCTTGTAATTTAATTTAATTTATATACACGTTGACCTAAATATGTGTAGTAGGTTTGTTTGTATTTTTAATCTCTCTTTTTTTGTGCTTTTTGTATAAAAGTTGTTTACGTGGTTGTTTGCTAGAAGTTGTTACCCAAGTGTATAATCATGGGTTTGTGACATAACAATTAAAAAAATAAAATATCAAAAAATAATAACAAAAGCAGCAGCAGCAACAATAGCAGGAACTATGTTAACAAAATTAACTAAACAATAACATGAGTAGTGGATTCCTCTTTTTGTTTTTATTTTGCGTTAACTGACCACAGTCTAGCATAATTTTTTTTTGTTGTTACTTTGTGTGTTGTTTTGTTTGTTGCTACTGGGTGTTTGAGTTTTTCACGTTAATTTTATGTTTTTGTTTTATCACTTGTTGGCTATTCCGTTTTATTTAATTTTCTTTGCTTTTGAAACATAACCTTAGCTTAATTTAAGTCCAGAACTAAAGAAATGCTTTCGCATTACAAAGTAGTTTTTTTTAACTATAATGATTTTTATGAATTATTTTTCTCAGTTTTTACTAATACTGTTGTTTGAAGAAAAAGCTAAAGCTTTAAAGCTACATTGTGTACATTTTACCATATTCTTTATTCATAGTTATTTTTTAAAAAAGATACGGAATAAAATTCCTTAACATAATATGGATTCTCTATGTAACATTTTATGAATAAAAAATAGAAAAAAGATTTGGTAAATAAAGGTAATAAAAAAAATATCCAACAACAGAACATAGGTTAAATTAAAGAATTGTCATGTCGTGCAATAATAATCGTACGTGTATTTCCTGGCTTATAACATTTATATAATACTAAAAATATACATCAACTTAAGACAATAATCATAATAATAAACGTAATAAAAAATAAAAATAATAATAATATTAACGAGAACAACAACAACAACAACAACAATAATAACAATAAAAAAGGAACTTAAAAAAGTACTCAAAAGAATTTATAAATACATAAAAATGTGGCTATAATAACAGCTTTTTTAAACGTATTTTACTTGTTTTGTAGCATTTAATAACATTTATTTAGATTTTATAAATTTATTAATAAGTACTAAGCAAGAAAAATGATTAAAATAAATGTAATCGTATATTTTTAATTGAAAAAAACGATTAATTTTCTTATCAATACAAAAAAAAAAAACACTGTATATGAATGAATGTTTTATTGAAAGCTCTCTAATCAATACATGGAGAAATATATATATTTTTTGTATATTTTAAATAATAAATCATTAATAATTAAATGCCAGATTGTTATCTGTTAAATATATTTTTAAACAGTGCATATTAAACAGGTAAAAGATAGAACAATAATCCAAGAAGCAAATTAATAATAAACCAGGCGCCTCCACTACGAGTAAGTATTCATTTTTAATTATATGTTTTATGCACAAAAATTGAAAGATTTGTTTACCATATTTTTTCTACATTTGAAAAATTATATATTAAAGCAGATAAAAAATATTTTACTCTTGTATCCAGAGCCCCTGTCTATTAATCCAGATAATTGTAAATCATTACTCTAGTCTTGATTTTATTTAAAAGATTCTTTTTTTATTTTGTTTAAATTGGAATTTAATTAATAATCATTTTGGTTTGCTTCTGTTCACTTGCGTTATTCGCGGTAAACTGATTTCACAAAAAAAATAACTGTCAGCTGTGTATCATACACAACGACAAGCATGAGGAAATTTCTTTGTTTTTCATATTTTTATTATTATTTATATTAATAATTATTGCTATTTCAAGTAAAAACTGTGTAACTGAATAGCATCGATATTGTTTTAACATGAAGAAATGAAAATGCTACAAAAAAATTAAAATATATCAGGAAATGAATAAATTTCTCTCAAAATATTTGTTTACATTGGTTGGTGAATCGAATGCATGATGTGCGATTTTTTTGCGCAATCGTGAGTATCGTTTTTTTTTTTGGCAATAATAAAAAATCACTTGCAATGCATAGTTGTATGCGTCTACAATACACTGCTAAATGGGTTTTTGTTCATGTATTAATCTCATTAAAGCTTTTTCCCCATTTATAAACTCATTTCTCCTATGCTTGAATTTTAGAAAAGATGTTTCTTTTATTTGTTAGCTAAAAAAAAAGTAATATTTTCAACTGTATTTAAGTAATTTACTGAGTGAAATTTTTGAGTGTAATTTTTGAGTGAAATTTTTAAAGTGATTTTTTATTATTTTTCAGCGACTAAATCAAGACTTTTTCCTATTGTATTGGATATCTCTTGATGATCTATAATATCCAGTTAAAAACATAGTCCATTCATTGGAATATGGTTTAAAAACGTACCTGTAACCATGCAAATAATAAAAATACATTGAATAGGTATTTGCTTTATTATATTTTAAGTCGTTAATTACTTCCTGCAATAATAAATAATAATTCTTAGAGATTTGATGCTCATTTAAATATTTTAATTTGTTTTTTTTTTCTTTTAAGCTGAATATTTTTCTTTTCTTTATGTTGAATAATTTCTTAACATTGTTTCTTGGTGTTGCCTCGTAAAGTTTTACTGAAATTACTGTTGATGAAGTAATTAGCAATTTAAATTTTGAAAAAACATTGCAAAAATATTAATGAAAATTTTAAAAAGAGAAAAATAAAACAATTTAATTACTTTATTTTCAACGTTGACAAAAACAATCAGATAGTGCTAAAAACTATTTTCAATTTTCTTCTATTTGGTTGATTTTATTATTGTTGCTTCTTAGTCATTGTTGCAACACCTGTCGCATTTTTTTGCATTTAACGTTTTATCAATTTTATAGTATATTTATTTATATATAGCATAGAATATTGATAAAAATAGTGCTACTTCTATAGTTTTAATGGACATCTGTGATAACATTGTCATCTAGCTATCGCTACAATGTTCATCTTTCATTGTTTTTTGCGAAAAGTTTTTCATAATTTTTAAGAATTTTACATTCAAAATATTGTTTTTGATTTTAAATATTTAAATAATATTATAAAAGTGTGGTAAAATATCATCTATTGCCACTACCAATAGTCTATTGGTAGTTATAGTAGAAATAAAATTTAGCATTTTTCGGTGACTTGATGTTGGACTATTTTTCTCGTAAATATTGCCTTATTTACCTTAATACATTTTACACACATTTATTTACTAAATTTTTAACAAAATTAACCAAAATTAACCAAAATTAGCTAAATTTATTTAAATAATAGAAACATATTCAAATGAAAAAATAATCTACTAAAAAATAAAACCAAAAACATCACCGTATATGGTTAAAAATCGCGAGTATATTACAAAAAAAGAAGGGAAAAATAAAGAAAAAAACAATTTCAATTTAATTTTTTTCTACAAATTTTAGTTTTTAAAAACAATTTTTAACTACATAATTGAACTGAAGAATCAGGCAGAAGTTAATATACTGTAATTGAGAAATATATATATATATAGTAAAAAAAACAATATATACAGAGGCGAGAAAATTACTGGCGCGTGAAATTGGATAAAAAAAAAATATCAGAGAAGCTGAAGAAGATTATTATTACCAATAAAATAATAAAAATGTATTTTCAATGCAGTTGTCACGTTACTGTTAACGTTAACGTTAGTATTACCCGTTGCCTTTAACATAACAAAGATAAAATAATAATAAAAATAAAGTGTAATAAATAGTTGACGTCGAGATTATTTTAGTTATATTTTACTGTGTGTCGTCCTGGAAGATTAACAAAAACAATTTTAAAAGGGGAAAAATAATTTTGTTCACAATATAATAGAGAAAAAACAAATACTATAAAGTGGTGGCTTTACTTTGTATTGTTTTAAAATATATTTGGCTAGTTATTACTAAAATATACCTAGTTTTCTCTAGTATATGCTAGATTATTTGCTTACAACGAGCACAACCAGTATCATAATAAGAAATATATTATACCGCAAAAGGTTATATGATTATACAAGAAATAATTTAATTTATTTTTTTACTTTAAAGCATTCTTTTTAACACCAAAATGCCTACACAACTTTCAAATACAACAATATACCATCCAAAGCTTTTTTTCTATTTATATTATATTTGGCAAATTGAATCGTCTATATCTATATAACAGAAATACCATAGTAACTACTATGCCAAAATTTCAGCTCAATCGGATTTTTAATGATTTAATTCCGCTTTGATTAATAATAAAAAGAAAAATATAAAAGAAGTAAATTCCACTTTATGAATTTATTGCTCTTGGAAGTTAAAATATGAACAAATAAAATGGATAAAATTCAATAATTTCTTTTTATTATTATTTTTCATAACTAAAAAAAAAAAATATGAAGAAAATTCATCATAAATCGAAAGGCGAATAAAAACGTAAAAACCTTAAAAAATTTGAATTTCAAATGATGAGCATCAATTGACATTCACGATTACGTAAGGTAAAGGTAGAAAAAAAAATAACTAAATAAATATATCAAGGCACAAAATACAAATTCGTTTGTTGATTTCAACATTTCTTTTCTGGTAACGAGGAGTAACGCAAAAGAAATGAAGAAAAATTAGTTTTTTCTTTATATATATTTTTATTATTTACTGCGTTTTGAATAAAGTCGTTCTCATCGTCATCGTCGTTGTTGGTTTTGCTTTAGAAGAGAAAAGTGGAATAGAAAACGAATTCAAGTACAATAATATAAGGTAATAAGTAATGTGGGGAGAGGAAAAAAAAAGTATGCAAATTTAGTATTTTTTTATTGTGCGTTTTCTGTTTTACATTTTTTTACGTTTTTCTTTTGGCTAAAGAAGATCAGTACTTCATATGTGTCTTATGCGAATTTATCAACAGTAGTGTCTGCAATAAACTATTTATTTACGTCGATTTATTTATTTATTTTGTTATGCCGAGAAAATTTCACGGTAACCTGTGTAAGCAAAATTTAAATGTTTATTTAATACAATAGTTAATTAAATTAGAGTTAAATAGAACTCGCTTATTATTCTGTAGATTTGTTATTTCGAAGCGATTATTACTGTTCAATGATCCTTAATGAAATGAAAACCGTTTAATAATGCTCAAATCTATTCTATTCCACGAATGATATATTTAGTCACCTACGAAGTTTATTAACTGATTAAGAACTGTATCGTTTTGCAGTTTGTAATCATACATCGTACAGTAAGATAATCATACAGTATATTAAAATGTGATTAATACTTTTCAGTTCAATTTAACAATTGATATTTATGAAAAATTTATACTTAAACGCGAGAAAATATCACTCCGTGCTGCATTGTAAGGCGCTGCTATCTATTCATTTTAAGTCCCAAGTTCAAAAATATGCCGAAAATAATTTCAACAGCATCCTACTGTACCAATATAAATAAATTTTTATTATAACTTAAAAAGTTTTGCATATTATTTTACTTTTTTTTTATTTAGAATATCTTCAGGTGGTGAAAATTTACACACAGAAAAGAAAACGAAAGGAAAGAAAGCCAAAAGGAAAAAAAAAATTATCAACCTTTTTTTATTCGCATTTTCTTGGTAGAAATTCTTCTTTAAACATCGTTGATGAAAAGAAATGAATGAAAAGAGGTAAAGCAGAGCAACAAAAACGAAGAAAATATAAGATGAACCAATTCAATAGAACCAAATTTGTAGCTTTAACAATGAGCTCAAATATCTCCTGGGAGTCGTTATCACCCTATCAAGTAGTTTATACTTTGGCATCGTTTTTTATTTTATTTATTTATTTTTATATATTTTTTTTACATTTAATTTTATTTTCTTGTTTTTTTTACTACAAAATACCTGCCGTTTTTATCATTTTATTTTCACTTTAAGTGAAATTGTACGTAAGTTTGTAATATTTTTTTTTTCATTTGCATTTCCTTACTATACTCCTAGATATACTAAATAATAGTAGAGAAAAAATATATAATTTATTTTTCTCTATTTCTGTTGCTGCTTAACAAACAAAAAATTATCCTTAATAATTTTTTTTATTTATTGAATTTAATTTTCATAAATATTTCCCTAGTCATTCATTTGTGAGGTATTTATCAAGGCTACAATCAGATAATAATACATCTAAAAGATTAAACGATTAATGGGTTAAAAATTATTAAAAAAGAAAATTCATTTTGTCGTAGACAGTTGCGTGCTTTTATTAATTTTTTCTTTATTCGTTGTATTAAAATAAGATTGTATTGCTTATACTGATTTTATTTTACTTTTTTCTATTCACGTGCTTTGTCGCCGTTTATTGTTTCCTTAGTTGAATGATGTTGCCACCTGTGTTGTGAGCAAAATTAAATAATACAAGAAAAAAAAATTATACACAAAACAATCTTAACTATAAGGGTACCTAGCCACTTTCACTGAATCTTCTATAAGTTAATTCCCATGGGTGCCCTTTAAAAAAAAAACGGTAAGAAAATTGAAAAAAAAGAAGAAAATAAACATTTGGTAAATTTTTGCTTAAGAAAATGAAGAGATGAGATGACGATGGTTAAGCCGAAAAAAGGTTAATATGAATTTTAATGCAAATATCATATACGGATGTCAATTTTTTTTTTCACTATTCTCTTCTGTTTAAAGTTAATTCTTCTTTTACTTGCCTTACAACAACTGAATTGAAAGGATTTTATTTTAAATTTTTTATTTCATATAAAACGATTTTGTTGTTTGTCCCAAATTTTATTTTTCGCAAAAAAATTATAATAAAATAAGGAGAAACAAATTATTTATTCATTAAATTTTTATTATTACTCGGTAATTTACTATTATTGAGAGTTGGTTGTGTTGTTTATATATGGATTTTATATTGGTTTATTGATGACACAGTGACATTTTAACGGAAGATTAACCCCTAAGAAAATATAACGTTAAAATGATATTCAATGTTTGGGTTTCAAAAGGTGTTTATTGCTGAAAAAGCATATGATTTATTGAGAAATTTGTGCTATAAAATTTTGTTGCATTTACAGAGCTTATGGAAACAGAAAAACACTTTAAGCTTTTACTTAAACACTTAACCATTAAAACGCTGTATTAATATTTAATATAAATACAAATGATTTAATTTTCCTTTATTAAAACGGAAATATCAAAAAAGAAAATAAAACAATTTTACACATGCCATCCTGAAACGTACGTGATAAAATAACGCTAAAATCATATTACAATGTAATCATCTGTGACTTATTTAAATGCTTCTTGTCCATCAAAACAGTTTCAAGTGTTTCGCACTTGACTTTAATAATGTATTTAAAATTGTTAAAAAAAAATGTATATATAAAATTACGACAACAGTTAACTGTCGTTAAAAGAAAATTTTTTTTGTTTCCTTTTTTTATGTAAAAAATTAATCAAATAAATAAAATACGCGAAAGAAACACTGTACGTAGCATAAGATACATACGCTATTAACGTACGGATATTTTGCGCAAAATAAATGAATCATTTTTACACTTGTATCACTTGAGCAGAAAGAAAAATTTAGACAAAAAAAATTATGCCGATTTCCTTAGGAATAAGGAAAATATAAGGCAGAATAAAGAAATGAAAACAAAAAAAAAAACTTTCTTTAATGAATGAAAGAAAATAAAATAAAAATAAAGAGTAAAAACAGAAATGTTTTATAGGAAAATCCAGAAATAACGACTATAACTAAATATATAAAAAGGCACGTAATTGAATGTTAGAAAGAGAATTTATTTCTTCTTATCCACTGCTGTTGTTGCTGGTAGCTGCTTCTTGATCATCTATACTTCTATTTCAATAAACGTTTTTATCCTTAGTTCGTTTATTCTTTATTATTATTATTATATTTTTTTTTGCTTGTATTTGGTTTGAAATCAAATCACGTTTAACTATTGAACTTTTATGCCTTCTTTTCGTTTAATACACGTTTTGTGATGAGTAGAAAAATACACAAAAAAAAGAAAGAAAAATAAAATCGAAAAAAGACGTCACCTTTCTTCTTATTTAATTAAATTGTATTTAATCTGGTTGATATCAATCATTTTATTCAATAGGTGTATAAGCAAGCATTGCTGTGTAACATCAGCCTTTTTTTATATTTACTTTTTTACTTTGACTTTTTGTGGCCAAAGAACAAAATTTTTTTTTCTTTCTTAAAATGACGATTTTTTTTGGCTTTTTCTTTCTCTTCAAGAATAACCATAATTTTATTTTTTTTTTCTGGTAATTTTATTTCATTACAGTTATATTATATTACATTTTGATGAATTATTATCATTAGATAGGCTGAGCACAAAACATATAATAATGATAATGGAAAGGATGAAAAAAAAAACTATCAAAGAATAATCAAACTGAATGATAAAAAAATAAAAATAAATTCTACGTGAGGGTAAAAATATTAGGAAACAATAAATATGTTTAGGAAATATTATAGTTAAATTATATCAAATTACTATTATTTACTTATAATAATGATAAATATAGAATAAATAATTAAATTAATTTTATTAGTACTATTTAAGTATTACCAATAAACGTTTTTTCCTTATGGAAATTTATTAATCAAATTTTCAATAAACTTTTATCGATATTTTTTTTTATTTAAATAATTCATTTATTTTTACTACAATACGTTTGCATATCTGTACTTTGGGCATCTACATTTTTGTGATATTTTTGGTAATAGATACAGTGGCACATAAAACGGATTAGTCTAGTCTGATAGCTGGTATTATAATACGATAACTTCAGGAACTTATTTAAGAATATGATAGCTCTAATTAAAATCCTAGCTAAAATCATCATTTATAGAATATTTTTACACAATTTATGTTTTTAAAACATTGAGTATCTGAATTTGCCCTTAATTTAAGGAATTTAGCCACTCTGTAATTACTACATTGCGTTTTGGACTATAATTATTTAGTAATCTACAAAGCTCATAGTTTTATTTGAGAACTTGAATTTCTATCTAAAATATACTGATAAAGATCCTATTTAATAAATTTACCAACTATACAAAGTAGTTTATTTAAATCTCGTGATATAAAACACAATATAAGGACATCTCCAGATCGCCAAAATAACGAATGATCGTGCATTTATAACCGAATATTGTTAGATTCTGATATCGTGTATCTAATTGAAATTGAAAATACGACTTTATCTCTTCTTCATTTAATTCTAAACTCATTATTTGACATTATTTTTATATAATAACTGTACCCTTCGTAATTTACTTATAAGTAAATAATAATTGTAGCCAATTCTTATTTTGTAAAGATTATTTTCAACAAAATAATATCTTAATTTTCCTTATATTGAATGATTTTCTCTTATTATTACTCACAATTCATTGAACAATACAATATACAATAGGAGGCAAGTAATATATAAATTCATATGGAATAAGGGGCGAAAGTCAGTTTAACCATCTATCAAATAATAATAGTAATAATAATAATAATATTGCAGTATTGATTGATGTCTAGAAAACTATTTATAAAAAATTGTAACTGCATGAAGACAATAAAACACGAGCCAAGTAGATAAAAAAAATGAAGATTTTGTAACGACACAAAATTCAATCAAAGTTTGTTCCTGGTATTCATCGTATTAAGACCTTAAGGCAAAAACTTTATATTATTTTTATTTTTTTTTTCTTTTTCGTTATCTATTTTCAACTTCTTATATTTAATTTTATTTGTCTGCGAGTGTGCATGTGTCTGTAGTTTTTTTTTGTCTTTATTGTTTAAATAAAAAAAAGAAAATAATTTGAATTTATTGAGAATTTGTCTTAAAAAAGAAAAAAAGTACGCAATTCGGTATGTCATCAAATTTTAATAGAGAAAAAAAAATACTATAAAGAATTGAAAATCAATTTAAGAAACTGCATTGTCTGTATTGAAAAACAAAATAAATGCATAGAGATTATTAGTTATTTTATTTTTTAAATGTAATTTTATTTTTAATAATTGGTTCTTCGCTGTATGATCAACAAGATTCATAGATCAATGAAATTGCTTATGGTTTAAGCTGATTTAATGCAAAAGTAAAATACAAATAATTTTACAGACATTTTTTCTTGATCATTTTATTGATTTTGTCTTAATTTTATAACATACTTTAAGTATTATTAACAAGTAAAGAAACGTGAGGTATTTCCTCGATTGAAATAAAATAATTTTGTACTAAAAACTATGTAATAAAAATAGTAAAGAAAAAAGCCGAACAAAAGGTTACATTACATAATAACATTTGACTTGTTTTCATTACAAAAAAAAAACGTATTCTTATTTTTATTCCTTTATTTTGCCTAACA
This sequence comes from Ptychoptera contaminata, assembly GCA_963942525.1. Taxonomy (NCBI): domain Eukaryota; kingdom Metazoa; phylum Arthropoda; class Insecta; order Diptera; family Ptychopteridae; genus Ptychoptera; species Ptychoptera contaminata. Next base: position 34,344,517 of record OZ012636.1, on the reverse strand, counting down.
ATAATACAAATAAAATACAATTGTTGTTAGTTAAGTAAATAGTTAGTTTTGTTTTTAGGATTGTTAAGAATTTTTGTAAGAAAATTGGATTGATTTTCATTCAAACTTTAATATCCTATTTTTCTAATAGCTTAAGTAAGGTTTTTTTTTAAAGTAGTTTTATTATTAATTAGTTGATTAAATTCTTTTTTAAATATTTTAATTGATATATTTACTATTTTCGTTACTAATTATGCTCAATTTTACTTTACGCAATGTTTTACGACAAATTTAAGTCAGATCAGATTAAAAATTTCAATAATAAAGAATATTATGTTTAACCGGATGATCGTTAGATTTGTACCACAATTTTGGTTACCCTAATAATGTTTTTAAAATAGCCTGAGGACTATTTCAATGAAAATAAATAAATAACAAACATATAATCAGACACAAAACACAATTAACATATCTGCCCTATGGTTTTTCCATTACTTAAAAAAAAAAAACGAAGTAATCACGATGATTTAAATAATTATTTTAAATGCATTTATTTGTTTGTAATATTGTTTTTGCTCTTCACCAAAAATATAAACATCAAAAGTATGGTAATAAATCTATATAATGGTTTTGCGTTATGTTTTTTAACCCATTTTTTTTTTTTTTTGGTGTTTCTGTGCTTTTTTTCCATATGCAAATTCTTTTTATAATTGAAGGAAAAATAAATAATCTCTCTCTGTAAAGTATTATTTATACATGCATAAATTTCGTTTTATTTTTTGTTATGCGATGGTGACGGTGTTATTACATATTACACATCAAACAATTTAACATTTTTCAACACTTGTATGATGTATTACTTAGGGATTTCGTTAATGTTAATACGGTATTACTGGTTTTAAGCTAATTTTTATTTTTATTTTATTTGCATAACTTAAAAAGTAATAAAATCATTAATTAATTTAAATTATTTAATAGACAATTTATTAAATAATTAAAATTGAAAACTTTATATTAATAAAAACCAGAAATTTAAATTAATTAATCAAAAATAAATTGTCATAAAAAATTCTTTTTATGTAAAATTTGTAATTAATTTTCATTTTATTTAATAATTTTAAACGTGGCAAACAGAATTAAACAGCAATTATTTGCAGGCAATAATTAATTAATAAGGTCATTTATTGATTAAAATATTTTTTTCTGTATTCTATTTTAACTGCAATAAAATTTAATTTTCAATTGGAGAGCAAAGGAGAAAACAAAAAGAACAAATTTTCCCAGAAAATGTTTTATCGGAAGAATATTTGTTCTTTTTATATTCATTTTTTTTTATTTTATTTTATTTTTGGTAAGAAGATTATTGCCGGTCACATATTGATTTAAAAAAAGAAAAAAAAAATGAATCAAATATTATATAATATAAATGCAATTGAATGTAGTTGACTAAGAGGATTTTCAGCTGAAGAGTTGTTAAGCTTAGCAAAATTATTAATAAAATTTTTTTTTTTATTTTCTTTATGATTGTAAATTTGATTAGATTATTCGAAGTTAAACTTAGAAAATAGTTAAGTGATATGAAAAATCAGCAAGTTGTAGATAATTTAACAATTTTTTATTTAAATTATTTAATATGATTAGAAAATAGAAATAGTTTTTAAAGTTTGATTTGTTTTGCTACAATTTTAAAAAAATTGAAAATAATTCACTTTTCAAATGTAATTGCTTATTAATCAGTTTTAAATTTTGTTTAATGTGAATTAATTTGACTCAGAATAACTATAACGACAATAAAGTTCTTGGATACAAAATTTAGTAGAAAATCGATTAATCGTTAAAATCATCCCTTAATAATTAAAAAAAGTAAAGAAAACTCCTATCAAATAGAAAAAATTTTCTAGTTTTTTTATTTAGTATTATATTCAATTACCTTTACCAGTTAAGCTTTTATTAGATTTCTTTATAAATCAATAAGCTGATTTTATTTTAAAGTAATAATAATAATAAAAAAATTCTATATATTTTTATTTAAACTCGACCAGCAACAAAGTCATGTTCAGCCATATGCTCGGCAATCGTAATGAAATAAATAATACAACAGATACACAAGCAGCAAATATGGAAATCATATTATTTTCATATATTTTTTTTTATTTATTTATTTATATATAAGTGTCCTACAGTCAATGTTTAAGAGTTTAAAATGGTAAAGAATCGGCAATAATATAACCAGACACCCAATACAGGTCGAATGCTTTTTTTTTCTTCAGCCAGCCATATGTCGCTTATTGAATTTACAATTTTCCTTTTTTATTTTTTTTTATTATTAATATCAATAATCAATACAATAATACCACATTTTGGTCCGTAATACCTTAATAAATATTTTTTTTGTGTTTGTTTGAATAAAGTGTAAAAAGCTGCTTCTGCTGCTGTACTGTGATGATACGATATCGATTCTTAAAGTTTCACAATTTTTTTTTTTTATGTTTCTTTAAAAAACGATAAAATCCGATTAACAAAGCAATAATTTAAGTAAATTTGATAATAAATATGTTTTTAAGCCAATTTTGTATATAATATTTGATAGGATTTTCTTTGTAATATTTTTGGACGATATAATCAACAAAAGGGAAACAAATTTTCGTGCAGTGACTTAACTAATCTACAGTTTTTTTATTAAATTTATTATCGGTGAAAGTCTCTCTCTTTTAAATTTGGAATAAAATGTTATTCTTTTAACAGTAAAAATGTCCAGTAATTTAACCATTAATGCGTTGTTATGTTTTTTAAGGATTTATCTGGTTGATTTGTGCGTCCTTTTATTAGAATCTTATGTGTGTGTCGTTCGTTAAATAAAACTATCAAGAATTGATCAACTAAGCAAAAGAGAAAATAAAAAACATTTATCTTTGATCTTATTTTCTTTTTTGAATCAAAAGTAATTTGAAGGAATCAAGGAATTTTCTTATTAAATTTGTAATTTTTAATTCGAAAACGTTTTCTACCTATGATATGAAAAAGGATATGAAAATATATTTTTGTCTTTTATTTATTGTCAATCGAATGATGAATGAGCAATACCTTAAATACTTTCGATTTTCATTTAATTCATCTGAATGTTTTTGATGAAATATTATTTTTTTACCTTTACTTTTCTATTGGATTACACGGTCACCAACACGCAATTGTGATTTTTTAATCCTTGACTGATGTCATTAAATCTTGGTATGATTCACACATTTCTTAACGTGTCCTTTGTACTTATATTTGCTAAGTATTTCCTATTTTAAACATTTTTTATCACCTAAAAGCACACAATAACGGAGCTTAATCTCATAAAAGACTAAGAAATTATTTTTTATTTTTTAAAGATTAATTTAACTTTACAAAAGTTTTTTAATTTTCATAAGTTTTTTGGATTATTAGGACACAAAATTTCTATTCATTATTATTTATATTAAAATTTACCTTAAGACCATGTTCTTCGATACAGTAATATTGATGACTACGTTACGAAAATGATTAATATAAAATGAGGTTTTCATTTCGTTACTAAGCTGATTCAACTGAAATTGATGTCGCAAATACATATAAAATTCATTAGAAAAATAATTTTTCATTAATAAATATCGCAGTAAATAGAAATTATAACAATAATAATAATAATAATAGAAACAAAGCAGTGACATAAGTGCTGATGCTGATACAACTGATAAATAATAGTCTGTTCAGTTGAATGTTAATAATCACAATCATCAGTATTTAATGAGACAATTCTGTCAATCAAAATAATATATATATGTATTTACACATTTTTTTCTTTATATATTTCATGGTTAAGCAAAGCATTACCGTTTAACATGAATGGAAAAACCAGAAAATAATTTTAATAATAATAATAATAACTAAAAAAAAAAAGAAGCAGCTATAATAAATACTAAAAGAAATCAAAAGTTATTTATATAGCAGCAAAATCAGCAAGTTGTCTTGTAATTGGACATATTTATTATATAAAAATATATTTACGAATAAATATGATCATTAGTGAAATTAACAAATGGTTAGAATAGGCTTCTGATGTTGTCACAACTAATAACGTTATTAAAATATAATAAAAAAAAAGAAGTGAATAAGGCAGATGTGTCATAATGAACGGTTAAACGTATATATATATATTATATATATATATGAAAAAGCCATAGCCATTCTCATTCTTCATATAAACCGGTGCAACAACATAGTAACAATGCGTCTATCCATTTCACAATTTTATAATGATGCAAAAATAAAGATGAAAACAGAAAATTTCATTTGAGTTTTGTCGCCTGGAAAAATATTTTTTCTCTAAATTTCGTTTTTCAAACAATTCTCAATCCCCTAATTGTGGTTATGACACAATTTTGACAAATTTTAAAATTTTTGAATTTAAAGGAAATATTTTTTTTTTAAATAAATTTTTTGTAATCTTTAACGTCACCCATTTACGCCCTATAAATGGTATTTTTTTTTCTATTTGTTTGTTCATTCTTTCTCTGTACGAAACTACTATATGAGAATATATACATAGTTAGACAAGTAAATAACAGAATTTAATTTTTATATATATATATATTTTTTTTACTGTGTGTATAATTATCCTGGCACTACAAAATTAATGCCTTAGGCGACAATCTGAATAATAAACGAAATAAATACAAAAAAAAAATAGGAGAAAAAGTTGATATAAAGTAACAGAAAATAAGTTTTTCATTTATTTTTGAAACAAAACTATGGCGTTATTATCATTTATTTTACTTTATTTCTTTTAATAATAATAATCATAATAATTGCTGTCATGTTTAACCTCTAGCAATTTAAAGATGCAGCATTATAACCAAACAGAAAAATTATTATTATTATTGCTTTTGTTAAATACTTTTTTTTTCTTCAGTATTTTAATTTTTGAAATTCTTTTTTAAATATTGTCCAAGAGTTATATTGTTGTTTAAAAGTCTCATTAAGCATAATTTTATGTTTTATTAAACAATAAATTAAGATTTTAAGTAGACTTATTTTTAGATATGCGATTAAAATTTATCCTATTATGTATTATTCACTGAATTAAAACCGAAATAATAATAATAATAATAATAATAATAATAGCGATTAAATAACATTTTTAATTGTAAAACCCTATCAAAAATATTTAAGAATTTATATTAATTAAATAATTAATTAAATAAGAAGCAAAAATACAATTTCGACGAAAAAGGAATCAACAAAAAGCACAAAATAACAACATCAAAAGGAAATCCACAACACAAACTATATAAGTGTTTTAATAACCGGCATTTACATGAGTGCATATAATAATTAATTACAGCAAAGTATTAAAATAGCAGCAGCTAAATAGAAAATGTAAAAAAATAAGTATTAAAAAGCAAAGAAAACACTTTAAAGCGTTAAAATTTTTTTTTTTTTTTTTTAATTTTTATATATTTAATGTAATTTAAAAAAAATGATTTTAAAGCTATCTTATAAGGCGCTTAACATAATTTTTATTTAAGTAATGAGAAAACGAAAAAAAAAAAAAAACGAGAAACTGAAGAGTGTTTTACGTTCTATTTCTTTGTTCTTTTCTTAACAGCGTGAAGGTGGTTTTTTTTTGTTTAATAAGAAAATGACGTTCATATTCTAAAGCGGGTGCTTGTACTACTTTCTACAGGGTTTTCCAATAAGAGGTGTTATTTTGATATTCAAAAAAAAATGCCATTTTTTAATATAAATGATCGGATGTTTATTTCATTATAAAGAGAAAGGTATGCCATTAATAGTGGAAAATAACTTCAGGCAAATGACCACCACGACCAAGCTTACAGGACCATATCCTTTTCATGAAATTTTCCATAACCAAATCGCAAAGTGGCTGCCCTATGTCCTCGATAGCCTCACGAATTCCATCTTTGAGGTCTTGAATCGACGCTGGGCTGTTGGCGTAGACCTTCTCTTTCACGTGGCCCCAAAGGAAGAAGTCGCAAGGTGTTAAATCACAAGATCTCGGTGGCCAATTGTGATCACCTCTTCGAGAGATAACACGGTCCGAAAACTTTTCCCGTAAAAGATCAATGGTTTCGTTGCTTGTGTGGCACGTAGCGCCGTCTTGTTGAAAGTAAACGTTGTCCAGATCAATACCATCCAATTCCGGCCATAAAAAATCATTAATCATCTCTCGATAGCGCAATCCATTCACCGTAACTGTTGCTCCAGCCTCATTTTCGAAAAAGTAAGGTCCAATGACTCCGCCGGACCATAAACCGCACCAAACAGTCACACGTTGAGGATAGAGAGGCTTTTCAACAATAACTCTTGGGTTTTCCGAGCCCCAGATGCGACAATTTTGCTTGTTGACGAAGCCACCGAGGTGGAAATGGGCCTCATCACTCAAGATGATTTTTCGATGAAATTCCGGATCATTTTCATGCATTTCAAGGACCCAATCAGCAAAGACACGACGTTGTTGATGATCGGCCGGCTTGAGTTCTTGTGTTAACTGAACCTTATAAGCATTAAGACCCAAATCTTTATGCAAAATACGGTGTAATGACGTTTGTGGAATGCCTAATTCCAAAGAACGACGAGGAATGGACAAACCTGGGTTTTCTTCAACACTTTTGGCTACAGCAGCAATATTCTCGGCTGTTCTTGAACGACGTGCACGGATTTTATTCTTCACATCACTAAGTTGTCCCAACAGCTCGAATTTTTCCACCAATTTCTGTATTGCGGTCCGACAAGGTGCTTCACGACGACCCAAAAATTTTCGAGTTTTACGAACCGTCTCTGCCAAATTTTCACCATTTTTATAGTGAATTTTAATAATTTCAATGCGTTGTTGAAGCGTGTATCGTTCCATTTTTATTAATGGCGTAGTTTCTACTTGTCAAATGTCAACAAATGATAGCTTCAAAAGTGACATCTACCGAAATAGCGGGCTATTCAAAATAACACCTCTTATTGGAAAACCCTGTACTTGTCTTGTGCTAGTAAACCATTTTTAGTTAGGATTCAGAATAATAATAATAATAATAAACAATTAAAGCCTTCTTTCTAAATTTCGTCAGCCTAGAGCCATTTGAGTTTATAAAAATTCTTGAGTAAAATTTATAATTTAATTTTAAAATTAGAAATTTATAATCTAAATGTCTTATTTGTTTATGATTCGCTTTAATTAATAGCTACACTGTATAGAAGCGTTCTAATACTTGATTAAAATTAAAATAAAACTGAACCATGTGATAATTTTTTCCCTTGACAATAAAGAGAATAATAATAAATAATCCCATTATTGAAATAAATATTCGTTATATGGAATTATCTTAAAACCATGGAAGCTACTTAGATTTGTCAATATGGCAACGATAGAACAACAAATATCTGAAATACTGTTTGTCGACTTTAAATTTTCATTTTAACACACCTTAAATATAAATGTATACAAACATATACATAATTTTGTCAATTAATTTAACGAATGCACTTTAATGCTGTTGTTTTTATGTGATTAAAAAAAATAAATAAAAATATTCTTTTCACCCATAGTAATTGCATGCATAAATTTTAAACGGTTTATTAACAAAAATAATAAAGTTACAAAAAGTCACATAATATGTTTTATTTTTTTTTTTTTTGGAAAATTCAAAAAGGATTAAATACAATTTTATTATACATTTTTTTTTGTGTATTCAATAAATAATCCAAAACACCCAAAAAATTAATTAAACGGATTAAAATGATTCACAATTATATGCTTCAAAAAAATAATTTTTTTTTAATCGATTAATTAATGAGATAATCGTTTTTTTTATTTTAAATTGTTATTTTATCTGTACTAAATCATGTACTAAAATTGCATTTGTGTGTTTTTTTTTTGAGAAAAAAAAGTATATTTTCTTAAGATTAAAAGTTATATAACAGTGAAAGCGTCGTAGTCTGAAACAACAACGATAATGCTATGCAAGGTGTTTAATCTATTTTTGTTTTGTTTGTATTCTAGGAAGTGTTTTTTGCAATTATATTTTTTCATAATACAATAAATATCTAACTTTATAAATTAATTATTGTTACCATTCAAGCATTAAAGCTTTGTACATCCCTGTTATAAATACGATTTTTTTACAGTGAATGCAAATTAATTTATCTTAATTAATATTTTTTTTTTGCGATTAAAAATAATTTTTTTTTATGTTAAAAAAAAGGGCAAAAAAATAATTAACATAATCATTAATGGATCTAGGATGAGATTTTTTCCATTATATTAATACATTTTTTTTTCTACATTTAAAGTAAGCAAATAGGCATGCAAATTCGACCAGCACAATATGACATTTAGCATTTAACATTGTATCGTCGACATTTCACCTGACATTCAGTCAGTCATGAATATTAGCATAAGAAATGGAAAAACACTTTAAAGAAGATGATAAAATTCAAATTCAAATTCAAATTCAAATGAATAGGGTGTTTTTTTACTGTTTAAAACCACGTCGTTATTACCGTCAATCTCTATTTTAAATACATATTATATATATATATATTTATTCATAAATGACGAATTCTGCTTCTGCTGAATAAATGTTTGTATTTCAGAAAAAGCAGAAGCAAAAGAAAAAAAATAAAATAAATGAATAGATTTTAAACAAATCCATTTGGATTCTAGTTAGCTGTCACCTATATACACCCCATCCTCTCACCCCAATTTACTGATCAAACTCATACCGCCAAACGGCTTAATATGGTTTTCGCGTTTTATTTATAAATCAGGATATTATCATCAAAGTGTTGGATTAAAATTATCCATAAGAGATCATTTATTCTTTGCTAAGGTGAAAATAAAAAAAAAATGCAAAGAAAACGTTGTGCTACCGAGGTGGCAAATAGTAAATGAGAAAGATGAAAGAAAGCGAAAAAAATGCCTAAACACCATAGAAAAGGTAGATAAATTATAAATGTAATTTTAATGGCATTGATATCAAATTGGTTTTTGATACAAAGAATCTTTATTTGTTTGTTTGTTCCTCCGCCAATAAGATAACATCGCAATGAAATTTATTTTGAAATAAAAAAAAAATTTAAATCAAAAAAACGGGAAAGGATAGATTTAGATTTAGATTGATTTCCTTGATTATTTTACATTATTTTTATCTCTCAATTTTTTCTTTCTTTTTTGCCCCAAACATAAATAATATTGAAAAATAGTATATTTCGGGGGCCACAAATAATATGTAAAAACGATTTTCTGTTAACGCTGATGTATAGATTGATTATTTTTGATAAGAAAACGGTGCTGCTAGTATTAAAGTTGTTTTAAATATCAGTGTTAAGTTTTAAGGAGTATACACCATGGAACATTCGAAATATAGGCCTCCATAGAGACTTAAATGTTCAGTAAGTATCTTATTAAATTAGATAAAATGCCATGAGACACAGAAAAAGGCACGAGAATCACGTTAATCTAGAAGCAGCTAGGGTCCTAGTGGTGACAGTATTAAAACGAAGAGTACAATGGACTGAACCCTTTTGGCGTAAATTAAAACACCTTTTAACATTGTTGCATAATCCACAAAGCAATTTGCAAGTCCAGGAGCATATATTGTATTTATATAAAGTGTTCAATAAATACCTTATTTATAAATACAAAAATATCAGCGTTATGTATGTTTTCGAAACGATTTTTATTTGTATTAAATTTTATTTTGATTGTGCAAAAATATTACAAAAAAAATATATATAACAAAAAATTTTTGTACAAATAAATTTTATATCTGTCTGTATTAAGCAGAAATAATGTGGATAAATCAAATGAAAGGTAACAGATTATAGTGAAAGACATGCATAGACTATTTTCATTGCTGTTATTTTTTTTCTTTCTATTTTTCGATAAGTTTATTGAATAAAATTGAAAAAAGACAGACAAAAAAAAAAACGTCTACGAATTCGCGGAAGTTAATAAAAATGTGTCATGACCATGTGTTTATCTGTTTGAGTATTTTGTTTTATTATTCTCAAGTATCTTATCGGCTTGGAATGGGATATTCGATTTGTATTTTGTTGTCGATATCATCGATTATCAGAATTCATCGGTTTTTCTTTCAACACTTTTACTGTGAAATATGCTTTAAAGATTATAAGTTTAACCAAATTGTTTATTCTATTTCGTTTACAGTTTTTATGGAAAAGTTATCATCAAGTGAAATTATATAAAAATAATAAATAAGATGTGTTAGATCTGAAACATTAATTGATCAAAATTGAGATTTATTGAATTTTTCTATCAAAATAATTCTTCCTTTTACTAAGGTAGAATAATTTTATTATCTATTAAATAGAAAAAAAAATATAAATTTCCATTTTAAATCCTCTATTTGATTCAGATGCACACAAAATGTTTTTTTTAATGAAAATTATTTAAACATTATTGCAGTGGTAATAAATAAATTTTATTGCCTTACAGTAGTTAATACAACGTCAATTAATAATGAATTATTTTATTTTTTTTTGTATTTTTATTAGTTATTTATTCAAGTATAAATCTGACTTATACAAATATATATATATACATATATATTTTTTTACCTTATTACAATTGCATCAGATAATACTTATTTTATGCATTAAAAACATTATTTATGCTTTTATTGTTGCGAGTTATTTTTTTTTTCTTTTTATGATTTTAAGATTAATTTTGCTTTTCGTTGCAGTTTTGCAATTAAGCATAATAATAGCAATGGCAATAATAAGCAAAGATTTATCCTTCCTAAGAATGCAATCTTAATAATGAGTAGGTTATAATGAATGTAGCACAGAGAATAAGCACTTTTTTAAAATGTAACTCCTGATTGTGTATCGTTTAGTATTGGAAATAAGAAATTTCTTTACACTTATTCCTAGGTTATTACAAAACAAGAACAATCAACTTTGATTTACAAAAGTAAGAAACAATTTCACTGAAATAACTGATAAATTTTCGCTTAAAACCTCATGTAAAGTATATAATTTTTGCTATCATAAAAATGTTTTTCTGTTTTTAATTTTTAAAATTAAAACAAAAAAAATAAAGCACAATCTTTAGCGTCAACACAACTCATCACTAAATATATTCATAATGAGAAATATGTGAACAAAAAAAAAATTGCAGAAGGAATAATATAAAAAAATATTTAAATAAAATGTCGAATTACACGAATTGTCAGTCAGTGTGTTGGCGGTGACATCTTTGCATTTAATGATAAATTATTGTATTCTTAATATTACACATTGAATATAACCATATGAGATCCTTTCGAACACAAAAAACATCAATTTTAACAATGGTGACAGTAGTGTTGACATGCCTTAATGAATGTCGTCTCATATTTTAATATTCATATGTGCGTGCTATTATCAGCGAGAATATTTTCTTATTTTTTTCTTTGTGTTTCCATTTCGATTGTATTTTTTTCCAATTTATTTTCAACAAATACTTAACTTAGATGGTTTATGTATAAATCCTTTATGCATAGTATGATGTCTTAAAGAAACGCTTTTGATCAATATTTAAGAAGCTAGACTCATTTCTAGCAAAATATGATAAAAAAATTTGCCTTAAGAAAAAAGAATAGAATTTAATTTTTACTTAATAAGATTATAAATGAATTAGATTATAAATAATCCTTTTGCTAAAATAATTACGATGAAATAAATAAAAATACTGCAACAATATTAACTTTAATTTTATTTTTTATTTAATCGGATTAGAGACATTTTCACAAATTGACCATCTTTGCTGCTGTTTGTTAAGAAACCGAAGGAAAAACACACAAAAAAAACCTTCAGTAAAGGTGAATAAAAATCTCATCTGACACTCACCTAGTTTCCTTTCTTTCTTGTTTTTTTTTAAATATTATTTTGTCAAGGATTCTTTTAAATTCTCCAAATGAAAGAAGCAAGTGTTTAGAAAAAGCATCTTTAACGTTGAAAACAATATCACAGGTAGAAAGTTACTAAATTTAATAAGAAATGCAGATTATATATAGTGGAACAAAGGATAATTGTTGTCTGTAATTGAATTTAACACTATTTTCGTTTTTCCATTTAATAGTTTCATTTTAATCCAATTAGTTTATTTTAAGTAATTTTTTGTAAGTTTTAAATTAATAACTGCTTATAACAATGAGAAATAATAAAAAAAGAAAGTAATTTTATTTTTAAAGCTGGTTTTATATTTATTCTGACATTATAATACTGACAAAATTGAAAATTTAAACTTTGCACGTGTTTTTTGCCATCACATGCCGAAACTTTCTTTTGTTTTATTTTTTAACGGATTAAATGGCGTTGATGTAATTTTTTCTATAAAAAATAAAGGATATAACAGTGCAGCCAATATTCTTATACACAAAAAATAAATAAATAAAAAACACAAACTAATATAATTATCTTGGTCTTTAATATTAATTAGATAATCATCGTTGAAACACTGGCTGATTATTAGCACATTAAAAATCACTTCCGTCGTATATAGCAAGTGTTTAGTTTCTTAATGATTTTAATCGTTTTAAATATTAATTATAAGCCTTTATTGTTCTTCCTGGTGTGAGTTGTAAGAAAGTATAGAAGGCATAATTTTGTCGTGGATAATTAATTTTTATGCTTTTTTACACCTTTATGCTGCCTGTTCAAAAATTAATTAAATTGAAAACAAAGAATTTTCTTCGTTCAACAAAACAAAAAAAAATTAATTAAATACAATTTATAATTGCTATTAAATTTAATTGATTTAATTTTTTTGTTGTTTATTTATCAATGAAAAATTATTGAATTTTCTAATACATATATTTTTTTTTCGGTAATTATTTGTTTCAAATGGTTTAATAATTAGACTATTACTATTGTTAATGTTTTTTAATTCTTAACTGTAAAAATGATTTGTCGCTATGGTAAAATGTGTTAAAGAAAATTCTCATTTATAGATGTATTATTAAAAAGTTACCCATGCTGTATTATATCATAGAGTAGTATTTAATTGCAACAAAGGATAATACTGATGTAAATGTGCCAGTACAATATATAAAATAAATAAAAAAATTCAGTCAAAAAAAAAAAACTGTAATGTTGGGTGGTAGCGTTTGGCTTTTATACCCAAACAACATGTAATAACAAACTGTTTTTTTTTATTATTATTATTAAAGCATAATAAATACCCAATGAATCTAAAGGTTATTTATTTTATTTGCATTTATTTTTTATTTTTATTAATATGTTTGATTGTCTAGCGGTCTGTTGACCATGTTGCAAAATTATTGATGCATAAAAATTTACATGCATCCAATTAGATTGAAATAATTTAAAAATAAAAACAAAACAAAAAGGCAAAATAAAAGCAGCGAATAAAAACACAACCCCCTATTTTTGGTTATGTTTTTATTTTTTGTCGTTTTAGCTTAAAAATCTTTATGTTGGCGTTTATACAATTTTTTTTTTTTTGTTACAGCAACCAAACAAGCGTGTCACATCGCATCACATCGCGTAACCAATTTAATTAATTTATGTAAAAAAAAAATAAAATAACATAAATAATTAAAGCAATATCTATTTTATATTGCTAATCAATATTTATTATTATTATTATTATTATTATTAATTTATGCATTATAATTATTATTAATAATAATTATTTATAATCATATTGAATTCACTTTTTTGTATATGCATAATAATGTTATGTTTAATTGATGTTGTTGTGGCTTTATTAAATAAATAACATTTAAGTATATATACTTAAATATTGATGGTTATGTTTAATAATAATTTTATGAATTAATTTTAAGATTAAATTATTAATTAAATTATTTATTAAGTTAAGGAGTATCAAAAGTATTTAATCTATTTATGCTAGGCATAGTGACATATTAATTACTTATATTATTACTTACTCATATTAAATTACTTCTTGATATTTTCCTTTTATAAAAAATAACAAAATTATGCGAAATTATATGTTTATTTTTAAAATTTTAATTACTTTTATACACCCAAAATAAAAAACAACCACAAGCTTTCAATCAATTCTATTTAACAAACAAAGTGCATTAAACAAGCATATAGTATACTAAGTATTATGTGACAATTGCATTGAAATTGTTATCTACTTAAAATAAATAAATTAATCGTATTAAACAATATAGTACTCTTGTGCCAAATTGCCATATTTATTAATTATCTATTTATTTATTTATATAACAATGAAATGAAATTTATATTATGAAAATTCTATAATGTAACCGGAAAATACTTTAATTCTTAATTGATTGTATTTGATACAATATTGTAACGATATTTACGGTATATTTAAGCTTTAATGCAGCGGTTGGGAAACTTTATGATCTCACTGACCAACAAATTTATACATTTTAATTTCGTGGACTAATAATAGGAATTTTTTGTGTTAAATAAATATTTTATTACATGTAATTTGTTGTAAATTTTTCAAATTCATACTGTCTCCTGCGTGTTACTGATTGTAACAAGATTGTACTGATTTTATGTTAAAGTCACTAATTTCACGCGTTGGTATGCTTTGGTCCGTGAACAATCACTTTGCCAACTGCAGCTTTAAAGAACTTAATGGATTACTCACATAACTGATGGTGAAATCATATAATATCATTCATTATATTATTTTAAATATTACAAAAATCTTATAATTTTGTTCACCTTTCTCTTTATTAAACCATTGCTTAACCATAGTATCATCTATAGATGAAAAAAAACTGTTCTTTAGTTAATTGCATTAAAAATTATAAAGAAATTTATTTAATTAAAATAAAAGAAACAATTTTATTTTTCAATCTTTTTAACAAAACAGAATTCACCCCCTTTGGTTAAATATTTTGCCAAAAAAAAGTTTTTTCATTCATTTTTTTCTTTGTAATTTTTTCTGCAACAAAATAAAAGCCAAACAAAACCAGAACGAAAACCATTTAATTTGAATTAAACTTTGTAGCATTTTATGCCCTTTAAATAAATTTTAATCCTTTATTATATTATAAATTAATAGAGATTGTAGGCGGTTTTTTTTTTGTAGACAGTTTTTAGTCATCCTTTGATCAAAGTTTGTTATTATTTATTTCTTTATTTTTTATGGATGCTTTTCGTCTTTATGGATAAAATAAAATTTAATTAAATTGTCTATTATCTTTGTTGAATTATTTTTAACAAAATTTTAATTATTTAATTTTTTTAATAACAAATTTGATTAAATTATTTTAAATTTATTAAGAAATACAACAAAAAAAAAGAAGCAAACTTATCGATTCTTTATTATTCAAATTGCAAATTGGATTTGGTTTTTCTTTCTTTTTTTTTTTTAAATAATTTATTATTTTTGTCAGACATAATTAAATGGATCTAAATGTTGTTAATATTTATTGTTATTATGATGATGAAATAATTTTATGCAAAGAGTAGAATTTGAGAGTCAAAAACAAAAAACATTATTTTATCGGGTTAAGTCCCTCGTTTCGTGTTTCGTTATGTTGTCGCAAGCATAAAATACATTCAAAACACGAACAGAACACCAAAATCACCATTTTACGATGATTCAATCTATTTTAATATTTATAATGTTCACTTAATGCCATCAATGATCCTCATAATGATGTAATTTTGTCACTTTTCGCTCACATTCAGCTACAGTTTAATTACGCACAGCGTTTACGGCTACCGGCCATTCGAATTATTATTAATTTCGTTATTCCAACCGCAATAAATTCATTTGGATAAATACTTTGGCTAGATTGCCTGCTACAATGACACGTTTACTACACAAGCTGAATGTGCGCAAAGTTAGATAAATAAGGATCGAGATTGTTAATTAAAAATAGATTTACTTTTGCTATTCAAAAAAAAGTGTTATTATCAACGATCATACCTGTTTGTGGTATAATCCAATTAAGTCTGCATCATTGTGGTACTTTTTTTTAAACATTAAAACATAAATAAATCACAAATTAAATTAACCGCCGGTAATTTTTTATGATTATAATTATTTCTATTACAATTGACTGCTGTCGCTATCGATAATTCAGGTTTGTCCAATTAATTGGATATTTTATAGCTTCAACGCTGTACTCAAAAAAAAAAATATAAAATTAATTTATTCATCTGCTGATTAATATTTGTTTAACGTAACATTATTATTATTATTTTTTATTTAAATTACAATGCATCTACTCAATGATGCATTTATTATTGAGATCAATAAACATTCGCTGCCAATTAATTTTCCAATAAATTTATTCAGTGGTTTTTCAATACACTTGATTTTTGTTTTGCTGTTGTTATTTGCTTTTATTCGATGCTGAATTAACTGAATTTTTACAAAAATATTTCACGGTGTAGCATTAAGCTGTATTAAAGGTAATTTTTCGTTTCTTTTTTAGTGCCTTTTCCAAATGATTAAAATAAAAATAATGAAAAAATTCTGATAGAATTTAAAATTAAAATTCGCGCAATTGATCAAAATTTTATTGAATTTGATTTTCACCATTTATATTTAACTATTTTCAAATTGATGAATGTAGAACTTTGTCACCTTTATGTGTTCTAATAATGATTTAACCGATAACAAAACAAAAGCTTAAATATTACCCGGTAGCAATTCTATGGGTGAAAATATATATTTTGAAAGATTTATTTATATTAAAGTTACGCAATGTTTATTTGCTTAATATTTTATCAAAACAAAATTCAATGTTGTTTCTTTAGTTCTGCGAACTGTTTTATTCTTTATATAAACATATAAAATAGAAAAACTACACAACAGAAATAATAGTAATATTACAACACACAACTAAAATTAAATTAACAAATATACATTTTTATGTTTTGATGAATAATTTATTAGCAATACGACCCTTGTGGCATATTAGAAAATTATTCTAATAGAAATGTTAAAATTTTAACTCTGTGGTTTCAAATGTTGTTACAAATATATAAGACGCCGACGACGAAAAGAAAAAAACGGCCACAACGAAACACTAAACTTTTGGTTAAGAAATGTACATAAACAAAAATTACAAGAAGTTTTCCGTTGCTATTTAATTTTAAAGTTTAAAATAATTTTGCGAAAATTATATTTTTGTTTTCTATATATCCTTGTATTCTTCAATACATTTATTGTGCTTTATCCGGGTACAAAAGATTCATTTACTCATTTTTTGTTAATCAATCGAACATCAATTTTCAATAGAAAATTAATTTATTTTTATTGCTATTTTCTATTTGAAAGAAGAAATAACTTTCTTTAATCATTTATTGGAAAATATATATGATTGAGGAATAAGTAAAGAATTTTTAGTTATATTTTCTAAGAACAATAGACTACTGACAAGTTCTATATATTTATGAGGGAAAATTTGAACACAGAAATATTTTAACAAAACTATTATAAAAAAGAAAAGAACAAAAATACTACTAATAATAATAATAATAATAATAATAAAAATAATACAAAAAGCCAACATAACTCAAGTTATTAAGCTTATTAAGGTAAAGAATTATAAATTATTTTTATTTTTCTTGTAAAATAGTAAAATTTTGCAATATGGACAAGAGAAGATATGCTATGGTTGCATAGTAAAGAAATTATATCTATATATTCTTATTTATAAAAGAAATGTTAAAAAAAACCAGTAAAACTCATACTCGAAAGCCAATTACATTAGAAAAATTATTTCTCTTTTCTTTTCGTTATTTTTTTTCCTTTGCACAAGATTAAATTTACGTTGCAAGAGAAAAAAGCATAGGTACAAATACAAACACCAAAAAAAAAACTGTCCTTAAGAGATGCTTTATAAAAGTAAATACAACTACTAAAAGAAGGAATAATAATAATAAATAGAAAAAGAATTGTAGAGAATGATATAAAAGTAACCACGTATGTTTTTTTTTGTTGCAACAAAGTAAGATAGTTGACACGATTACAATCAAAAGAAACCACAATGATGTTTAAGTTCTAACAAACATCCGGAAAAATATATATTATTCATTAAATTATCTAAAAAACTTTATTTAATTGTAATAAAATAATATTTATTAATACTTTAAAATATTATCATTGTCTAATTGAAGGTATTTCTACTGTATGTCACAATTAAATAATTGATTAAAACTTTGATAGAATTATATAAAATACATTAAATATACACACAATTTAAAATATTTATGAAATGGTATATGAGGCAACAAGACGAATGTACAAAGAAACCAAAAAAAAAAAACCCACAAGAGCTTAAAAATGTGTTATATTATTTAACAATTGAGCCTTTCATTCGGTTTTTGTAATTTTTACCTTTAAAGTAATTAAAATAAAATAAAATTATCATTTTTGTGGATTCTATTTATTGAATTCATGCTAAGATTAATTCAGTAAGAATTTGACGTTTTCCTATAATAATGTTGTATCACCTGAGATTATTTTTTATGTTTTTACTAAGACATATTTTCAACTACTTTAATTACAGAGAAATAAAGTTTTTCTCTTTTTGTTAAGTACTGTGCCTTTCTTTTATAATAATAAAAATAATAATGTTATAATCGATATCAGACAGTATTCCGGACATTGAAAATAAATATAAAAAGGCATTTTTAGGAGAAAGAAAAAAAAACACACACACACAATTGATTTAATTCCAATAAATCACATTCTTTTGATAAATGTAATAAGAAAAAGTTAAGAATCTTTTTGTTATTTCGTTCAATTAATTGTCAAAAGTAAGAAAAGTTATTTTCTTAATTAAGAAATTTCATAATTTTACTGTTCTTTACAATAAAATTAATTAAAAAATTAAACAAATTGATAATAATAATAAAAATCAAACTGATTAAGGATTAGTGTTTAAAAAAATGTAAACAATAGAAATTGAGAAAATGAGGATTCTAAAGGTGTTAATTTAAGACGTTTCTCATTGGAATAACAGAAAAAAAACGACAACGACGACCTTTACAACGAGTTAAGACGTTTCTTTAGAATATATTTTTGCTGTAATTTTATTTTATATTATTTTCTTTAAAATAAATACAGAAAAAATTGTAGAGAACAAAAAAAAAATTATGATGGTAAGAGACTCTTCAATTATACACGTTTAAACTATTCTCTACTATCTACCATCATTTCCAATTTCTAAAGTTAAAAATTAATTCCATTTAGCAGCAAGTAACATCAGCACCAGCACTACTTGTTTCTACAAACAACAAATAGAAATAAAATCTCTTTTATATTAGCGTCATTATCGTTGCAGCCAACATCGTAATCGATACTTCAACAATCAACACCCAGTTTTGTACACTACTTGTTGTACTTTGCTTTCTTCACGTTAACGTTGGTTAAACATTTTAAGGATCGCTTTTATTATTATTATTATTATTTTCTTATCATCGTTGTTTTAACGTTGTTTTTTTTTTTTTTATTTTACACAGACAAACTGCTATAGTTCGTTTTCTTATTTATTTTCGACAAATAAAAGTAAATATATAAATTTCTTGCAACAAAATTAAAGATCATTGTTTTGAATGTTGATGTAAAATTATTGAAAGAGAAAACTTAAAGCTTTAAGACATTAACGCATGTAGATGACAGCTTTTTTGTTTTCTTTTTCAATTATTGACAAAAAATATTAATAAAATCTTTATGTTTCTTAGAAATAATATTCTTAGAGATAAATACAATAAGGTACACTAGATGGGATTTCTTTGCCTTTTTTTTCGTAAGTAATAACAGAAAAATAAATATTTTCAGTTAATTTTGTGTCACATGAATATATTCAGAAGTTATTGTTGTTGAATACAGGTCATTCCACTATGTTACAGTGTTGTGTTTAAATTAAAAAAAATTAAAACAATAATAAGAGGGAAGATACAATACAAGACACGACAAGACAAAAAAATAAATAATAATCCGCATTGTCGGTGCATGCTTTATGTAATTTTCAATGCATTGGTTGACTTTATTGTTGATGCACACGAATACTTTTGATTTTATTTATTTAATTTTTGCTTTCTTATAAGAAATGATGCATTGCCAAAAAAAAAAGTTATAAGAAAATACAGTCGAAGTACCAAAGTAGTACAGTACTATGCTGAATAAACAATAATTTTATAATGTCTGTCACGTATTTAACTCAAGCTTTAACAGTGTGTATTTTGTTTTCATATTATTATTATTTTTATACTATTTTTGTGTTATTTGTGTAGCCCATTCACGTTCTATTTTCAAATAATACAAGAGTTTTAAATAAGAAAATTAATAAAAAAAAAGTTAAACAAACAAAATGTAAAGAAGTGAATAAAAATGATAATAATTTAATTTTGTAAAGCTTTGCTAGTTGTGTGTCTCAAAGCACTCTTTGATTTATTGTTAAAGATTTTTTTTACAATTTTTTACTTCATTTAAATAATTTCATTGAGAACGATTATTGGTCAAAAAGTAGGTAATGCTAAATTTTGCTGACAAAAAAGATCGGAATGCGAAATTAGAGTCACAATTGTTTGGAATTCAGTCGAATACCAGAATAAATATCAACAATTTATAAAAATTATGTATTGCTAATTGTTTATATTTCAATAATTATATCTTATAAAATATCCTATACCGACTGATCAGCTGCTTAATTTTCCATCCCTTGTTTAAATAATAATCTTTTAATTACTTTGACGATTGTTTTATATTATCTGAATAAGCTTCGTTATCTTTTTTTTTAACGAAATTTTGGTGTGAACCCTAAATAATAATTAAATTTTTCAATGAAATTTTTAATGAAAATGTTAAAAAACTTACGAAGTTCAAAAATATAAATAATAATAAACAAAAATCAATTGTAGGCTATAAATATATTCAAACCGACTATTATAGTCGCATCTATGAATTCAAAATGCAATCAAATAATTTCGGAATTCGAATAATATTTATGCCTACGAATTCCGGAAATCTAGAATTTAGAATTTCGCGTTTGCACTCCCTAGAATAGATCAAAGTGACAAATCGAAGAGCAATAAATATAATTTTGTAATTAATATAAATATTCAAAACAATCATAAAATTCTTATCTAATGCTCACCTGTTGTGATAAATTATTAAAATACATATTCGTAGCTAAATTTACACTAAATTATTTAATTTATTTTAACAATAATTTGTCTTTTGATGACAGATTTATTTTTATTTCAGCAATAATTTATCGCAATAAACATTAAAAAATATTTATTTTATTTAGATCCACAGAGAATAAAAAACTTTCTTGTAATGTAATAAAATAATTAACACTAAGCTTGCATACATGTAATTAATTAATTAATTATTATTACGATGATAAATAAATAAATTTTTATAGTTTTCTACAGTGAATAACATACATAAAGCAGTTGTTAAATTCTCAGCAGGTGAGAATAAAAGCACGTCTGGCACATAGTTTTTTTTTTAAATTTTAAATCATTAATCAATATGTTCTTCTTTATTTATTCTCTTTTTACATTATTTAAATGAATTTATTTGTGTCACTTTAGTTTTTGGATGGGCAACCAATGCAAAAATATAGTTAAAAAAATCTGCAAAATATTAAACCAAATTCAAAGTAATTTTCACAGTGCAATTGATCACAATTAGTTAATGGGCCAATGGCCAACACAAAACCCACAACTTTTTTTTTAACTTGTTTTATAAAAAAATATAATTTTTTTAACGGTCTACTACCAGAAAAAAAATATAATAAAAATAAATTCTGTTTGATGCTGATTTCATGACCGTTTATTACCACCATCGTTTCTACCCTGTGGTCATGTTTTTACATGAAATGCCAAATTTAAATTTAATTTTTTTTATTGTACATATATAGATGCAATTATTCTTAAATTAAATGCAGAAGGGTATGAAAAACAATATTATATGTTTTTTTTTTTATTAAATATATAAATAAATACTGTTGTTGTCTGTGTTGCTGCTGGGCCATTTCTGTTTTGATAATACGCCCGCGTTTGATGTGCATACAGTTATACAGCTATACAGTATTAAAGCTACAGAATTTTATTAATTTAACTTTAACTCCTGTATTAAAAAATAATAAATTGTAAAAAGCAATACATTTTATATTAATATAAAATAAATAATAATGCAAAATGTGAAAAATAAAAAAAATGAACTAAAAAGATGTTAATTATTGAGAAATGATCGATTTAAGGCATCTGCTGCAAAAATATTATTTTATCGCAATTAACTGATTGACATAGATCACTAAGTATATGTTTAATTTTTCCATTTTAACAATCTAAAATCTTTTAAAATGTAAAAATGAAAAAGATCGTTCACTAAGTCCATTCGAATAGCAAGAATTACCATAATTTTGGCTAGTTATGTTAAATAAGAACTTTAAAGTAAAAATTATTTACAAACAACTTAACTATGTAAACGATAATCTCATTCTACACAAAAATAACGAAAATGATCGAAATCGATCTTCAAAGACTTTCAAAATTAATTAAAATCGCAAATATTTCATGCAAAGTGCAGCCAAAAAAGGGGGAACAAAACAAATAAAGAGTAAATAAATAAACGAAAACCACTCATCCGAACATCTTAAACAAGCTTAAAATCACCTCAATGCAAATATATATTCTCAGTTTTTATTTTTTTATTATTATTATTATTTTTGGTTGCCAACAAAGATGTAAAAAAGAAAGAAAAATAAAATCCTTTGCTCTATTAAGTCCTTTATTCTTTTATGTTTCAATGATGATGATGATTATGAAGACAACGACGATGTTGGTCTTTCACCCAAAAGCATTTTCATTGATCAATTTCAATCACTCAATTCAGAATATTTGTTTTTGTTTATATCTGGCTGCATTTTTTTCGCTTATGTTCTACATCCACCGCCACCATTGCCGCATTCAACCGTTGACGATATAAAAGAATAAATTCAATTTTATATCAAATAAGATATTTACGTTTTCTCTTTGAGATGCTAGAAAATACATCGTCTTTATCAACGTCATCATCACAATAATGTTAATAAAAAAATAAATTGTCTACATCTGCAGTTTAAAGAACAAATAAAAAATAGAATGGTTTTTTTTATTTCTTAGTGATTTTGACAAAATTTTTTACTAGGACGAAATATAAATATTTTTGCCATATGCCTGAAAATTGAACAATTAATTTAAATTAAAGCCGAAAATTGCAATGATTTTCTTATATAAAGGAAGTTTCATTTAATATAATTTCAATGCATGTGTTGATTGCACTGACGATCGGTGTCAGCATTGAAAATATCATCACTGAAATAGTAATAATAATAAAATTACACTTTATAATCGGTTTTACTCTTTTGTAGGGAGTAAATCATATTAATACAAAAACTAAAGAGTGACCCTTCAATGACCACCAGAACACTTTTATGTTTTAATTTTCTTTTTTTTCTCTTTTTTTTTTAAATAAAATTTTATCATCAAGTGGCACCATGTACATCGGAATTTTAAGAGGATTAATAATTTGCATAAATAGAAATACCAAAAAAAAAGGATATTTATTTTACAAATTGAATATTATTATTTATAGTCGTTGGTACAATATACATTCATATATATACTAACTACTTATTCTGTGCATATTTTAAGCGTAAAACTATATGAATAATTTAATTATCAACTATGAAACAGTGTGTGACTAATACTAGACAAGTTCAAGTAAATAGTTATACTTCGATATTAAATAGTTTTGAAGTTAATTTAATTATATTTTTCTTATTGTGGTTTGTTTATTGAAAAAAAAAAGAAGAACTTTAAATAAATATTAGGGAAATTTTGATTAGAATAGTAACTTTTACCATAATTAAATTAAAAAATAAAATATGTATTCTAATGTTGATAGTATACGATAGATGCGATATGTGTAATCAACGATGACTTTTATATTAAATTTAGCTTTAATATGAATTATTTTTAATGAAAAATGAACTAACAATTGATAATACGTGGAAAAATGGTTAAGTAAATGTCACACAATTAGTTATAAGGAAGACTAAAGACAGTACTAAATCTTTATAACTAAATTCATTAACAATTTAATAATTAATTTATTAATTAATTAAACATTTAATTAAAACAATTCGATAAGATTATTAATCATCAAAAATTGTTGTACTAATTTAAAGATTTAATAAAAAAAGTAATAAAAGCTTTAAAAAAAAGCAAAAAGAAAACAACAAAAATCATTCATTTTCCCTCAGTATTTAATAAAGCGATTTTCATCAAAAAAAAATATCAACGATAGAATCAAAGCCGGTAATTATTATAAAAATGACCTCAATCAAATATTCATGAATTCTGAATACAGACACAGATAGTAACCAGAACGACAACGGTTAGTAATTTTATAAATGATAAAAAATAGAAAAATAAAAATTGCAAAAATAATATTAAAAAAAAAATGTATATTAAACAGGGTGCAAAAAAAGTGTACGTGCAAAAAGTTAATTTACATTTTTTATTATTTTTTTTAGTTGCGTTTTTCCGTTTTTTTTTTTTTATGAAAACGGAGAAACGAGACTGTATTTATTTCTGGCATATCAAAATGATTTTTATTATTCAGTAGAGCTGGCTTTTCATAGCAATGAAATACATAAATTATTTAAAAATCATATTAATTAGCAATTTGTTTAAGAAACGGAAACGGAAGTATTAAATGTTTTAAAATATTTTATTTTTTTGATTTTTAATCAATTAAGGTTTGCTTTCAGTGAATTAAAAATAATGTAAATGTACAGAGACATTTTTGTGTAATAATAAGGATGCGTAAATATGTAGATTATCTGATCATAAAGTCCTAAGCTTAAATTAAACGCAATATAATTTTGATGCATTTTTATGGTGGATATAAATGTTATGCTTGTTTGTCGTTAATTTGACATCTATAGAAATTACAACGAACAGTTTACACAGTAGTTTAGTCACACACTATGTCAATTGGAAAAGTGACTTTTGACATATTTCGAACCACTTTATTTATAAGATTGTTTTCTTAATATGTTCGCTACAAATATTTTCCAATTCTTTTTTATTCGAGTACAAAAATCGTTTAAAAATTGAGTAGTTCTTAACGGAAATACATAACTAATTTGCTTTTATTTATTATAAATAATCGCAATATGAGAACAATCACTGGTTTTTTTTTTTTTTTTTTTTTTGGTAAAACAGCTTAAAATGTAATAAATTTTGCTTTGTTATAAAAAAAAGAACCAATGTTCTACAAATTCTTACCGTAAAGAGATAAAATAATAAAATTCTGCGAATCGAACACAGTTAACTCACGAATCAGAACTTATAAAAAGCGTTTTCATTTTTAAAATATAAAACAAATGTTTGTGATGATAGCAAATTTGAAATAAGTTTGCTTTTTGCTAAGCAATTTTCGAGTTTTTAGTCAACATTTAAGCAGCAGCCACAACATTACAAATATTAACACAATAAGAAGGTCAGCATTGGCGGGTGCGCTGCAAAATCAATAGATTATAACTATGAGTAATTGTAATTCACTTTGACAAACACTTTTGTTATAGGCTTCCAAGGGAAATGTGTGCAAGCACCATCAAAATCCCAATTGAACTTTTTTAATTTAATTTTTGTTTAAATTATGTATTTCTACAGTGCAATGTCGTCGTTTTGTTTTTAGTTCCGATAATCAAACCCGAATCGTTTTTAAAAATTAAAATACTTTCATTTTTTTTCTGCTAAAATACTAACAAATTAATTTATTTATTCATAGGCAAAAAAACCCACACAAGAATTGTGCATATGCAATTAACAATTGATAACTAGAAAAAAAGAGTTAAAAAAACCAAGTTCAGAGAACAGCAACTATCCATCGATATATAAACAATAACAAAAATTTTCTATAGAAATAAAAATACTATTTTTCCAAATTTTTTTATTTTTATTTAGTAATTTCTCTGTCTATATTCTCGTTAAATTTGTTAATTGAAAATTTGTACAAAATATTCAATGTTGAACGAGGATTTTTTTTTTAGAGTATAAAAATAAATCGTATAGCAGTGGCTTCTGTTATTATTGTTGACGAGAATTCTGATCGACACAATGTAATTCCACATCTGGTGAATATTCACGCATACATTTTCAACAACAACATTTTGAATTTGGTCATCAAATCAATAAAACAAATGAAAAATAATACCAAAGTGGAATAAATTCAATTGTGAACCGAATTTTTTTTTTTATTTTGTATTGCATTTTCCGTTCATTTACTTAATCTATTTATATAGATGGACATTTGTTGGAAAATTTAATAGAAACAATAAAATCCACGTTGTAATCTATTGAGGCTTTAATTTAAATTTTAATAAAAAAGAAGAAGAAAATTAAGAAAGTTAATACTTTAAGCAATATAATACAGAAAATATAAAATAAAACACATTAAACAGTGTTCGTGTACCAAGTATAATGCTTTATTTGCTTACTAATAATACAAACCGTTAATTTAATTTAAATCGTATTGATCAGGTGGTAAAAATAATAAAAGAAATTATTGATATAGTTGTTACTCATTTTAAGTGGAAATGCTGTTGAAAAGTAACCACGATTAATGAATATTTGTTATGAGGTTAATCACTTAAATACTGGATTTTTATATATATTTAATTATTTTACTTTGCATCTATTAATTTAAGACGTTTGACCCCAGCTATGATTGGAATTTAAAATATATTTATATTTACAAAATTAAGTAAAATATTTACTAGAAATTTATTTATGCCTAAATTATACACTTGATTCTGGTATAAATTGGTTTAAGTTTTTCTTCTTAATTGAACACAGTGTCTGTTTTTAATTTGCAAGGTAATAAAACAATAATTTATATCAATATGAAGCGCATTTTCTTTCAATACTACTTTGTATGTTAGTTTATTAATAAAATTTTGTGCAAATATTTGGCAATTATTGTTGGTATTCAAAAAAACATTTAATAATAGTTACCTGTTCCATAATGATGGTGGTATTAAGAGTATTTCTGGTACTCATCAATATTAGAAGCGAAAATCATAATGGCTTTATTAATTTATTAATGACGAAAACTTTAATAATATTAAAATTTTTATTAATGATTTCGTTGCCTGACGTTTTTATCGCTATAAAAATAAAATAAAAATATTCACAGTGACAGGTAAAATGTCATAATCGTTTGATAAATGTGTGAAAAGTTATTTAATATTTCTGCTTTAAAATACTTTTCCATAAGTTATCGGTTTTCTACAATTAAAATGAAAAATTCAATAATTATTCAATTTTTGTCAATATTTCACCATTTAACATATGTTTTTTTCATATACATATATATATATATATATATTTATTTATTTATTTCGAACAATATTCTTTAGCTAACATAACTTTTACTATAATGGGATAAACTTTACATTAAATAATATTTGAAAAGTTTTCTAATATTTATACAAGAGTTTTAAACAAGAAGTTATTAAATAAAATCAAATTTAATATTGAGTAAAATTTTCATTTATAATATGACTATGATTTGTTTTATAACACTTAATATATACAATATATATATACATAGTAATGTTGGTGTATTGTAGCTACTGATGGCTTGTTTTATGGTAAAAAAAATATTTTTTTAACTAACTTTTAAATATCTTTAAGAAGTAATATATAGATATATATACAAATTTTAAATACTAATTAAATAAATGAAAGTAGAAATATTCTTCTTGCTTTAGTATTTTGTATTTTAATTATTTTCTATAAAAGACAATAACAAGATAATTTTGTATTTTAATATCTATTTTAATAACATTTCTCAATCCATTAATGATTCACATTGATGATGGAAGAATTTTTGGGTACTTTTAAACGTGTATGATGTCTGTTTAGTGTGCTCTTTTTTATTTTATTTAATTCCACCCCTTATAATTGTTGCTTTTTGCTTTAATAATAAAAACGTAATATATATATATACTAAGAAAAAAAGTAAAAAAAAGGTTGTTGAATTGGTTTTAAGGGTTGCTATTATGGAATGATAAAATAAAATCCTCTCAATATAATTTAACATTTCGATTGAATAGGCTTGTCTTATATAAAATATATATATATACATATATCTTACCTAAAATTTAACTTAAGAAATAGGAAAATGTTTTCATTTCATGATGATAATATAAAATTTTTTTTTTAACATTTCATATTTTCCTTATAAACATTCCTGTTCATGTTTTTAAGAGTCTATTTAAATTCGAAATATTTCTCCAAGGATAACTTAACTTTATTACAATCATCAAACATTTCCAAGTATTTTCTACTTAATTACTACCGAAAAAAAAGAAAATAAAAAACAAATTTTTCGTATTTAATGACTGACTGACTGCTTGGTTGCTATAATACAATTTAATAAGCGTATCATCCCTTAAAATAGAATCACGTCATAGCCATTGGTTTGATTATTCATAAAAAACAAAAAAAAAAATACAAAAAATTATAAATATAATAATAATAATAATAAAATAATTAAATATTAAAAACATTTATACTGATAATTAAATGACTAATATTTTATTTAATATCATTCAAAAAGGTGTAAATTTTATCGATAATAAAAGTAAGAAAAAAAAAGAAGAAAGCACCTTTCTATTCGCCACACTTAGTTTAGTATAGAAAATTAAGAAAAATCGTTATAAATGATTTATTAAGTAAACGGATTGTTAACGTTTAATATGTAGCTATATAATAAATTTATTCTTTGATAATAAAGATTAAACATTAATTCTTCAAGTAGCATTAAAATGAAAACAAGAAAAACGAAACAGGACAAAATGGCGACAGACCTAAATTTTCAACGAAAAATGGTGGCACAGAAAATGTATGCTATGTTTGTTAATAAAAATTAAATTATTTGCTATAAATGAGTATTAAACCGTCTTATTGAATTATTCGCGATAAAAAGCTAATATAAAGGTAAGTTTATATTTATTTTAGTTTTTATTTTTTTATTCAAAACAGAATGTTCACACATAAAGTTTTATCGGTTGTTGAAACAATAAACAAGTGTTTTTAGTGCGTAAATCAATAAATTTACAATAAAGTTGAAGCCAATCAATAATATTTTCACAATTGAATAAATAATACATACACACACACTTTTTATTGAGTGTTAGAATATTGTTACTCTAATTTATAGGTTAAATAAATTAAATTGCGTAATAAATGCTAAATCTAATAATAAATCTATTATCTATACCAAGAAAAATAATCTTGGTTTTGTTTATATTTTTTTTTGTAATAAGATAAAGATTTTCCTATTAAATGAATTATTTTAAAGAATTTTCTTTTGCAGTTCTGATAATAATATTTAATTAATTAAAATTCATTAACATTTTAAATTTATCTAGCATTAGTCTGACGTCTATAAATATTATTGTTATTAATATTAATAAAGGATAAATGTGATCAGTCATGCAAGAGAATAAGTTATATGTCTTTAATAAATCAATTTACGGTCTACTGTGCCTTATTTTATAGTTTCAGAAATATTTTCCAACAATTATAAATTAAATTTAATTAAATTTTGACATTGTTTGTTGCAGTTTTTATTGCTTGGATAATCAGCATGATTTCATCTTTACTTACAATTTATTACTGTTGTCGTTTTAAGAAATGTTTAAAGAAATTCTCCTGAAAGTATATCATCATAAAATTGTAGTAAATTTACTTCTTCTACTTAATTTATTTTGTATTTTTATTAAATTTTAAAAGCATTTAATTTCATTTTGGATACATAAAACTGCATTAATAGTGAATATTCTATAAAATTTTGTTACCGCCAGGAAATACTTTTCCTGAGCATCTATCCGATTTATATTAAATTTACTTTCATCATTGCAATAAATTTAAAATTTATTCTAAATTAATTTTGTTACGCTTAAAACGCTAATCAAATTCTATTCATTTTTAAATAATTAAATAAAATTACAATCACAATGAAATAAAATTGTTAAACTAAGTGTAAAATTGTCTACGAATAATCGAATATGAGATGATTGACTTTTATTTTCCTGAAAACAAAAAATTTCAAAATGAAAATAATAAAACAAGCAAGCAAAAAAACCAACGAGAGTTTTATCTACTGCAGTATCCACATACAACCAGGAGCAATTATTGTCTAAAAATGACCACAATCAAATATTCATGAGATCGACAAAGGGATAAAGTTCGTGCTAAAGTAAAATACCAGGGCAAAAAAAAAAAACAGCACAAAAAAAAAAACGCCAGTTAAAATATTTTCACAGTAAATTTCAACTGTAAAATGTTTTCGAGTAAACTTCCGGATATTCATTAGAATTTATTTCAAAATATTAAATGGAAGAAATCAATTGAAATTTAATTTATTGGCTTTTATTTTTCTTTTTAGAATTTTTTTTTGTTGCTGTTAAAAGTTGTGAAAAAGGTTATGCTTTTGGTATACTTTAATGGTTGACTACGGGCACATTATTTTCACTTTTTTTTTGTTAACCATTTTATTAGATTCTCTCTTATATGCAAATTAAACTCATCTATTTTCCACACCGTAGTATTTACACTACACGAACAACAATTATAACAACAAAAATCGTGTTGATAGTAGACAAAAAAATAAAAATGAAAAATACTTTTGAATAAATTTATAATTTACATATTTAGTGTTGCCTAGCTATCGCTGATGGCAATATTAATAAAATATAAAAATTTCTCATAATTCACGGTTTAATATGTGTGTATTTTTATATCCAAGCAATAATATTTTATTGAATCATAATAATAATAATAATATTTGATTAATTTATGTTATTCGTTGATAAAGTTTGTTAAACTTTTCTAATAATAATGCGCCTAAAGTTAGTTAAACTGCAGCATAAACAAATTATTGATTTTCTAAAAGCAGTTTTTCTGCATATTAAAAGTTTTATTCGATGTGCATTAAGTAATAATAGATAACTCAGCGTTTTTAATTAATTAATATACATAGTGTATGATCAGAATTTTTACATTTTTAATCAATAATCAATAAACTTAAAATAAAATTATAAAAAAATTGTTATTAAAGCAGCAAAATCTAATTATACAGATTAAAGAGAGATAAACAAAAAAGAAAAATACAAATTACATTTATTTGACGTAATTTTAGTATAAAATTAATATTACTAATGTGGTTTTAGTAGATTTTTTTTTAGTATTATGATTATTTTCATTATTTGCAATAGGGTTATAGTTAAAATGAAAGCTTTTATACATATTAATTTGAACCTTCTATTTTTTTTGTAAATTTTGTAATTTATGTATTAAAAAAATTAAATACGTTTTGCATTGGGAATTTTTCTTTTGATAATTTAATAAAATTGATTTATATGTTTCTTTTTTTTTATATAATCATTTTTAAAGCTTTGACATTTATACTTAACGGTTCTGCAGTTCCGATAGAACACAGTAATAATATGTTAAACTTTTGTGTCATCGGTTGTTTGATATGAATAAGTTAATTATAGCTGCGAAATACAGTAGTTTTCTCTTAAGCCATAGTAAATCTACTTTGATGCACTAAATATTTTTTTGTCTTATGCATGGTATTAAAATAATGAAAAAAATTAACATTTTTTTTGCTTTATAATATAATTTTTTAGCCATCAAGGAACTTTTACTATTTAATCGATCATCGGTTAATGGTTTTTATTTTCAAATTTCATTTTCCTGCTTTTAATATGTAATTAAATCTAGTTTTAGTTAAATAAAATAATAATAAATGTAACGAAATCTACTGTACTGCATAGATGTTTTTCTTACTTCTTTTGTGGTAAACATAATACCTTATATAATTTTGTAACTTTAATAACAAAAATGTAATTAAGAACCTTAAAGTGATCAGTATACATAGAACACAGAAGGTACAACATTTAAAATGTGAAATAACAAAATCATTTAAATAAGAAATAATTCCTCATTATTTTAACATAAATTTCTGTACATAAGAAAATATATATTTTAGCTACGAATATGTTTAACAACATCAAATTAATGTTAATGACGATTATAATTTTAAAATGATGAATTAAATAATCAAGGATGATAATTCATTAGATAATTAGATTTTTTTACCTTAATAAAATATAAAATATTGTTTATTGTTAAAATACTAGTTTTGATTAAAACTGATGGAAAATTTTAGTTTTTTTATTTAAATATTAATAAAAATAATTATCTTATAAGGTTTTAATGGATATTTTTTTATTCATTTTTCACTTAATAATCAATAATAAATTTTTAATGATTAATAAACACAAGAACGGCAATCATTTTAAATAGATTAAACAGCAAAAATAGTAGAATAATGCAAAAGTAACAACTGCAACAATTATTATCAATAATAACAATAATAAAAGCAGCAAAAATTTTAGTTTAAATAAAAAACAACGAGAAATATTTTGCATATGAAGCAATAAAATTGAGGAAAGTTTTTCAATAATAGTATTAAATAGAACAAGAGTAATTATTCTGTTTAAAAGAATATACAAATGTAGAACAGTAAATAGTTAAAGGCACAATTTTCTAAATAGAATATTCAATATTTATAATAATAATTTTGAATTTCAATATCTAAATTTTTTCTTCTATTTTTAATCTTATTCTTTCTCAATTTTCTATTAAAAACTTTATATTGTAACATCCTATGATGCATTAAATTGTAAATAAAATCTGAAAACACTATGAAACAAAATAATAGTTTTATTGGAAAGAATTTTTAGTTTATTACAATTATAAAAAAATAAAAAATTAACTTTGGTTGTTGTTAAAATTCATGTTTGTTGCTGTTGAATAATAAAACCCTTTTTAATTTGCATCAAATTTATGATTATTTATTTTTTATTTACGAATTCCCTTTGTTATATGTTGACAAACTTTATTTGAATTTTATTTAGTTTTGTCCATCCTTTTTTGATTGTTTATTATTTGTTGATAATGATTGGAGCGTTAGAATAATAGAATAAAATTATAACACTTTGTTTTTGGATTATTTGGAATTAAATGGGGTTACAGGTTTATTTATTGTTAATACATTTGTTGTAATTCTTTCTTAAACATTTTAACCATCATCTACTGTATTTTAACAAACAATTATGCATGTTTTTCTTTGTCCTTTTTTTAATTTCAATTAATATTGTATTTATTTTTTTATGAATAGTAAATACAAATTTGTTTATTATACTTATTATGATTATTATTGTAAACGGAAGTTTATGTGGAAATAAATTTAGTGCTGATAAATTAGAAAGACAAATTCAATACGAAAAAAAAAAACTTTTCTTGTTGTTTATTGTTATTATTATTATTGTTATTGTCGTTTGTTGAAAATATTTTATGAAAAAGAAGAGAGAAAAAGTTTTATTGTATATAGAGTAAAATATGAATATAATCCTATTGTTATTAACATATTTTTAAATATTTATTAATAAAAAAAAATTATTAATAATCATGAAAATAATTTGATATTTAATGAAAATAAATTTAAAACACCTAATTTATTGTTAAAGTTATATATGCTTGTCGTTTATATTTTGACTCTTCATTTAAGCTTTGGTTATTTTGTAGTTAAAGAGTCTTACCATGCAATTTGAAATAAAACTCAAAATCATTACGAACCTTCAACTAAAAACAAAGATATTATTGAAAAAAAAAAAAATAATTTGATTACATTTTCTTAAAAATTTAATTATACTGAACTTGAAATATTACTCAATCATATATTGATTTTAAATCGCAACAAATAAACATTAATAAATAAAAACCATTAAAAAGCTTATATATAAGTTACAAATAATTGAATAAAATTATTTATAAACTTTTTTAATGATTTTCAAATAGTTTATTGCCACAACATGAAACTCCATCAATTATTTATGCAACGAGTGAAAAACGAAAACATTCTCAAGAAAAAATAAAAAATTATTAAATAAAACTTTAAATTTGTTATCAATAATTGGAGTAAAGTTTTTTCTCTTTTTTTTATATTGTAATTTTATTAATAAATTTATTAAATAATTCATTTATTTAGTGGTTTATTCAAAATAAGTAACATTAGAAAAATAAATATATAGAAAATGAATTATTTTAAGATATGAAAAAGTTTTGCGTATTGGGAAGAGTATGATTTTTAAAGGTTGGCATAGGCAGTCCTCTAAATAAATGCATTTGAGATACTTTTTAATTATAATGCTGTAATCGCTTTAATAATATACATTTGTGCACAGTTTTTTGATCGACGCGAGGTGCTCTACGAGTACGATAAGTTTTAGAAACAGATTTTGAGAATCTAACTTTAAAGTATAAAAATAATTTAAGAGCAAATTTAAAAACAAATTTATGCATTGCGTGACTTTCAACGATCATACCTTGATTAATTAATGTCTTAAAAAAAATCATCGTAATCTTTTAAAACAATACATCAATTTTAAAAGAATAAATTAAAATAATAACAAAATGTTAAATCTTATCGTCTTAGCTCTGATTTTATTTCCGTTTTTTTTAATCTTAAATTTAAAGAAGAAAATAAAAGAGAAAATAAAAAATAAATAGAAATTGTAGAAAGTTAAGAAAAAAAAACGGTTTTTTCTGATTCTTTTTCTTTGGAAATCTTATTTAACAATCAAGATTCATGACATTAAAATTTTATAACTTTTAAATCGGATTTATGTTTTTTTTTTACTTTATCATTTATATATCTTGGACGAATCACATTTATTTTTATTTATTTATAAATCTTTATCGCATCTTATTTCGTTATAAATATTTAATAAAATATATAGATATATTTTGTATATATTCTGGCTATAGAATTAAATGTAATCTTAATTAGTAGTCGCTCTTGTAACAAAAAAAAAAAAAAAAAAATTAAAGAAACGAAGTAAGTAGAAGAAATTTTTAATAGGATTTGGATTTTTGCTATTTAAACGGCAACAGTGTCAGGATGGTTTTCGGGGTGGTTGAATAGCATCTAAAATCAATGAAAAAAAAAAGGCTAAAGGTTACTTCCTTGAAATAACAAGTGAAATAAAACTATCATTATAAAGATGATTTCATTTGATACTTCTATTTCTCTATTGTGTATTAGGGGTAAAACAGTATTGACAATATGTGTTGAATAGAGAAGTAAAATAATCACATAATTAAACATCCTGCTAAACAGCAACAATTTACATTTATCAATAGAAAAGTAACACAATTCTCTCATCTGTAAATACTTAAATAAGGGTCAAAAATAAAAAAAAATATTTCCACTATTTTCATCAAACATTATACGAATCTACTGTAAACGTTTTCCATTTTTTTTATATTGAAATTAAATAATTTTATTGAATTTCTATTGTATAACAAAAAATAAAAACAGCATTCACTTTGCAATAAAAATAAAAAAATCTTCACTTCGATATTAAAAGAACATAAAAAAAATGTATTTAAGTGTTAAAAGCAGCTAGTAAAAAGCACATTTCTTTGACTTGCATACAATCAACTGCTGTCCGCGTTGTGTTGCATAAATTAAGATTTTATTAAAAAAACAAAAAGAAAATTAATAAAAAGAAGAAAAAAAATGAGCACAAAATTGTCTAAAAGGAATGTTTGAAGTTGTTTTAAGATGCAAAAAAAAAAAAAAAAATGAAACGAAAAGATAATGAAAATATGTTTTAACGCTTATGCAGTTAGTGCTACGGAACTCGTACTTGAGTTACATTAAACTCAGACAAGTCAAGTGCAGTTAAATAGAAAAAGATTTTTTTTTTAAACAGGCAGAAGAATTCATTTAATTCTTTTTTTTTTTTATTATTACTTAATTGGATTTTGTTTTAAATAATTGTTTTAAAATTAAAATAAATTTAAAATCGAGAATAATGTGTTTGCATAAGAAAATGTATTACCCTTTAAATATCCACCTTAATTTTACTCATTTATAATTTTATATAAATCATTAAAACTAATTATTTTATTATAAATATGAATAGATTTTTAGTTATAATTTTGAAAATATTCTATTAAAATTATTATAATAATAAACAAAAAAGAAATAATATTTTAATTTTATTAATATAAAACTATTGAAATATAAAGGCACAGCAGAGCGTATGCATGCACAGGGAAATTTTAGTTAAAAGAATTTTATTTAGTAATAAAAAAATAAAATTAAATAAAATGACCACAGCAAATGATTTTGATTACATTTTTTGGTTATAAAATTATCATTTATGTAACATGTTTATAATAATAATAATAATAATAATAATAATTTTAATAGGATTTCAAAATTTGCATATCAATATAAACAAGAAAGGAGACTTTTTTTTTTTGCTGTTGCAAAATTTACTTTAATTTTTTCTTTTTTTCATTTTTATTGATGAAAATCCTATGAATAAAATTATAAAAGGCTTCAAGTTATAAAAGAAAACTAAGAAAAGTTTATAAAATAAGTTGTTGCTTGAGGAAAATTTAATTTAATGATAAATGAAAATGGTTTAACAGAATCAGTTAGAAAAACTATAATATTCATCATATTATTACTCACAATTATATAATATTTAATTTAAATACGACAATTTTTGAATAAATAGAGTCAAAAAAAAAAAGCAAAAGGAGAAGAAGACGAGTTTAATTCAATATTATAAAGTTGAGAAATAAATTTTTATTCCTTATTTACATATACAAAAATAAAATTAAATTAATTGATAAATACTTTAATATTAAAATATATATTTGAAGGGTAAAGCATTATTTCGTTAATTGAATTATACACGGACTTTTGTTGTTTAAATTATCCTTTTATAAACTTTTTTTTGTTGCTATTTGACGCATATTTAGATAAAGTTTATTTTGTAGTTTGTTGTTTCTGTTAATTGTTGTTTAAAGTTTAAATTTACGTTAAAAAGTTAACAAAAGGTTTTTTCTATTGAATTAATATTCTTTTCTGTTGGATTTAGCTTTAGACTTATTGCAACTTTACAAACATTTAGATTTTATATTTTGTTTGTTCAGCTTTAACTGTCATTTCTGATACCTATATTGCATATTCGTCATTGTAGCAACAAAACAATATTTAGAAATTTTCATTCAGCATTATAGTAGTTAGAAAATAAGAGATTAAATTATATGCAATGTGTTTAAAAAGTTTACTCGTGTCTAGTATTTCCTTATATTTCAGAATTTTTATTATAATTTCAAGCGTTTTTGATATTTTAATATTGATTTGATAACATATCGAAAACATATTTAGCGTAAAAAGAATAAATAAAAAAACATGTTAATTGATTATTGTATAATCCACAAAAAAATTAATTTTTTCTATTAAAAGCATAAACATCTAATTCAAAACTCATCTACCAAACAATCATCATCAATATAAAAAGAATGTTTTCTGAATTCAAAAACGCAAAACTGTAGAAAAATTCCATTTAATTGATTGTAATGTAGACTTGAATGTGGCTAAAAATGATCAAAATTTAATATAAAGCAACAACCATCAGTTGAATAGCTTAATCACAATTTATATTCCTATAGACTGGTCATGTGTGTGCCTGTGTGTATGTAAATGTCACTGTTTTAATTAAAAAAGTGGCAAACATTACTCAATTATATAGCTATTGTTATGTGTATTCACATGGGGATATTATCTTTATGTTAATTTATTTATTTTTTAAATTGATTGATTTAACCAATTGCTCTATATATGGTTTTTATAATTATTTAATTTTTTTTTGTATATAATTAGAGGGTTAATCAGTTGACCGTCATTCTTTTTGATTTATTTTTTTATTTTCAATTTTTAAAGGGATAAAATCAATTAATTTATGCTAAAACGGGGAGTAGTAATATTTTAATTTAGTATATTTTACAGACATCAATCTTAATCGAACTATACCAATTTAATTTATCTTGATTACAAGCCTACAAAAATTATTTTTATATGGGTATATGTTAGTTGTCTTACTAAACTAACCAAAAATTCTTGTTAATGAATGTGCGCTTCATTGTGTTGCTAATAATTACTCTCCAGCATCCGTTTATAAGGGTTTTTTCTTTGTTAATTTTTTATATTTTATATGAAAACCCAACGAAATAAAAATAACTTATTTAAGTTTTTATTTTAAACAAAAAAGAAAAGAGAAGAAAACTTTCTTTAAACAATACAAGAAAATAGAAAAGCCCCCAAATAAAAAAATCACAATACAAATAATCAAACTTTCACCATGTACACAAAATAAATTTAAAACAATTTTTACCCATATATTATTCTTACTTAAAATATATAAAAACTATGGTGCTTGCTATTTTATTTTTAGAGTTAGATACATATAATGTTTCTGTTGTTGCTAGTTTTTTCTTTCTTCATCTGTTATATTTACATTTGGCTTAGTTAAACAGTGAAGATTTTTAAGTCTTATTGACTTAAAAAGTAGAGAAAAAAATTGTGTACAAAGATACTTTTATTTCTGTTTATAATTTATTTTATTTATATTTGGCAAAAAACGAAAAACTAAATAAAGTAAAGAATTTTTGTAGCAGCCGCATCTATATAGTTGCATTTTCTTAATCAAAAATGAAAATAAAAATAAAGTAAAAACATAATTAGAAACAGTACAATAGACTTTGAATGCATAATAATCTCTTTTTTATTATTATTATTTTATTTTGTTTTGTTATTTTGTAACTCAACAGTCCTCATTCAAAGCTTGTATAATTTTTTATCGGTGTTTAAAAAGTAATAACTTTTATATTGAGCTAATAAAATTTATTATCATAAATAAAAAAAAAATATGACAAACTTTATGAATTTATAATATCAGATTTGTTGTAAAAATACATATAACCATTGCATACTGAATACAACAGCATAAAAGTGTTTATTATGTTTGTGTATTATTATTTATCACAGTTTATCATATTTTATTGCTATTATTATTATTATTATTATTATTATTATTATTATTATTATTATTATTATTATAATTTTTTTTTTTTTATCATATTCATTCATAAGATAATGATGACAAATTAAATAATGATAAATAACGATGGTAAGTTACGTGGTGTAGGTCGCACAGGTAGTTGAACAGGTGAATGGCGAAGTTATTTTGTTCCAAATAATAAATAAAAGTTCTAACCAATAATATGGGGAAATATTGATTGAAATATAAAAAAATTAAATATAAATTTTTCTTTTATAATATAAAAAAGAGACGAATTGCAAGTTAGGATGATAAGTTATCAAATTAAATTTATTCCCTTTATTATTTTCTATTGAGATACATAGACAAAGTTTTTATATTACTTAAGAAAATTATAATAAAAAGGAAAAGAAAAGAAAAATTAACATGACGTTGCTATTTCATTGACAAAGTTTTCTTGATTTTCCATTCTAGTCGTATTTTTTTTTATCTATTTTACTTTTGGTCTGCGATGCTTTTTCTATTTTTTTTTTAAATTATTAATTTTAATAAATATGTTAAGTAATTTTTTTTCGTCAAAGTTTTGTTCAAACAGTCATCGAGAAAATATTGAAAAGTTTTATTTATTTAATTTTTGATTTTTATTTTGTTGATAAAATTAATTAATTTTTTTTTTAAAGTATTCTTCGTTTATTTATTTAAATGATTGGATATTTATAGTCTATAGATTATTTGAAAGCTTTTAACTGATTATGAATTGATGCAGGAGCTTTAATGTATTTGTTTAATAACTAAGTTCGATGCAATCGCAAGTTGTATCAATGAAATACTATCCTTATCAATGCTAAACAGTTATATCAAATTATTAAAATTATATTTTAAGTTAAAAAAAACTCATCTAAGTGTTTTCCTAAGTCTACAATTTATTTAAAAATGATAAATGATTTTCAAAATTTGTATTATTTTTGTTGCAACTCAACGTTATACACTCAGTTTTCACAAGTACATATTTTTTTGTATTTGTATTTTTCTATTTTTATTATTATTTAAATATATTTTCTTATTTTTCGTTACTTCCTACAAATGTTTATATTGTTGTGGTGGGTTATTTGCTGTTCGTAGCTAGTTCTATTGTAGATAATACTGCTGTCGTTACTACTGTTGCATATTTATTCATCATATGATTTTACAATTTATATCTTTATTTTCTTCATCTGTACGTGACAATATCTTATCGGTGTGGTTTTATTAATGTTAAAAAATAAAAATATTTATATGATTTCTGTATTATATATGAATAAAATATTTTTTTATGTTCATAAAAAATTTATATGTTATTGACAGTTTTATCACCTAACTTCCTTCGATATTTGATGGTTTTTCTCCACTTTTATTTCTTTATTTTCTTTTAGTAATGTTTTGTATCTAAGGAAAATAATTGCTAATTACAAAACAATAATGTTTCTAAAATTAGTTTTCTTAATTATAATTTGTTTTTATTTATTTCATTATTTAAAAGTAAAAAAGAAAATCAAAACAATAATAAATTACAATCTATTGTGGCATTTTTTTTTATTAATGTTTTGCTTCTTGAAAAAAATAATTTCTTCTTCGGATTTCTATTTTATATTTTCTCTTGATTACCTTTATCGTTTATTTATACAAAAAAAAAAAAAAAAGAGAGAAAATTTTGTATTTATTTTACCTCATTTATATATGCACTTGGGAGTAATAATCTAATAATTTCATCGTTTTAATGAAAAAATATTATTTAATTCCCCTTACCGGAAATAAATAAGTTTTTCTTTAAAGTTTTCTTATTTGTGCTGGTGATAATTTTTTCGCTGTTTTTCTTGTTAAATTATTTAGGTGTTGTGTGCATTGTGGGACATATTCTAGTGAAATGGTAATATTAATAATTTATTAACTGTGTTGTATTAAAAAATTAATGAATGATAACCCAGTTCATATTTTGTTTTGATTTTTTTTTCTTAAGAAATATTTTTTCTTTAAATGATCATGAATCATAGATTGATTAGATTATTTTAATTTATTTGTAAAGATTATTTGGTGATAAGACTATAAGAATCAATGATAGAGGACACAAATTATTCTATAATTATCTGATATGTAACTAAAAACAATAAATAAGGCGAAAACACCAAATTAATTAGAAAATATAGTAATAATAATGATCTACTCGCAATAAATACTATAAAAGTATAAGTTTCAAGTATTAAAACTTAAATAATATTCAATTTAGCAAGAAAGTATTAACAAAAAAAAAAATCCTATAAAACGTTTTTACATTTAAAAAATCTTTTCCTATCAATGTAGTTGATTATTGTTAAATAAGTTCAATTTTGGTTCAATTTTATTTAGTAAAAATTATTTTTTCTCTTCCCTTTTTTTTCTTTATTTATTGCCAATAACAAAAAAAAAAAAAGAAAAAAAAATTCTCATCGATGAATAAATTGTAGCTTTTCAAATTGAATAAATGAAAAATAAGTTTCAATTTTTATTTCGTTTTTTTTTTTTTTTGTAAATAGAGTGAAATTTTCATTTATTTCTTCTACATTTGTTGCTGTTTGCATTCTTATAAATCATTTATTGACTACTCAAAAAATTGAGAGTCGCTCAAATACTTTATTATGTATTTACTATGTATAGTGTATATGCAAACATATTGTGAATTGGAGATTTTATTTTTTATGAAAATTCACTTAATAGAAATTACTGCAAAAAAAAAAAAAGAAAAAAATATCACAAGCGACAAAAAATAAAATATTTTTTTATTTACAATTTGAAAATGTTTAAAGTACTTGCAAATGTAAGTAAATTGCTACTAAACTTCTGTATTTTTTGTTTTTTAAACTTTCAACTATCCTCTTTAAATCAATTTTTAGTTGCTTTTGTTATATAAAAATATAAAATTTATATGTAAATAATTGCAGCAGTTATAGATGTATGTAACTTATTATGTAGCTTATTATCCATTTAAATTCCAGTATTTTATCTTGAATGTTGCAAAATTAATTACAATAATAGGAGATGGTGGTCGTAGATAAAGTTAAGGTATCTGTCAAAATACGCACTGCAGTCGTCAG
The DNA here is from genome assembly GCA_963942525.1 of Ptychoptera contaminata. NCBI lineage: Eukaryota > Metazoa > Arthropoda > Insecta > Diptera > Ptychopteridae > Ptychoptera > Ptychoptera contaminata. The sequence goes on along the minus strand of OZ012636.1, from coordinate 34,302,384 downwards.
GTTCTAATCTTGTTACCCTAGTAGACTAGAATGTTTGTAGTCTAATCATCTGCACCCTCGAAGTAATAATGACTCAAGACTAACCTGTGATGCGGACACATCTTGTTATACATCAAAAGTAGATAAAAAGGGAAAAAAAGATTTCATTCGATGCTTTATTAGTGTTAATGCTGAGCATATATAATTACAGTCAGTTAGATACCATAGAAATTAAGCTCGATGTAACCTGGCATTATGACTAACATCATTTCATAGAATTTACAGGTTTTAACCAACAAATATCTGAGGATCAGCAAAACAGACTACAGTGCCAAGTGATAGCTCTATGTTTCCAAAGAGGTAGCAAGAAAAATGAATGTTTATCTTATAAAAAATTATCCTTAACAAAGAAAAATAAAACATTTGTGAAAGATAATTTTATTTAATAAATAACGTGAATAGATAAAAAGTTTCAATAATAGTAATAATAATAATAAAGAAAAGAAAATAAAAAATTAAAAGTATTTTTGAGATTAAAACTTTTGAAATTCGATAGTTTTTTCTTCGGTTTAAACTAGTTTTTCTTTTTAATTTTTATTTTGTTGTTTTTTTAATGTAAATGAACACTCATTTCTACCAACTCTCTACAGGTATAATAAAGCATTGTGTCGTTAAAAGACAAAAATAACGTTTAGCATTACCTGACATGATAAAACCATTATCCTAAAGTTATGCTACGTTTCGAATGCATATTATACACATGTCACATATTTTCATTGTCGTAACTTTGCGTCGGTACTTGCTATATCCAAATATATCCATATACATATATTTTATATTCATATATAATACATACAAGAGAATTCTTCACATTTACGTAACGCTTAACATCAATTAAAATTTAAATCAACAATGAGAGGAAAAACGTTTCATTATTTTTTTGTTTTTGCACTGGTGTTGGTTTAATTTTTATTCTTTGGATTAACTAGAACAGATTATGTCTGTAATTAAATGTGTCTACCCTATCCCCTATACGTTCATTTATAGTGATGATAAGTAATGAAATTGGAGTATTATTATTATTTTTTTTTTCTTCTTCATCTACTTGTTTAACTACTTTGTTCCTATTAAGTAACTACTGAAGTAAATTATTTTGAGAATTTTGTATGTCTTGTTGTTTATACATAATATATTTTTTTTACTGTTGCTTTTCCTTCTTTATTTTTTGGCTGAACAAGTAACAAAACGTAAAGCAAGGTAAAGTAAATGGATTAAAGTGAATTAAGTAGATTATAGATGTATTTATTTAGATAATTAATTACAGAACTAATAGTTTATTGGATTTAAGTTTTCTTTTCATAAAAATGATTTTTCAGTGTCTACTTTCCAAGCAAAAAAAAATTATTTAATTTTATTTAATTATTGAATGGAAAAATGATAGACAATCATATGGTAATGTATGACTTTGGTTAGCCATGCTTAGAATCTGCAGCCAATGACAAAAATTGAAATGTAATGATAAGTAATTAGTGACTCAACCTTGATTTATCAAAAATATTCTTCATTTATGTTGTAGAGAAGAAAACAAGTAAATTTAACAAACAGACTGCTTAAAATATAGAAATTATTAACAGTTAATAATTTTAATTATTTATTAATTATATATGGAAATAAATTTATTTTCTTTAAGTAAACACTTCAAGGTCAGTACTTTTGTTGTCATATTTCTAATAAAAGTTACCTTTTCATCGTTATTTCTTATTATTTTGTGTGTTTTGTTGATCATTAATATTGTAGTGAAAAGAAGTGAAAAGAAAGACTTTTATAACTTTCACCATTAATCTTAATAATGATAAAATTCCTGTAGTTTAAATTATTTATTATTATTATTATTATTATTATTATCACCCTAAACACATTAAGTCAACTGCAATTAATATTAATATAAAATTGCGTTATTTTTTCTCTCATTTTATTTTTTTCGTGTGTTTTTCTTTATTCCTTTTCTAACTATACACACAATGTTAACGATATTATAATTGTGCGTAAACAGTGTATATTTGTTAAATTTATTGTTTTTAATTAAAATTTTAAAGTTTTCAACAGAAAAAATTTTTCGGTGACAAATTATGCAACAGGGTCTCTTAATTGACGATAAAAGCATTAAAAAAAAGAAAGTATTTCACTTGCTTTAATATTTATAGTTTGTTGACTGCCTTAACAGTTTTATTCATAATTATGTAGTTTAGATTTTGCAAAAAAATAAATAAAATAACATTAGAAAATGCAGAAGACAAGATTTTCATTGCAAAAAAATAACAAAAATTTAATATAACTATAATCGTGTATAACATGGAATACATTTTTATAATTAAAAATTTAAAAGTAGCATTTCTGTTGTTCTATTTTAATTAATTATTTCGTAAAAAAGTTGTTATGAAAATATTTTTTTTCTTTATTTATCTTCGTTGTAAGAACAAAAAATGAATCTAACTCTGTGTAACGATAATAAAAATAAAAATAAAGAATAAGAGTGTTAAAAAAAACTTTATTAAGTATCTAATTCTTACTTAAATTGCTGATGTCACCTGTTTTGATTCATTGTACGGATACTAGCCAGCCCGTAAAATAATAATAAAAACAACAACAGCGGCAGCAATAATGACAAAACTTTAAGTTTTTCATGATGCAAAATTTCTATGACTTTCTCTTTGTTAAATTAATTCTTTTTCTTTCTTATGTTTTATGGATATACTTCTAGTGATACAAAAACCGTAAAAATGGCCGGTGAATAAATTACAATGTAAAGTGGATTCTATATCTTTTTCCAAATTTTTTTTATTTATTTTCATTTTTCATTAAACCTTGAAAACTAATAAAACCCTTAAAAAATATTTAAAGTTTATCTATTGAATTTTTATTATTATTATTGTTATTATTATTATAATCAAAATAAAGAAAGCATTTTTTTTTCCTAATATCGATATATAAGGAAGAATTATTATGAAATTTCCTTATAAAAAATTTAAAAAGTTTCCTTTTATGCATGAATAATGGTAATTTAATAAAATATGTATACATATAAGAAACAACTAAAACTAAACCAGTGTAAAACCCATAAAAACCTTTAAAACCATAAAAACAATAAAATAAAAATAAAATTTAATAAAATAAAATAAAAGAAAAAAAAAAAAATACCAACCGAACGAAGCAAACGACAAAAGAATAATAAATTTCTTCTTGTTAAAAGAAAAAACTTTGTTTTTCTCCCATTATTATTATTATTGTTGTGTTTTTTCTTTACGTTTATTTGGGGATTTGGTGGGTTTATTTTGTTATTTTATTCGTGTTTGTTTTCTTTAATTTATATCTTATTGTTATAGTGGTTAATTAGTTGTTGCTGTGTGTTTTTTCAACTCTCCTCTTCTTCTAGTTCTTCTAAATTTATTTAATTGATTTTATGTTTTCAAAATGTAAATAATGGTTGCAAAAAATAGAAAAAACGATTGTTCTTTTTATTTTATTTGCTGTAAAAGCTTGTAGACAGGAAACCGTTTTTTAAGGCGTGTTGTTGTGTGTTTCTGTTTTTTATGCATTTCAAAAATTACCCCCAACATGATTTCCTTGACATATTTATTACACTGTGTCGTTGTGCCATATCGTTCCGTGGAGTTATGATAGGTGACGCAATAAAAAAAAATTAAATAAAAAAATATTTACATATGCACATTTATTTTTATTGCGTTTGCCAAACACTTCCGATGTTTTTGCTATATTTTTTTTGTTAATTTTTATTCATTATTACAAGCGATTAAATTAAATAACAAAAGGGCTGAAAATTTTTATTGGTTTTATATTTTATTTAATAAAATTTTTGCAATTCTATTTGGTTTATTTTTTTGTTGACAGTTTTCACGTTAATTAGAAGTCTGATTACTCATTTTTTGTTTGTGTTTTACTGTTTTTTGTATCTCTTTGAAATGCAATTTATCTTTTCAAATAAAACCCCTTAAAGATTTTAAATTCTTTTTGTTTTATCATCTTTTTTTTTTGATATTTGTACATTTATGTTGCTTTTGATCAATTATTCCTTACTTTGTGTCCTATCCTATATTACAATCAAATTTCATCTCTAAATGATTCAGATAAAAAATAATTTCTTTGTTAAATTTTTAAAATAAAATAAAAATCACTAATGATTTCCTGATTTTTTTTATTCTCCCTATAACTTTTTATTGTATTTTTTACATTTAATAGAATAAAAGAATAAAAAAACGCGATTCAAATGACATCGTTATTATTAATTTTTTTTTATCAAGTTGCTGTTGGAATTATTTAAGTGAAACCCGATTAAAATTTATTTATATTTTGGTTACCAAAAAAATACAGAGAAAATGTAATTGAATATTATTCTCAATTGTGAAAACGTTTAATTTTATGACTACCTGGTAAGAATTGATAAGGAAACCACAGGTAATACAATTCAATATATTATTATTTATATTATGATGAAAATTATTTGCCATTAACGATGTTTTAATTACTTAAAGCATATAATAACCCCATTAATTTTTAACCAAAGTAACAAACATTTAAATCTATTTAGCATTAAAATTATACCAGTCATTATGCTAGAAATATATCTATAAACACAATAATACATTGAATAAACATTAGCTTAACTAACATTTGTTAAAAAAATAAATAAATAATAATAATAACAGATTTGTGTTACTTTTCAATTCAAAATAATACAAATATCGTAATAATAAAACCCAAAAAAAAAACAACATTTTTATAACAACAAATTTGCTGTTTTATGTTTACTGTTTTCAGGCAATCGCCTACGGGCTGACCAACGTTATAATACCAACTGATATTATGAAATTTTACGATTATAATTATTAATAAATATTTATTATCAAATAAACACATTTAATCAATTTATATAATTATTGTATTAATAATTTAAAGAGATTAGATTTTCTATTTATTAAACAATTATTATCTTATAAAATATTTATTTGGTGAGGTTATTATTGTTTTTGCAAAAAATTTTAACCTAATTTATGCTTTAAATTGATAAAATTATTCTTTTAAAATGAAATCAATTTATACCTTTATGATAAATATTATTAAATTTTAATTGATTGTAGGTGTTAGGATAGTTGGTAATTTACGTGTAATTTTTGTATTTTTACGATAAAATATTAATTATCAATGCATTTTAGCATTAAAGTTTTTATTTTGATTTAGCAATAAAAAAGTTATACTAATTTTGAAATATTTACTTTAAGAAACAGAGCTTTAAATGATATATTAAAAGGAATAATATAAAAATGTATGATTATAGAAGAGTTTTCAATGAAAAACTCGTAAAATTATCACTCTTGGTACTTAAATACATTTTTTTAAATGTGAAATTAAATTGCTTATGATTTTTATCATAAAATCTTCTTTAACTAGAACTACTGTGCTAAAGGGAAGTATTTATTTTTTTTGAGTTATAAACATATGATTTACATAGGAACATTGGATACAGTTGAAATAAGGAAAAATTTTGTTAGTAAAGAATTTCATTTCTTAAATGCTTAAAATTTTCATTCAGGCCCTTAGTAAGTCTCACTATTTGATATTTGGCTTATGTGAGTGATATTTGAATAAATATTTAAATAAACATTTAGAAGTTTTATTTTATTTACCATATTCTAATTGCATGATTTGATTTTTTTTTTTGGTATTTTTGTTGTGTGACTAATATCAGGAAATAATAACTTTTGATACTACTTTAAAATGAGTTCTAAATGGATTTTCCACAAACAAAAACTAAAACTATGTTTGCCAAATCATCATAATCATTCAACAATGAATTAAAATAAAAGCAATAAAGTGCAATATCATGCATTAACTTTCACTTTCATCGTATACAAAATAAAGAATAAAATTTCGTTAAAAAATATTGTCTGGCGCCGTATTATTGACATAAATGAATATCAATTGAATCAACAACAATAATAGTAGTAGTAGCAGCAGCAATAACATTAATATCAAAATGAAAACTTTGTTTAATTTTTGTCTGCAAAAAAAATAAATATAAATAAAAAAATACTTTCTATTAGCGTTCAAGGTTAATGTGAGTAAAAAATAAAGAAAATTTTATTTCAAAGTTTATTTATGAATTTTTTTTTCTGTTTGTTTGTATCCCCATTTTAAAACATTTCATTTTTCCTCGTTCGCCTGTTTAATGTATTTTTATATCGCTATAAAGATTAATAAAAAAAAGGAAAATCCAACATTAAAATAACAATTACTGTCTTGAATACAGAGAAATGAGATGCGAATGAAAAAAGAAATAGCAAGTGAAAACTTTCACAAACAAATCTGTCTAAATATAAAATTTATTTTATTTAATGTTCGACTATTAAATAGGATTATTTCAATAAAGTTAATTTTATGTTGTGATTTATAGGATTGTTTTACATGAAAAAAATAAATAAATAAATAAATGAAATAAAATAAAAATATGTTCAAAAAATTTTCGTCTTGAAACATTTTCTTATTTTTATTTTTATTATTTTTGAAAAGCATAGAAAATAAAATGCAAAAAAATCAACAAGAAATAAATAATTTACCTTATAATGAATTACTACTTACCAACATAGCTATTAAAATTTGTTCGTATCGTTTAAATCGAAAATTTAAAAAAAAACCGCTGTTAAACTTATAAAGTGCAAGTCGTTAAAGCAAAGCTAAATATTACACACCGTGGCTTAAATACAAATAAAATCATGAAAAACAAAATTAATAATAATAAAAATAATTTCAACAAATAAGAAATAAATCCAATTAAATAAAGTTTTTAAGTAAACTAACCGTAGAAAGCAAATAATAACGAAACAAAACCAAAAGTAAAAAAAACTCTGCTTCAAATAACTAAAAGCAGAGTAATTGTGTTAACTATCGAGTAATTTACTATTTATTGCTTTATATTTCTTTTTTTTTTTGTTTAATACAGTTACACCTTCGTGAAAAAGAAAATAACAAACTGCAGCGAACAAATTTTCAATAAATTAAGCAGAAAACATACAATTTATTTAATGAATTTTTTCTTTTCTTTTCATTTAAAATTAGCAAAATATATTCAATAGGAAAATTAAAAATCAATCGTAGTTAAGTCGTATGTGATAATAGTTTTGTAATGCTTTAATGCACATTATATATGCAGAGTAAAGAGTAAATAATGCGACTTAATACAGTTAATAAAACAACCCTTAATAGTAAACTGAACGCTATTAAACGATAAGGGTGCAATCAACATATACAAAATTAATACAAAAAATATTTTCTTTTTTTTCTCTTCATCTAATGCTTTGTAATTTATTTGTATTGAATTTTATTTCCTTCTACTTCATAGTTAATTCATATTGTTACCCCCATTATGATCAGGAGACCACATTTGTTAGATTTTTTTCTAGTTGCATCAATAAACAAACAAATAAATAAATATATAAATAAAAAAGGAAAGAAACTTAGGAGCTACTCTAAGGCAACTAAATACATTAATCTTAAAATAAATTCAATAATTTGCTTCATTTAACAAATAAATCCATTCGATAATCTAAGGATAATAAAATTATTTTTATATTTTTCTTTATCTTTTCCGTTGGTTCGGGAGATTCGTAGATTTTTTTTTGTAATAAATAAAATTTTGTTTAATTCATTTAGCTGATAAATTTGGTGAAATGGTTTTTTTTTTTGATGACTAAGCGATGACTTTTCTGTATGTTTTAATATTTATTCGTTGTTTAAAGTGTTTTTCTGTGATAATTAAAGTTTCATTGAAAGTCTGTGAATATTTGTGAAAAGAGATTCTAAGGCAGTATTGTATTAAAGGTAATTAAATATGGAAAAATAGCGATGATTTGGATACTTTCAATACAAAAAACGTAAAGCAATTAATAAGTACATATTCTGATCTTACAACGCCTCTTTCATATTAAAATTTATTAAACAAAAATGAAGTTGTTATTTTTTGAACAAGAAGAATCATTTATATAATTAAAACATTACTAAACTTCTATATTATTCGCATTTAACAGAAATTTTTATTATAATTCTCCTGAAATTATTAAAATTTGAAAATTATGTAAAATAATAAAAATAAATCATGATTGAAATACCAATCAATAAAAACAGAACAAAACAGCACAAAAAGGCCAGTAACGTGGTGAAAACACTGTTTAACAATCTTAAACAAAAAAATAATTATTTTTTTTTTTGCAAAAGAAATGAAAAATGTTTTTTGAAAGCGATTTTATGAAAAAAATAAAACAAAAACGATCATTTTTTTCTTCCTCGTCTGTTATTTAAAAAATTCAAAAGCAAACAAAATATATAAATCAATAAATGCAAATATAGAATTATTTTTATTAAACTTGATATATGATAAAGGTCGATTTTGAAGAAAAAGGTTTTTTATTTTTATTCTTTCTTATTGTTTTGTTAAAATTATTAACAGCAAAAAAAAGAGGAATTTTTTGGTAAATATTATTCTTTATTCTGTTACTGAATGCTAAAACATATAGGACTTTTCTTATTTTTTTATCATACAATGAAAATAATCAAATTTTCCAATAAAAAACATATGAAATAATTCATGTAAATATTTTTTTAAATGTTAAGAATATCGAGATCTTTTCTTCCTGATCTAAAGTAAATTCTTATCACGTAGCGAACAATAATTTGTCATTAGATAGAATTCTCATATAAATATTAATAAACTATAGAAAATTGTCAATTATTATTTAATAATATTTTAAATTGATTTTTCATTAATAAATTATATTAAATTTTTTTATAAAACATTTATTTTTTAATATAGTTATTAAGTTAATTAAACTAAAAAAAGGAAGAAAATTATAAAAAAAAAATTGAACAAAAAACATAAAATAATTTTTTTTTTTTAAAGTCTCTCACCGCTGACGCAACCAATTACAACGAGTAACATAACGTTTTGACAATTTTGTGCCCTCTTAACATTAATTTATAAAATGAAAAACGACAAAATGCAATAAATCAACTATTAAAAACATACAAAAAAAAAAAAACAAATTATGTATTTTATAACCCCTTTTATGCGATTTTAATAAATTTTGTGGTTATTATGCTTTATTTTTTATTTGTAACTGTGACTGCTGTTTGCTTGTAGTATTTGTTGTTTTTAAAATACGCTGACTGCCAATTTTATGTATTTAAATATTTGTTGGCGTTGCTTCTATGATATTTAACCTTAAAACAGCAAATTTATATATACGAATAGAAAAAAAAATTAAAGAAATATAATTAAATAATAATAAATGAGTGAGTGACATGCAATAGTTGCTTATTAGAAAGGATAAAATTATGTCTCAAACAGTGATTGTTGTTTAGCGTAAAGAAAATAAATATTTAAGCTTAATTAACATGAATGAGCTTTTTACTATAAAAATAAATTATTAGGCAATAATATACTATGAAATTGCATAACAATAAAATTTATTTACATTATATAAGTTGATATCTATATGCAATTTTGTAGCAAAATATCATCAATCATTGTGACAATTCCAAAAACACTTTTACATAAATATTTATTTATATTATCGATGGCATTCATTTATCATCATTATATTATTTGTATTTACTAGATTTTTGTATGTTTAACGATAGATTTCAATGAAACAATTTCTTAATGTAAAAATGAATTAAAGTTAAGCAAAAGCTCATACAATTTTTATTTGGAAAATAGTTTACAAACTAAAAAAATTTACATTCATTTATTAATGCAGCTATTTTTCATTGCGTAATAATTTTAATTATTTATTTATCAAAATTAAAATATATGTGGCGAGACATATATAAGAAAACACTTTAATTAATCAGTATGTGGCTTTTAGAGTGCTTTCTTTTATGCCTTTAAATTTTTAATTATTTGATCCTGAATCGTGTAAATTTCTTTTAAATATTTAATTAGAAGCATTACCGATAGTAATTATCGATTGTTTCCGTGTTTAGTTTTTTTGATCATAAAACTTTACATAAATTCACCATTAATTATAGATTTTTTTATAATTATATTACTGTAAAGAAAAGTGAATTTAGTTTATCTAGTATCGACCTTATCTCTTCTATAATTTTTTTTCTGAAAATAATACAGCCCAAAAGCAGGTGTAACCACAGAATGCGAGTTAATAAAATTGTAATCTCTTATCCAAAAACAAGAAGAAGAAATAACAACAAAACCATTTCCCAAGTGTTATACGATACAAAATACTTAAATAAAGGAGATATTTGTATAATTAAAACTGAACAAAAAAAAAATGTTAAAAGGGTTAAAAATTAAAAGGAAAAAGCTAAAAAGCACAACATTATAAAAGGATTAACAATTTAAGCTTTAATTTATTAGTAATAACGTCGAGTACAACTTGTATGAAATAAATCAATGGCAGTCAAGTATCATTTACGAAACGATAAATCTCTATAAGATGTTAATGATATTTATCTTTCGATCCCATCTCTAGGTGTCCGGGTGTAGTATTATTATTATTATTATCATTATATTTTCCCTTCATAAATGCTATTGACACTTGTGATGTTGTATTAATTTTTAATTCATGAGACCAATTTATGTATGCTTAAGACATTTTATACATTTATTTAAATTATATTTTTGTTTTTTTAATTATTTATATATTAAATGCAACAGTTTTCTGACTATTTAATGATAACAAAAATAAAAATTTCTATCAAGGTTGAAATAATTTACCGTGGAATTTATTCTGTAGAATAATGAGAATTTTAAAATCAATAATTGACAAAAAAATACAGCAAATATTTTCGTTTTCCAAAAATAAATAATAATTATAAAAAAAAAAAAAACATAAATAGAATTTAAATGCCTGATAAAAAATACCCTAAAAGCGTTTATTAGTATTTATTTTTTTTTATTTATAAATAAATTGATTTTTATCTCTTAATTAAATGAACAAAAAATATAAAAAATAATCAAAATAAAAATAAAAATTCTGCCGATGACATTTTTAATTATTTATTAACAAAAGCAAAAGTTAATTAAATAAAAAAATGCATGTTATTATTGTTGTTGTTGTCGTTACTATTGATTTTCTGTATTTTTAATTTCTATCTATTTGCGTGTTTAATCAATGAAAAAAAAATAATATTATTAACGCTTGGCTAATGTCTATTAACGCAGTAATTTCTAGCAATAAACGAGATAATAGATTTTTTTTTGTTTATTTATTAATTTTTTGTTGTTGATAAAAAGTGCACAGATAATTGACTTGTTAACAATATAAATTAAAATCTATAAGCTTTAATATGCCATTTTATTGTGATAAAAATAAATATTTATTTAAAAAACCAGGCGCCTCCATAGCGTTTTATTTATTTTTTAACTTATTTCCTGCTTCTGCTGCTGGTATTGCTTAGTTTACATATAATTGTAATACCTTGGCTTATTTTTGCAAAAAATAAAGATATTTTCCAGTAAAAATTTCATTTGTTATCATTAGTTTTCCTAGAAATTTTTTCTTTTAAAAATCACAAAAAATAATCGCGGTATATATTCATTGCACACGGTAATTGAATATATAAATGAAAATAAAAAAACATATTGACATCCGTTCACGTGTGCTATTCGCGTTAAACTGATTTATATAAAATTTGTGTCAGCTGTTATTGGTGTAATAAGGCAAAAATGAAAAAAAAAACATATAATTATTAATATCTAAATAATGATATCAGGTTGAATTATTTACCTAAAAAAAAATATATATTTAAATAAAAAATAAATGCTTTTACAGGGAAGTTAAAAAAAATTGTCATTTAATATTGTTTTTATTTGTTTAAAAAAAAACAATTTACAGTATATAAATATCGCTGATTTTGCATATTGATAATAGATTTCATGCGCAAATTATGTGTGGAGAAATATGTACCTTGTGCTCCTTTTTACACTGTTAACATGTACATTTGAATTGTTGCATTAGTCGTATGTATTTTACTCAGCTGAAAAATTCTGTTAAATAATTTCAAAAAAATATTATTGGAAACCGGTACAATTTTCATTAAATTTGAGTAGAAAAATATTTTCACTCAAAAAAGCACAACAGATTTACCAAAGTGAGTAAAAGCTACAATTTCTCTTTCGCTACGAAAAATAATAATAATAATAATAATATAACCGGTCGAAAATTCTCACATAAAATATTGGAGACTTTTATTGTGAATATTCTCAGTTTGTTTGTTATGTTAAAGAATTAAATCACTTTGAACAAATAGCTAAGAAAAGTATATAAAAAAAGCTTTACAAACGGTTTATATCTTCTTCTTTACTTCGTAGTTAATAGCCACACTAAATGTTTTCACATAAAAAAATTAATCAAAATTAAATATTTTTTTTGTATGTAAGTAACGCATTGTATTCGCGTTCTTGTATTTGGTATTTATTATTTATTTTTATTTTAGAAACCTTTTCTTATATATGTATATATATTTTTTATTATTATTATTTTTATTTTATTTTTTTTTTGCAACACTTTATCGCTATCGTAGGTGTAATAATAATAGCAATAAGAATAAGAAAGAAAGAAAGAAAAACAAAATAATATTAATCAGAAAATAAATAAAAATTGATAAAAGCTATAATGAAGCATATGGTTCGGCATTGGTAATAAAATTCAAATAGAAAGTGACTTTTATTAGCTCATTCTTTAACACCTTTGGCAAATAAAATTGCCAGCAATAATATGAAGATTATGTCCATTTTTTATTATACCATATGCTTCCAAGGGTTTAAACGGGACACTTAAACCCATCCGAATTTAAAGTAACATTTCCTATTTATTTATTTATATTTTCTATTTTATTTATTTCATCAAATACTTAAATCTAACTGCGATCGTAGAAACCTTTAAAAGAATTCGTCGCCACAGAATTTATAAATTTTCATTAGAAATGCTTAACGCTTCGTCAAATCAAACATTGTCTATAGTTTCAAATAGATACGCGTTTTTAAAGCATACACATATATAAATATATGTATGATAAAAAACTCCATGATTCACTTCTTATGTTTATATCCTTTTTACCAAAGTTTATTTTTACTTGTGTTTGCTTCAAAAAACTGCATGCTTGTATCAAAAATATCAAGATTTTACTGCCGTTGATTTTACTGCTGCTGTTATTGCTGCTGCTATTATATATAATATATGCTTATATTATTGTTTTCTATCGTACCATGGGTTGAGTTAAGAAAGAGAAAAAGTTTTTTTTATTATTTTGTTGTTGCAAAGATGTAAATACGAAAACAAAAATTATATATTTTGTTTAAAAATGAAAAAGAAAGAAAAAATTGTCTAAAGAGTTAAAACAATGACGTTCAAGTAGTTGCCGAAATAAAGCAAAAAGAAAATAAAATAAAATGCATTTACTCTGATTAAAGGATGTTTAAAGTTTTTTTTTTCTTATATTATTTGTTGTTGCTGAAAAATATATATAAAAAAAAAGAAATTATTTGCACTTGGAACTTTTGCGTTTTTTTATTTTAGTTTTTTAAAGAACTTTTAAGTTGATGAATTACGCTGCAAAAGAATTTTAATTTGATTATATTTACTTACAGTGAAATATCACTGTGGATTAATAGTGGCACTGTGGTTAAATTATTTTTAATTGAAACTGTGCGAACTGAGTTATATTAAACATTTTCATGATGTAAATGTAACCAGATGGGATTATGGATCATCATAGATAGATTATGCTGATGTTATTTTTCTGTAAACAATAAAATAGAATCGCACGCTACTCAATGTGACAGTTTATGCTGAAAAACAATGACAGCTACAACTACTTTGCGCTGTTTTCTTAACTAAGCGTGCTGTTTTTGTATTTTTAATTTTTTGCTATTATTTCCCTGTGACATAAATAATATTTTCTACAAAATTTTAAAAATAAAATTGAAATTATTTGGCATTTCGAAAATATTATAAATAAAACTAAAATTTAAATTAATTAAAAAAAATACAAAATCATGTCAGCAGCATCAAATCCAACAAAGAAAAAAAGTATATTAAAGAAATTAAAATCATCATCATCAAATCAAATGATGTCATCACATACAATATTATGCAATAGTTCAAATATGCGTCACTCGCAAATACGTAAAAAAAGTGCCCATTTTAATGAGGAAAATATAAAATTAACATTAAAAAATACAGACGATATGAAAGCCGGTGCCATACAAATAAAAATTGAACAAAAAAGTGAAAAAATCGATCCGATTATATTGAAAAGGCGTTTAGAAACTTTACAAGAATGTAAAGAGCATGAGGAAAAATATAAAAATATACGACGAGAGCATGTTAATGAATATAGTATGGCTAAACAAATATTACAATCAGTTGATGATGAAGATATGGATATTAGTTTAAATGATAATAATGATAATAGTAATAATAATAATGATAATAATAATAATAATAATAATACTTTAAATGATTTAATTAATAATAAAAATTTACCTTAAAAGAAAACATAAAACGGAAATACAGAAAATACATAATAATAATACAAAAAAGCAATTTAAATTTATATTTTTTATTTAAAAATCAATAATTTTATATATAAAATAAAAGTTATTTCTTAACGAAAATTAAAATACGAAGTATGTAAATAGCTATTTACTTATTAAAAGCTTATTATTTACTTATCTTTAAGATAATTTATATGCGTTTTAATATCACACTTTAAATTTATATTTTTATTAATTTTTATAACACTTGTGCTATGTGTATAGTATGTATAATTTTCATTTTGCTTAAGCCATATTGCCTGGAAGCGTTTTGACTGTCTGTCAAAAAAATAATTCTAAGATTAAAATGAAAAGGTAAGAATTTAAATATAATATAATTAAATCGTTTTTCAGTTATTAAAATTATATTATGTGTTGTTATTGTTTCAAAGTAGACACTTTTTTTTATTGATGGTAATAAATGCGAATATGTTATTTTTTTTTGCCTTTTTATAATCAAATGATTATTATCTAGTCTAGTAAAAATATCATTATTGTTATTATTATTAAAAACACCTGTGGATAATTTTAATTATTTCATTTTTTTTTAAATGTTTTATTATTATTTGCTATTTTTACGTTTATTGCCAGTTATTATTGTTGTTATTAATTTTATTATTTTTACAGATTTGTTAAATTATAAAAAATTGAAAAACATGAAGAAGGAAAATATGGATTTTTTAATGTAAAATGAGGAAAAAAATTTATCAGAACTCTTTTTTTTCTTATATTAATTGTGCTTTTCGGTTTTCGTTTGTGAAATTTACAGATATTTTTTTAGCGATTTAAATACCTTTTATAATTTAGATGAACAAACATTGGTACGACACAACTATAACGCGTTGTAATTAATCAACGGTTAAAACAATGTGATTGTTGATTCTAATGTAAATGTGGATTTTAATTGAATTCAAAAGCTTTATTCTCAAGCAGTCTTGTCGATGGTTTACCTGTATTTTAATTAATAATTGAAAATTTTATCACAATTATCATGAAATAATTAGTGAAAAAAAAATACCACAAAAGTACGGCAGTTAATTTTAAAAAATAACAACAATTTAGATCCATTAAATAAACTAAAAACAGCAATTGTCTATTTTTGTTGACTTTAATAACGCTTTCACATATAATGTATTCACATTAAATGTTCACATTCAATGGCTCAATCAGAGGAAAATTGTTTAAAATAAAAAAAAAATCGTTTATCTGCCTCATAATTTCAAAGGATATCTAATTATTTGGTATGAGAAACAAATTTGTGTCGTTCTATTGTTGTCAATTCTACAATTTTATTTTATTTTTTTTTACTGATCATTGTTGGCTGTTATTCACTGACTAAAAAGGACAAATAATAGTTTAAATAATAAATAAAAATATACTGAAACATTTTCTACGCCTATTGTTGTGAATGAAGCCACCCACCAATAACAGTCTGCTTAGTTACACAGACAATGAAGCACTCACAAAATTCTAATGGCAAAATAAATGGTACCAAAAGAAAAAAAGAGAAAAGTTGCAAATGAAAATAGAGGAGAACATTTTTAAAATTTATGATGAGATGAAAAAAAAATTATTTCAACGAAAATTGTTACCGGACAATAAGTAATTCGGTTCGTTAGTTGAATAAATTGTTGGGGTTTTTTCTATATTGTATATATTTTTTTTATGTTTTATTATCAGGATTATTAATAAATCAGTAAAACTTACCTTGATTAACATATGCTTGCTTTAAAATAATTTTTTTTTTGTAGAAAAGATCAATATTTTACTATGGATGTTTGTAAATTAAATAAAATTGATATCAAAGACTATCACTAACGATCTTCATGCATAATGTTTTTGCTATGCTTCTAGCTTTTTTCATAATTATTTTATTGTAATAAAATAATTTTTTGATAAAACAATAAATTTTTGAATAACTAATAAATGAAATTTTATGACTTTTGTGCTGCATAAGTCGATTTTAATTATTATTATTTTTAATTTTATTTCTCTTTAAATAAGATTAAGCTAAAGCCATAGAATTTCTTTTAAAAAAAATAGCTATTATACCCATTATTTTGATGTCACTTAGATTAAGAAATAATCATTGTACTTTTCTCGTTTTTCTTTTACTTTTCTCATTTTTTTTAAGCTGATTAACGTTGAATGAAAATTATTTTGCAAATGGAAAAAAAAAGTTTTTAGATTTTTTGCTTTTTAATCTTTGAAATGAAATAATCATTGTAAGGACTAATAATTTTCATTATGCTGGAAGCTGGACACACAATGATGCTTTCTATGCGTTAAGAAAGAGTTTCATGCTAAATACTATCCAAGAAAATATTTCTGCGCTTTTTTTTTGTTACTTCATCATGATGTTAATGATCGCCACAGTAAAGCATTTACGCTATATTTATACTAATCAATCAAAGTTGATAGACAAATAATAAATTTTAAATAAAAAAACCCCTGAAATTAAATTTGTTATTTATTATTAAACAATTGGAAAACATAGGGAAAAACATGTAACGAACCCCCAATAGCATTTTTTTTCTACTATAGTAATATAATTTTTCTACTAAATGGTTTTTTTTATATTTTATTAAAATGCATTATTGTTGCAGCAGCAATTCAACTAAAAGAATAAAAAATATACAGAGGCAAATGTTATGCTTCGCTGCTGTCATAAAGTCGAGTCAAATCGTTGACTATTAATCAGGCCTCTGTATTGTATGCATATTTCTTTTTTTCATTACACATTAAATTTTTTTTTATTTGATGTGCGTTTAATAGTTGAATGTTGTTGCAAAAATTGTCAAAAAATATATATCAAGAGTGTGGGTACGTTATTTTTTTTTAAACAAATGAAAATGAGGAAAAATGAAATTTAACATGATAAAACAATAAAAAAAAAGATCAACTAATTGCGACAAAACAATAAAATTAATGTTCAAAGAGTGAAAATACATTGACTGGAATTTGGCTTTTTATTTTGTTTGTTTTATTATTTTAAAAAATATAATAATAAAAATTAAGTTTTTTCTCATGTTTAAATAAATAAAACACGTAATAAGAGACGTAAAGCTCTCATATGCTAACGTTTGTTTTAAATGTATATATTATACTATTTAAATAATTTTATTTTATGAGTGGTAAGTGATAGACTTTTTAATTGATAGAGCTAGTTTAATTAGAAGAAAAAAAAATACATTTATATTTACACACAAAGTGCTACATGTTGAGCGTTGATTTTATTCTTCATATAGAATTATAATAAAAATAAAAAATAGTACAGGAAAAATATAGTTGAAATAGCAGCAAATTAATTTTTAAAGAGATAACAAAAAAATAAAGAATAAAATAAAATAAACAGGTGAATTGAAAAACCACTGAATAAATTTATTGGTGAATTAATTGGCATTGAATGTTTATTGATCTCCATAATTATTGCATCATTGAATAGATATTTTGTCATTTGAAACAAAAAAATTAAAAAAAAATATTACGTTAAACATATATTAATCAGCCAATGGTTAAATTAAATTATAAATACACGGAGTGGAGCGCAATAAAGTATCCAATTAATTGGACAAACCCGAATTATCGATAGCGACAGCAGTCAATTGTAATAGAAATAATTATAATAATAAAAAATTACCGGCGGTTAATTTAATTTGTGATTTATTTCTGTTTTAATATTTAAAAAAAAGTACCACAATGATGCAGACTTAATTGGATTAAACCACAAAAAAGTATGATCGGCGATAATAACATTTTTTTTGAATAGCAATAGTAAATCTATTTTTAATTATCAATCTCGATCCTTATTTATCTAACTTTGCGCACATTCAGCTTGTGTAGTAAACGTGTCATTGTAGCGGGTAATCTACGCCAAAGTATTTATCCAAATGAATTTATTGCGGTTGAAATAACAAAATTAATAATAATTTGAATGGCCGGTAACCTTAAACGCTGTACGTAATTAAACTGTAGCAGAGTGACTGTAGAAAAGTGACAAAATTACATCATTATGAGGAACATTGATGGCATTAAGTGAACATTATAAATGTTAAAATAGATTGAAGCATTGTAAAATGGTGATTTTGGTGTTCATTCATGTTTTTAATGTATTTTATGCTTGTGACAACATAACAAAACATGAAACAGGGGACTTAACCCGATAAAACAATGTTTTATACTCTAAAATATTACACTTTGCATAAAATTATCATCATAACAATAACAATAAATATTAACAGATTTTAAATCCATTTAATTTTTATTCTGCATGATATGTAATATTTTTGATTCTTCTAGCTTTGCCAGCCCATTAAATATCACGTCTTATGTCTAAATGAACACGTTCTAGTATTCTGTTAACTACAAAGATAGTTCTTTTTTCATTTTTTCAATTTATGTGTAAAAAATCAATGGAGAAAATTTTTGTAAACCGCAAAAATTTAATTTTTTCTTTTTATTAAAAACTAAACAATTCATATCCTTATAGATAAAATATTTCACATGACTGACCAGTCGTTTAGATGACAAAAGTTAAATAACAAGTGAAGGAAAAAAAGTGGTCAGCCGTGCGTTCAACTATATTACGTGACAGTTTTTTAATATTTTATTTTTCATTCGCTTCTTTTTACTAATAATAATAAAATAGTCCCTAAACGTGTTTATATCAGTTAGCTTCTTTTCTGGAAATTCATTATATACGATTTTGATTTCTGTTACATTTTTATAGGCATTAAATTTAATATTATTTATTAGCTCATCTCCCTCAGTGATTGTTAATAATGATTGTAAATGCCGTCAAGCGTTAAACCACTGTATTATTTATATATATACGCTGATTTCTATTATAGTAATTCTTATCGGTAAATGAACAAATAAAAAATGAATTGACAATAATGGCGGTTAATTGTGAACATTATTTTATTTTTTTATTCTCTAATTTTTTAATTAAATAATGAGCTGAGGAGAATTTTTCAAAAAGCATTCATCAAAATTTGTTGGAAAAACTGTGCAGAATTAGATCATTACTTTTCAGGGTTTCTACTTTGTTCTGCCTTTAATCTCCAGTTACGCAAGGATGGGAACTTATTTATGGAATATAAAGAGAGTCAGAAAACTTTTTTATAGTAAGTTGGTTACATTTCAGCAAAATGCAATAACCTGAGTCATTTCGTTGAATTCAAAAATAACTTCTATAATTCTGGTACACTTAATTCACTTCAAATTTAATTATTATTAAAGCAATTTCTAGGCATTTCAATTCATTGAAATATTTTAAAGCGTTTAAATAAATAACATTGATATTTTTTTAAATCAAAATTTCTACAAAACTAATTAAAAACTACTCTGTTCTGGTTAATTAATTAATAAAAATTATAAAATTTTACAATTAAACAATAAAAATTAATTTCTCTATATAATTTTTGACTTCCGTTCGTTAGCATCATTTTTTTTTATAAATAAAATCTGTAGCATTAGAAAGTAAAACATATTTGGATTGTTACCGAGAAATAACAATTCGAAAAATGTTTAAATTTTCACGTAAATATTTAGTTTATTTTGTGTTTTTGATTGCAACAAATGCAATTAATTTACCTGGAATAAAGGTAATAGAGTGGACATTTTATTTTATATGTGTTTTTTTTAATAATTCTTCTTAATATTGTAGCCGACAAAAATAAATATTCAAAAAATTGTTAGTGAAACAGATCCGGAGTATTGGACAATAACAGTGAATTTAAAAAATGAATCATCAAAAATTTATGCAAATTTAGAGTCGATTTTACATCAGGATTTAATCAATAAAAATATTGTGATTACATTGTGTTTTATTACAGATTTAATTGAAATAATTTTTATCTTATTTCCAGTTACATATGGAATTATCAAATTTTATGAATGGAGCGTATAAGACATTATTAAAAAGTCCCAATGTAAATGTTTGTGATTTTTACAAGGATCGTAAAGCACAACCATTATTAAATATGTTTTACGATGATATTGTTAATCATGGTAATTTTCCCGTTGAATGTCCAGTCAAAAAAAATACATATTTTATAAACGATTTAACATTAGACGCTGCAAAATTACCACCAATGATACCACCCGGTAAATATCGAATTGATTTAATTAATGATTATGATGTTGATGGAAAATTATTAAGAATATTTGACATTAAATTATTTGTAATGATTGTTTAATTGAGAATAAAAATAAAGCAAATTATTTACCAATATTATATGATTAATCAAAATAAATTAAAATAAAAAAAAATTATCAAGCAATTAACTGATCGTTTTAATTCTACTTAGTTGTATACGAATTTTTATATCGCTAATTATGCCATTAAATCGTTTTTAAAGCAATATAAATTTTAATTTTTTTTTTTCAATTATAATAATTACTCAAAAATTTATAATTATTAATAATTAAAAAATAATAATAGTAGTTTCATCAATATTATTATAACAGCGCCAAATAATAATATTTAGTTTTATATTTGACAGTGATGAGTTTAAAGGTATTACTAGTTGTGCTATTTTGTAACTTTGCTGTGACCTGTGCATGGGTTATTTAATTTTTATTTCACGTTCTATGGGTGTTTCCATTATTTATTTTATTTAATTATTTTTTGTTTTGTTATAGCGAAGCTACAAAATACAATTTTCCAATCATGAATTAATTTCTAATCCAGAGTATTTACAAACAAATTTATCAATAAAAATGCAAAATGTATCGTATTTTGATTTTAGTATTTTATTATTAAAAAAAATTGACACGGTCTTTGTGAGTAGAAATTTTTTTTGGGAAATAAAATTTAAGAATAAATAAATCTATTTTTTTTTATTTCAAATAAATTAGTTGGATGCTAAATTATTATTGCAGTCAGGTAATGGTGATTATGATAGAGTTTTATTTAATAAAACAATAAATTTTTGTCGATTTTTAAAAAATAAATCATCGGATAAATTTGTGAAGCTTTTTTACGATGAGGCATCAAAATATGGTCAAATCATGCAAACATGTCCCGTTGAACCGGTATATTATGATTGGAGTTTTATGATATTTTTTACTCATTTAGTAAATTTTGATAATTTTTTTCAGGGATATTATTACATAAAAGATTTTTATATGGACGCAGAGAAGTTACCACCATACGTACCAGAGTCAAAATTTCTAGTTGACACAAATGCATATATTGAGGATAACAAAAAAATTATAAAATTATTATCGTTTAAATTGTACGGTTTGATTGATAATACAATTGCATTTACAAGATTACAATATCTTGGCATGGGAAAGAATATGTAATTCATGTTATAATATAATTTCTATAATGTAACTTTAATAAATTATCGCACAATTATTGGTTTTTTTCTTCTATTTTTACTTTTTATTTTCGCCTCTGTTCATTTTTTTTGTGTTTTATTTCATGTTTAATTTATTGAAATTTGTTCGCTGAAGTTTTTTAACAATAACTATACGAAGGTGTAACAGAATTAAACAAGAAAAAACCGAAATAAAATGCAATAAGTAGTAAATTACTCGATAGTTAACACAATTACTCTGCTTTTAGTTATTTGAAGCAGAGTTTTTTTTTTTTTTTGGTTCTGTTTCGCTTTTATTTGCTTTCTACGGTTAGTTTACTTAAAAACTTTATTTAATTGGATTTATTTCTTATTTGTTGAAATTATTTTTATTATTATTAATTTTGATTTTTATGATTTTATTTGTATTAAAGCCACGCTTTGCAATGTTTACTTTGCTTTCTCGACTTGCACTTCATAAGTTCAACAGCATTTTTTATAATGTTCGATTTAAACGATACGAACAAAAATTAATAATTGGAAGGTGGTAATTCCCTTTTAAATGTATTAATAATAATACATTTTTTATTTCATTGTTACATTGAATTTTTTTTAAATTTCGTTGTGGATTGAGAAATAAATGATTAAATTGGATTTTTGTTATTATTTTTCACTAAAAACATCAGATTTGTATGTAGATAATGCAATGCATTTTGTTATAAAATCAATATGATACGATTAGTAAACATTTTATCATTGGACAAAGCTGTGTTTGTAATTTTTTATTATAATCAAGATAACCTGTTTTATTGTATTTAGTTATCGAAACTATATTATTATTTCGATTATTTACATGATGCACAAATAAAAAAAAACAAAATGTGTAAGCACTTGATTAGTATTCCTTTAAGTATAACACTTTAAATTCTAAAGCAGTTACAAATTCAACAAACATTAAGCTATTTATTTATTCGGTTACCTAATACTTGTATTTTCGTCAGGCAGGTGTTTTGTTGCCATTGTTTTGTATTTTTGTTTTTATTTTTTTAAATGCGTTTTTAATGCGTTTTAAAGCTTTAACTCTATCCAAGTGGAATTTCACACGATACTTTACATAAACAATTCTCTCTGTTTAAATCTTAAGTGATATTCAGCTATGCTAATTTTATGTTATTTTCGCTTTCTAGTTTTATAAATCTTTAAAATGGAAATATCAAGTTAATTAAATATATATATATATATATATATATATATAAATATTTTTGTTTATATTTACTTTTTTTGTTTGTAATAAAGAAATAATAATATTTTACGATATTTGTAATAAAAAAAATTAAATAATTGAATTTTTCTTTATTAAAATAGATTTCGACTTAAATGTGGTGAAAAGTAATTTAAAAATCAAAAAAAATCTATATAGGAAATCTTTTCAACAATAATTTTTGCTTTCATTGTTACATTGGATAATTATAGAGGCAAAACAAAAAAAATAAAACAATTTATTCCGCTTAAATTATGCTGTAAAATAGGGGAGAGCAGCATACTTTTATCTCCTGCTTTTTTTCGAAAAAAAGGTAATTGTAAGAAAAGGTATTTTTTCTTATTCGTTGTCTATGTTGAAGGCATAAAATCTCAAATTATCTTTTAATTATGAAACAATGTATAGCAATTGCTTAAAATCTAGATTTTTAATGTTTTTCTTTCTTTTTTTTCGCTTTCTCTGTTCCATTCTTTCCATTTACATTACATAAAATAAATATTATAGGATTGTTAGAAATAGATTAAGACGAAGAAATTGTTCGGTAGACAAAAGCACAAAAAAGAATTAAATGAAAGAAAAAAATTCATTTCTTTTGTGTAATTTTCCTTACATCACATAATTATTTTTCCACAAAATAAAAAAAAACTCCCACGAATTGGTTTTAATTAGTTTTTTTTTCTGTTTTAATTTTTTGGTTTCTTTTTCATTTACTGAAGACAAATTACTATCATATGCTAGTTCATATTATTGCAAAGTCGAAAATATTTTTCTATAAAAATAAAATATAATTTTTTTTCTATGGTAAAATAGAAGAAAAACTATTTTTATCCATCAATTTGCAGTAAAATTCAATAAAAATTGCTGCTAAAATTATTATTATTATTATTATTATTATTTTGAATAACACAAATAAAAATGCTAAAAGTAAATATATTTAAAGTGAAAGTAGATATAGTTATGAATCAATATAAATGTGAACAATGTTAAAGATCATAAATAATTCAAGATATGCTTTAAAGCAATTTAATATATATATATATATATATATATATATATATATATATATATATATATGAAGAAAATAAAAACGAAAAGAAAATCATTCAATGCAAATTGTCTCCAATATTACGGTTTTATAGATAGATATATGAAAAAGCAGATTTTCTTTCCATTTTTATCCAACATTATTTATAAATATGTAAAGTTATCATTTTCAATTGAAAATTATTACTTTGTTTGACTATAAGCTATATATATAGATTTATTTTTTATTCATATTTACCTCTTATTTTAAAATGAATAATTTTTTCCTTTTGCTGAAATGGTTGGAAAAAAAACTTTCATCGATAATCATTTATTATGTATTAGAGTTTTTCTTGATTATTATTACTATATTTTTTATTAACAGCATATTCACATGCATTAAAATATTTAAAGCACTTTATTCGTATGAAAATAACGAAATTGCTTTAAATTTTATTTCTCGCTTTAATTAATTTTATCTATTTTTGCTGCTTTTGGAATTTTTTTTCATCTAATTTAATATATTTCATTATTTTTCTTATTTTTTTGGTTCGATAAGTTTCTCTTTGACTTTGTTGATAACAAAAATACAAAATCATATTTATCTTATGTGAATAATTTTTTTTTAAACATAAAAACTTTTTGTGTGAGTAAAAATACATTCAGCAGGTTACCAACAGTGTTCCTATGAAAGTAATGAAGGAAAAATTTAAAACAAAACAGTAACAACGCTTGTATATTTCTAAATATGTTTAGCAGTTTTTAAATATATAATTCTTTTTATTTGTTGTTGAATGTATTTCAATAATTCAAAGAAAGTATTAAAAAATGTTTTTTACAAAAAGCATCAAAAGAAATTTCCATAGCGAAAGCATTTACATAATTGCTGTGCATCGTTTTTTGTACAGTGAAAATATTTTTCCGTTTATGTGCGTTTCAATTTTTCTTCTTTCTATTTTTTTCCTGTAAAGCATTTTTATGATCAGAAAAGGATTTACAATTATTAAAACCATTAAGCATGTTAGCTGCTTTTATTTTTACAATGATTACTACTATTTTGTTAAATGATTTAATTATTGTATTTTACATGGAATGTTTTTGTACTTAATGTAACCAGGCGCCTCCACTGTCCAGGAGTACTTTGCGTTGGTGAAGCGCCGCAAATGCAAGTAAACGAAATAAAAAATATTTTACTATTTTTTCATAAATAATTTTAATACTATGTTTATTCAGATAAGTAAAACAATAAATTATTGTCAGATAATAATTTTACTTACTTTCTAACAGACCGTAAGGAGTATTGTCTGCCGATTTTATTTTTATTTTTGTTCCTGCTTTTTTCCTGAAAATAAATGTATATCGCTAAATTTACATGCTTCTCGTTAAAATATGTACAGTCAGTGTAGTAAATTAAAGAATAAAAAAAAGTAACTACTAGACCATGAAATTGAAAAATAATATCAACTTTATATCGGCATTTAATACTTTATAGGCACTTGTCTTAATTATTTTATTTTATTTATATATATTTTTTTGCGAATGTATTAGAAAAATGTATGCAATTTATTGTTAATTTTTTATTTTGTAACGAAAACAAATAACTTAAGTTCAATAACCGCTGAAAAACGCTGAAAAAAAAGTTTACCTTAGTTACAATAATGAAGAAAAAATAACATAAAATATTATTTATTTAACATTCATTAAAGTATGTAAAGATAAGCTTTCTATACGTGATGCTACTCAATATGGGGATAAAAAATTACTTTTATCTCTTAGAAAAGTAAATACTTTAAAGAGAAAAAAATGTATTTTTACTGTGCTTTCAATAAAATAAAAAATATACGACTAAAAAAAAATTATTCATTAAACTTTGAGAGTAGATAACGTCAGAATATGCTACCTGTTTATTTGACAGAAATTATTATTTTTATTATCATTAATTTAGCTTTTTTCAATGCTTTTCTCTTATTTAAAAAACTAAACTACAATTATCTTAGTTTATATTTATTTTAAATTGTCTTTTAGATATTTTTTTCCCCTTCTATCATTCCAAAGTGCCAATAAATTCAATTGGTGTTTCATATTGTTTTAAATAATTAAAGCACTCTGTGTGTGAATTCCGAGTTAAGCATATTGTGCTTTAATTTTCTATTATTCAGTGAAAAAACTAAAATTTTAAATCAGAAACATTGCTGCAATTATGCTTCGTTAAATATTTATTTATTTAACAAAACAAAAAAATGCACAACAAGAAATGGGCATTAAAACTTTTAATTTTTCACTGCTTATTTTGTGGTAAATGCAGTAATACTTATAACGATTGAATAATAATGTTACTTATGTTTGTGGTAAATGAAATTTTGTAGTCAGTGCATCTGTTAAAAATTCACAACTGTAAGAAAATTATACTTTTATACTTATTTAGAAAGTTTTATTTCTTATATTAAACATAATCAACTGTTACAGTTCACAGTGTTAGACAGTAATAATTCCTTCTTGTGGTTATGTTTTATTATTTTATTTGTCTTGTTTTGACTATTTTTACTCAAACTCTAAATGATTTTTCACCTTATATACTAACGAAGAAAATTGTTTATTTATTAGACAAATTGTTTATTCAAGAAACAATACAATACATGTGCTTATAGGATTAATACCTTTTATTAGGCTAGCCTATTTATTCGACCATAAAACTGTGATCAGTCATGCGTTTAGTACAATTACGTGCGTTGAATTTTTCATTTAATTTTTTATTACAAATTATCTTTTAAAATAAAGAATTTTTTAATTAAATAGATTAATGGAATAAAATAAAATTTTCTTTCATTAATTTTAAATAATGAAAATTACTATCGGCTGCACTTTTTGTCAATATTAATAATAATATCGATTTTCCATTAGCCACAGGTGTTTATTTTTTTGTGAAAAATTTCTTCAATGCTTTCATTATAAATATTGCAGATTATTCGATTAGTTTTTTTTTTGTTCTGTTTTATTAACATCTAACCAGTTATAGAAAATTTTCTAATTTAATTAAAATTTGTCATCAGTTATGGTTGGGTTTAAGTTTGTCTTCCGTTTGAGTTTTTAATTTAGAAAAATAAAAGAACAAACCTTGGCAAAGAAGGCTTTTGGAAAATAATAAGACATTCTTGTTCAACCGTAATGTAATTGTCTTACCTTGTTCGTTAAATGATTGTTGCGATTAAAAATTTAATTTAAAAATAAATGACATTTAATGCATTAACAACGTGAAGCAACAAAGTGTAAATTTTTTTTTTTAGTTTTTATGAAATTTAATTTAAAAGGGAATTTTTTATTAAAAGAATTTTTTTTTTAATATTTTCTTCCTGGTATTTTAGTTTCTTAAAGCAATTATTCTTTAACAATTTTTTTTTCTTGAATTATAATACATTGATACGAAGTAATTAATGAGAAAGTAACAGTAAGTGTGACAGGTGTTTTAATTGGTATTTAATTGATTCATTAAGACTTTTTTTTTAAACATTTCGCTATATTTATGCACTTTCATTGCATAATATTTATTTTAAAAAGATTATTTTAGGCATACTAAATACTTAATGATTAATTATTTTGTCATTTAATACAGGAACGTAAATTGATGGAGTTTCATTAAAATGTCTAAATGTAATAAAGCTGTTTAATTAAAATTATTAATCAACGTTGAACTTATCCAAAGTTTAAACAACAAACATGTAGATTAAAGATGAATCGAACTGCATGTGATGTTTCTCTGTGATAAATTTTTAGTAATTAATATGAAATTAGTCTAAATATCCGGTTTACAAATATTTTTCATACTGCATTCGAAAAATGTGAGTAAACTTTACTAAAAAAAAGAAAATAATTAATTGTACCAAATTTATGCGATTAAAATTTTTATTTTCAACAATAAATTTGTCTCAATTAATTAATTTGTGAACAAAACACGTTGAAACGTTGAAAAACAGACAGGTACATTGGTGGTAAAAAATAATACACTTGCTAAAATATAACGATTTTTTATTAACTAAAAATAAATTTTATTCTTTGTTATTAAACATATGCTGAGTTTTTACACGGCGTTTATCTATTTTTCGTTTTCTTTTACTACGGAAATAAACATTTTATTTTTTTATGTAAGCGATAAATTTTGGTAGTTTCTGACCGCATAACCCTTAACAACGTTACAGAATAAAAAAATAAAATAAATAAGCGAATACCATCCCATAACAATGATATTTATTTGTTATGCCATTTTGCATATATAAGATTCATGACAAGCAATAGAATAAAGCTTTATGTTATTTACTGTCGAATTTTTTTATTTCTCGATTGAATTTATTTATTTTTTATAAAGAAAAACTATAGGAAAAACAAGCAAATATTGTTTGTCATTTATATTATTTTCTTTATTTTTTCAATTCAAGTTTAAACTGTGCACTGGCTATCACACATTTTATTTTCTCTTTTTTATTGATTATCATGAAATAATCGAATCCTTTAAACTATTTTTATTTTTATTGCATTTGAACTGTATACGAGATTTATTCTATATTTATTTTCATTTACTTTAGTTGTTTTTTCTTTTCTTTTTTTGTTATCAAACTTGTGATAAAGGATAAACAGTAAATTGTAAATCCTTTTAAATCAATCGAACGATTTATCTTTAAATGAGAAAAACTATAATATTTTACACGACCTTTCTTTAGATCTTGTTACGATTTCAATTATTTATACTACCTTTACTATTGATATTGTTTTGTTGTTTTTACCTTGTTAACCCATTTTTATATATTTTAATTAAAAAAAAGAAACTAAAAATAAATGATATTGAGGTATAAAATAAATTGCATATGCTAAGCTATATTAGTTAATAATTTTAATTAAGATTAAAGGATTGTTGTGAATAATTTTACACATAAGTATATTAGGCATTCCAAACTACATACAGGAACTAAACAATACAATGCCAAATAAAAGGCTAATCTAATAAAGTATTTATCGTTATATATGTAACAAAGTATTATTTATTTATTATAAATAATAATTATTATAATCGGATTATATTTCTCATAATTAATTTTCTTAAGACTTTGTTATTATTTAATAAAATATTTATCTAGACCTCAAGACATATATATTCATATATATATATTGTTTTCCTATAACTAAAATGAACAGAATTTGTTACAAATTAGTCTTGATGTTGATAGTGATGGTTATTAATATTAAAAAACAGAAACATTTTGCATTACTTCTCACAAGAAATTATTAACAATTTCACACATATTAGACATATCATATAAGAAAAATTAAATTATACAGCAAGTGACTTGCGTTCCTTAGAGAAAAATGCTTAAAATGTTTATGTGTTAAGAAATGCGTCTTCTTAATTCGTTTTAATAATTCCATGCATCAAATTACTGTTATTTACATTCAACAAGAACATTTTTGAGACCGTTTTAGTGAATGTTTCTTTAAATTTTTAATGTTTACTTCGCTTATTTGCCTTTAAGAGATATATTAAATGCTTATAAATTTTGTTTACTGAAAAAGCTATATTGGTTACTTTCGGTTGTATGCGCTTTAATTTAGGAAGTATTGTATAAGAATTTCGGAAAATTTGATAATTGCATTGATGCTAAAATACTGTTATAAATTAAAATAATTATTTACAACTGTTTAAAGTCATTTAAACTGTTTAATTACAATTTCAAACATATAAATCACTTTGAGTTAAAAACATTTAACTCTATTAATGACATTAAAATAATATTTTAAACATTCGTTACGTGAATTTTATTGCATAATATACGTGCGCAACAATAAAAATAACTATTTTTTACTAACAATATTTTCTTATTAAATAAAATTGAAATTTAAATAAAACAATTTAAAAAGTGTACTAAAAACGCTTTTTAACAAGCGAATGATATACATTCAAATATTTCAAATAGTATAAAGAAAACAACAGTATTTAAGCAAATTTATGATTAGAATTTACACACAATATCTTGTTTCTATATTTAACTGTAAAATTTAAATTCATGAAACCAACAGCACTGTGAAATATTTTAATGTCATTTAATTAAGTGACTGTACTTTCCATATAATTACACTCAAATGTTTTGCAAGCAGTTAATTAGTTTCAGAAAATTCATAGAATTTATTTAGATAGAAAAAAAGAATAGAATATTATTTAGAAAGACTTTAACAATTGCATTTAAAACGTAAACGGTTTTTTACAGACAACTCATCAAATTATATAATAAATTTTCTACTATAGTAAAAATTAGAAATAAAAAAATAATAATAGTAAAATAAACTGCAAGATTTCACTTCATTAACTTTCATAACTTTGTGTCGTCTATTAAAATCTTAAATGATTTGAAAATAAATAAAATCCAAAATAACTAAATAACTAACTAACAACGAACAGCAAAAAAACGCTTCGTTTACACAAAACTTTTCAATATTTTTATTATTATTTATTAAAATTGTCATAAATTCTGACGAACAAAAGTAGGAAAATAAACGAGAAAAAAACACATTTATTACGTTATTATAAACAAAAAAAGAGAAAAGAAAAATCACATAAAAAAAAATTAAACTTTAAATTGTATTGGGAAAAAGTTTTATAGTAAAATAAAAATATAAGACAGAAAAGCTCAAACAAGACAACTTTAAATTTATTTATTTTGTATTTTATTATTATGCTGCTATTATTGAATTTAATTTCTCAATCATTTTTTAATCAATTGTGAAATAGAAGTTTATTTCTTTGATAGTTTTTTTTTTATTATTATTTATTGATGGGAGTTTTTTTCTATTATTACTTCAGAAATACAGTTACGCTTTGAAGATATTTTTTTTTTTTTTGTTTCATATTTGTATCAAAATTAAGATGAAAAAGTTTGTTTTTTATGTGAAGTTGATGCTTTTTTGAACTGTAGTATGACTAAATTAAATAAATTTACATTTCTTTTATAGTCTGGATCTGGACGTTATAGTGTTGGCGATGTAAGATAGTCCGAAACTTAAACGATTCTTAAAAAATTTTAATTTCACTAGCGACCAAAAATTATCTAATTAATTTAATATAATAGAAATTGATTTCACAGATGCACTTTAGTAAGCTTATAAAACTTCTTATTTTCTAGCAACCTGAATAAATAAGCTTTATTTATGTTTTCCAAGTATGATACCATACGTTGATGTTCCATTGAAGTTCTTAATCAATAAATGGTAGGAATCAACATCGGCTCAGGTAAATAACTGATAAAAATCACTCAGAAATATTATATTAAATAAAAAGGTAAATTTTTCTAAAAAACAGAGACAAATTAAACTTTTTAGAAGCTAGTTATTTCTGAAATTCTCCAACAAATTCCTATCTTTTCGTTATAAAAAAAACCGCCACAACTGCACTCGTACAAAATTATTATAAAATCAACAGAAAAAAAAAACAAATGGAAAACTCTCGATTAAACTTATGCTAATCCCCGAGCATACACTTTAGACAGGTATTGTTATGACTTTATTAACTTTTTTTTTCATTATTTTTTAATTACATATCAAGTATGTATTATTACTATTTTCAATATTTATTTCATAAAATATAGTCTACGAATGTTAGTGTTTTTTTTCGTTTTAAATTTATTTCTACCCGATTGAGCGCTTTTTACAAATGTTTTGTTTTTTTTTATTATTAAAAATTTTCATTTTGTGATGAAATTGTTTATTGTTTAGCATGTTTATGTTGTAAGGACTTTTTAAAAGCTTTTTTATTGTAAATATTAATGATTTTTTTTAGTAAGAGCTTAAGGCATCAAAATGCCGCCTAAAGTAGTGAAAAAAAAAATTATTTAATAATAGTTAAAAAATTCGAAAGCCCAGGTATTAATTACTTTAAAAATACATTTCTCAGTATAATTGAGACTTTTTGCATTTTTAAAGTAATTAAATATATTTATCCAACTCTGTTTAGTAAGTAAAAGAAAATGATTTATTAGAAACTATTCATGTAATATTCTTGTAACTCTTCTGAACTGCATTTTATTTATACTAAAAGCACCTTATCACTAAAATAACTCTACGTAATATTACAATACAATATTTTTGATAAAAATTTTATATATTTAATTAAGTTTTCATTTTGCACATTAAGCCATTTTAAATGAATAAATTTGCTTTTTCGTATACCTTGTATATGGGCTTAGAGATATTATCACAGTGTAAGTCCTATTGTTTCCGCTTATTCATGGTTAATTTTTTATTTTTATTTGTATTTGCTCTTGTGTACAAAATATAATGAAAAAAAAAAAACATTTTTCCTGTTTTATACTGTAAATTTAATAAAATATTTTATTTTTATTATTATTACTTTTATCTTGTCTCAGCTTTATATTGTTAAAATTGTTTCTGCCTTTATTTATTTTTTTTTTTTTTGATTTAAGTGCATCTAAATTACATAAACTTTTCAATGTATTAAGATAATCATAAAAGCTATAATAACAATTCAAATTAACAGTCACAAGTTCGAAGTGAGATGGTCAATGGGCCTTGTTAAATTTATTATCAATTCAAAGTGTTTTTATTTTGTTTTCATTGAATTTATCTTATTTGAACCCTTGTGAAGTGAAGTGGATAATGATAAAAATCAAAAGACCGGATATTTGACCCTTTGATAGAACCCTCGATTTATATTTAAGGAAAAGAAAATATTTTATCTTTGGTAAATATATGGTAAATTATGTTATAAAAACAGGGACACACATTTTTTAAGTTTAAATTGTGTTCGTCGTACCAAAGTGTAAAAAAAAATTATTACTAAAATACTGTATATAAGAAATTGTGATGAAATTATTTTTACTCATCGAAAATAGGTGGTATTAGGTGCTAAACGTATGTTTTTTATTTAAGATTTTATGCATTTCATTCAGTCATTTTAATCTTAATAAATAATTTTTTAAAAGCAACAAGAAGTTTCTCTTTACTAGTGAAGTATCCCTAAATAATAACAACTAATAGTCACTAATTTTTCTTTTTCTTCAATAAATTGAGTCATTTAAATGTATTAATTATTTATTATAAGACATTCTTTAAAGAAAATAAATTATTTTTACATAATTAAACTGACAAACATCATGATTATATGCATGTCGCGTTAATACCGCTTTATTTTAATGACCTACGATTTATTTTTAAGTAAATAATGAATAATCATCACAGTCGTTTGTAATGCCTATTAAATTCCTTAGCCAAGAAGAACATGCAATTTTATTAAACTTTTTGGGAAAACAAACAAGAAAAATAACAGTAACTTTTCTATTTATTTATTCATTTGTAAAGAAGATACATTCGGCTTTGATATTTTATTTGTGTTGACAATAAATGTGAAAATAAGAAATAAATAAAATAAAACATATAATTTTCCAAAGATATTATCTTAATTATGACTTGCCTTTGTACAATATATATGTATGTTTTTGCCTCATTAATTACGCATATTTATCATTATGTTATCTTTATTACGATTCTTTAATGCCTTGTTGGTTTTTCGCTTTTGCTTTTTAATTGTTAAACAGCATATGCTCTGTGTTTGCTAAAGAAACATTGTGACATTGTTTAGACTGTCATTGCCTTGTGATTGAATATTCTGCATTTTCGTTTTGTAACAAAATGAAGGAAAAAAAATCATTAAAAAAAATCCATAAACAAAATGAATAATAACAACCGGAATAAATAATTTACTTTAATATTTCCTGTTTTATGTTGTTTCCTTTGTCTGCAGTGGGTGGTATTAGGTTCGTTGTGTGTACATTTTTTTCTTCTCCTATATATATTTTTAAAATAAATGCAAAAAGTAAATACAAACTTTACATGCTAGTAAATAGAAATAATAGCAAAAAAATTTGAAACTTTAAAATTTAAATAAATAATACTCAAGTAGCAGCCAGTTGATTTCATGTTATTGTTTTATCGTTGACATTTGTTCTGGATTTTCTTTTCATTATTGTTATTAAAAAGTTTTATTGTAGTTACTTATTAGTGGTGAATGGTACAAAATAATAATACTAAACTAGTCTAAATTATGTATAAAATAACACTTGAGCAACCAAATGATTGTTTATTCATGCAATTAACCTTCTGATAACAAAAATTACGAATAAAAAAAAACAACAACTAAATTTCAAACGAATTAAATTTTTATTACCAACAATATATATGTATATCAATTAATCAAATTATTTGATAAATTATAAATCAGATAATATAGTAAAAAAAAATAAAAATTATTTATTCAAAAAATGATTATTTTTGGGGTAAACAAATGAATGGAAGTTAAATGTTTTTTTTATTTTTCATTGATTTATTGATAACAGATCAAATGAATATATTTATATATAGAGAAAAAAAATATATAAATAAATCATAGACAGGTGCAAATTATAAACCAATTTATTTCAATTGTTGTTTAATTTTTGCACATTTTTTTTGTTAGTTTTATTATTAAATCAGATATAATTATTTTGCATAGTTGCGTTGATTATTTTTTATTATTATAAATTGATAATTAACTGAATTTATATATTGTGTCTGTTCTTAATCAAATATTTAAATTATAATTATGATTGCTGATAAAACGTTTAATCGAGCACAAAGTATTGTAATGTGTTATTAAATTAATAAAATTTATATTTAAAAATATTTAACTGTGCACCTTAAAAGATGTATAAATTATTTATAATTTATTCTTATAAAATCATAATTTATTTATAAATAAAAATATATATTTTAAATTAACTAATTTTAATCGAAAAAATATATATTTAATTTTGCAATAAAATGAATAAAAAATACAAGTAAATTAATGTAATTTATTTCATAAATCTATAATTCAATCGTTTTTCAATTTAACACAATAACCTGAAGACACATAATAAACTGTATTTATGTGTAATGAATAAATTATTATTTTATAAATTATAACTAAGGGCGAATAAATAAATAAATAAATACATGATGAATAAATTAAAGTCAGAAAATAATTTAAATTAAGTTGCTTTAAGAATAAGAACAAGCTGTTACTTCTGGCTTATTAATAAACTATAAAGGATAAAATAAAAATTATTATCAAATTTTTGACTTCAGGCTAGTTATAAAATCAGAGATTTTTGCTAATGAAAATTACATTAAAAAAATCAAAATGCTGCATTAGTTTAGTTTGTGTGTTTTTAGTAGATAAAACCCGCGTAAAAGATTACAATAATTAAGAGGGGCTAGTATAGTGAAAAAAAAAATTACTTTATAAATAAAACTACCTTGTAATATTACATAAAAATACATAAACTACTTAAAAGAATTTTAATTTTATAAAGAAAATAATTTTATCGCACCGAAACACTGGTAGTCTAACCAGTAATATTATTTTATGCATACGAAAATAATTAAATAAAAAAAAATTATAAATAATTTTCTAAGCTTTCTTAAAGCTAATTAATTACACGTAATATTCTTTTTTTCATAAACGAAAAATCATAAATCATAATTCTCTGCTCATTTTAGTGTAAAATGTCCAGACTAGCTTATGTCACACATGCAATTAATTTCCATCAAGCAAATATGGTGAAATTTCTCCACTTATAAGTGAAAAAATTATTATCTTTTCGTAAAATAATTCCTTTGAAAAATGAATTATTAAGCGATATTGTTCACCTGAACAAAGTCAGCTGTCTATCACTGTTATTAAACGATTATTGTTGCATACAAAAGCTTACCTATACCGGTAAAAAGTCTTCAGAAAAACATTCTTCTATGCATTTTTTTATACTTTAACATTTTGCAACTCTAATTGTAGCAAATTAAAAAAAAAAGAATGAAAAAAACGTAAAGAAGCAAACAACCTGCATAATAATATCAAAGGTAAAGTAATACCGGTAAATGTAATAAAAGAAAAAAAGTCACGATTTTTATTGATGTTTTTTTTATTCACTCTATCTCGCTTTCTGTTTGAAAAATCTTTTTCTCATTTTTTTTCATTTTCTCCATACTTTTCTATTTTATCAAAGAATTTTACTACGAAAGTAACCAAACCATGATAAGATATCAAATTAAATTTATTTCTTTATAGAACTTTTTTTCCTCATTTCATTATTATTATTATTGCAAAATACAAAAAAAAAGGAAAATTAAATGGTAAAAATATCCGCGAACTTTTTCCCGAATAACTTTGTAGCAACAAAGTTTTATAATTTAATAAAATAATTTATTAAAAATAGAAGAGAAAAAATCGCAAAAAATTCAGGATGCAACTAGACGTAAAGAAGTAAACACAGTTGAATGGGTTTTTTCGGTAACTTTTAATGTTTTATTTTTGTTTTTTTATTTAATTAATGTAACTACCTGGTGCCTACCTGGTTTTGTTTATTTTTAAGTTGTTTTTTTTTGTTATTTTTCTGAAATGCATAATCTTATAAATTTATTAAATAATTTAATTACTGCTTAATGAAGCGAGTAAAAAGTAATGTAAATATGCAAAAATTTTGTTTAGTAACATCATTAAAACTATTTAACAACACTAATAAGCAGCATTGAAATGATGATTTTAGCTTATTTTATGAAAAAAAAATTATTTATTTACTTTATAAAATCAGATTCGAGACGATAAATACGGTGCTTGTGCATAAAATTAGATTTTAGTAGTTTTTAATTTTTTTTTTAAAGTAAACTGTATTAGCAAGAAATGTATCTAAGGAATAGACATACCGTTAATATTAAGAAACATGATTAATCAACGATAAATTCTTAAGCAAAACAATTAATTGCATTTTGATTGGTTAATAAAGTCATTAATCATGGCCAAGGGAAAAATGTTTTTTCTTTAAAAAAAAATAATGAAAAAAAAATTAAATAAAGAATTAAATCCGCTGCATCCTTACTACTTAGTTTCATTTATTTAATCTTTTTATTCACTCCAGGGTGTAATAATCTAATAATTGCTTTTTTTTTCCTTATTCTTATTCTTCATTTTCCTTTTTGCACTATACACTTCTTACAATAAAAAGTAATTATTGTGTTCCCCTAAACACCGTCGTTCTTATAGAATTTATAACAAAAGTTTTTTTTTTGCTTTACTTTGCTTTATTAAAGACTTTTGCTTCGTTGTATTAACTTCCTGTAAATCTCTTATTAGCAGTGAAACATCTCCTCTGGTAAAAATCAAACAAAACAAAATAAAAAATAATTATTATTTTTGTTTTGTTTTTTTAAAGAAATAAAATCGATAAAACTTAATACATTTTCTACTATGTTTTTGTGCCTTTTTATTAGCTTTTCGCTGCTCTGACTTTGGTCAGATAAAACATAAAAAAAGTAGAAAAATTTACCCAATGTAATTATAAGTTTTCTACGTTCATTAAAATATAGTACATGTTGTTATATAATAACGTAATTATGTGATAAATATTAATCTTTTATGGGTTTTTAACTACACTTGAAAAAATGAATATAAATAAAATAACGCGATGTAGACGCCTGGTTAAAAGTCCCTACTCATAGGAAGCGCGTAAAGATTTATGTGATTTTGTGCAGTTTAAAATGCTTTGAAAATAATATTAATAAAAAAAAAATAGATTTAAATAAAATCGGTTGTAGACAGGAAGCAATTTTGATGCGTGCCATAGCGTTACACAAGCAAAAAGAATACCGACGATCCTCCCCAATATTATAATGATTTCCTTGATTTATACGTTTCGGTTTCGTTATATTGTTTCGTTCGAGTTATGATAGGTGACGCAATAAAAATGTTTCTATATTTATTGTGTTACCAAATGCTTCCGATGATGTTTTTATATATTTATTTATATATTTATTTAGTTTTTTTATTGTATATCTTAAAGGAATGGTTGCGCGTCTATTAAACTATAAAGAACCGAAAAGGGGTTTGGATTTTTTTTATTTTCTCTCTTTGTTATTTGTATAGAAGAAGAATAAAAAGTATTGATACATTTAAACAAGGCAATAACAAAAGTAATTTAGAATCAAATCATCATTTTATAAGAACAATTGTTAAAGTGTGCTTAAATTATTGTTTCTATTTTTTACAAAAAACACTTTGTCATTTTTTATGATACTGAATTGTTTATCTTTTTTTTTCAAAATTAATTCATAAATCATGGGTAAACGTAGAATGTATTTGTTTTGAATAGACTAATATGCTTTAACATTACGAAAATGTATGAAAGAGTTAATATTATGAGAAATAGAATGACTGATGTATTTCATCACTTATGACTTAACGATAATTATTAATCATTAGCCAATAGAAATCATAAATTTTGCGAGAAAATAAACACATTAGGCCGCTGACAAGATATTTTAATAGAAATAGATAATCATTAATCATTTTGTAATTGATTTTATTTTATTTTTTTCGTTTTAATAATAAAATTATATTAGGATGAGAAAATTACTGAACTTATTTTGCAAAATATTGCAGAATTAGATAGAATAAATTAACAAAATAGCTTTATATGTTAAAATATTTGACTAATTAGATTAGCTAGAGATGTATATATAGCTGTAATGAAAATTATAATTTTTCTCTAATTGGTAATGATTGCATGCTCTTTGCTTCGCGTAACTAATTCCCGACATCACAAACAAAAACACAAAACAACCCACGAAACGAACACTGTTCAACATACTTTAAAGCATTATTGTGAAAACAATGGCAAAAGCTCGATACACATTGAAGTCGCATTTTTATTATATTGATTTGAAAATTGTTTAAAAAAAATTACAACAACCACCACTTGCTTCACCCTCAACACTCATATTCATACAGCAAATGCACTCGGTGCTTAATGTTTATAGAATGAATATGTTGAAATTAACAAAAACGAGCAACCAAATCAATTCTAAACGAAATATGAAATAAAGTGACATGCACAGCTGGCCGAGCCAATCATCATCGATAAACAAACCGATAGCAAAAGTATCAATCATCGCAAAATGGCAATTCGAATGTAATAAATATTGGCAAGTGGAATAATTAATAAATTTATTTGGGTTGGCTAATTGGGTCCAAACTAATCAAAAGTTATGCTTTAATCGTATGCCAGATTGTCAGAGATCGAAACAGATTTAAATCGATAGTAAATTAATTATTTTATGGGAGTTTCCGAGGATAACGAGACAAAACCGGAGAATAAACAAAGTGAAAGCCACAGTAGCCGCAAAGAATAAATAAAACCAAACGAAATAAAACTTTTGCCGGCTCAAAGTTGAAAAGTTCGTTTAAAATTTAGATGGATTCACTTTATTGCGGTGCAAAGGATGGCAAATATTTTTGTATTTTTGTGTATTGTGCGGCTTCAGCCAAAGTCCAGGCATAACTTTACTATGGTCCATCACCACAATCACGATACAATTATTAATTTTGGTGTCCTTTTGTTGCTCAACAAAAAGGAGAATAACATTATGTTTGACTTTAAGAAGTGTTGGTGGCGTTGGTCGGAAGTAACACTACGATTAACCACTTTAATTATCGTTAGACAAAGAAACAACTGAGGTGAGGCAACTAACAAAAACTAAGAGTATATTTCACTCACCTAATGATAAACACGATTGCCATTCCAGATAGAAATTAAATTTTAATTCGGCCAAATTAATGGGGGCGGCGTACAATAATCGCTTAAATCACAATTAAAGTAGAAGACTGGGGAGTAACTGAAAACTATTACGTATTTCAATTGCGAATTTCAGCAGCGTCGTATGTTCGTGCCGGTTGGCTAAGTATCTTCAATTATAAAGTCTGATTACAGTCGGAACACCTAGAGGACACATAATTTAAATTAAATATCATTACAATGCAATGGCATAAGAGCGATGAAATCCAACAAGCGGAAAATTTTATCATTCGTTTCATTCGTCGTAACGTGGCCAAGTAGTAATGTGTCGTAATTTCAACAAATTCATTTTGTCATTGTTATTGTTATTAGTATTGCAGTCTGATGTCTTCTAAATTGTGTCTTAGTCGTATTGTCATCAACGGAATGCAATTCCACATGAAACAAAGTACTAAGAAACTGTTTCAATATAAATTACTTTATTGTTTCTTTTACCAACAAACATAATTTTCCATTTTATTGTTTGTATAAATTTCTGCAAACAATTTCCTAAAAACAGAATTATTCATTTGATATTGTGAGTACTTAACATTGTCATGGTTTTTCTGTGATTATTTATTAATTTTTTCCTGCATTTAATTAAAACAACGAAAATTTATTTATTTTTTTTTTGAATGATTTTTTATTCTGAATTTTAATGGAATTTGGTATTGAGTTCTTCTAGGTTTAATAAACATTTAATGCTTGATAGAAATATAGGTAAAAACTATGACTCTATGTGACACATTACCACCACTGTCTAACTGAACATTTCATCGTTTTTTTGAGAGGTAAAATAAAAAAAAAATAAACGAATTACTATTAAAATCCTTTATAAAATTTATTTCGCTATTGATGCTTTACTCCATAAAAATATAAAATTGTTGATTGATTCACCGGATTTTGTAATAAAGTCATTGATGCCGATATTTGCTATTGATGCCGACTTGGGACGATAAGAATCTTTTTGAATTTATTTTAATTTTTTTCTTCGTTTTTTTTTATATTTTCTGTAGAAATTTCTTAAGGCTGTATATATACATATATATGAACTGATTGTAATATTCAAATGCACATTCAACAGTAAATATGATTGATAAATATAAAAAAATTATAGGAAAATATTTAATAAATGATAAGTAAAATAACGTAACTGAATGTCAGTAGTTCCCGCATTAATAAAGTTTACTTTTTATTTTATTCATTCTTTCTTTCTTTCTTTTTGTTGCTAAAAAAATATTTTATTGCATTTTAAATCGTATTTTATAGCACAAAATTTATTATATTTAAAGTAATGAGCGGTTTTAATAATATAAAAATCAAAATTTGAAAAAAAATTCAAACCAACACAGAGTTACTGTATTTAATTTAAATAAATATT
Source organism: Ptychoptera contaminata (assembly GCA_963942525.1). Taxonomy (NCBI): domain Eukaryota; kingdom Metazoa; phylum Arthropoda; class Insecta; order Diptera; family Ptychopteridae; genus Ptychoptera; species Ptychoptera contaminata. Next base: position 34,261,133 of record OZ012636.1, on the reverse strand, counting down.
ATAATGTATTATTAAATACACGTCGATGAGTAACTACTATGTAATTTTAAAATAGAGAAAAAATGAAAGAAGAGAATTTATTTTAATATATTAATAATCATTTATCTTTTATTATTCATAAATCGTTATTTTGGTTTATTGAGGAAAATAGAAAATTGAGAAAAATTAAATTTAACTAAACAACGAATTTTTTATTGTTGGTGCTGTACGTGCTTTAAAATTTAAATATTTGTTGCAGTTTTTTGATTTTTTGTTATTTTATTAAAAAATTTGTAAATAAAATAAACTCTTTTTTTTGTTTTTGACCAAAAACAGTGACATTGTGTTAAAGAAGTAACATTGCATAGTAATAATTGTATTGATTAATAATATAATATCAAATATATAATTTATCTGGATTATTGCAAATTTGTTTTGAAATAAAAGTTAGTTTGCAGCAATTGAACATAGAAAAGTGTCGTTTTTATTTATTGACACATAATTTGGATTAGTGATTTTATCGAATAGAACTATGGCAATAACGAATAGTTGGCGTATTTACTCAGATTTAATATCTTAAACTAATGTCTATAAATACCGTTGATTGAATACTACAATTGTCATTTAGAAGATCTGATTCGCAAAATTCAGTTTTCTTGTTTACTTTAACAAAAATGAATGATATTTTTTAATTAAATAATTATAGAAAAATTTAAACCACAATAAGCACGTTAATGTAATCATTTAGAAAATTTCCGAAAGTCTTTACTGAAATTTGGTAATTAGAAGAAGAATAATAACAAAAGCGATAACATTAACAGCACAATATTGTATATAACAATATTTTCTTTTTTTGTGCTATTTGTTATTCTATGCTAGTGAATGTTATTTATTGTACCATGAGTAAATAATTTATTTAAAATTAAGCAAAATAAAAAAATATTACACATTATATTCCAGTAAACCATAAAATTATCGAATTAATTAATAAGGAAAAAAAAACACTAATAGCAAAGACTTTATTAAGTTTTTCTTTTTGCTTCTCCAAATAATTTTGATTTATTCATTATTCAAATGAAAATTAAATTAAAAATAACATTATTACTTGATTACTGAATTAATTTCTTTTCTTTAAACACCGTCATTTGGTAATTATAATGAGAAATGAATTTAAAAATGTATTTTCAATTTATCTGGGTGGGCGCTCAAGCTAGTATTAACGAATTAGCTTGTATAACGAACCACAGAAACAAATCAAAATACAATTGAATTTTAATAATTGAGGAAATTAAATCATATAAATTTGATGAATAAAATCATACCTACTGAGAATAAAAATCGTAAAAAGAAAAAAAAAACAATGTAATTGCGTTTAGGGGGTGTCCAGAGTTAAAACGATACGGTAATAAAAAATTATTGAAGCAAATCATTGTATTTATCAAATTAATTACACTTGATTGCAGTTTTTTATTTATTATTTTATTTAATTTTTTGTATTGACAATATGTAAGACTTATATAATCTTTGGAGGACGGTTGATGGCAGATAAAGGGTGGATATATACACATACATATATATATATATTTGGATTTAGTAAATATTTTGAAAGGATTTATTATGAGATGCTGCATTTGGTTTAGCATGACAATCAAATTCGACGTATAACATAGTATTGGCTAAGTTCAAGATGTTCAAACAACATACAGTACTCAACTGACCAGAAAGTAATAAATCAGCCACTGCAAATGGCTGGTCACAAAAATACATTTCTGATAAGCGAATTATATGCCTCAGTATCAAGTTTTTCAATGTAGTTTTTTTCTTTATTTTATTTTTTTTTTATTATTGTATTGTATTTTGCTGTAATTTCAGGATGCCGTTTCGCATGTTTTCAAACTATAAGAAGAATAAAAAACCAACAACAAGATAATGTTAACGGAGAGACAGCATGCAACAAGAAAGCAGCTTATTTATTGTTACACCAAATAAATTTTGGACATTTTGATATCAGACATTGGACACTGTTGCTTGTTTTTATTTTATTTTTGTTAACAAAATAAAATATAAAAAAAATTAAAAGGCCAAAAAACAAATATACACACACAAAATAAGGCAAATACAGTAGAAAAAAATATATAAAAATAAAATCCCAATAGATAAATCTGACACTATTTGGTAGCAGCATTGACGGGCAATAAATTTATTTAATATATTGATCGTGGTTGATGGTTTTTCGTTTTTTTTTAAATTTTATTTACGTGTTTTGCATGTATTTGATAACAAATAATGTTTATTTTTATTTTTAAATAAACATAGACAATCCAAATTTATTGCATGTCCTGTAAGCTTTCTATTTAACTTAATATGACTAAAGCTTTAGAAAAAAATTTCTTTGTTGATTATTATTATTTTTATTATTTTTTTGGTTATACAATTTAGCTTATAAAAATGTATATATTGCAGTTATTTCCGTATTATTAAATAAAGTAATGAACAAATCTACAATCAATTGAGTCATATAAATGCAGATTAGTTAATTAAATGAAGCACAGAATTAACAAAATACAATAGATGTGGAGTTTTTTTCTATGCATTAGTCCAACAGTGCAACGAAATATGAATTTTTATGGTTTTAAACTTCTTTAAATATTACAAAAAATGAGTAGAAATAGTAGCAATAAGCTGCTTATAAGCGAAATAAAGCTTTTTCTAACTTAATTTTAATAAAACAATTTCATTAACTTAATGCCATAATAGCGAATTAATATACAGAAAGTTTCATTTAGTTTTATTTTTTTCTCTTATTTTAATTATAGTTTATTAAATATTATAGTATGAATTTAAAAAGGAGCTTATGCTAAACTTTTTTTATTTAGTTTAATTAACAGTCAATGAAATCGTAATAATTTCTATATGAATAACTATAGTCTTATGTGTTACCCATTGTCGTCTTTCTTTTCGCATTTTTTATGCATATTAAGCAAAGGTTTATATTTATTAAAGAGTTAAAATTAGATAATAATCTATAATTGTAAACTGAATAACATTTGAAGTAATGTTTGAATAATATAAAATTGTTTTTCTTTGATTAAAAATGTCGAAAGGAAGAAATTAAGCAACAAAGTTATTGGATTTCACTATTCCAAAGTAATTAAACATAAATGACTCATAAATAAAACAGTTAATATAATTAATTATAATTGATTTATTCGCAATTAAAAAAAAAAAAAGAAAAAAAAATTACAAACAAAATATGTAGTCAAGTCAGCAATAAAAATAATAATAAATATACTTTGTATGCTTGTATGCTGTTGCTGCAATCCATCAAATTCTCATATATCAGCGATAATTTCTGTTTATTATTTCATTTTATTAATATTGGACCAAATATAATAAAAACGTATAAAGAGAAATTTATAATTAAAAAAAATGTACTTTTAAACCTACTAACTCTATTCAATAGAGTTTATTTTGTAAAATATTAAAACGGTGCTGGTATGCATATTATTGTATAAACTGTGCATCGTGCAGTATCCTATCGTAGCTAATGTAATTATTTGAATGACCCTTTTTTACTCTGTTTGCTATTTTCTAATAGGGACGTATTTACATATGTAGTTTTTTTTTAAATAGCTAACACGGAAATAGGCAATTTTCTACAGACATATCCATTATTAGTATTTCTTTTCTTTTTGTATTAATAATAAATGCACTTTGAAAATGATTCTAAAGAGAAAAAAAAATCATTTTTAATCATGAAAAAATTCCATTTATATAGATAAATCTAGTTCTAAAAATACCATCGCAAATAAACAATAGATTATATACGTTGACTTACCTGTTTGATTAATAACGAAACACGAGAAAACTATTAGAAAACCAATTATTACGTCCTGAATGATTAACTGCTGAGTTTTTAAATAACCATTTTAATTTTTTCTTGTATTTTTGTGAACTGATTAAATTAGAAAAAGAAAAATAGAAATCAAAATTCAAGTAAATTTTGTTAGCAAATAGGAAAAAATATATAATTTATAAAAATAATCTTGATTGTGTTTCTTATTGAGAAAAATATTTATATATATAAAAGTTTATTATTATTATTATTATGATTGTAGCATTGTTGAAATGTAGCAATTTCTTAGTAATAACAGATTTTCCTTTTTATTATTATTATTATTATTCGTATGATTGAATTAAAAATATTTTTCCATTTTAAAGTACAATAAAGAAATAAGAAAGAAAAGCAATTTTCTATAATAATAATAATATTGGAAAATAACGATAAATAATAGTTTGTGTTTTTTTTTCTTACAATTTGATTTAGTTCTATAAAGTTTAAATTATTTTTAGTTCTTTTTTTTTTTTTTTTTTTTTTGGTGGATTCAGGAAGAATATTTCTTTACTTCTGTAAACTTTTGCTAGGCGATAATTTTAACAAAACATTTTGGAATTTTTTTCGTTTAAATATTTGTGAATCAAAAGAATATGTCGCTGATAGATTAATTTATTTGTAAGAAAGTCTACAGAATTAATTTTTGGAAAAGAGTTTTATTAGGAAATAACATGCGAACTGTAATCAATTAAATTTTGATTAAAGATTACTGAATTATGAATTGAATAATACGGTTAAAATTATATTTTTTGAGCCGCAGCAAACAGTTATTAATAATTTATTAACTATCATTTAACTGTTTAGTCGATATGCAGAATTTAAAAATGATTTAATTATGGCTTATGGTGACATTGATGCATAACGCCTATTTAAAAATTCAGTATATTCTTCAATATTTATGTCTGTTAAAATACGAACTATAAAACTGCTAAACAAGTCATTTTAACAATTCAATCAATTATTAATTAAATACATACAAAAAAAGAGAGAAAAAAACACAGTACCCTCACGATAAATCTCAACAAAATTTATTTTTGTTGATGAAGAATTTTTTGTGTAACCAAAAATTATAAATTCCAATTTGCCACATCAATTGTTTTCGATGTGTCGTTCGGTTTTAATTTTTTTTTGCGTAATTTTCTTTTCTATTTTTTTTTTTTTTTTGGAGTGTCTCAATGTTTAACATTTTTTTGTTGTATTTTAATTAAAACCGAAAAAATAAATAAATACTATGTGACGTTAACACATATGACCTGTCTATGTGAAAATAAATGGTGATTATGCTATGCAAGCAGCTGGACTTTTATTCAAAACGACAATTCCACTCACATTTATTTTTAATTTTTGATTTTTTTTTTCTTTAGCACATTACCGTGATTTATTATAAATTATTATTTTTTTTATTGCCACTATTTATGGCAGTAAATTTTGACAAAATATATTAAAATAAAAAAATATTATAAGTGAAAAACTCACCTGAAACTGTGTTATGTGACAATTTATTGCCATTCAAAAGGTAATGTAAAATAAAAACTAAATAGTAAATAATGTATGAAAGAGAATCTTAATGCAGATCATCGTCATATTTATTTGACTTAAATTAATGTCTATGCTATTTTCGTTTAGTCAAAATAAGAAAAAAATATTCGTTGAGCTTAAGAAGTGGAATTAATTTAATTTTAAACAAGTAATGTGTAATTTCTATATATATATTTTCAATTATTATTTCTATGCTTTGTTAAGTGAGAAGACATTAATAAAACCACTCAAAGTCACATTTCAAGTATTTTATATATAAATACGTTTTATTTTTTTGGATAAAATAAATGTTTTAAACTTAATGCTTTAGCTATTACATAGTGTTCGTCCGGTGTGTGTCTAGCCACATGAGTAATTTTGGTCTAGTTTAGAAGTTAAGCAATTTTAGATATTCATTATGCTAACAAATTTAGTGTGAAATTTCGGTATAATCATTTCAATTGACCATAATTCAAGGTGGTTACGAAAATTTAAAGAGAAGAAAAATAAAAAAAAAATACTTTGTGGCATTTATTCATTCATAAAATTACTTAATGTTTTCGGTTGGTAAAGTTTTTTTATTATTATTATTATTATTTAGTTTCTTTTTAAAATAGAAAATTTAATAATATGCAAAATTAATGTTGTATTCACTTGTTTTTATTTCATTTACCTTAAGCAGCAACATTTCATTACAGATTTAATTTTTTTTTTCTACATTTTCTTTAACCATAAATAATTAATTTATTTATTATTTTATAATTAATGATTAAAACTACATCTACAAGAAGCATAAACTGATAACTCAAAGTTTTATTAAATCAAATAAAAAATAAAATGAGAGAAAGACTGATCATATAAAATACAACGAATATACCTTTTCTTATTAAAGTCATTTGTGTAATTTCCCTAGTAAATTCCAAAGAAACCATCAAGAAAGGGTTGCACACTGGTATTTTTGAATTTATTTCATAAATTTAACATCTTTAATTCACTAAACAACGAGAAGACAATTGAAAAGAATTTAATACAAAAATATTTTTAATGGGAAATAATTTTTGCCGCTTAGTAATTCCTTATAATTTTTACCAAAAGACTTTTATAGGCAAACATAAAGTCTAAAATTATCTTTTAATTATGAAACAGAGGAAAAGATCTTTCATTAAATGGTAATATAATGTTTGTTAATGGAAAGAGTCTTTTCAGTATTTTTTTTTGCCTTGTTATCAATAAGAAATTGTAATGAAAACCAAACGTAAGCAAAAACGTTAAGGAAAACCGACAGAAAATTTTACTTCTATTTCCTTTGCAGTTTTATAGCGTTTTCTTAAATATTTATCATAAGACTTGGATTTTCTATATTTATATTAAGAAATATATTACAAACAATTAGTCAGGTTTTAACTATCTAAAGATATTTGATATATAAAAATGTATTTTACTACATTTTAAGTTTTATTAATCAATTTTTTTTATCGTTTCATTTGCATATATATATTTTTAATTTTAATTTAATGACAAACGGATACCGACACAAAAGTACAGTAAATAAATTATCTTTCCTATTTCTATTCTAATCAAAAGAGAGTCTAGTTAAACATACATATAAAAAAAAATATATATTTCTAAACAAAGTTCATGGTCATATGAGTGCTAAAATTTATACAACAAACATCAAAACACTAATTTTCACTGTAAAACTTTTGTAAAATTTTCTAGCAAAATATCTAGTGATTTTCTCCCTTTTGTATTCTTCTTCTTGTTGTAGATATTTTATAAACATCCGGGTGATTTTTGTGTATATTTCTAGAGTTAGAAACATAGCTTTGTTATTAACAAAATTATTAGCAAAACAAAAAAAAAATTAGATATATAAAACTTTCTCGTTATATTTATAACAAATACGATGTGACATTGTGCTTTTAATCAATTTTCTTTTAATTATTATCATCATCATAGATTAGAGAATTTTGTCAAAATATTTTCTGCATAATAATTACAATTTTCCTGTAAATTAAACAGTTTTGTCTATGAAAAGAAAATTAAAAAATAAAAAAAAAGTAGAAAAATGACCTTAAATTGTGAAAAATGAATTAATTTTCTTTAGAGAATTTATTTATTATTAATTTGTAAGGAAAATTGTTTGATTACAAATTATGTTTTTTTCTTTCTTTTTATTAATTTTTGGTTCTATAGAAAATTGTTTATAATATAAGCATATTAATAAATATTTATTTATAGTAATATTTTGCGTGCGGTATGCCTTTAACCAACATTAATGTGAGCAAAATTACAAAAAATCCTTCTCATTCGTCTAGTCTGTGTCTCGTTTTTCTTCTTTTTTTGTTGCTTTAATGTTAATTGGATTGAAATTAAATCATCTCGTTTACTGTATTTACATATTATTACATAATATTTAATAATAATTATTATTATTATTAGAGACTTTCAATGTTACTCCACAAGTTTCGTTTGATACGGATTTTATGTTATAATTTTTGCGCTCTACCACAAAAACCACTATTTCATTATATAAAACAAGATAAGAGCACACATAGAATATTATTATTATTATTATTTATTACATACATAGCTATTAGAATATTTTCAGTTTGATTAAAAATTTTTGAAATTTCATCTCATGTTGGGTATTTTTTTGTTTAAATTTTTTTTTATTTAATTTATTAATTTTACAAAAACATTAAAGTGTATCAACTATGAATAAAGTGATCTTGTGCTTTGTGCAATTTGCTTTTAATATTTATTTTATTAATGTTTTGTATGCTTTTCAGCCAACCGTTTGTTGTCTGCCTGTCTATCTATCTATCTGCTTGTTGATATTTTCAAGGACATGCATATTGTGGATAAAATAATTAAAAACTGATTTTAATTAGTTATTATATATTTTTGGTATTTTTTAACTGGGTACTTGCTAAAATACAGAAACAACAAAGTGATTACTTAGTACTGGTTATGGTTAATCGATTAATCTTTTTTGTCGAGAAAAATAATTAATGAAAAATAGGGTTGTAAAATGGTTTTAACTAATTGTACCTAAACTTATCTTTACCGCACTGATTTTCATTTTGGATTTTAACATATTTTAAATCACAGAAAATATTTTTTATTTCAAAATCTCTAATAACCGCAAGTAATATTTATATTTTCTCTTGTATTATCAATCAATTTAAAAAAAGAAATTCAATTTCCTGTGCTAAACATTACAAGACGCAAGTAGCTGTCCATAGCAGACGGATGACATTAACCCTTTAAAAAAGAAATTAAATAAAAAAGAAAAAACATACTTTAATGATAATCATTTTTTATTTATATGTTTTTTTGCTTTGATTTTGTTAGAATAATTTAATTGTAAGTTCTTAAAAACATATCCAATTTAAGTATTAAAATATTATTTAATTTTTCAACTTTGTTTTTTTTTCCATTCATCAAATATTTGCTGAGAAAAGTAATGAATTAAATATTTAAAAACATAAATGGTAAGGAGAACAAGCAAGCAAAAGCATTAAAACTGTGAATAATTTTTTTTTATTTGAAAAATATTTAAAAAGAAATAGGAAAATAAAAAACGAATCCGTTTTTAATTCGAAAAGCATGAATATAGCAAGTTTCTTTTCTCCATTATAATATTTCAATTATATATTTAATAACATACAATTAGAACTTAATAAAAAGTTATTAAGCACTTGGTTTCATTGTTCACTCATTGCAATAATAATTTATCATAAAAATGGGGAAAAAGAAGAGCATAAAAAATTTTGGATAGAAAAAAGTTTTTAATAAAGCTTTTTACTTGAGTTTAAATAAACTTTTTAAAATTATTTATTTAAGGAATGAATGAATATAAAATAAAGAAGTGGAAAATACTATTAAATCCTTGTTTTCTGATGTATTTAAAGATTTTTCATTGAAACTAATTTGAAGGCAATGTAAAAAACGCATGAATGTCGTTTTGAGTTTTGTTTCCTTTTTCATTTGCTGCATATTTGGTTGGTAATGTACGCGACTGACTTTAATGAATGATTACTTGCGTATTTTCATTTTTTAAATTACTTTAAATTTTACATTTAGTTGTCCATCAGGTAATAAGCCATTAAGTCTATATTGTTTAATTGAAATCTGAATTTTAATTGTAATTGTATATATATATATATATATGAGTCATGCAAAGACGCTAACCATTCAGCTGTTCAATACAACGTATTGACTATATTAGTATTTTTTACACCTAAAGTAAGTATTGAAGATTGAATTAAATATTTATGTCATCAGTGACTTTACCAGCTATTAATCGTGGTAATTTTTAATTTACTTTATTATAATTTCTTCCAAATTTTCAAAAGTTTAATTTCATTATAAGATATTTGTTAAAAAGTAAAATTAAACATAAAAAAGTGATAAAATGGAAATTTAATTAAATTAATTCCATGTAATTAAGACACTTTCATAAAAAATATTTATCCAGAAATCAAAAAGTAATGCAGTAAACAAGTAAGATATCGTTTAATCGATTTAATCGCATTAAAAAAATAAAAGAAGAAAATTCTATAAAATAATGAGAAACTTTTTATTTTATATTTTCTTTCTAATTCTGATCATAAGATTAATGTGACTTTTATGTTGCCATGAGAAAAATAACTTTTTTTCACAATTTACAAAACATAAATAGGCAGTGAGTTTACTAAAATACATGATCCAGTCATTAATGAAATAAAAGTTTTACTTCTTTTTGTCCCCACAAGTCTAACGTCTTGTTTTAATAATAATTTAACAGACTTATGTTAAACATCGTAGATTCTCTTTAATCGTTCATGTTTTTTTTTGTATTATTAACGATGAAAATCATAGGACATAATATTATGTGTAACGACAAGTATGCGTGCTTAATGAAGGAAACACACATGTTTTACTAATCAGTTATGTACTTGCCATGTTATAATTCGTTTTTCATGTTATTTATGACGATGTGTGTGTTTTTTTGTGAAGTGAGAAAACTGTTTACAAAAATAACGTATGAATAAACAGTATATAACGTGTATAGAAGTTTGTTTTTAACTAAGTTTACGCTACGAGTTATATACAGTGAATAACTTGTATCAAAGAATAAAAAAAAACACTTGTTAACTACATCAAAACCCCCTAATATTCGATATAAGAATTAAAACCAAAAATACCAAAAATAAATTCATAAATGTCTTAACAATTAATTTTATTACTTTTAATAAAAATATTTTAAATAACTAAGAAATTTATTGATATAATAAATGAATTTCTATAAAACATTGTTGAAAATGTTTTTTTTAATTCATAAAATTTTTCTTTTTTTATTAATAAGTTATTAAAACTTATAATGCATTTAACTTTTTATTAGAATCAAGCGTAATTGTCAATCATTAAAATGCATTTAAAAAATAATTTATTAACTAGAAAATACAAAAAACAAATAAAAAATAATAATAATAATAGTGTAGAAATTTAAATGGAAATTTTACTTTTTATTAAATTTAAAGTTTTTTGCTTAATTGTGGTAAAGTGTTGCAAACAATCATTATTATTTAATAAATAATTAAAAGTATTTAAAATTGCTTTAGGTTATAAAATAATTGTATTATTTAATTAATAATAAAATAGAAAAAATAAACAAATAAAAAACTAAAAGAGAATTATTTTTTTTTTGTTATTAATAAAAGTTTGATTTAATTTGAGATGAACTTGGTATTCATATTTATTTATTTTATTTTTTTAACGTGTTGAGCTTTTTATACGTTATTGTTTTTCATTATTATTAGATTTATTATTTTAATAAATTAAAGCACATTAAAGTATAAAATGGTAAAAACTAAAAGAGAAATTAATTTAAAATTAATTAAAATTAAATTAAATCCTTGAAATGTTTAATAAATGGCTGTAAAGTAAGCTTCAATAAACAGATTTTATACAAAAAATGAATAAAGAATATACTTAAGTTAAAACTCAAAGGGTTCTTTCTAATATTAAGCATTGTTAATAGCAGTTAAAATTGAAGAAAAAGAAACATTTCAAGCACATTTTTTGATGGTTAATTCAAAAAAGATTTATTAATTAATTATTCTACGATAATAATTGAAAAATTATAATTAAATAATTTATTTTTTGCTAAATCTTTTACTACTTAAAATTTAAAAATTATTAAAATAAATAAAATAAAAATTTTCATTCACACGCAAAGAACAAAAAAAAAATCAAAAACACAAAATGATCGCCTGCGGTGCTTTTTACACGCAAATAAATTATTCAACAACTTGTTATTGTTACGAATTAAATTTTATTAAGTCTGATTAAAAAAATAAATAAAATAGAAAATGAGAGTAAAAACGATAAAGTACTGTACATTTGCCACCGGCAAACATTTTCAATGTAAATTCGTTGCTTTTATTATTGATTTGTCTCTATTAATTATTTGTACACAAAATAACTGTTTATTGGATTAAATGAAGAACGAGATTTATTATAATTAATTTTTTTTCTGGGATAAAACGCCTGCAACGTTCTTTAACAGAAAATCAATTTAAATGTTTTAAATGAAAATAATTATAAAAAAAGAAAGAATAATAATAAAAATGAAAAATCAAAACATGCTACCGTCTTAATTTATCCTTTATTATAGTGCAATATAGGGGTTCAAAGTGTTATTAAAATAATAAAAAAGAAAATATCACAAGGGGAAAACAATATTATATAAATAAATTAAATAAAATATTAAATAATTATTTTATTAATATAAATATTAATATAAATATTAAATAAATTGTGTATCAATGTTATAAAATAAAATATAAAACCTTTACTATTTCCACTTAAAAATGCTATTAAAAAGTAGCAAAATGCAGGGATTAGAACAGTTTTATCATAATTTTTTATGTCGCTTTAAAAAACGATAAAAAAATGAATTTACACCTTCGTAATTGTAAAAATAAAGAAGAAAGCTAAATTATCAGTTATTTAACTATATTTTTTTTTATAAATAAGCAAATAAATGCCAAGAATATAATACTATTTAAAGGGATAATACGCTTATAGAATTGTTTTAAAACAACCAACCAGCTAGTGAGTCATTAATAAAGAAAAATTAACAAAATTTTCGATCGTAATTAAGTAGAAATTACTTTAAAATGTTTAATGATTCCAATAAAGTTTAACATTAGAGAAATTCTTCAAATTAAAAGAAATATTTGAATGATAAACAGAAGTGTTTGTAAAAAAATACATAATCAAAGGAAACCACACAATATTTAAAAGAAATTTGAATAATATTGCTTGAATTTCATTAACACAAAATTTCCAAGCAATTTTAAATAGTATTTTGTTTTGTCAATCAAAGCTTTTTTACTTTTAAAAACACAAAATTAAATCAAATAAGCATGAATTAAAAATAATCACCAAAAAATCCACACAAATCAGACCGCAACAGTCATTGAAAATAATTTAAAAAATAATTTTACAACTAATTTATTTTTTATTTTTAATTATAATATTATAAACAAATTATATTTAAATAAATAAGACCAAAATACCAGATTAAAATCAGTTAATTACACGATTTAAATCAGCTTAATAAATGAATAAAAAAAAAATGTATAAAAGGTTTGAAAAAAATGAACAATTTAACGTTTATTGAATTTAAAACAGTTTTAAAATTCAACGAAAAAATGTTTAAATTTTTAAATTTTCTGTTTGTTTCGTTTGTGATGAGTTATTACTTGATCACTGCTTTAGAAATTGGAGAAATTAAGGTAAAAATAAAATCTTTAAGTATTTAATTATTTATTAATAATTTTAAAAGTACAATTATGTAGATTGGTAGATTAGTGCTGGAGAAATCAGAACGTGAAATTGATAATGATTATTTAAGTATAAGCGGTTCCGTCGGTAATGACTCAAAAGACATTTCAGTTAACTTTGATGTTGAATTGTTACAGGACCTTCTAGGAAAAACTACGGTAATATTTTTTCTAAATACCAAATACATTTAATTTTTCATTTTTTTTTTATTTTAGATACGCACAGAAGTGTTTAATTTCTTTGGTGGAAATTATAATTCGTTTATAAAAACTGGTGCTATTGATATTTGTGAATTTTTAAAAAATCGAAAATCATATCCAATGATCACATTATTTTATGATGATTTAATGCATAAAGGTAATTTTCCAAAGGCATGCCCATTAAGAAAGGATAAATATTATGTAAAGAATTTTACATTAAACGCAAATATGTTACCATCGTATATGCCAGCCGGTAAATATCGCTTACATTTCTTGGTTAACCATGAAATTGATAATATTAAAAAGCAAATTTACTTATCAAAACATTATGTTACAATTGTTTAAATAATATTTAGAAATATTTACCATAAAAAAAAAATAAATAATTATAAAAAAATTCAAATTAATTAATCAGTTTTATTTGATAAAAATCTTTAACAATGAAAAACCTGTCAACAGATTGTTGTTTGAATTGTGTTGACGAATTATGCTGGTCAATCGGTTCAACTCAATTATATGCTTTTTTGTTATTATTATTAGGATTAGTCCAGTTTAATATAAAATAAAATATACCATCGATAAACAATTTATAAAACACTGAAGATTATATCACCCTTTAGTTCGTTAACAAAGTAATAAAAAAAACGAATAATGCATTAAAGCGGCGTAAATATTTTCATTAAACCGAATTAACTTTATAAAAAAATTATAATTATTATTATAATGATAATAAAAGAAAAAAATTAATTATTTATGCAAAATCTAGATTATCCTTGTGAGAAAATTAACGTGTTGACAAATTATTATTATAAAATTATGCTTATGACTCATTTGTGTTATTAAAATTATTATTCACAAAAAAATTTGACTTTTATTACGTTCAGTTCATCAAACGAATAAAATAGAAAATTTATATTTATTTGTTATGTAAAAGAAAATGAAATTTAACATATTTAAATTTGTAGTTAACAAAAATATAAAATAAATGCAATAGTGTAGCAGCTGGGTGAATACAATTACCACGAATGTATAAAAATAGGGTTGTCGCGTCTGTTTTTTCAAAACATTATTTACTCTTAATGAATCAAAAAATAAATAATAAATAAAAAGTTAAAATTTAAAATCTAACAAAAGTATATTTATTAATGCATATATTTTGCAGTAATAATAATACAACGACTAAGGAGACAAATAACATAAAATTTTAGTTGTTTTGCGATTAATAAAAAGGGGTGCAAATTGTGTATAAAATTGTTTTCTTTTGTTATTTCCATTTAGACACCCATTAGCCTGGTTAATTTTTTACTAAAAATTTTATTTCTATCATTTTTCAGTTAATATAATACCCCTTGGCGGTTCTTTATATAACAGAGACACAAGTGTTTTTTTTACGTGGTTGTTGTTGCAGGTTTTTTGAAATTTTCTTTTATAGCAAAAATAATTTAAATAATTTAGTTTGATTTGTTGTCAAATAATTATTAAATTTCTAATTAAATATCAGAATCAATATAGTAAATTAAAATAATAAAATCAAAACTGTGATGTATAAATGTTACGTGATTTTAATGATTAATTTGAATCATTGCTGGTTTTGCATAACAATCGAAGCGCTTACAAGATTATATATAGATTTTTTCAATTGAAAATACATTTTATAATAGAATAATATTTTAATAAAATGACATTTTTTAATTAAATTATTATAAAAATGTCAATTTATTGCATAATGATTTGATGTTTATTAAATTATTGATTGTTTTCTGTGCTGTAAATAATAATAATTTATTGTTTAACAAAATATATGTTAAATTAGAATTAGAAGAGAAAACTTGGTGCTGATGTTACAAATAATATTGAAAAACTATTTTTATTTTTTAATTTTTAGCACCAAAAAAGGTCTTTTTAGTTGTTCCGTGACTTTGATTATTCAAAATCAAAATTATTCACTTATGTTTTTAAGGGTTTTTGGTTTTAAAATAATTCAGTCTAAAATGTTTACTATAAATATTGAAAAAAAAATCTATGATTTCCCTTTTAATCCTTAGATTAAAAGCAAGCAATATTGTAAATATTGACAAATTGATTTATTAAATAATTATTTATTATCGGCTTAAGGGTTTCTTGTTATTTTTAGCCACAAAACATTACCTATATAATAAAAAAAAATTAATTCCTTGTTTTTATATTCAGCATAGAGAAAACCCTTTTATTGTTTATTTAAATTATATATTTACTCATATTTATTTATTTTTTGTTTATTGAAATAATGAATTCAATTTCTTAATCATTTTTCTTCTAAATAAATAATATTTGAAAGTAAAACCCCTTTTTCTATGTGTTTCAAATAAATTAAATATCATAAGGCGCTGATATATTATTTGATCAGATGTTACTTTAGCCTCCCTAAAATTTTACCGAAATAGAATAATTCTTTTCAAATTTTTGATTAAATAAAAATTAATATGCAAAGAGAAATAATATTGCTTTTTGTATCCTTTAATGTGGTTGCGATGCACTCAATAACAAAAAGTGCAACGTCACACATAAATCTATAATAAATTTTACCATAAAAATAAATACATCAAAATTACTCGTTATTAAAACATTAAATGATGAAAGTCTTTTGTAATTTTCTATATTATAACAATAAAAAACCGGTGTCTAAAGTAACGGAAATAAAAATCACACAAATCACTTGTATAAATGGAGAAATATATATATATAGAGAAAAACACTTTCTTTAGTTATCTATGTTTGAATCGTCATCGTTCGCCCTTATTAATGAATAATACATGTAAAAACCATATTAATAAATAATTTATCAAACTACAGAACTATAATTTTTAACAATCAAAAGCGGAGAATATAACCCACAACTGTGACCATCACTTTCTAATGATGATGTTGTAAAATTCGTAATGCTTTGCGGTCGTACGATTTCCGTTGGAACAATTATTATTATTAGTATTAGTTTTTAATGATATCTAAGACATATCCCCCTTAACATTTCAACTCATCAATTCATTAGTATACAATATTTATTAATTTTAAATATTTCATAACATGACATGTATGCGTCATGTGTAGCAGAATAGCAAATAAAAAAATCTGATTATTACTAAAAATTCATTTATTTTTATTATGTTAATGTGTTAAAAAGAAAAAAAAAACTCTTAAAAGGATTCCACAAACAACAAATATTTACAGCAATGATTATTGATGGTAGAAAAATTATGTAAAAATAAAAAAAAATAATCAATTAATCATATTCATCCCTTAAAAAAAACAAAATTGTAGTTACAACGCGCAACAAATTTGTTTAAGCTCGACTTGTATCATTAATCTTATTACTCTAATCTTTAACATTAATTTTCAAGTGCTCTTTGATGCTGTGTTTTTATTTTCCTATCCGATTTTTTTTTGTCGTTCAACGTTAGTAAATTTGATAATGATTGTGATTTGCGTTTTATTTTTAAATTTATTATTTTCTTTTGATACGAATATAAATTACTAGGGGTAGGTTACGATGTGTTCGTTCTTTATTTTGTTTTATTTGAAAAAGAAACTGTAATATCATTTAGTAATTAATAATTAATTAAAAAAAAACCTTTACCACCTGATAACAAAAGTAGCTAAAATTTGTTATTTTAAAAAGGGAACAAAAAACTTAGCACGTTGTTTTTTTAGCAAAAAAAAAAATGTTTTTTTGCAATTTTTTCACATTTTTTATTTATAAATGCAAATAAATGTGAAAATACTCTTCGTACCACGCTCCATTGTAGAAGCTTTTTGTTTATATCTACTATGCGAAAGATTATCAGAAGGCATTAGGATCGTAAAAACTTTTAAGAATTATTGATATTACATTGAATGTTCTTTACAATTAAATTAAACCACTATATATTAATTAATAATTAATAACCACTATAAAATATATTAAATACATATTATCTATTATAATACATGCAAAGTGAAACTATGATTTATTCAGCCACTCATCCATCCTAAATTACAAATAAAAAATGTTAAATAATTAAACATATAAGCACTCCACTTACCGTGTGAACATTTTTTTTATATATAAAGGAATAAAATTTAATCATTTTTTTAAAATTCATAACATGCATTTCGATGTTATGTCACAGCAGCAACAATGTCATTTTTTGTTCTAGAATTTAGAATAAAAAAAAATTGACTTATCTTTAACATCGGTTTTTTAGCATCTACAATTTTTTTGTTATAAATAAAAATGAGAAATAAACATTTATGCAAACACGAACATATAAATAAAATTACATTTATGATTTGAAGAGCAGAAAAGCAAAAAAAAAAAAAAAAAACTTGCCTACATGCACGCAAAAGAAAAAGAAAATAATAATAATAAAAAGCATAAAGCAAAAACATGCAAAATTGCTGTGTAATGTTATGTAATATAATGTAAATCATGATGAATACATTAACGAATCAAATGTTAATCATAATAAGGCATTTGAAATTCAAATGACAAACAATTGACACGTGTCACGTATGCAAAAATAGAATTATCGCTAATGTAAAAAAATAAACGGAAATTTATTTATTTAAACCACATTACGTTTATACTAAAGATCCACTTTGGCACTAACTACATAGTAAGCAGTTGCATATGTGAAAAGACTTCCGGATTCTGTAGATTTTATACAAAGTGTTAAAAAGTTTTTTGAATATTCTTAAAAGTTTCATTAATCAGTAATAATTATTGGATATAAAAGAAGACATTTATAATAACTGTGCACCTGAAATTTTTTTTAAATCTTTGCTGACTCAAATTAATTTTTAATTGACTAATTTTCACAAGTTAACCGGCTTAGCTACTTTGTTTATATTTTACATAGTTTTGTTTTATCGTGGCTTTGAATATCCGTAATTTTTTACCAAATACTATCTAATTAAATGTAAAATTTTATTAAAAATGCAAGTAATACTAAAATAATTATGAAATGATCGTAATATATTTAATATTTAATTAAATTTAAGTGAAACAACCAATAAACAACTAAAAATATACAAGACAAGCAAAACCAATAATCAGATAATCTTACTTAGTTAAATGAGCAATTTATTAAGCATTTTATTTAACCATGCATCTTAATTTATGTTTATTCATTTAACATCCTTTGATCATGAATATCAATATATCTTAAGAAATATATATTTTATAAATATATACATATGTATATGTGTATAACCTTAGATGAAAATGTCTTTGTCAATTTATAATAATAATAATCCTGTAATATATGAGAATTCAGTCATGCAATTGATTACAATGAAAGTAGATTAGTAAAAACACCGCTGTCATGTACAAGTACAATACAGTGCAGTACTGTATAGTACGGTACAACATAGAATACAACATAAATGGTAATTATATTAAACATTGCTTCGTTAAATATTTGTCGTGGAACAACAAGAAACATAAAAAAAATATTGAAATCTTTTCAAATACATAAATAATGCATTTTTGTTTTGAAAGAAAAGAGAAAAACAAATTTTTTTTTTGATCAATAATCATTCAAAATTGCCAGTCAAGGAAATACAAATGCTGATAGTAAAATATTCTTTAAATAAAAATACAAAAAATTGTCATGATTTGTTATCATTTGTCTTTAAAATGTACTGTAACTAGGGGTAGAAAAATGTATATTTTTGAAACAATAAAGAGTGATTGATGATTGATGACGAATTACAAATTGAAAAATAAAATCATTTTGATCAATGAGAAGAATAGATAAAATATTGAAATACATTTATTTATTATTAATATATTGAAATTATAAACTGTAAACAGCAAGGTATTAATGTTTGCCGCGTAGAAAACAATTAATTATTTATTTATCGTGATGCGAGAAGTGCAATAAAGTAATTTTATTTATTTTTCAATTGAACGATAATCTTTTTTCTTCTTAAACATTTTTTTTAACGTTATAAAATACAAAATGAAATCTTCAATTCAACGTTTTATTACGTATTTTCGATGTAAAATATTGTAATAATGCAGAAGATTATCACAAGGAAAGCAAAATAAAGATTGTCATTTTTAGTATGACTCTTACCATCTGTGTGACACTAAACTTTGTACATTCAGCAAAGCTTCTTTCTTTTTTTTGTCTTTTTCTCTGTATAAACACAGCTGTTGGTTTACAAAAAATATACGATTTTATTTTTGTATTGCTAACATTGAACCAATAAACCGATATATATGCATTTACATCACCCTGCCACGTTTAATATAAGGAAAAAAAAAACACTTTTTTCGAAATAACTAGATAAGAAAAATATATATTTTTATCGAACATAAACAGTACAACACTCAATAGATAAGTGCTTATATATGTTTAAAAAAATATTTTACAAAATCTTTTCATCTAACAATATAGTTTACTTGACAAAACTTACATAAAAAATATCATAAGTTCAGGTGATTTTCACGAATTTTATTCAAATTTTAATTAAAGAAAAAAAAATTTCTAATGAAAAAAGAGAAAAATCTGATAATTAAAAGTAATAAAAATATAAGCAAAATAATAGAGAATAATAATTTATCTTAATACCACTGATAACAGTAGAAGAACTAAGTTTATGTCATAATCATTGCAGAAGCAATAGATAAACAAATTTTTTATTAAAAATAAAGTAAATTTCGTTTACTGCTAGATAATCTTATAGTGCATTATTGTATATTATTTAAGTGTTCGTTTTGTATTCATTATACTTCTTCCGTTTTATAATTATTGTTATAATAATAATAATAGTAATAATAATAATAATTATAATTATTATTCTACTTTGTTATGGAAAATTATTTCCATCGTTATAATAAATAAAAAAACAATGCCATGTTATGTGGTTTTTATTTAAATATTGGGCCGAAGCTTAAAAAAAATCAACCAACAATACGTTACAAAAGAAAAAGTTCAAGCAGTAAATATATTTAAAATATGACTTGGTGACAACATACACCGGAGCCCATTGACCTAAAACACTTTATTCTACTTGATAAAATTAAAAAAAAAAAAAATAATAATAATTATGCTTCAACACTGGAATGAGATTCATGCATTGCTACACTTGAATTGATTAATAAATTAGATTACAAAAAAAAAAAATATTTATGTATATAAATACGACATTAAAGTGTTTTTCCGGTCGTAATTTTCGTTGAGCTTCTTCGCTGTGAAACATACTGAAAGAAAATGAATTTAATTTATATTTGAAAAAATAATATTTAATCTATATAGTAGATTCGCAATATTGTTAACACTTAGTTCAGAGTATTTTAATTAGATATAAGTGTTTTATTATAAAAGCTTTGCATAAATTAGTAACTCAGTTAAATAAACATATATTATTATTTTTAAAATTAATTTATTTAAAGTAAAAAAAGTTATTTTTGTTTATCAATATTATTGCAAAAGAAATGTCCTTAATACTTGTCACATGACGATTATAATTCAAATTTCAACATACTAAATCTTCTTGTCATAAATCACAATAAAACACCATTTACCTGCAACTTACGGCAAACAAAAATAAAAGAAATTTAATTGATTGCAATAAAAAATAGTTTTTCCCTGATAAAAAAGCAGAACAGAACCAGGAAGTATTTCTATCTTTAATTTTATCATAAAAATAATATCACTGTGCATATATAGTTTATTTATTTATAAATATGTATCGTTTGCTATAATACTATATAAAACATACAGCATATACATAAATTTGTCAGCAATTAATGTTGATTGCACAAAATTGTAAAAAAAAAAAAAATTATATAAAAAATAGAAGAAATTAATTAAAAAGGATGAATGCGTTGTATGTTATTACATCAAAAAGTTCTCTGTCAGCATTTAGTTCTTTCTATATGGAAAAAAATTTATAAAAAATAAATAAAAATAAAATAAAAATAATAATTAAAAAGCGCTGTATACAAAGGCATTGAACCAACTAACAATTCACCATTTTTTTACTCAGTCCATTTGCATACAATACATGACTTTACTTTATATTTTGCATTAAAATAAAAATCAACACACACAATATATATATAATGCAAAAATAAACGTATATATATAGTTTGTTATATAGTGATTCGTTCATCTATAATACAATTTTGTAATATAAAGCGTGGTCAAAGTTGCCTAACCAATGGATAAATGCTCAGCACAGCATCCAATAACCTAACTATAATGTAATTAACATCCATTTACAATTTCAAACTCTATCGATTCGTTTAGATAATGATTTATCTAGCCATATATGTATATATAAATATAGGTAATAGCAATTCAATAGCAATAGAAAATTAATCTATTAACAAATTACTGATTTAAATTAATTAAAAAAATGAAAAATATTTAAAATTAATTTATTGAAACAATAAATCTTGCAAAAATGACATGAAAATATTCAAAAATTTTTGCTTTTTTTTTTTTGTTTCCTGTCTATTAATTCACTTGCAAAAAAGGTTAGTGTAAAAGCTTAATTTAACAAGGTGTAACAAGCGGCAATTAATTTTATTAATGTTAAAAACGACGGTAAAATTTGTTTATCACCAATCATGTGCTATTTTTTTTTTAAAATGTTAAATGACGGCCTTACCACCAGCATTTCAGTTTTATTGTTCTCTGTATGTGTATGTTTTTTTTTTAAACATAATAGAGACCGTTTCGTTGGTTTAATATTCGTAAATACAGCAAAAATTCAAACACAATATGCAGCTAGTTACTTGCCATTTATTTAGCAATAAATTTTGAAGAGAAAAATAAAAACATAACAATAAAAAATTGTGTAAATTCAACATAATATAGTTTTGCTATGCTATTTTGTCTGACTTTAAATTATTATTATTATTATTTTATATTACATTTATATATAATTTTTTTTTAATTAAATAATTTAATGCAATTAATCAAGCAGCAGGACGGACATATGTACGCTAACAACATATGTCTGCATTTAATAATAATAATATTAATTATTATTTTTTAAGGTAAATTATAGAAATGATTTTTCATTTAATTATTTATTTTAATTTAAAAAAAAAAAAATAAAATTTTCTATGAATTATTAATAAAATACCATCAGTTAGTTGTTAAATAATTAAGTAAAAAAATAATACTCGCGCGCGAATAAACAGCAAACAAAATGTTGTTGCAAAATATAAACTTTTACTACAAAAAACTCATCATAATATCTCGACTACAATCGTCTAATACATTCTAATAAAATTATAAAGTTAAAATGTGAAAACTTTCTATAATAATTTAGACATTTCTTTGCAGAAGAATATGGTAAATACATAAATTCACAATATATATTTAGTCGTAGAAGAATAGAAAATTCGGGGGCGTCATTGGAACAAAACGGAATAATGCAAATGTATGTAAGAAAAAAAATAAAGAAGTAATTTTATATTATTTTCCTCGCTATCATAAGTTAATGTAGATTTTTGTTAAATAATTTAATTAAAGTTTGGATTTATTTAACAGCAAATAAGGGTGCTCGTTGTAGAAAGTTACAGGGAAAATCCAGTTTTAATAAATATTTTCCGTTTATTTATTTTTAACAGAAATTATAAGCGATTTGTAGCTGATTAATTTATATTCTGGTTTAACCAAATAACCAATTATTATTATTAAACAATTCTTTTGTTGTATTTTATTTAAATAATAATATTTCTCTAACCACAAGAAAAAAAAATGTTACAATAAATTATTGTTGTTTACTTGCGGTGGTTTTTATTATAATTTGATGCCGGTTTATTCAGGTAGATTATTCACGGTTTTATGCTTTGTTCAAAGAAAACAAGAGGTTTTTATCGTATAATTTCTTAGGACTTAATTAATTCAGAAATATTAGAAAATTTGTTAAAGAAATTTGTAGATATTGTATTTAATTACAATCTGAATGTATTCTGTCACTAATTCGCTTGAATATCATAGATTAATGATTATTAAATTGATTTATTTAAGAAATTATCTAGCCATAGGATAGAATTCTAGTTTGAATGCTCAACAAAAATTTTCGCAACTGAAAAGCCTGTGTCTTTTTTCAACGAATTGACGTATTTTCTAATAAATTCTACTTTTATAGTTAGTGTCCTGAAGAATATCAACTCAGAGAAGCATTTCTACAAAAATCATTAAACAATTTCATATTTTATAACGAAATAAGTAGCGAGTAAATTTTATTCTACTCCAAAAAAACCCTCACCACCCAGTAAAAGCATGCATACGTTCACATTTTAATAGCACTTCACATCCTTTAACATAAAAAACATGTTGAAGTCACATAAATCAAACAAAGGTAGCATATTAAATTGAAAGACATGTTTATACAAAAGAAGACAAAAAAATATATATATAAATAATAAAAAATTATGTCGGTTTAATGTGAAAAAAATTTTACAGTTATAAAAAAAAAATAAAATAATATTCCGCGGAAGTTAATAAAAAAATGTCGCGACCATGTGTTATCCAGTTAGAAACGTATTTATATATTTAAATATATAAAAAATAAAATAAATAATACAATTTTTTTATTATTATTATTATTTCATTGCTAAAAAGCATAAAGTTCGCCGGTATCTGTTTCGCTTTTCAATGAAACAAACAAGACATTTTGTTAACCGGAACAGCTGCTAGTTATTTTCGCTATACTTTCGTTGTCTGTTTTTTTTTTTGTCGTCTTTGAATATTGTTTTTTGTATTTTTCGTCTTTTTTTTATTTAAATAAACATTGCATAAAAATGTCATAGCATAGAATTTGCTTTTTAATTTTATTTTTTTATTTTCTCTCTCACTCGTTATCTTTTCTACCAAAATTACATATAAATATCCTACTTCTAGCTATGAGCATAAATTTTAAACTTGAGAAAAATATTTTTAAAAAGAAAACATTTATAATTTTATCATAATTCGCTATAAAACATTAAAAAAATAAATTAAATTAATTTGTTTTTTTTTTTGTATGATAATTTTGCAACAAAACAGCACGCATATGTGTAGTAATAAATTTTTAGTGTGAATTGTGAAACAATGCTGACGTGACAGTTTTTTTTCCTGGTTCATTATTATTAAAACGCGACTTGTTATTGTTGCTAAAAATAGAAGAAGAAAATAATACAACCGTAAACCCTAAAATAAAAATCCACTTGAAATGTTATGTTTTATTTTTTTTTTTTTGTGAATGCAATTAATCACATAAGAAAACATAAATGTTGTGCTTTTTGTTATTAAAATAAAAAAAAATATTTTAAATTTGCAATAAAATATTCATAGTGGATTTTATATTTTTTTTTTTCATAAAGAGTTATAACTGCCTGGATATATAGTTTTCTCACCATATATAAAAAAATATCAATTTAATACTTGTCTACTCAGCAAATGCAGTCTTTAAGTGACTTAAACTGAGTAAATAATAATGTTGTCTAGTTTTTAAAATAATAATAAAAAAAAACTTTTACAAACGAAAGAAGCTTTTTTTATTTAATTTTCTGTTTTTATTCCCTGAAACTTCTAAAGCACAATAAATATTTAAAATAATCAAAAAATAAAAAGAAAAATTTAGATTGGTTACTCCACGTTTGGCGTTTTAAGGTGCAAAATATTCAAATATCAGAACAGAAAAAATAACAAAGTGGCTAAAGAAAAATATTATTAATTTTACTTCAGGAATTTATTTATTTTTTTATTTTTCAGCAATAAAAATAATTTATTATCATTTAAGGTTAGGCTAAGAGAAAATATATTATTTTTATTATTAATAATAATAATATTCAGCATTTTATTCCAGGGTAAAAATAAAACACAGGGAAATGCCCCGATTAAAAAACAAAAACAATTGCCGTTTTTATATTTTTGAATAAAATTGTGAAAAAATTATGCAAATTAAAAAGAAATTCATTTGTTTCATATTACAATAAATGTTCTTATGTAAACTATTACCTTTTAACGTTTAAACCCCAAACATAATAATAATAATATTAATATTATTTAAAAAAGGGCAACAAACCAGGGAAAGAAAAATTTAAATATTTTACTGTTTTATTCATAGAGGCACATCATTACTGACTACAAATTTGTCATTTAAAAAAGTGAAAATCAACTGTATACTCTAAACAATTCACATATAAACTCTTTTATTAAAAATTAAATTACAATGGATATTTTTTAGTTTATCAGTAAATGTTTTCTAGACAAAAATACCTTCTATAATTAAGCAACCAAAATTGTTCAATGGGACGAATACCACATATAGTAAGCAGGTAAGTATCCTTCAATATTAAATGTGAGCGTCAAGAAATTTAATAATTAAAAACAATAAAAAAAGAATTTTCGTATCAAATAATAACCATATTTGTATAAAGAAATAAATATTAAACTAGTTAATATGCGAATGAATTACCTCTAATTACTAAATAAACTGTAATTATAATAAACATCATCTGATTATGATAAAAATCTATAAATTAATACTGCTAGAACACATAATTTATCTAAAATTAACTTTAATCATTGATAATTATTAATAATTGATGTAATTTGTTATTTTTTATAAATGTATATATAAATTATTATAATTTGTTTATAGGCAGTGATACAAGTGGCAGTGAATGTTAGTTTGATTATTAAAAAAATTGAATTAACAACATTAATATTGATTTAGTTTAAAAGGTATTATTCTGCAGAATGATAATTAGTCAAAGAAGGAAAATTTAAATGTCTGAAAAAGGAATTATCTAAAGAAAGTCGATTTAAATAGTATTTAATGAATAAAAAATGTGTAATTGTCACATTTCTGTGCTATTTTCAGCACAATAAACAGGCATATTAAGTGCTTAAGGCTAGTATCTAGCACTTATTGGTATTTTGCCTATAAGCAACTTATGTTTCGTTTTGTTTGCGTTATTTGGACAAAAGAATTTGACTAAATACAAGAATTCGATAAACAAAACTTCTCTATAGGAGCAGTGACTATAATTATTTTTAATAAACAATTAAAAAAAAAATTGTTAAACAAACCAACATTTTTTTTTGTTAATTTTGTTGATGAAAAACTATTAAAAACTTTTCAACCAAATGCAACTGTACAGTATCATATTTTAAGCATATAGAAAATGAATAAAAAAAAACGAAACTTTTCTCGCGTCAGCTGGACGAACAACATCATACTATTTAAGTAACTTTTCATTGACAACTTTTAATAACTTTTGTGTGAGAAAAAAACAAACTAAAGCAAAAATAGAAAATTCTTCTCGTTGCAAAAAAAAAGAAAAGAAAATGGGTTTAAATTTTTCGCTTTAAATAATTTTTTTTAAACATTAGATTAGATTATTGTTATTATTTTCTTATTTTTTTTGGAAACTATAAACATCATTATATATGCTAGATTGAGCTCAAGTGGGATATATATAATTTTGTAAATTTCTTGGTGAAGAAGCTGCTTAATAAATGCAAAAACGACTTTTTTTTTCTTAAATAAAGGCAAAAAAAAAAAATTTCTCTTCAACTAATAAGAAATCATTTTAATTTTTTTCTTTACCAGCCTGCTTTAACCGTATAAAGATGCTTTATGAAAATTATCTTATGTGAATAGATATATAAATTTAACAAGCACTCCACAGACAGTAACTAATGCTAGAAGTATGAATACAGCATACACTATGACTTTGTGTTGTTCGCTCACCTTTATGCAATGAATTTAGTTTTCCATATAATGATATTAAATCTTTTATACAATTTTTTTTCACCCAATTAAATACTGCACATTGCTTAGAATCTTTACGAAAACTTTTGTAAATTTCATTCATACACAAAAATTTTTTATTTTTGCAAAATATATAATAATAATAGTAAAAATAATGAAAAAACGACACACATTTTATAATTGAAAATTCACCAAAAAATGAAAAACATAATAATAAATATTTTCTATAAAAGCCTTAATAAACAAAATTTTTGGTGCTTTTCGGTGATTTATTATAACAAGCTTTCAGTTTATATTAAATAAATTATATGCGAGAGTAGAGTGCCGTATTTACAACAGCAAAAAATATAAAAAACACAAAACATAAAGTGGAAAATAATTCTATTGTTCAACAGAGTATGTAACATTGATGGTAGAGATTTTAATGAATTGTTAATATGTGAAATGCAGCAATATTGAACACCAATATGTGTATGAAATTATATTGTGTGTTTTTTTTTAAATAATGAATAACTGATTGTGCAAATTCATTCTTATGTTTTTAGTTTATGCAAATTTTAAAATGAGATGAATTTTGGTAAAACTTTTGTTTTTTGTTTCGCTTGCTTGCTAAAAACTTTATGATAAAAATAAAATTAAAAATAAAATAAAACTACAATGCAGTGTGTTTACGTATTTTACACGGTCACAAAATGCATTTAAATTTAATAATTCTATTCTTTGTATATGATGTCTACTAATTAAATATTGTATCACGATAAAAATTAAAAAATAATTGACCAAAAACAACTAAAACAGATCAGAATTAACGTGGCAGTAACTGTTGCACAATAACACATAAAGTGCAAGAAACCGTGTTAAAAGAGTTTTTATTAAATATTTAATGTTAAAAAAGAATTATTGTTAGTAATGCGAAGGTTTCAATTTGTGAACGACAAAACTGCAAAGAACAGTGAAAAGTTTTTATTTTTTTGCAAAGAATTTCAGTAATAATTTATTGTTAGCTTATAAAAAATTTTGTTGTTAGAAAACAATTCTTTATTTTACTACAGAGTGCACACTTTTATGACTAATTTATGAAAAATTACATTTTTATGAAAAAAAAGTTAAGCTAGTAAGCACTGTATAGTAAAACATTTATTTACAGAGATTTTGTCTTTATGTACAGCAGTATCGGTCAGATATTGAATTTACAACTACTTTCTAAGTTAAATAAAGGGCGTTAATGATTACATTGTTGATTAGTCCTTACATCCCTACTAGTAATAAGACAATAAAATTAATGGATATTAAGAGAAAATTAAACAAAATCATACAATATACATAATAAAATCAATTAAATACTTTACAAAAAATATACAGAAAAAAATTATTTACTTTTGTTGTGTAAATGAAAGTAAAGTGAATACAAATATTAATATTTTCTATTA
Organism: Ptychoptera contaminata; assembly: GCA_963942525.1. Lineage (NCBI taxonomy): Eukaryota > Metazoa > Arthropoda > Insecta > Diptera > Ptychopteridae > Ptychoptera > Ptychoptera contaminata. The sequence goes on along the minus strand of OZ012636.1, from coordinate 34,232,523 downwards.
AATACAATAAATAGGCATATAAAACTGATATATTAATTGTAAACGAACAATAAATGAAATAAAATTTTGGTGATTATCAAAATTATGTGTAGCTTGCAGTGATTACAAATGTAAAAAGATGTTTATTTTGGTCCTTTGTAGAGGGGACTTTATCTTTATAACTTTAAATATAAGAGATAAAAACAAAAACAAGAAAATTTTATTAATTTCTTCGATTATTGACTTTTCGCCTCTGTAAATATTTATTTAACTAACGAAAATTTTATTTACTTAAATAAAATAAAAAAAATATACATATATTAAATTTAAGTAAATTAAAATGCAATTTTACTATCAAAATCTTTTATTTTATCGTATTTTATCCAATTTTATTAATAATCAATTTTATGTATCTTGTATCAGCAATAATAATAAAGGTAAAGTAAGAAAATCATTGAATACGAAAAATACGAAATGTTAGAAACAGAGAACCAAAAAAATAACAAACGTTTATCCCAGAGAAAAACAAAAATATCAAGATAAAAATCAAATTAAGTAAACAATGTCATAATATGGATTGTACTTAGAATATCTTAATTCTGTTATCAAGATTTATAAATGTTATTTGATTGGTTATCGTTTGAATTCTGGATTGAATTTTTTTTTCTAGAGGACGTACCCTTATTTAACTAATAACGACATCAGTTTTACTAAATTTACTTTATTTTTATGTTTCAATTATGCTTCGTTTTATTTTTATTATTAAAAGAAATGAATAAAATCAAGATTGTCTTAAGTGAAAATAAAAATTTATTCATATTGGGCAATGGATAAAACTAAATAAAACTACAAAAAAGAGAAGAAAATACTAATCAAAGAATGTTACTTTTATTATTTTAATCAAAATGCATACAGTTTTTTTGCCAATTCTGTAACTAAATATAAATGCGAATAAAAGGAAAATATAAAACATTTTCTGTAAATATACTTTACTTTATTTCGATAAAAATAAAATTCACCTGTAACTAACGAGAGACTCTTCAATTACAAGTGAATTAGATTATTCTAATGTCAAAAAAAACTTTAATCAAATTTTTTATTACAAAATTAATATTATTATTTTGAATTAGAGATCAAGAGGCGACACAACAACGACAATCTATTGATATTTTTTAAAATAATTTTCTTGTTTAAAACATTAAACACATTTTTGTGATAATTTCAAATATTTATCACTGTTTGTTTACGTTTAAATGACATCAAATTGTTTAACGAGATTGATATGAAGTGTCTGTTTTTTCCAAAGATTTATTTAACTACTTGCTGTGAATCAAGAATTTTTACTTTTAAAATATCTACCATATTTTATTTATTAAAGAAATAAAAAATTTTCTTACGTTGATTAAGAGAAAAATTCAGGATAATCACAATATTTTTATTTTCATTTAAAGAAAAAAAAAATTCAAGATGCAATACAGGAAACGTCTGTTACAGAAATCCTATTGAATTTGATGTCTTACCTTGTGTTGATTACTTTCTCGCATTTATTTCTTAGTTTATTTATTACTTCACAAGACTGGAAAATTTATTTATTAGTTTTAGCATGAATAACAATAATAATAATAAGAAGATATAAAAAAACGTGAGTGGACTATCTTATTAAGAAAAAATTATATTAAAAATAAGGGAAAAAATCATGTACATAGAGAAAAAATAAAAGCTTACCATTCAGCCGTTAAAAGATTATTTATTTATTTAATTTCTTTTCATTTCTAATAACCGTATTATTATTTTTTCATCTTAATAATATTATTATTATTATTATTATTATCTAAACTTAATTTAAAATTTATAATTTACCAGAAATAATAAAAAATAATAACGATTGAACGGCTAAAACTTATGATAAGAGCTTTTCTTTTTATTATTATCATTTTTTATTCTCTGGTTCTATGCTCGCTTTAATTTTTATTTTTCGCACCTACATGATAATAATAAGAGCATAAACGAACCGTTAAACCTCATTTCATTATCGCACTTAAGGTTAACAGGTTATATAATTTCAAATGTTAAATAACATAAAAAGGAAAAAAATTTTACCAATTTAACTTCTTGTTACAAATGAGCTTTTTTGCACAGTGGTTTTTCCACCTTTATTTGTTTATTTTTAATGAATTTTTCAACAAAATAAACGTTGCTTTCCTTATTAAACTTATATAATAACATCGAAAAAAATAATGTTTTCTTTTTTGCCTTCTTTATAATTTTTTGTTTAAGTTTACTTATTTTTTATTTTGTTTGCCGGCACTTCGCGACAACAACCGGTGTTTGCAAGGAAAAATTTCCTCATCAAACCGCAAATTTACAATGAAAATACAAAAAATAATAAAATAAATGCAAACACAAGCAAATATACATTTGTTTTGATTTATACAAGCGTAAAAGTTATTAAGAACGCGTTAAGCGACAGCAATAAATTTATATCGAAAAACTAAAAAAAGCGAAAATGTTTTTCGCTTTTTTTTTGTTTAAATTGACCACGATTAATTTTTTTGTCGTAAATAAAATTTATTGCCCGTCAATTTTACAAAGTATTTGGCATTTGCACGTAGATTTTCTGTGTTTATGCGCTTTAAAAAAGAAGAAAAAGAAGAAGTGTTGTTGATGTTGTTGTTCACCAAGCAAAAATATAAATGTGAGAAATAAACACAACAATCTGGTTCCTTGTCGAGATATATTAGAATGTCAAGCATTTACCATGGTTGGTAGTAGCATTTTTTCTATTTCTATTTTTATTTTTTTCTTTAAAATATTTAGTAAAACGTGCGATGTTTATTTTGTAAAGAGAAAAACATTGAATGGCAGATTAGATTTATTATTCTTTGGTTGATTTATCAGTTTGTAGTTGCAGAAGATTTCTTTATTATTCTGTATGCTGACCAGAACTGATATTTCTTTGGTTAATTTTTATTCGGTTGCTATACAGAATGATATCATGATTATGCTGGATAGCTTATAGAAATTTATGTAAAATTTTGTTTGCAATTATAAGGATAGCAATAATAAAAATAATGATTGCTGAATAATTAATTTAGCATTCCGTTGATACTTGATAATGAACGCTCCTGGATTTAATAAGACGTGCAAATAGAAACTTTTTGGAATGGATCTCTAAACATAAGATCAATTATAATATAATAAGTTTGAGTGAAAAGCAATCATAAAAGCAATAGATAGTAAATAACATCATGGTGTTTATTAATATTATTTCTAGTGCCTTTTTGATGGTTTTGTTATGAGATAAATCCCGTTTGTCCCAGCATCTTAATATTTATTTTAATATTGCATTTTTTGATAAAGTTAGGACAATTTTTTATAAAAACTTTTATATATAATAATTTGAACGTTTAAAAGAACTTAATATGATAAAAAAGATCCCCTAGATGTCAAAATTGGTCTTATTTAGTAATTTATACTACTGCGGATGATTAGCAAATTAATAATATTCTACAATTATTTTTACTAATCTTGTGAATACTAAATGCATATGAAAATTAAATGAATAATAATTTCATAATAATAATAAAATATAATAATCCCAAAAATAGTGATTACATGACAAAGTTTATATAAAAATATTTAATAAATGATTAAAAATTTTTATAAATTATGTCACTATTTTATGAAAATAATAATTTGTCCTGCATAATTTGTAACTGAACACGTAATACATTTAATTAAATTTCAATTAATTATAATATTATAAATTTAAAATAAAAAAACAAAAAACTTTATTATAATCAAAATACAAATTGATGATGATTTATTAATTTATTATATTTAAAAAAAAATTGAAATAAATTTGCATATTGCAAAAAAAAAAAAAATAAATAAAATTACTTGTGAAAATATTAATGATAATAAATTATTCAATAAATTTACATTTAATGTTTTTATTTTTTAAATCTAATTTCGTTAATATTGTTTAATCATTTTATAATTTTATATATAAAACTTTTTTTCGGTAATTTATTGCTGCGTATCGTGTAATTTTTTTTATTCATTTCGTTTTTCGATAATTTTTATTAAATTTTTTTATTTTTTTAATTATTAATGCAAAATAATTATCTTAGTCAATAGAAAATATGGTAAAGCTTTTTTTTTTTGGTATATAGTAAATGAGTTGCAAAGACCCTTTGCAAATATTTTCACTAATGTTTTACTAAATAAATAGTTTAAGTCATAAAATTAAAGATTTTTTGGTGGATTTAATTTTTTTCGTTTGAACAAATGAACTTTGTTGCTATTTTAAAGCTTCTAGTTAAAAACAAAGTTAAATTATCATCACAGAAAACAAACGCTAAATAAGACCTTTGCAGTAATTGTACTCTCAATCGGCAATATAAGAATGAAAATGCATTAAGTATACGCTATTAGTTTAAAGAACGCCCATAAAAGCTACTTTCAAAACGCAGTTTTTATTTAAAGAATTAATTTTAGAACAATAAATATTCCTATAGTGTAATTCCATAATCTAAAAAGCATAACTTTACGTCTCATGATTTAATATTCGAATGAAAAGACAATTTCATTTAAAAAATTAACATCATTTAAGCAGCATGATTATTCAAAGGAAGAAAGAATGAATGAAAAACTCCAATTGTTAGGGGAAATTTATAACAAATTTTAATCACGTACCAAACAAATATTTATCAAATGGAAAACAGAAAACTAAATTCAACAAAGGTGTAGAAAATATTATGAAAACACAAAATTCATTAGTTGAATTGTAGCGAATAAATATTTTTTCTTTTTTAAAACCAATTTAACAATATATTTCAATACGTTAAAAATCGCGTAATAAGAAGATGGCAAAACAGTTTACTACTTAGGATACATATGAACACAGAAAAATATAAGTTCGACAAACATTTCAAGATGATTAAAAAAAAAAATTGAAAATGAAAATGAAAAGATGAAAAATCAGTAAAGAAAACATGAAACATTGTAAAATGTATTTATTTAAAGCAATTTAATATAAAAAAAATGAAGGCAGAAAGAATGAAATATATATTTATTCTTTTTTTTTTTGTTGCAAATCAACCTAAACCCATCCCATTTACCCACCACATATTTATTTATATTATATTTGCTAAACTTTTAGATTCATCATATAAATATATGTAATCGACATCAGGTTATAGCCTGAGGAAATTCATACAAATTACATTTCATCAAAGTCATTTTCAATTTTTTTTACATGAAAAAAAAATTTTCTTTCGTTATTTGAATTTACAGTTTTTTTTGTACCATTCAATAACCCCGTTCACAATCGACCCTTTGGTTACAGCAAAAAAAAAAAAAAAAAGAAAAAAAAATGAAGAAGAAAAACATCCGGAAAATCAATCACAATTTATTTATATCAATTTTATTATTTATATGTTCCAATTTGTCGGTAATACATCTCGAAAGAATTTATTCATTTTTTTTTGCTTCTTGATTTTAAGAAGAAAAATTCAAAAATACAAGAGCAGGTAACGTGCGATATGTGGAGTCAAGAAAATAAATAAATAAATAATATAAATTAAAATTCAAATAATTTATTAAATGTGTTTTTGATATAAAATAAAAAAAGAAAATCTTTCTTTAATGAGGGTTGGATGTGTGGTGAGTTAGTGGAAGTGAATTCAATTTGTGTGTAAAAAAAAATTCCACAGAACAAATAGAAATAGCAAAACATTAAAAAAAAAATTGAAAACCAATAATGAAATGGGATTTACCATTGATTATTATTATCTAGTAGGAGAAATAATAAAAATAAAAAATAAATCTTTTTATTTGATGTCCATCGATGGTGTGTAGTTCTGTTCGTTTATTCACGTAACGACAATAAGGTATTCCCTTCACAATCTGTGCGCTTTGTAATGGAGTTTTTTTTTATTTATTTTTTAAACAATGAAATTCTTTTAAAGAAGGCAAGAAAAAACTTAACAGACAATAGGGACATTAGATTATATAAAAGAAAACTGGTAAAAATAAAATAAATAAAAATAATAAAAACGTTTATCTATTCACTTTTAGTAGAAAAAGCCATTTATTTATTCAGCTAACGAACCATTACACTGTCCATTCACTAATCCACAACAATAATATTGTCGGTAGGTAGTTTTTGGTACATTATAATCATTAAAATCATTATAATCGTCAATGTTGATGTCATTACGATTGACACCATTGAATTTAATGTATTTATTCTGGTTATGCAACAATTGGATAGCTGTACTCTACCGTACCGTTGACATTGATGTGCGATGGAAAAAAGATATAAAAGAAAATAATTCTCTTTTCCTTGTTTTTTAATTCTATGTCGCAACTAATAACCATATAATTTTGCTTCGTTTTATACATTTAATAAAATTTTCCTTTTTTTGTAACTCAGTGCAAATACATAACAATAGACACTCACACCGCACTAGAAGAACGTTAATTACATAGAAGCGATGTGTCTAAAACATATGAAGCAGCAATTACTGTTTGATAATGTAACAAATGATTCGCATTGAGCCTAATGGAACTTGATGCTTAATTGGCCTTTTATCTGAATTTTGTATTATTATTATTTCTATTAACTGTAATAAATCGTTTTATTAATTAAAAAACAAAACGACCGGAATAGCTACTTTATTCGTGGCAACTAAAAAAAGTGAAATAATTTAGATTTTTTGCAGAGAAAATGCCTAAATCACGTTTTAAAGTAATAAATTCGCAACGAATGGACAATCTTTATATAGTTTTTTTATTTATTTTATAATTTTTTTTTTTAATTAAAACGATATAGACAAACATTTTGATTTAAATTTATATTCAACGATGTTTAAAATTCATCGCGTATAAAGAAATGTTTTAAACTTTTTTTTTAATTGGTTTAAGTTACAAAATATTTGGTTTAATGATGTTGCCACTGACATTTAATTGGCGATACAATTGATGTTGCTCATTAAATAAATTTAAAATACAAAAAAAAAAAAAAAATTAATCGAATTGGAATTTTAAATCAAACTAATTAATCGAATTCATTGTTTTTTTTGTCTTAGTTTCATTAAAAGTTAAAACAAATATATATACGGAATGAGATGAGATTTATGGTTATGTGCGTTGCGTATTTGCCGCTGACTGATTTTCATGTAATTAAAACCAAAATTGAATTATTTTTCATGGTGAATCGACCGTATTAGAGATACATTTATTAGAAAAGTATCTATGAATAAACTAATTGTAATAAAATAAAATTTAATGAAATATTTTATGGTATAACAACGGTAGGGATGAGCCATGCTAATCGGTTTTAAAAAGATGCATTGAAAAAATCAGAAAACTCCGCAAATAAATCTTTGCCTATTATTACAAATGAAAACAAACTTCTCATTTAGAAAGCCAATTGAGCGGATGTAGTAAGTTCATTCAATAGATAAAGTTTTTTTTTTATTTTTATAAATAAGCAAACTATCATCGTTAATTACCATTAATTTTCTTTTAAAAAATAAATAGACAAAACTTCGCTACACAAGACTTTTATTAAGATAACAATATAAGGTCAAATTGTCCTAGAATAACAAACACAAATTATTTATTTAATTAATTAATTTATATCTTGGTATACACAATGTATTTGGTTTAAAACAGTAAATTTGAAAAAGAAAAGAAAAGAGGAATAAAGTATTACTACCATTGTGTTAAAAATATTACCGCTGTTGCTGCTGCTTGTTTGCTCTTTGATTCAGATAAAGTAATTTAACTTTAATTAAAATCATTCATGAGCACAAGTCTACAAGATAATTGTAATAACACTTTTTTTTTGTTTGAAATAAATACTTTTTCTGATTTAAAATCAGAAAATTGAAGATGAAACTTAAACGGATACCAAATATAAGATAGTTTATTTGAAAAACACACATATTAGATTTGTAATAATAGCAACAAGTACAGTACAGAGTAATAAAGATAAATTCCAAAATAATAAAATAAAAACATTGATGGATTCTATAGTATTTCGCCAATCAATAGCAACTGTTATCAATAATAACAATAATAATGATAATAAAAAGCTAATTAAAAGCAAACATTTTCCTTTTATTTTGATCATTTTGTCAGGTGAAATTAATACTTTATCGTATCGTTTTTTATATTTTGAAAACGAAATGAAATAGATTCTTTAATTTAAGTGAAAAAATGGAAAAAATATATTTTTTTAATGCATCAATATTCAGTAAAAGAAACAAAGTAATTTTTATTGAAATTGTTTCTTGATACTTTTTTTCATGTAGAATTGTATTTCGTTGACGACAATACGACTAAGACACAATTTAGAAAACATCAGACTGCAATAACTAATAACAATAATAATGACAAAATGAATTTGTTAAAATTACGGCACATTACGACTTGGCCACGTTGCGACGAATGAAAGGAATGATTAAGTTTTCCGCTTGTTGGATTTCATCGCTTTTATGCCATTGCATTGTAATGATATTAAATTTAAATTATGTGTCCTCTAGGTGTTCCGACTGTAATCAGACTTTATAATTGAAGATTCTTAGCCAACCGGCACGAACATACGACGCTGCTGAAATTCACAATTGAAATACAAAATAGTTTTCAGTTACTCCCCAGTCTCCTGCTTTAATTGTGATTTAAGCGATTATTGTACGCCTCACCCATTAATTTGGCCGAATTAAAATTTAATTTCTATCTGGAATGGCAATCGTGTTTATCATTAGTTGAGTTAAATATACTCTTAGTTATTGTTAGTTGCCTCACCTCAGTTGTTCCTTTGTCATACGATAATTAAAGTGGTAAATCGTCGTGTTTCGACCATCGCCACCAACCTTTTTAAACTCAAACATAATGTTATTATCATTCTTGTTGAACATCAGAAGGTCACCAAAATTAATAATTGTATTGTGATTGTGGTGATGGACCATAGTAAAGTTATTCCTGGACTTTGGCCGAAGCCGCACAATACACAAAAATACAAAAATATTTGCCATCCTTTGCACCGCAATAAAGTGAAGCCATCTAAATTTTAAACGAAATTTTCAACTTTGAGCCGGAAAAGTTTTATTTCGTTTGGTTTTGTGTATTCTTTGCGGTTTCTGCGGCTTTCACTTTGTTTATTCTCCGGTTTTGTCTCGTTATCCTCGGAAACTCCCATAAAATAATTAATTTACTATCGATTTAAATCTGTTTCGATCTCTGGCAATCTGGCATACGATTAAAGCATAACTTTTGATTAGTTTGGACCCAATTAGCCTACCCAAATAAATTTATTAATTCTTCCACTTGCCAATATTTATTACATTCAAATTGCCATTTTGCGATGATTGATACTTTTGCTCTCGGTTTGTTTATCGATGATGATTGGCGCGACCAGCTGTACATGTCACTTTATTTCATATTTCATTTAGAATTTATTTGGTTGCTCGTTTTTGTTAATTTCAGCATATTCAAACTATAAACATTAAGCATCGACTGCACTTGTTTTATGAATATGAGTGTTGGGGGTGAGGCAAGTTGTAATATTTTTTTCAACAATTTTCAAATCAATGCAGTATTGATGCGACTTCGATGTGTATCGAGTTTTTGCCATTGGTGTCACAATAATGCTTTAAAGTATGCTGAACAATGTATTGCTAAAGGGGGTGTACATTTATTTATTTAATTTTTACTGCTGTTTATATAACGATTGGTTTGTTATGTCGTGAATTTGTGACACAACATAAATAACATACAATCATTACCAATTATAGTGCAATTTTCATTTTAATTTTCATTACAAGATTTAATTCTTTGATACATAACAGCAACAATTTTATGTTTTAATTTAATTTCATTGCTTTTAAGTAAAATTTTCGTTATGATTGGCTTTATTGGAAGTTGTGCAAGTGTTATTGGTTTGGTTATTAATATTGCGGATGCGGTATATTCTATGTTATGTAATGTTTATTGTTATTGATGTTGTGGTCATATAATAAATGACACTCATATTGCACACATAAGCTCCTTGTTTAATGATGATTAAATTTGTATTAAAGCATAAAATATATAAACAAACCATAAATACATAAAGAAAAATAAACTTTCAATTCAAAAAATTTATTCAATATTTAAATATTCTAAAAATAATATTAATAATATGAAAATATGTATTTATGTTTAAACACTGTACACCCTTTTACCGATGCCAGCAAAAAAAAAAAATATATCTTCAATAAAAGGATATGAAATAAAGAGGAGCGGTAAGTAAATAAAAGAAAAAGATTTTCTAAATGCATGAATTTTATTTTAACTTATAGAGAAGCGAAAAAATAAAGAAAAGATTTAAATTTAAATCGGATACCAATCAATTGTTTTCCTTTGATGATATTCATTGGGCCGTTGCTGATCTGCAATAAGATGATGATGACAACTCTTGTAGTCTTACCAATCGTAAATTTTCTTCGTCATTTTTTTTTCCTCATCTTTTATTCGATTATTTATATATTCGCATTTCTTTTATTATAAAAATCTAGGAAAAAAGTTTATCAACAGAAGGTGGCAACAAAATCGGCTGTAGATTTAACAACTTTATATATTTACAATAAAAATATAAAAAAATATATGTATATAATACATTGAATATAAAATTGATCAATTTGCATAGAGAAAATGATGGAAAAAAAATGATAAACGTGATCGTCTTATAGTATCTTCAAGACGGAATAAAAGAATAAAATAAATTCATATTCTAGAAGACAATGAAAATAAATGATAGAAAAGTGATAAATATATAATTTTAAAATCAAATGCGATTCAATGAAGCACATAGTAAGTAAGTAAGTAATAATAATAATAATAAAAATATTTAAAAATGAATTTTTTTTGTAAGTTTCTTGTGATAGTCGAGTGCGAGTCCGATTTTGTGACTTTAATCAAAATATAGAAAATTATAGTAATAATCCTTTTCGTTAAAATATCTTACCCTATTTGAACTGTTTTCTATTTTAGAAATCAATTAAATTCACTATAAATTTGGTTGTTAAGTATCTATTTCAATATAGATTATAGATTATAACAGCACTAACTAGATGCATTGCATTAGTCCTTTTTATTTTATCAGCAGATTTATATTGATACTGTGAAGTATTATTATTAGTATTTTTTTTGTCAATGTTAAAAACATATAAAACCTCTATAAAACAATGCAAATCCTAAAAAAAAACATTTCAATACAACCCTCAACTTACTACTATATTATCAATTTTAAAACATATAAACACTCAAAAAGATGTTACAAAAAGCAGCTCACTACTACCCACTTTAAAGAACATTCAATATTTAAATAAATTGAATGCAAAGTATCGTGTGACATTCGTATTAAACTTTTCTTTTGGGAAATGAGAAATGTTACAAACAAAAAAATAAAAATAAAAAACCCGTAAAGTATAACATAAACAATGCATTATGTCGTCTTTTATCCACCAGTCAAATAGTAAATTATTTCGCACATATATTTATTATTTATTAAAATAGTGAATAGACTGGTTTTAGTGTCGAGTGAAAATTCTATGGCAAACAACAGTATGATTAGAGTGTTTTATTGTGAATTAATAACTTTGTCACAAATTGTGATAAGCAAATGTTATTTTTCAGCAATAAATAGTCTGCTAAATTGATTAACAACGTTGTAACAAGAAGGGTTTATTTAAATAAAAAAAAATCAGTAAGCGTAAAATTAATTACAAGCGGGAAAATCACACCATTGAATAATCCACCAATGGTTTTCGCGTCATATTGGGAATTATGAAATTATAAACAAAGGAATTAATGAAAAAACTTTACAAAAAATTATTTGTTAGCTTAATAAGTCTCCAAGAGAAAGTCTACAAGCCGATATTGCTTTATAGAAAATGCTTTTTTTCATATGAAAAGAACTTTTAAAAGGACTAAAACCGAACAGCAAAAAAAATTTTATAAGGACTAAATAAATAGTCAAATGACTAAACACTATATGGGGGTGAATAGTTTGTTTTTTTTGTTATTAATATTATTATTTCCGATTTTAGTAAATAAATCACATAAGGCCAGCAGTAAATCTCTACCGCAGTTTCAATACACGCCATATGGCTTGATGGTTTTCTGGTTCTAGTTGTGTTGTTCAGCATAAACAAGGGATATTTTGAATAAAATGTATTTATTTTATTTCTGTTATCCAATAACAACAATTTTTTTTTATTTTTTAAATACCTAAAAACAAGTTTCAGATAGTTTGTGGTAAATTGAAATATATAAATTTTTTTTTTATTTCTTTTGTGACTTAAATTTTGCCTCATGACATCGTAGGCTATCGAAATAACATTGTCACTTAGTTTATTTTATTGTATATTTTTGCATTGGGTTTTTGTTTATAGACTTAATATCCAATCGAGATAAATAAGTTGTTTTCGTTCTTTTTTTAAAGAAATATTGATAACAAATACACTGCAAATTCTCTATTCCTACTAAATCAGTCGACAAATTTATCTTAAAATAAAAGCAAAGAAAATAAATTTCCAATTGATGTGTTAAGTAGGCAATTTTATATTCAATCATTTTTATTTTTATATTTTACTAACAGGAAAATTTATTTTCATAAGGATTTTACAATAATATTTCAATAGTTTTCTCGCTGTCTGGAAGTCGAATTTTTTTTTTGTTGTTATTGTTTTATTAATACATTATTTTCTAACGATAAAATGTTTAATAAATAAGTAGCAGACAGTTTATTACAAGATTTAAATAAATTTGCTAAGATAAATAATGGAAAATGAATCATTTTCTAAAGATAAATTGAAACAAAACTCAAAAAATTATTATTAATAAATATTTATTTAATGGGAAAAGTCATATAAATTAATTAAATAAAGAAAATAAATATTATTTTTCATGTTTTGTTTTTGCAAGTTTACTCGTGTTTTTAATTAATTTTCATTTTTATTATTATTACTACTTTGCAGTTATATCTAAATAAATATTTGTCTTGTAAATAAATTTGTTGTACGTATTATCATTATTTTTGTAAAAACTTATAATAATTTATGGTATGACTCATAAACGATTAATCATTGACGATTAATTTTCAAAAAGTTGTCATTATATGTTTTGAAAAAACGCAAAAAAAAATCACATAACGATACAGAAAAAAGTGTAAAGAATCGATTATGTGAAGCAGAAAGCTTTATCCCTTAAAATATTATGTCTTTGGACATGGTTTATCAGATTTCATTTATCCATTATTTAGGAATTTTCGTAGAACAAGAAAAATTTTTTTTTCTTTTTATTTTTTTTATTATCATGATTAAGGTAGCAAAAGAAAAAAATAGAAAAAATAACAACCAAAAACCCTGTGATAGGTGAAACGAAGCAAAATCTAATGATAAGAATAGAAAAGATCAAAATCGAAGCAGTGACCGTATATGTAGGAAAAAAATCACGAGGATTTTTTATATTTTGTCAAATTTGTTGAATTGAAAGGAAATCAAAGTATTAAGAGTCACCCTTTATACATATGTGAGTGACCCACCCAACAGAAAATGTTACTATTATTTTCGTTTTTTTTTATTTTAGCAAATAAGGTATTTTTCAATAGAAAAGCAAAAGAGCAAAAAAAAATTTGCTCTTATTTTTTTTTCGAAAGAAAAAAATATTTTGCCAATTTTTTGTCTTTACCAGGCAACAACAATCCATTAGTCTGTCTAAACAAGAATTGTTTTCCTTTTTTTTTCTTCTTTGTAAATTGATTTTGTGTATTAAGGTTTTTATCGTAAATATTTAAAATAAAAACCAATCTATTGGAAAAATAAAACTGCAATCTTTATTTACTTTGTGTATGTGTATTTTTCTATTGCTATAGTTGCTCTTGTTTGTGCAAAGCAGTGGAATAGTTTTCCTTTTTTTTTATTATTATTATTTTCTATAAGTAAATTTAAATTAAGTTACTAAACATTGGCTTAATACAAAGTAGAGAAACATAAGATAAAAATCAAATTTATATTGAGAAACGAATTTTATAATACAAAGAAAAAAATAGAAAAATGTTAAATCATGAATAAGACTGACCTATGGCGCAATATACACAATGAATTAGGTTCGGTTATTTGCGTTAGAAATATTTATAAAAGCGATAAAACTCCTTTGATATTGTTGAATTATTATCCAAAAGATAAACCTTTGAAATTTATTTAGTTTTTTTTTGCTATCTGTATTATCTCACAACACTTTTATTTTTGAAATAATTTATTTTTTGTCGTTTCTTTACGCTGCATTTGTTGCTATTTTTTCGCTTTTAGAAACATAACGAGAATATACATTTAATTACATCAAACGCATTAGATACGTGTAAATACAAATATTATCCATGCTTGATATGTGAGCATTACTAAAAGTTACGGCTATCTAGCTTTCATAATTTTACAAAAATTTTGCTTTATGCAAATGTGTCAACAAGAAAAAGAAAATATTTGAAAATTGTTTTTTCATGTGAAAAAGCCCCTATTTCTGTTTCCGCAAATATGTTTCTTTTTTAGAAAAAGAAAACTTTATTTACTGTTTTTTTTTATCAAGCATTAAGCTTTTTTGAAAAATAAATACCGTGAGTGATAAAATTGAAACAAAACGAAAATTTCTGTATGAGTTTTTTATTATTGGTAGATGAAAAACATTTAAAAATATTTATTGAAATTAATTTTGTTAAAATATTGACCATTTTTTTTTATGAAAGTTTATTTGACTAAATTAAAATTAGTTTTTTATGCAATAGATTTTCGGTTGTGTTATGTTTGTGGTGTCCAATCCGATTAAAATGAAAGCGATATGTGTTGTCTATCGTATTGTTCCTGGATGGTGATGGTGGCGGTGGTGCATGGTCATAAAATGAAAAACAGTTCATCATTTAAAGCTTTCTACTTCATTATGTATGCAAATCTGTATTAATAGCATTTAAATTGAAATACTGCAGTGCGATTATACCATACAATATATATGTATATATACATCAAACCTACTTATATTATTTTCCAATTAAAATTAGTTTTGCTTTATATGTATTTATCATTTTTATTTTGGCATTAAGCCGAAAGTATTTTTCATTCTAATATATATGTATATTGTAAATTCCTAGTTAATTCTTTTTAATAAGTTTTCATTATTTATATATTTTTATGGTTATGCGCTTTTATTATTAGATATGATGGATATTTTTCTATTTTTCGGTAAATTGGCAAAAACAATAATGATTTGTTTGCAATAAGGATACAAAATCTACCAGCAAAGACTTAACTTAAGTAGCAAAAATTGTTAATCCTATTACGGAGAATAAAATATGCGAAGGGTAACTTGTCAATAAAAACTAAGCAATATTGCACTTTTTTGATGTTGTTGATTACTCCCTCGTCCAGTCATTTAATCTGTACCAAAAAATAACTATCAACAACACTATCTAACAACCTGGTGAATTGTAATTTTATTTTAAGACGTATACACGTATTAGTTGACAATTTTATCTGTAACAACCATATTTAATGTTAATAAAAAACGCTCCCCATTGCAATGTAAATTACAGAGATGAAATTTCTTTAATTTATTTTTTTTTTCAAGTATAAAAACAAAAAAGAAAAATAAAATACAAGAAATAAAAATTGTAAATTTCGATGCAATTTAAGAGACAAAATAAACATAAAAAAGAAAACTTTTTTTTACTTTCAACAAATTCATCAACAACTTGAAGGCACAATAAAATTAGTTTATCTCCATACAACTTCAATTCAATCTTAATGGAACGAAAGAAAAAAACGAGAACAAAACATTAAGAAAAAAACTCAACAAAAGATGCTAACAAAAAATATATAGGTAAAAAAATAAAAGTTTTACTTTTAAGGTAAAAACAAGGGACAAACTTTGATTGAATTTTTTGTTTTGTTGTCTTTCACTGTGCTTTTTTACCGTTTTATTTTTATTTCAACTCTCGCTTTAGTCATTTAGTTCGTTAATATACATTTTTTTTGTATGTCTTCTCTTTTTTGGTTCAACATAAAACATCTGTCAATAGTAGATAGAAAAAATAAAATAAAATTATTATTGTAACATGGTTATTCTGTGCTTATTTTTTTATCTATTTTCATTGTCTCGATAAATGAATTGTGAAATTATTGGAGGTACAACAATGATGAATAATAGTAACAAATGGTTGTAGTAGAATAACCATAAATAAATTGAAAATATTTTCAAATACTATCATTCGTCAAATCAACCGACAAACTATTTTTACCCCTTATAGAGTGAAAATAAACGAAATGAAATGAGAAAAGTAAAAATCCAAAACAATGTCGTAATCACTAAACTTTAACAAAATTATTTTTATAAACTTGGCAGGAATATGCTTGCATTGATGGTAAAGTTAAAATATATAGGAAATAGAATTTCATCTTTAGCATTTAATAATAAAGCCACAATTCATTTGCTGATCTTTTAACTTTTATTTTTGTTACTCTCACTCAATTTTCCACTATAGTTACAATTTCTTTTTGTTTATGTTCTCTGATCAAAATGATTTGTTTCTGTCAAATACAAACTCCAAAATAAACTTTAATAACTATGGTATATTTATTTTGATACATTTTTCGTTTCTGCCTACATCACATCGTGGTGCTCTGATCAGTGGTTATCAACCGATTTAATGTTAAGGATCTTTATAATTAAAACAATTCCATTCGATGGTGCACGAAATTCACAAGAGATATCATATTACTAATGATCATTTATTACCATTTATTAGTATCATAGGATATTGTCATATATCTGTTATAAGCGTTAAAGCCAATGCTTTCAGGTGGGACAAATGCATGTTCCAAGTTGAATAGAACAAAAAAAAAATCTTCTTTTAAATAATATGTATTCGTGGATGGAAAATTAAGTACTAACTTAATTAAGTACTCATTTAGTATTAATTACTAACTAAGTAGAGGATTTTTCATTATATTTTACTGACAAAGATTAATATTTTTTACTTTATACAGGTAAAATATGAAATATTTAACTCTTTTAATCGTAATATTTAAATAAATAACTGCTTGATTCCAGATACATAGATAAATCTATTATGTATTTTTGCCTATAAAAATAATTATAATATAATTTACTCCTCTAGATCTGGATAATAATTTTATTAATTTAAATTTTGATTAAAGAAAAACAAAGAGAAAGAAACTCTATTATTTCAGCAATTAATTTTGAATAATTAATAGTAGAATTTTAAAAAATGGATGGCATTGAATAAATATGTAATATACATCGGGATTTCGAGTTACATTTAAGACTTTCCCATTTTATATTTAAAGCACACACTTCCTAATAAAGGTTGTATAGTACTGTTTTCGATAATAAATAAGATTTTTTTAGTGCAATTTCTTGAAAATCTTTAAGAAATTTATCCTTAAAGAGCAAAATCAATCAATTTATTATTATAATAATAATAATCATCATAATAATATCATCATCATTATTATTATTTTTATTGTTATTTTATATTTTACAATAGGAAAAGTTCGAGAGTATCATTTGAAATAGTTGTTATAATAATAACAAAGGGAACCGGATAATGTATTAGGAAAAGTAATAATGATAATAATAATAATAATTTTTCTGTCCTATTATTGTCCTTACGTGCGTGTTCTATCATTTAGTTTATTATCTGTTCATCAAGAGGAAATTTTAACTAACAATCAGGTATTACAACTCATCGTATTCGTACAACATTCACAATCAAACAAGATTTTTATCATAATTTTTTTAAGAAAAATCCCTTTTATTAATAAAAGAAAAAGATAAATTCCTTTTTTTTAATAAAAAAAATTAGACATATGTTTAAACTAAAGACGAATAATCAAGTCAAAAATGATTGATATCAACCAGATTAAATAATTTATTTCTTTATAATAAAGGTGATGGTTTTCTTTTTTTTTGTATTTCTTTATTTGTCTACTTATTCCAATCTGATTGTATAAAAATTGAAGGCATAAAAGTTCTCCAGTTAAACGTGATTTGATTTGAAAGAAAAAAATAAAAATAAAAAATAGTTGAAAAAATAAAATAAGAAACGTTTATTGAATTTTATTTATCATGTACGTGCCGTTAGATATTTAGGTCTTTAGTATTTATGTTGACTCAACAAGAGTAAGAAAACTATTACAATTTAAGTCTTTTATTAAAAATAAGCGTTTATTTTTTCTCCTTTTATTTCTTACTATTTGTTTCATCAACGTAATCATGGCTGTTTTTCGCTACTTTGGTCCACAGTGAAGTGATTCAGTTTTATATTCTAGCAGCGAGTTTAAATCTTTGCTTTTTTCTATTTTTTCTTTTGCTTTTACTCAACGTCAAGTGTTTAACAATTGAAGCTTTTTATCACTGTACTTGTGATTCTTGAAAATAATTTAATAATTTTCTTTTTTTTTTCAATTAATAATCGCGACAAATGATGAAAAATCCTTTAAGAATCCTTGAAATATTATTTTATTTTTTTATTATCAATAAATTTTTAATTTAATTAAACTTTAAATCAATTATTCTGAATTAATTGATTCAAAGGAGTAATAAAAACACTTTTATTATTTTTTTCTTCGTTTTGTATTTAGTAAAATTTATGCTTTATTCATTCCTTTAACATTAGAATATTATTCAGTTATAATAATTTTACATTTTTAACACCCAATTGGTATGAAAAAAGGTGGGAATTGTGCAGTTTTATTAACTGAAAAAAAAACACAGAGATTAAACACCCAATTTCTTTCATAACACAGTAAAATACGATAATCATCCCACAAAATTTCAACTGAACGAATTATTTTCTTCGATATCCGCATACAGAATTTAATTTTTGTTTTTTATATTTTAACCTTTTTATGAAAAAACGAAGATCTGCTCTTTGTTTCCATCTTAATACACAAATTTGTTCATTTTTATTTCTATCAATTTTCCAGCCGTTCGCCGAACGAGTCCTTTGGGATTTTCTATGGGGAATTGTCTGCAGCCAAAAGGTTTTTCTTTTATTTTGGTTATGGGCTTTATTATTATATTTTTTTAGTTGGCACAGGTAATATAGTGAAGGCTAAATAGTTTTGCATACTTACTCCCATACCCTTAAGATCATAAAAGAAGAGTCAAAATTTACCGGAAAAAAACTGTATAAATAAATTTATTGATTTAAATCGATAAATTGCTAATGACATTCTGTACTTACTCTTTAATCGACATTTACTTTGATTATTAAATAAAATTTAGAAGAAAAATTTCTAAAAATAGCTAATAATTTACCTGAAAATACATTTATTTCCCATAAAAATTTTTCTATTACTCAAACTCTACAAAATTTTTGTTAGTTTAAATTAAATAAAAAAAAGCCTTTATATTTTGTGTGTAGCTCGGGTTGTCATCTAACTGATGGAATATAAATTGAGCAAATAATATTTGCACATCGTAAAATTTTACTTAAATAAAAAGGTTGTTGACGGCTCTTTTGTTATAAATAAATAGCAAAAAAATTGAAAAAAAGCCAAGTAAATATTTTGATAGGGTGATTACGACTCTCAGGAGACGTGTATAAGCTCATTGTAACAACTAGATACTTAAGACGAATAAGAAGAATATATTTCTTTCTTTTTCTATTTAATTTTCTATTTTTCTATATATATATATATATATATATATATATATATATATATATTATTTTCTCTCCTGCTATTTCCGTAAATGGGATCTATCCTAGGTGTTAATAGCAAAAAGTAAATAAATTTTTCACGCGTAGATTTTTCTTTTTTTTTATTTTATTATTACATGACGTCGCATTCGCAGAATTAACATACCGCAAATTGCTATGTTTCGTCAATTGAATTTAAAAGAAAAAAATATATAAATATAACATCGAAAGGCTGACAAAGCTTTATCAAAAAAAAAAAAAAAAAAAATAAAATAAACCGAGCATCTATCTATCTTCAGTTTATTTCTTTTAAAAGCAAATTGCTGCAAATCATCTATAAATTTTCAGGAATATAATTTTCTACGCGTGTATGTCAATTGTTTGTCATTTTGAAAATTTTAAAATTCAACACTTTTTTCGTCACTTTTATCATATGTGATGTAAGTTTTTTTTACACGGTTATGTATATTTATTATTGTTATTATTATTATTAAATCCAGAAAGTAAATTTCATATGATTTTTGTTGTGAAAATATTCTAAAATAACAAATAAAAATTCTTATTTGTGGAAATTTAAAATAAAATGAAAATGTTATATTTTTCTATATATTTCTTAGTTATGCGGAAATGTAAATCTATATAAAAAATTTTATGTTTTTTTTTCGTTATTATTACATAATATTCAGTGTTGTGGCATGAATAGCAACAAAAAAAATAAAGAAATGAAATAAAATAATAATAATAATAAAAAATTTTGTACATTGCGACTTAAAAACGAGAAAATATATTTGTTATAAATCAGGTTAGTCTGGTACATGTCAATCAATATAATCTGTATTTGCTAAGGATTTTTCTTTGCATATATTCGTATAAATTGAAATTTTTTTTCTTTTAAATATATTTAAATTTCTAAGAAAAATGTAAAAAAGGAATTATATATTTTTATGCACCTTAAAGAATATTTATTAGATAAAAATGATGAAGAGAAGAATACATGTTAAGAAAAATATATTAGATGTTAGAGTACGTTCGTCTCCTCTGTCACTGTGTATTATATTTTCTAATATAATAACTGATTACAAACTCTAATTTTATTTTGTTATTGTTTTTATAATAATTTTTTGTTTTAGAAATGTTTGTTTATGTAATAGAGTCTAAAGTAAATGGGGAAAGAAGTAAAATAAAAGAAAACAAGAAAGAAAACTCATCTAAATCTCCTGTTTCTGACTTTCTAACTCCGATATCCCTCAATACAAACAACAAGACATAATGATAGCATCGTAGTTTCAAGTTTTATGTCCTATTAAAAATGACAAACAAATATAAAACGAAAAGAAACGTTCATTTATGAACAGAGGGGGCTTACTACTAAATTCGTTTGCCAAAATTATAGAATCAAGATTATAAAGAAGAAATATTTAAGTAAAATAGACTTTGGTACACGAAATAGTTGGATTTTTTATTTTGATTGTGCTGCCTTTTTCTAGCTATTTAGTTATTTATTTCTTTTGGGCCTTGATATTTGTGTTATACTTTCTTAGGAGCAATAAAAAAATTATAAATATCATTTGAGGGTCGTAAATTCTAAAAGTTTTTTTTTATTATTTTTCACTATCGTTGATGCGGTTACAAATTGTTAGTTTTAGTAGCTTAGTATTGCTATAACGCTTAATATGGATAATTCTTGAGGAAAATCTTTATTAAAAGAAAATTTACTGAAAAATATTTCTCAGTGTTTTTTTTTTTTGAAAATAAAACTAAATTTTTTAAAATATGTTAATCAATTTTTGGAGGCAAACAATACGTTCATTTTTATAGTTGTCGCTGTAAATTTAATACAAAAATAATTATTTACGTCTTCAAAGAGTTATTTACATTCAAATAAGTTTAAATTTAATTTAAAAAAAGACTAAATTGTATTAAATAATTACATTAGATAGTATATATTACGTTTCCTGTTAATCTTTTCTATATTTTATGTTTATTGCGACAGTAAATTTATCTAGTCACCCCTTTATTCAACATATTTTTCGCTATTTCTTTGATTAAGATGCTCGATTGAATTTTCTTTTAGTTATTTATTTATTTATATTGCTTTCATTTCATTTTGTGTCATTTTATTTAATTTTTTTTTGTTATTATAAAACGCAGCTGTTGCTATTTCCAATATTTTTGGATTATTATTATTATTATTATTAATCTGAAACTATAAGAAAATGAAAAATATACAAATTTATGTCTATTATGTACCATTCAGTGCTTTCAGTCATCTATGAATTCATGTAAATAAAAGGTTGATGAAATAAATAAAAAAAATAAATAAGAGAAGAAAATGCTGATTTGAGTTATTTTTTGCATCTTGGCAAATACATATTTACCATAAATAAATTCCTTTTTTACTGTTTTATCATTATGCAGAAGGGTTTTTACCATCAGTCGATATATCTTCAAAGAATATAAACAAAAAAGCTTAACGTTTTATCATATTTCAAAGGCAGAAATTGCCAGAAAAAAAGGTCCATCATTATCAAAGAATTATATTTATTTTAATTAAATTTTTCTCTAATTGAATATTGAAGCATACATTAATTTCTTTTTTTTTACTGCACAATAATTGTTTTAATATGTAAATTACTGATGGCACTAAACTCAATTAATAATTTCCTTAAATTATGTTCAAGAGTTCAATTATTCATAAAGTTAACATTTTCGATTATGCATTTATATATCATATATTGGATTGTCATTTTAAATAATCCCAATGCACACATATTGTTGTTGCTTTATCCTTTCCATTATCCAGTATTTTATTTTATTTTTACTTATATTTGTTGCTAGTATACGGTTGTAACCAGCTTATAGCTTTGATCAATGGTAATTAAATCATCAATTCTACTTCATCGTATGTTCAATTATGACACTTGAAACAATTATTGGAAAATGCAGTACACATAAAATACATATTTTGATGACTTTACATTGTTTATTATGATTATATGTATATACGTATAATATATATAGAAAAGGTAAAACCAATTTCAATTTTCATGTTTCACAAGTTATACCATTGGGGAATATATAAAATTTTAACTACATTTCAGATATAATAATATTTTGTTAAACCATGTAATACTGATTTCGTTAATAAATTCTATTGCGATCAAATAATTAAGTATGAAATAAGTATGAAAAAAGGCAAAAAACATAAAATTATAATATTTATATTAAAATGCCATTTAATTGAAATTTTACCACACTGTATGACCATTCTACAACGTTTCTATTACTTTAATAAATATTTTTAAATGCCATTTTTATGGGCATACCTTACGAAAAACAATAATTGCTTAAAGTTTCCCTGTATTTTGTATTGTGTATGCATTTTTCTTTATTATTAAATCTTATTTTATTTCTTTTCAGACTGTGTTTTTCGTCTATTCTATAAATTCAATAAAAAGAAATTGTTTTTAATCTTTTACATGGGAAAATGTCCCCTTTTTTAATCCCTTTTTTTGATGTGATTACATTCGTATTACTTTTTGGCTGTTCAAACAAATAAATACACAATCAAAAACAATTCGATTTATTTAAAATAAAAAGATTATTTTTGACAAAAGTACTTTAAGAGGGATATTTGTTAGCAAGAAAATATTCTTATTTTATGTATTTTTCTACCAGGTACGTCATGGAATTTATTATTAATAATCCTTTTGTTTAATTTTATTTTTTTTATAGCATATTTATTTCCAATTTCACGCATCAGTTATGAACTCTGTCGATGCATGTTCCTATTTGCATCTATTTTTCTCATCAAGTATTCGCTACCATCTAACGATAACATTTATTATAGAATCTTTAAGCCGATAAATTGACTGCTGCACTTGTCATTACAAATTAACTTTAAGATTAACAAAAAATAATAAGAATAATAATCTTGTCTGTTGTTACGCTTGTAAATTACGCACTTTAATAAAAATAAAACGTTGTCGCAAAAAACTTTATGAAAATTTCTCTGTTTTAAAAACAGATAAAACTTCCCCTAAATTTAAACAGAAAAATGTATTATTTATTTTATCTGTTGTTGGTGGATGGTCTGAACAATATTAAAATGATAAAATTTGTATCCTTGCTAGGCGACACAGAATGCACTAAAAGAACAAAAAAGAAATTAAATCAACACATTTAAACACCGTGTGACATACCAATGGGTTGTTGTTTTTTTTTAAAGAGAACTTAATTTAGTTATTTTTTTCTCTACTCTTAAGCATAATAAAAAAAAAACTTTACAACTCTAATATGCAGATTTGCACACTATCAACATGCAATAATCGCTAGTGTTTTTAAGTTTTTTATAACAATTTTCTACTGCAGTTTGCTTACACATGAAATTTAAACTTAATTTCTCATAAGTTAAGGCACAAAAAAAAATTGTTAAAGTAATTTACTAAATGTGCAAAAATAAAAAAAAATTAACTAATTAGTAAAAAAAAAAAATTCTCCGTTATTCATATTTATCTATCTACCTGCTGCAAGAAGAAATAATTTAACTTCTTAGGCGATTTACTGTCTTGAATTGTTTTACAAAAAATTTTTTTGCCGTTTTTCATTTTATTTCTTCTTGTATTAAAATTGTTTTTTATTTAAACAGAAAATTAAACAAAATGAACAAAAAAAAAGAAGAAGAAAAATAAATAAATAAAAATTTCATAACTTTGCAACGGCATAATTTATTATTCTAAAAAAATGAAAATAAAAAAAGAAAAATTAAAGAAAAGACGCGATTAAACAACGGCAGTAAGCTTCTTACTATAAAAATGTTCACCAGCCTTGCCTCGTCACCCAGTCGGCAACACACCAAACCCACATTGTCTCTGTTATATTTGTCCAAAGTAATTTAAATATTTTAGTCAACGTCGCTTGCTAATGCAATATTATATACCCCGTGTAAAAGTTTTGATTGGATTGCTGTTGGAAGAAGTTTTTTTTTATTTATTTATTTTCTTTTTGCTTTATATTTATATATATATCTACATAAATTTTTAGATTTTCTTTGTCGCCTTGTTATCACAGATGCCCATCAAGAAGGCGACACAAGACTAAAAACACAGATCGTCTTTATTTTGTCTTTTGTGATGAACGCACAATGCGACAGGTGCTGCAGAATAAATGACAACAAAACTATCTTTTAACCAACTTATTCTTAACTTTAGCGCTAGAACAACATTTTCTTTATTTTTAAAATAAATTCCAGCAGCTTTTAAAGAACTAATTTAACCAAAAGGAGAGAGAGTGCAAAAAAAACTTTTTCTTTTCTTCCTCGCTAAAAAATCTCGTATTTTATTTATAATTTTAATTTTATTTTCTCGCTGCTATTGTTTAAAATGCTAATTACCTACCTTAAAACACTTGGCTGTTTGTGGTATTGTTTGGAAAAAATTGTATGAAAAAAATATTTAAATTTAGCTGAAAGCTTTTCTTCTAAAGCTTTTCAATGTACCAATTTTTTCTTTGCACAAGAGAAACTTTATATTTAATTATTTTCTCGTAGAGATTTTTTATAAATATTTCTACTGTTCGTTAGAAAAGCTACTTGCAAAAGTTTGTTCACAATAGAATATTTGAAAAGTCTACAAAATATTTTAACATTTTCCTTGAAATCGGTTATTTTTGGGTTAAATAGTATGAGAGAAACATGATTTAACACACAAATACAATATTTTATTTACAAGAAAATATGTAAAGCTTTCGCTCAATGCAACAAAAATTGCGCAGGTTCAGCATTTTTACTTGAGTCATTTTTGAAAAGTGAATAAAAATCACTCAAACAAATATGAAAAGCACTCGAAAAATATTTGTGACAAAATCATTACTATTTTACAGTAAAAATAAGAGAAATCTGAGTGTTTAAAATCACGTCTAGTAGAAAGTAAGTAGGGATGCTGGGACATTTAGACAGGGGAGCATATGATGAGAATTGTAAAGAATTTTAAGCTTTTAACAGTGTGATGAGAAGCACGAGATGCAAACATAATAAATATTTAATCTTTTATTTTTGGTTATCGTTTTATTATGTCTCTATAAGCTTTTTACCCGTTATATCTTAACTTTGCTACATTTGTGTTAGTTCGATCATTTTATTTACAGTATTGCAAATGAATTGCATTTTGCGAAATCTATCTCGCAAAAAACAACAAAAATAGAAGAAAAAAATTGCACAAATTTTGACAACATGCGCACAAATTTTTTCTCAACAAATTGCAACCACTCAATGCAACTAAAGCTACATACATTTCCAGACATTACAGTAGTATTCAGTTAAACTTCTATTACAACTGATCCAATTGACTTTTATAGAAAAGTTTTACCTTTCCAAAATAACCAAAACAACAAAAAAAGTCAGTAACAATACAAAATTTTGGAGTGAACGTATACGATAATGTCGTGCTTTTGCCCATCAGTAACAACAGATACAGATTCTAAAGCCAGTTTAACGCGAATAACGAACGTGAACGGTCGCGAATATAATATAAGAATTGTTAAAATTGCACATCAACATTTACCGACTACATAAAAAAAGAAGAATTTATATTTTAACAACACAAACTGTGCATTTCCGTATTAAAAAAAAAAAAAACAACATATTTATGCTGCATAAAAAACTGCATAAAATTTAATAATGATTTTATTTATTATAAACATTTTTCTACATAAATTATTAATTATTTAATAATAAAAATTAATACTTATTAAAACATATAACTAGTAAAGACAATAAAAAATAAAATAAATATTTTTTTTTTTAATAAAGCAGCAAGAGTGTTTAAAAGCTTTTGAAAACAAAATTTTGTTATTTCTTCAAATTTATATTATTTGTTTTATTTTTAAATACATAATGTATTAATCCAATAAATTAAAAAAGTTAATCATTTATTACTGCTTATAAAACAGTAAATAATCCTTGCTACCAATGACTTAAATGTAAATAAATTAATATATTATTTTTTATTTGTTTAAAAGTTACTTAAACAAAATTCTGACAAATTACGCTCGCTTAACTTTAAAATGGTTGTGATATTCGCTTAAAAGTGTAAGAAAAATAAAATTTAATTAATAATTAATTACTGCTGGACAATTTTTTTGTTTTGTTTCTCTTTACTTTTTTGGCAAATTAATATAATTTTTTTTTATTTAACGTTTCACCTTTTATACATATTTATAAGTAATTAAAAACAAAAAAAATTTGTAATTTGTTTGTAAAATTAAAAGAAATAAAAGCATCGAAAATGAATCGAAAAAAATAATAAAATTCATTGTGGAAAACGAATTTAAGTTTTTAAACCAAAAACGAAAATAAATAAAGTGTTTTGTGTGTGTGTGAGCTGTGCTTTCATTCATTTATTTCATTTTTTTTTTTGTTTTGTTTTTAAATATAAAAAATTTATTTAACTTTAATATAAAAAGCAGAATATAAATGGTTTTTACTTTTTTGTTTTCATGTGCATTTATGTGATTACAGTTTTTGAATATTTTATTTGGCTCCAAAAAAATAAATAAAATAAAATAATATAAAAAACATTTCTTTTTTTGCGCTGTATTAAAAAATTAATTTCGCGCGTGTTTTCATCTTTTGTTTATATATTTTTTTTGGCTGTGCCACTGTTCAATAAAAAAAAACAAACAAGCACACCGAAGATAATAAAATTTCGTAACGAAACTACATGATTTTTAGCTGAATTTTGTACGACAAAAGAAAAACATTTTCTCTTTTGTGATAAAACAAAATAAAAAAAATCTCATTCAGTGTGACTTTCGTCTCTATTGTTAAATCTCATAAAATTTATAGTGTCACGTGTATTGTGCTGTGTATGTTTCTGTGTAAATATATATATATAATTTTTTTTGTGTTCTGAGTATCAGTGTTTTGTGCTTTATTTATATTTTTAATTTTATTTAGATATTATTTTATTCATTGCTGTGTATATATTTATTTATATATTGCAAACTGTTAAAATATTTATTTTCTGTATTTTTTGTTCTTACTTTCTGTGCTCTGTTTTACAGAACGTTACG
The DNA here is from genome assembly GCA_963942525.1 of Ptychoptera contaminata. Classification (NCBI taxonomy): domain Eukaryota; kingdom Metazoa; phylum Arthropoda; class Insecta; order Diptera; family Ptychopteridae; genus Ptychoptera; species Ptychoptera contaminata. The sequence continues at coordinate 34,204,709 of OZ012636.1, read as the reverse complement.
TTACGTTTTTATTTGTTATTTATTTACTTCTTGAACACACAAAACAAAAAAGTATGTAAGAAAAAATAGTAATAATAATAATAATAATAATAAGAATTACTGTGTTTATAAAGTTTTTATTTTATTTTCATTTTTTTTTGTATTTAATAACACCAAAGTGAAACAAATAAATAAAACTGAAAATTTATATTTTCTAATTTCCGGTAAGTTTTGTATTTTAATAATCTTTCTTTTTTTTTTTTGAAAAATTTCTTCACTTTTTTCTTTATTAACGATTAACTATGTATGGTCGTTTTGGTAACGCTTCTATTACGGTGGAGGCGCCACATTTTTTTAGCAATAAAATAAATAATACAAATCGTCACATTTATACAAACCAGAAAGAAAAAAGGAAAATAAAAGCTCATAAATGTTCACTTTTTTAAAAAATAAAATAAAATGAAGACCGTAAAAGGTGCTTTGAGCTACACAAAAAACACTTTAAATGTTTATTTTTTTTATTCTGTTTTTTTTTTTGTTTCTTATTATTATAACTATTTTATTCAGCGAAATTATTTATTTAACAAATAACGAAAAAAGGAAATGATATAGAGAAGAAAAAACAATATTATTTACCTGATCCAGAAAAGTTAACGAGTTTAAATCTTAGAAAATTATCTACTTAAATCTTTCAATTTAAAACTCTTTTGTAAAATTATAGGGATTATAATTTATTTCATTTACATATCTTGTTGCTTCTTAAATATTGTGAGAATAAATTTTTATATGAAATTTTAACGAAGAAAAGCTTTTTTAAAATTGGTCTATGTTGTACGAAATTTTTTAATTTAAAAATAATAAATTTTCTTATAAAATTTTTCTAAATTCCACTGAAATTAATATAATATTTTTAAATTACTAATTAAGACTTTGTTACTTTAGAAAGCTTTTTAAAAATCAAATTAATTTTTTTTTTAATAAATGTAAAATAAAAATGCAGAATTTTATTAGCTTTTTTTATCGTTTAGGAAATTAAAGATAGAAAAAACATTTTTTTTATAGAATTGAATTATTGAATAATTTTTTTTCATTAATAATTATTTTAAAACTCTTGAAACGAAGAATTTATTTTTGTAAAATACAATTTTATTCAATTAATTGCACCATGGCAGGTGATTTAGTAACGGTAGTAAAGGATAAAGATAAAGCTAAAAAAGAAAATCAAACACTGTCACAATTAAATTTCAATTCCCTTGTCCAGTTTAATGCAATTTTCTTCTTTTTTATGTTTCTACTGCAATTTTTATTAGATAAACTTTGATCGTTGGGTTAAAAATGGACGGTTTGTCGTGTCAGTATCGCCTTGGAAAGATAATAATGTATGCTGTATTTATATGCGGTGGTGATCTTTGCTAGGAAAGTTCAAAGAGAAAATGCCACGATGGCGCTACTAAAAATACTGTGCTTTTCTGCAATTTTATTTTATTCCTTTTTTTTTTAAACTTATTTGCTGTTTTTTTTTTAAATGGAAAATTTATTTGAAAATTAATAACTCATAAATTCATAGCACCTTTATCAACAATAATTTTTCTATTTTTTTTATTCATATATAATTACTAGAATTATAACTGGTAATTGAAGGCAACTTTTTAATAGTTTATTTAACTGGTGTTTTAATTAGAAAATTATATATACATATATAAAAAAAAGAAATCATAATTAAATATTAATTACATACAGAGTGATTTAATTGAATTGAAACAAAAAAAAAGTAGGAGAAAAGTAAAGGAAATAAGTAGAAAATGCATTAATAATAGGAAAATAATAAAATATCAAAGTTGATTTAACAGAGTGAATAATTCTTTTATCTTTACCTTTTCAACATCCGTTGGTGTTGAATGTGTGTGTGTGTTTCTATTTTTATTCAAGTAAAACGTTATTTTTATTTTTATTAAAAAATATAGATTTAAAGCTTCATTCTTTCTTTTTTGCTTGTGAAATATTATAAGAAAAATACTAAAAACAAATAATTATTATTTTTAACGGATTGCTTATATGAGTATTTTCTGTATTACATCACCTGGGGACTACTTTAAAGTTCACAAACCCGTCGGTTGCAGTTGCTTCACTAAACAATTTTTCAAATTATTTGCTTTCGAAGACAATCTTATTCAATATTGTGAGTTTTTTTGCTTGTATAATTTAGAAATATTTTTGAAAATCCTAAGAAGTAATAATAAATTTACGGAAAGCTCTTGAGTTTTTTATTGAAATAATTCCTGGAAAATAAAATGTTATTAACGATAAATATAATTAGTTTTTCTATTGAATTTTCTAAAAACATTTATCGCTTAGTTATGGTAAAGATATCGTAAAATTATGGTGTATTATTTAGGATTGCTTATGCACAACGATACTAAAACTACCTGAGGATAGTCTAAAGTAAGATAAATGCTAATAAGCTACTGCTCTCTTAATAATAATTATTCGTTGCTTTACAAAAAAAATAAATTACATTATAATGATAGTTAAAATGGTATAATAAGATTTTTGGAATAATATTTGGAAAAGCATAAGCTTTCAGAAAAAAGAAGAAGAAAAATAAAATTTATACATAACCAATTTTACTACATAACAACGTAACAAGCTTTACGTTTATATGTAGTTAATTTGAAATGTTTAATACCAGAGATTACTAAATAAAATTTATATAATTTTTTTCCACATTACGTATGCGTTTCGTTTTGTTTTATTAATTTTCATTTTTATTGTTTGTTTTTTAAGGAAGAAAATGAATATTTAAGCTACATAAACAAATAGAAAAGCATCTCTCTCTTTATCTTTCACATTTTATATTATTAAACTTTACTTAAAACCACAAATTTTATATAATTAAATTGCATTACATTTCTGTATTAAATTATTAAAACTTATCACGACTTAAATAAACATTTAATAATTTTTTATTTTGTTTTAAATATTATTATTTTACCAGTTTTACTGCTACTGTTGGTTTTCTTTTTCAATTTTCTTCTTATTAAAGCGTTTTAAAAGTAGTATTTTAAAAGGAAAATTATTTAAAAATAATAATGATTTCAGTATTATATTTTAATTTTATTTTTATATGCATATAAGGTGTATTAAGGAAAATAATGAATGCTTTAAGTTAACGAATAATCGTATAAAACGCGAGACGTATTGAAAAGCTTAACCTCAATAAGATTATTTTTATACAAAACAAGCAGGTAAATATATATTTACTTACTAGAAATTTATTTTTTTAATAAATTGTTCGATTAAGAATAATTTTCTGAAAATTCTTATACTTTATTCTTGCAATTATTAACAGAATTCTATTTGATTTCAAAAATAAAATTTAAGTAATTGTTTAATGCGGTGGAGACGCCTGGTATTCCTTTGAACATTTATAGATAAAATTACATTCTGGTCATTTTTAACCTTAAAATTAATTATTAATAGAGATTAAATATACAATAAGTACTTAGTAATTTAGGTTGAAATGCATTAATTATAATGTCAATGTAACATCAAATTCAGTATTTCTACAATGTTAAATGCATTAATTTATTTAATTTAATCTGATATGTAAGGTTTATTATTATGTTTTCTGTTTTATTTTTGTCTGTTTTTTTGTACATCATTTATTAGCGTGCAAAAGAAATGATTTCAGTATGAACAATATATAATATATAAATATAATAGTCCTCTATATATCATTTAATCCGATTTGTGAACTTAATCACACATTGATAGTGGTTTTCTGGTCGTAGAATTAATTCACAATTGCTATTTTCAAATAAATTTCTCATTACTGGCAATTGTTATTTGGCATTCATTTAGAATCCTATTTGCAGCAAATTGCGACTATTATATTTCAATATATATATAATTTTCCATATATAGAATATTATTATTATTTTGATGTCACCATAACGATATATTCATTTATTTAAAATTATGTAACTGGTGTTGTGCAATACACTAATGATGGAAAATTAGAAGATAATCTATGTATTTCATATTATTTGAATTGTTTTTTGTTCTTTTCGTTTCTCATGTGCACAGGTACAAAAGTATTATTTAATGTTATTAACGCAGAAATTGTCTTATTTATACCTGTCATTGTTTATTAACACTTTTGTGTATTTAATACGTTACTTTGGTAACATTACATGTATGTAATATGAATAATTTATAATTTTACTCATTCGTGGACATTATTTATTCCACAAAATAAATAAATCATATGTAATGTTACACTAAAATTGATGATAATTTATTAATCAGCGTGAAGAAAAATTGGTTTATAGAGGATATACGTAAATTTGGTACTTTTAAAGGAATAATTTACTTAAGTTTTTAAAATTATAATTATGTTGTAGAGTTGGTTTTGACGATAGTAAAACTTAAAAATTATTGTAAAATTATCTAAACGGTTAACGGCAGTAGTTAAGGTAGTTTAATTATTGCTCATAAAAATAAATTCATTAGCTTCTC